>JARWIR010000074.1:0-1200000 GCA_029959085.1 Nemophila menziesii | reverse complement strand
ATTGTTTGGTTTGTTAATCATGATAATTAATCTCCATGTTAGGAGGTTTTGTTGAGTCCAACTTATAATAAATAACCAAAAAGCAGGGACCACGTTTAGAAAGCAAATCATATCAAAATTGGATGGTTGTGGATTGTGGATATAATTTGATAAATAAGACAATCTACTAAGGCAAGTAAGTTTTACATACAAAACACTCTCTTCCCTTTTACCTTTTCTATGTTATATAAAACTTCACAAGCTGATAACCAATCCGGCTATCTTGATCGAGAAGGAATGAAAAACTTGTGGAACAATTTGCTGGCCAAACAAAAATTATATGGTTAACACTAATATGGACATAAGAGAACATTTGTGGGCATAAGAATAATGAAATCATTATTTAATACAAAAAGACATATAGACTATAAATGTTTGTATATATTCTTTCGAATAACAGAAACAAGAACCTATCTATATTTGTATATTCTACTATTTAAACCTCCATGAGAACTTAATGAATTAACTTAATTTATGAAGCACATTATTACCTGAACAATCATCGTTCCTTTCATAAATTCTTTGATTATCTTAATAACGTTAGTTGCATCAATTTCTTCCCGTGTTATGCAAAATAGAAAAATATACCAACATGTTTCAAGAATGTTCAAGTAAGCTGATAATGGTGATGTGTAACAAGCATGGTCATTGTCATATGATTCCAGTAAATACATCTAATTAGATTTCCCAGAATTAGGAGTTTGGATTTTTTTATAAAAAGTTTGATTTTTTTCCACGATTGACTTTCACATAACTGATATCCACCTGACTTTGATAGGTGTATAAAAATGATTTGATGGACTCTATGGCATCACTATGTTATCAAGATTAACTGTAAATGTACAAATCCATCACTTTGTTTTCAAGATCAACCATAAAGGTAGATATCCATCAACTATCGTCATAATTTTAATTAACATAGGGAGCTATAGTGAAATTTGAAGGTTTCACATCTGTATTTGTATTCGGTAGCTATATATTTTATAAATTTTGGAAATTAAAGGATGAAAATTATAATTGTCATATTGTTCAATTTCCAAGCAGTAAAATCCAAAATGTGGATATGATCAGGCGAATCTTTCAAATTAATAACACTACTATCATATCCAAAATTTTATTTGTATTTCTCTTTTGTGAAATTTAGATCTTCCGGAGGAGAAAAACTAAACATGCAAGGATATTCAGTTATTTCCCCAGTGGTGTCTTTACCTACCTTGAATTTTTGCATGATCTGATATCTATACAATAAGATAGGAATGAAAACCCTCTAGAGATTCACTATTGTGCATTGTTTGCTTGCGATAATTTTTTTCACAACGATTAAATTTATAGTTAAAAACAAGTCTTGTGACCATGCTATATGATTTAAGATATACTATATTTGTCATTTGACAAGTCTAAATATAAATTGTTATGGCTCATCTTTTTATGCTATGTGTTACTTATTTATTCCATGGATATAACTCATTTCGCGGATTTATAAAAGATTTTTATATCAATAATTGATTAGACATTTAATGCAAAAAAAATGGGTGAGTTACATTTATAACTTTGAACACGATTAAAGCTCCATGAGCCACTTATCCACCAAGCTCTGATGTGTTGTCGGTAGTTAAGAAACTAAAATACTCTCAAGAATATACTTATGCATAGTTTGATAGAAGTTATCATCATAATCTAATTATCTTTACTCATTTTTAGTAGCTTGGCACTGATTAGATGCATGCATATAGTTTTAGTGAAACAACGTGATATCATGCATATTATATTGGTTGAACAACTGTCTTTGTTTTGTTTTTAAATTTACACAATTTAATATAATAGTGCATATTATATTGATTAAATTGGTATTTATGTGTTAATTTTTTTATGTGGTTTGGTAGATTTTATCTCAATTTTATGTTTCCTTTGTAATTTACCTTAATGTTTTAATCCTCTGGTATGTTAATTTCTTGTTCTTTAATTTTAGTAAATTAGTTAACATGATATTGTAAAAGTTACCCATATGCATTGTATAAAATTTGGCACATGATTAATATCTTGAGGTGGTGTGAAGATATAACTTTCATTCTTCACCTCTGGTTGAATAACTATTACTATTCTTTTGAATTTCTTGAGGATAATAACAACGAAAGAGCTTCGGTCCATAGATATCAATCCGGAAAGACAAGGTACGCCAATAATGGGCAATCCTTAGCATATGAGGGGGTGATATCGTAGCTTCTATTCCAGTACACTGGTGAGTTTATATTTAAGATGAAGGATTATAGTCCCTTTGATAGAGTAAGATTCTTTTTTGTTTCTTCTTTGTGAACAATTTTGCTATAGATTAAGAAAACAATGAGTGATGTTTGCTGATGTCTCCTCATTTGTCATGAATTAATATTAGTTGGAGACATCATTTTTAGTGTTTTAGAAGTCTTTCTAGTCGATTTTCCCATTAAATATTACACTTCCTATTTCTAGTCTTGATTCAATGAATTATTATTTTTAGATCATATTGGGTTTAATTATTTATTTAGTGTGAAGATTTAAAAATATATATGAAGATTTATTAAATACCAAATCAATTCTAAGAGATAAAGGAAAGAAGATATACATGGAAATTGGAGATAAGGAAACAAAAGCTAGGATATGGAAAGATAAAGCTACCAAATAAATCTGAATTCCAGCACCCACGGCCACAAACGGGCTTATATATCAAAATAGGTGAGAAATTTGGAAGAATGGTCAAGAAAAAAATTAAAGATCTTTCTGAGACGATGAATTTCGACTATTGGAACGCATCAAACGGATAAGAATTGAAGCTGTTATGACCAAAACAAAAATGAGGTTGATTCTATATTTTAGGGTTACGAATTTGAGTTTGGCTTGGAGTCCATTACTTACCTTCTCCTTCAAGAAAACGAATTACGACTTCTCTAAACCTATAAATACACCCTTATATCACTTGTAAGTCATCCTTGCCTCCCATTAATGAGTCTTTAGGGTTATTATCATCATAATTATTGTAGAGAGAAAGATGAAGTCTTTCATTATTTCTTTTAGTTTATTTCCTTCAGGTATGAACTAATTTTCCCGTAGCTTGGGTTTTTCATTATGTATAATCTATAAATTCTATTTTCTTTCTATTTAAGTTTCTTTGGGAATTATATGTTTTAATCTGATATTAGCTTCTTACCCATAGATTTGTTTATGTGTTTTGATTTATTGTCTGCTTTCCTTGTGAATGCATGCGTATAGGATTACCTTAATAGTAGTTAGATGGTCACCCGGAAGGGGTGTCTAATTATTGAAACACCACATAACGTCTAGTGTCCGATATTGATCCTGACACAACTAATTCTAACTAGATAGTCATTAGGGTATGTTTTAACCACTATCACCATGTTTGGAATTGAATTGCTTAGGAACCTAGTGGTGTAGGATAACCCTAAGTTTAGGCTGCCTCGTGGTTGTGTCCGTAGCCCCCCTAGTCGCTCTCAAGGTCTAGGAGAGGGAATTTATAATCTTGACTAAGTATCTAAGAGCTAATTAGCTCCCTTATTAACTAGAATTTGATAGAAAGGATTAGAAGGATTAGTGCATACTAGCAGAACCTAAGTTATATTTCTCATCTCATATTTCTTATCTTTTATTTATTGTCTTTTAATTTTCATTAGTTTAATTAATATTCTCTCAATCAATCAGCTTTACTTTCTGTCGTTTAATTAATTACTTTCTACTCGTACTATTTGCTCATAACATATAACACACCAAGTCCCTGAGAACGAATCTTCTTATCATTAAAACTTGCATACGTCCTGTAATACTTGCATTAGTGTGCTTGTCTAGGGTGCTTTAGTGCATTGTTTTCAGCGTTTATTTATCATATTTTTATAACATTCTAGGCGACACCAAGTTTTTGGCGCCGCTGCCGGGGACTTGTGTATCGTTAGTGTGTGGGCTAGCTATTTCGAGTAGTAGTTTTTAGTTAATTTTTATTTTTCAGTTTTTATTTTTCCAGATTTATGCTTGTTGGTTTGCTTTAGTCTTTTTCAGGTTTTAACAGTGAATCTTTGGCCTCCTCTCCCGGAGCCCGAAAGATGCTTTAGACCTCATAATCGACGTATCAGAGAAGAAAGAGTCTTAAGAAGAGCTATGACAGACGTACAAGATCCCGTAGATCCAAGAGTCCTTGGTCCATTAAGACATATACCACCACCGTTAGGAGGTAATGGAAATAATAATAATAATTAGAACAGAGTTGAGCAAGACCTCTCAGGTTTGGGAGTACCGTTTCATGTTCAACCATTAGGTTACCGTCCTCCTGAGATCCAAAAATATTAAATTTAGGCCCGATCCAGGCATGCTCAGTCAATTTCAAAGTTTTGGACTATACAGTGGTACAACAATTCAAGATTTGGTAATAGCTATTCAGAAGTTTATGCAGATTTGTGATGCCTATGTTACTCCAGGAATTATACGCGAGCAACTGTATTGTCATATGTTTTTGTTCTTTCTGACCGGTAAGGCTGGTGAGTGGCTAGATAGGGAACCACCAGGTACAATCAATACAACAATTCAAGATTTGGTAAGAGCTATTCAGAAGTTTATGCAGATTTGTGATGCTTATGTTACTCCAGGAATTATACGCGAGCAACTGTATTGTCATATGTTTTCGTTCTTTCTGACCGGTAAGGCTGGTGAGTGGCTAGATAGGGAACCACAAGGTACAATCAATACATGGACAGAACTTCAAGCTGCTTTCTTTAACCGTTTTTATCCAAAGAGTATGAGACTCAAAGACCAAATCGAACTTGCGAAGTTTTGTCAAGAGAATGGAGAAGAAGTAGGAGAAGCATGGACAAGGTTTCAACAGAAGTTAGCTAGATGTCCGCTCCATGGTTACACCCCATCTCTACAGTTGGCGATATTTTATCAAGGTTTCAATACAGAAAGTAAAATGAAGGTAGATAATCTTGGAAAGGGAAATTTTGTGTCCATGGATCTGCAGAAGCCGCCGAAGGTTTAGAATATATTATCGAACAGGAAAGGAGTTAGCCATCTTTGCGAGCTCCTATTACAAATGCCAAAGGTACGCTTCGATTAGACGCAGAACCTGCAAACTCATCTTAATTATCCGCATTGGAGAATCAAATCAAAGAACTTAAGCTTGAGATGCAGAGAAATTTAGCCTCAGCAAATGTAGTGCAAGAGCACAAGGTTGTCAACAGTGTGGGGTTACAAATCATACATGGGAAGAGTGCGAAGGAAATCCAGCATCTATTTATTTCATATCCAACAGAGGAAATTATCAATTTGGTAACAAAAATCATCCGGGTATGCAATATTCAAATCCACAGGAGGCTGCTAATCCTGGTCTTATCAACCTAGTCCCTAGAATAACTCTTTCCAACCAAGAGCTCAATATCAAAATCAGAATTATAATCGACCTGCTCCTCCACAACAACCTATTAATGATGCATATAGCGAGACGTTAGCTCATAAATCTCTACCATAGTATCCTCAAGAAGGAGCTGTGGATGATCAACAATTGAAGAAATTTATGGATCTTATGACCACTAATATGCATTCACAGAGCGAGAAGTTACGAGAACAAGAAGTTTCAATTCAGATTTTAGGTACTCAACTAGAACAAATGAATAAAGTTCTAACGAATATTATGAAACAAAAAGAATTGAAGGCTATTGAAGGAGGTGATGCCAATGTTGGGTTCGAAGCTTGTAAGGCTATTTGCCTTGAAATTGAAGAGAATAAGGAAGTACCACATGCGGCCGAAAGTGCCATGGAAGTTCCGAGTACCGAAGAAGAACCAACCAAGTCTAGCCCCGTGGACTCTAACTGTTCTGAGGATGATGTGTAGGAGGATTCTAAAAATCCGACTTTATACAACTTCTGAGAGATTTGCAAGAAGAGATTAGATCGGTTATGGAATTACAAGCTGAGAGAGCTAAAGAGAAAGAGGAAGAAGCCTCAAAAGAACCAAGAGTAGAAATTGCACCAGCTGTGCAAGAAAAGAAAGAAGAAGAGAAGGTGGAATTGCCACCAGTTGTTCAAACAGTGTCATCAACCATTCCTGATACAAATCCGAAAGGTGACACTGAACTCAAGACATTTGTAGAGGCGTCCACCCCTGAAAATATTAACACCCAAATGCTTGAGATTGCGAAGAAAGGGCTTAAACCGCAGTAAATTTTTACGCAAGTTATTCCTGAGAAAGAAGCGAGTGTGTAATCTAAAAGAGAGACTGTGAGAGTCTCAAGAAGAGTCGAGAAAGAGTTACCAAAGGTCCTGGAGGCTTTAATCTTCCTATTCAAATAAATGGTATGCTCAAGGTAAAAGCTATGTACGATGTGGGTTCAAGTGTGAATCTTATGCCAAAGTCCGTGTTCGATAGACTTGGACTTCAGAAATCAGAGAAAGCTCCAGTGAAATTGCAGTTTGCTGACAACTCAGTTACCAAGACATGGGGAACAGTGGAGGACGTCCTTGTCCGATCAGGTAATATCACCATCCTTACTGACTTTATTATATTTGATTTCGATGCTGATAAGCAGGTTTCAATCGTACTTGGATGGCCGTTCATGGCCACAAGTCAGAGCATAATCAACTTCCGAGAAGGGACCATTACCCTTCATGCTAAGAAAATATCTGAGACATTCTATGTCTTGGGTAAGAAACCAAGGAAGTAAGACCCCACCGTTCCTATCATCCACAACCTTTCACATCAAAAAGTCCCTAAAGAGAAGATCCATGAAAATCCTGTGGATACTAAGACAAACATTGAGTTTGGGGTTGGCCATGAAGTTCTATGGAAAGCCCACAACCCAGAGAATAGGCCACGAAGTTACAAAGACTCGTGGATGGGACCATTCATCGTCACTGAGGTTGTTTCAGCTAAGGTGATAGAAATAAGACCCAAAAAGGGGTTCAAGCGCAGATTAGTTGACGTTCATAGCCTTTCTCGTTGTTGGGGAGGCTATATTCGCAAATCTTGATAGAGGTAACACGTCTAATTTAAAAGACGTTAAATAAAAGTGTTGTACGGGAGACAACCCACAATTTTTTTTATGTTTTTATGTTTTTAATTTGTGTTTAGTTTTGTTGTTTTTAGTTTATATTGCATATTTGAGAAAGGTATTAGTGTTTTTGATGTTCAGGTATTAAAGAAATCGAGTCTGGGAGGGAAAACAGATTTTTTTAGGTATATTCAGATTCGACCACTAGTATGCCGGTCATACGACCGGTAAGCCGGTGGGTCAAATCGCGAGGCCTCGTGTGCGTGTCTCGTGTTCATTTCTGAGAGGTGATTTTCGAAAGCTGACCGCACCGGTAATGCCGGTTAATTCCACTGGTATGCCGATCAGACCAAAACCCAAGCCCTCGTGCCTATGATTCGTGTTTTTTGCCGTAACTTGAGTTTCAAAGGACAACAGCACCGGTATGCCGACCCATATGGCCGGTAAGCCGGTCAGCGCCGCTGGAGATAGAAAAATGTGTGTTTTAGGTTATAAAGAAGAGGAATGCTAGTCTATTACGAATTTTACAATCCTTTAGTCTCTCTTTCTTCTCCAAACATCTCCCAACTCCATTAAAGCTTCATTAAACCTTCCCTAAACATCAAAACATTACCCAACCACCAGAAAAACATATCAAATCTTCTCTCCACATCATCACAAAGAATATTCAACCACCCAAATCTTGCCAAAAAACATTAAAGTGAAGAATAAAAAACTTAGAATTTCAAAATTCATCCAACAATTTCTTAGATCCATACTAATTCATCAATAATTCATCTTACCCACATAGAGATTCATCATCAAAACACAATTCCTAACCCAAATAAAGATTGTTCAACCAATAATCAAGAGTTTCAATTTTCAGAAGTGGTTAAAGCTTTGAGTTGGAGGTCAATTGAGATGACTAAGAGAACATAAACATTATCTACTAAGAGGTAGATGAAGAAAAGCAAGGTATTGGGTTCTATTGAGAAGAAATCAAGTGAGAAAGGTTCTAGTTCCAATACAAAGGGTAAGATAGATATTGTAAAGAGAGGTGAGCTAGCTATGTTTGATTCTAAAGGAAAAAGGGTTAACCTTTTTGTGAAGAAGACAACACAATCTCTCGAATTCAAAGGTCCTACACCCGCAGATAAAGAGAAAGCTTCAAAGGCCATAATAGCTTCTGCAGAGAAACAATTGAAGGGACTACACTTTGCTTATGAGAAAGTATTCGATGAAGAAGTTGGTAAAGGAGAGTACAAGAAATTCTTGGAGCTTGGTGAAAGATTGGGTTGGTCTACATTCATGGTAAGACGTTCTGATTTATGTCATGAGTTAGTTTTAGATTTCTATTTAGGCCTCTTTAGCCGAGATAGTGATGGTTGTGTTCCAGTTAAAGGAAAGTTAGTTCCTTTCGCAGCTGAAGAGATTAGAAACCACTTCCAGTTTAAGAAATTGGTTGGACCATGCAAGTATAGAGAAGCGGTGGATAAACAAAGAATCTTTTATTAGAATTTACTTTTCGAGTATGTTTTAGACAAGGAGAAAGTGCAATCATATAAGGGAGAATTGAAGGCACCTTGGCCTTACAAATATCTTCAACCAGATGCTAAAGTTTGGCACAATTTCCTTTCCCCTAACGTATTTGGAAACACACAAATTTGGGAAATAGGTAAAAAGAACGCTCTACTTTTGAATTGTATTTTGAGAGGAGAAGAAGTGGATGTGGCACAGTTGATATTTGGGGAGGTGATGCGATTTCCGGTCTCTCCTAAAACAGTTTATAATGTAAAATATCCTACTTTGATCACGTGTCTTGTGCGAAAAGCGAATGTGATTTTGGGTGAAGAAGAGAAATTGGAGTTTAAGAAGAGTAATATTGATAATGCTTGGATCATGAAAGTCTTGAAAGGAGCGGGATCTACGCAAGTCTCAAAAGAGCAAAGTTGGCAAGAGAAGATGGAGGAGCGTTTAAACAAAGTCGAAGCAACTCAAACTTCCTTAGCCGAAGATGTGGCACAAATCAAAGACAATCAAGTGCACATCATGACACTCCTTGAGCAATAAAGAAAGATCCAGCAAATCCTATTTTGGATGTCGATAATGCGAGGCAATAGCCTCGAGAATATGATCTCTTTCTTTCTTACCATTTCTGTAAATATGTTATCTGCTAATTTTAATTTCTTTTTCGAGTCGTGGGGACACGACTCATTTTTGAGTTGGGGGTGTGGGGATTCGTTGTCTCTCCTCTCCATTTTTCTGTTTTTAGGTAGAAATTAATTTTTTTGGTACATGGGAATTAGATGTAGAGTGTGTTTAATAGCTTGAAAGCATAAGCTCAGCAATTTAATGATAGTAAGTAGTATGTTTATGAGCTATTTTATTTTGTATGCTTTGAGTATTTGCAGGAAAACACACATTGATAGTAAAGAAATGATTAGTTAGAAATGCGATAGAAAGTATGTTCGATCTCAGGGAGCCTCGAGTGGTTTGTAGGCCGTGATATCCAAGCTAGTTGACAAACCCATTTGATGAACGTGCTAAAGGTAAGAGAATAACGAAATTGCATGGCGTAGAAAATGATTAAGGCAGTTCTTTCATATTGAAGCCACTTGAAGCCTTTTAACTCTCTCACCCTGTTATTTGATTTAATATGTTATATCCTTCTCAGCCCCTTCTAGCATTTCTAAAGCCTTTTTATTTAACCACATTATAAGCCATATCCCTTTATATTATAGGGCTTTTCCATATGACCTGCACTCGAATCGCGATGCATAGACAATTGTTTTATAGCTTGAGTTTGGGGTGGTGGGTCCACCATTATGGGAATTGTTATTGGGTTGGGATTTTTGAACTTATTAATTGAGCTATGTTATTATATTGATGATGATTCACAGGTTTATATTGTAACCCTTTGCCGGGGTATTAGTGAATTAAAAAAGCTAAAAAGCATGAAAAGAAAAGATAAAAATCTATGATAAAAATAGCGTGATATCTCGAACATCAAAAAGAGAGTCATAGCTATACAAACGAAAAAATTGATTTGAAAATAATATATATTCGGACCGGCAAAGAGGAAATTTTGTCATTTTTATTCTTTAGTTGGGTTATTGGGGATGCTACTTTGCGCATCAAATCATTGGGATGAGTGAGAAACGTTTTATGAGAGTAACTCAAGCTCTAGGATGATTCGTTGATGGCTAGTGAGGAGAGAGCCAAAAGCTCACTCTAAATTATCCAAAAATACTTATCATACCGTCCCTAAGCCTTTTGATTCTTTGCTATGTAATCTAGAAGTGATTGAGCCAATAGAGAGTAGTTAAGTGAATCTTTGGATACTAGTGAAGTTCGATAAACAATCTATAGCTTCCTTGGTGAACTGAGTAAAGTTCCTCTCCTTTTTACATTGCGAAGCTAATCTAATCTTGAATTCAAACCGTGTTGACTGTGGATATGAAAAGTGTACAGGTATGTAGTTTGTAAATCTTAGTGGTGGTCCTTTGTGTGTTCTAAAATAAATGCAAATGCTAATCGAACCACAACCGCAAGTGTACGGTTGTCCCAAGTAGTATGTATGATAAAACAGATTCGTTCCAAGGACGGAATGGTTGATCACAATGCTTACCAATTAATGATTGATGCACTTATGAAAACAAATAAAGGTAAAATGTTTGTTTGGTTTTGTTATTAGAACTAATGGATGGAAGACAAATATTAAAATGCAAGTAAAAGCTAAGACGCAAGTAAAATAAGTGAAAACGCAATATGAGATGTAGCACTTGAGAGACGCAAGGGTTTTCCTAACTATCATTCATTTCATACATTGTTTAAGGGACAAATCGGTAAATTTGTATTGGTCGGGATTCAATAATCTCCTTACCCCCGTCAGGGTGGACTAAGGAGCAACTCTCAAATGCTACAAACCCCGTCAGGGTGATTATAGTCCACTCTCAAGTGCTTAAATTCAATTTACCCAAAAGGCCATAGGTTTAATTAAGCTCGTCAGAGTCAAATAATTTCTAACCTACATTCATTAACTAGTTCGGTACCTAAACCCCCCCGTCAAGGTGATCCAATCGCCACTAATTGGAATAGCTTAGATACTAAGTCCTATCATTGATTGATCAGGTCAAAAATAGTAATTAAAGTGCAAATTAAAGAAAAATACAATTTACCCAATTTGATTTAAATAATAATAATCCCAAATCCAAATGTATAAAACGAAATCAAATTGGGATTAACCCATTATGCGTTCTCAAGCACTATGTAAAGTTTAGCTCATATTAAATGCAAAAACTAAATTAAAAGAAATGGAATTCATATTTGATTACAAAATTAAAATTGAAAGAACCTAATTTCCGGAATTGGAATGACTACGAACGGAGCTATAGACCCACTCCAGCTCTTGTAGCTTCTTCTTTCTTCCTTCTGTTGCTTCTCTCTGGTGTTTAATCTTGTGGAATGTGAATTGTGTGAAAAATAGAAGTCCAGACCTCCTTTTATAAGCATAAATTCGGACTAGGGCTTGGACCAGAAAATAAAAGACTAATTAAATGTCCAAGCCCAATTTCCAAGCCCAAAATCCCGTAACTGCTGATACACATTCACTAAAACGGCTTTTCCCGATGCGTTACAACTCCGATTGACCTCATTCCAGTTGCTAAAGTTCCGTAACTCGATAAGGAATGATTTCTCTTCAAAGGTCAACAGCTAAATCATCGCTTAAGCACCTCGAAATCAGCAATCTATGGCCTGGAAAATGGATTTTCAGCTCTAAAAATAATATCTTCGGGATTTATCTTCAAGTCTTGACTCTTAATTCACGATCTTTGACTTTCTCCTCGGATTCCTCTCCTAGCTAACATCTAAAACCTGTAAACTTTACACTAAAAATACCAATATTACGCGCAAAAGTTTAATAAATTAAAAATGCTAGAAATAAAAAGGTAATTCCGGATTATTGCATATTAAGTCCAAAAGTCTATCAATTTAAGTAAATAAACACCAAAAATGATGTCTCCCAAGGGTCGAAAATAAGAACAATTAGGGAGACATCAATTAGTACATGAAATTTGCTGAGTAGTTGCTTTGTGTCTATTCTATATATTCTGCTATCTCCTTTCCCATTGTTCTTAAATGATCTAGGTGTGTATTTAGAGACTTCCCTTTGTTTTTATCTTTATTGTATCTGGATGGTACAACCTTGAGTTGGGGGCCTTGATGTCTCTTCATTTGTCATGAATTAATATTAGTTGGAGACATCATTTTTAGTGTTTTAGAAGTCTTTCTGGTCGATTTTCCCATTAAATATTAAACTTTCCTATTTCTAGTCTTGATTTAATGAATTATTATTTTTAGAGCATATTGGGTTTATTTATTTATTTAGTGTGAAGCTTTAAAGATATATATGGAGATTAATTAAATACCAAATAAATTCTAAGAGATAAAGGAAAGAAGATATACATGGAAATTGGAGATAAGGAAACAAAAACTAGGATATGGAAAGATAAAGCTGTCAAATAAATCTTAATTCCAGTATCCACGACCCCAAATGGGCTTATATCTCAAAATCGGTGAGGAATTTGGAGGAATGGTCAAGAGCAAAGTTAAATATCTTTCCGAGACGATGAATTTCGACTATTGGAACGTATCAAACGGATAAGAATTGAAGTTATTATGACCAAAACAAAAACGGGGTTGATTCTATATTTTAGGGTTACGAATTTGAGTTGGGCTTGGAGTCCATTACTTACCTTCTCCTTCAAAAACGAATTAGGGCTTCTCTACACCTATAAATACACCCTTATATCACTTGTAAATCATCTTTGCCTCCCATTAATTAGTCCTGAGGGTTATTATCATCAGAATTATTGCAGAGAGCAAGATGAAGTCTTTCATTATTTCTTTTAGTTTATTTCCTTCAGGTATGAACTAATGTTTCCATAGCTTGGGTTTTTCATTATGTATAATCTATGAATTTTATTTTCTTTCTATCTAAGTTTCTTTGGGAATTATATGTTTTAATCTGATATTAGCTTCTTACCCATATATTTGTTTATGTGTTTTGATTTATTGTCTATTTTCCTTGCGAATGCATGTGTATAGGATTACCTTAATAGTAGTTAGATGGTCACCCGGAAGGGATGTCTAATTATTGAAACACCACATAACGTCTAGTGTCCGATATTGGTCCTGACAACACCAATTCTAACTAGATAGTCATTAGGGTATGTTTTAACGAATATCACCATCTTTGAAATTGAATTGCTGAGGAACCTAGTGGCGTAGGATAACCCTAAGATTAGGCTACCTCGCGGTTGTGTCCGTAGCCCCCTAGTCGCTCTCAAGGTCTAGGAGAGGGAATTTAGAATCCTGACTAAGTATCCAAGAGCTAATTATCTCCCTTATTAACTAGAATTTGATAGAAATGATTAGAAGGATTAGTACATACTAGCAGAACCTAAGCTATATTTCTCATCTCATATCTCTTATCTTTAATTTTTATTAGTTTAATTAATATTCTCTCAATCAATCAGCTTTACTTTCTGTCGTTTAATTAATTACTTTCTACTCGTACTATTTGCTCATAACGTATAACACAGTTTGTCCTTAAGAATGAATCTTCTTATCATTAAAACTAGCATACGTCTTGTAATACTTGCAGTACCGTGCTTGTCTAGGGTGCTTTAGTGCATTGTTTTTAGCGTTTATTTATCATATTTTTATAACACCCTAAGCGACACCATTTGCTATTACGGCCCCAAAATTGAAACCATTTGAAAAGATAGTGCCTACTGAGCCTTAATGTATTTACCATTTTTATGATGCCACCAAAATTTAATCGAATTTAACAATTTCTAATCTATACGACATCATCTTCAACAGAAACAAAGGTAACGTCGATGATGTTGTCAAAGTAAACTTTAGATTAAAAAAATCTCTAGCAAAAGAAAAGTAGATTTCACTATACTTAAAAATATTAAAATTAAATGATGTATAGAATTATTTTAGAAATAGTTAAATCGTGTATAACATATTCACACACATGTTAAAGTTAATTTATCTTTATATATAACGAATTATAGTGCTATTACAAAAAAGAATTATTATATTTTATTTAGAATAGATATAAAAAACTTTCTTAATTGTGCCTTCGAGTAAAAAAATCAAAATTCACTTTCGTTTACATCGTGTTTCAGCTTTTCATATTTTTAGTGCCCTTCCGAGTTCCGCCAGAGGGTTTATCGTTCATATATACTACTATATACTATGATCTCGTACAATTTTAGAGATTGTACTTGAGCCAGAGAGCTTCTTAAAGTACAACGACAAGCTTAAATATTAAACATCAAACAAATTTATTATGATTAAAAAAATTCAACTATAATTAAGATAAGTCACATGTTCAATCTCTGATTCTCAGTACCAACAAAATAATTAAAGATTAAACACGCTGTTAAAGGAACATAATCCAAAAGAAGTTCTTGTTGAAGTCACATGACATGATGTGAGAAACTCTTATTGTTTCTATTTAGTGATGCAGCTAAAATTTGCCTAACGCCGTTCATATTTTTTATTATGCTTTATGTCGACATTACATTACTAAAAGGATTAAGGTAAATACAGAGCCGGCCCGGGCCCAAAGCAGCCAAGACTGTCGCTTTGGGCCCCACAATTTTGAGGGTCTCAAAAGAAAATTATATATACATAGTAATAATATATATCTGTTCGACTTAAAAGATAATGTAATGGTATAGTTAGCCTGTTGGAAAGTCAAAATGTATTTGTTTATTGGGTCACAAGTTCGAATCTTTTATTTAACATTTTTATGTCACCCTTTTTAATATCACTCGATGAGAAAAAAAAAAAAACAATCAACTAAAAAAAGGTAGGCAAGAATGTAATGAAAAAAGAGAAAACTCAGCAACATCACTACGTAATTAAGAAAAATAGCAAGGTAAGGGAAAACCAAGTACTCTCTCCATTCCTTAATAATTGACTCTTTAGCCAATATAATTTATTCTATAATATATGTCACATCTTAAGTTTCAATACAAATTAAATGACCTATTTCCACTTTTACCCTTATTTTTAAAATCTTTCAATTTTCTCTTTCTTAAAAGTAAGGATATTTTAGTCATAAACTAATTTTTTCCTACTTTTTAGATTCCTTAATATGTGTGAAAAGCTATAAAGAGTCAATTATTAAGGAATGGAGGGAGTAGCAAAGTAAGAAAAATAAGATTGTTTCTCTATTTTTTATAATATTACTTATATTTAATATTTTTAAAATAGAGTTAATAAATTTTTAGATGAATTTTTTTCAAATGATTTTTGTATAATTGGTATAAATACATTAATTTATCTTGATATTAATTTATAAATATAGCATGATATTATTCATATATGATTAAGAGTAATGATATATACCATCTAAATTCATACCACCCAATTACCACCCATGATGTGACGTGAATTGGTTGGTAGTAAATCGTTAATCAGATCAAGAAAATAAATAAATTAACAATTTATAGCCAACCAATTCACGCCACGTCATGGGTGGTATGATTTTAGGTGGTATATATCACTACTCTATAATTAATTGATTTTTTTTATTAAACCGTAAAAAGCCCCATTTTATTTTCTCGCCTTAGGTACCCGAGATGCTCGGGCCGGCCCTGGGTAAATAGCTCTTTAAGACTATCATATTTGGAGATATTTTCTAACCATATATGGTCCTTCTGTCAGGGTCATACGAATCCACACACGTTACTTGATTTTAAACTTTTTCCGTATTAGTGTAATGATACAATTCAGATAATTGTATAATCTAAAATCAAACTATTTAATTAGTTTGACATCCCTGACACTCTTCAAACACATTACCAAACAACACAGATTCAAGAAAAAAAATCCAATGTGTGACAAATTGGATCGTATATATGTGTCCAAATTGGTGGAAAAGAAAGAAAGTAAAAGAAGAAGAATGAGGTAGAAGGATGGTACAACCTGTGCATGGAGAGAAGCCGCATGTTCCATCTAAGTTTTATTCGTGCAAAAAGTGAGTATGATGCCAAGCTGTGTTCGGTTGTAGCTATGCACCTTAATGTGAATGCTTACTTGCTTTGATTGTATTTGTCGGGGGTAATTAAACAACTAATTCTAAAGCTTGCTATACTTTATTCATCTAAGATTCATTCATAGGATTGGAATCATAAAATCATAAATTGATTAAACTATCATACCTAATTAATTAATTAATTAATAATAGACAAAAGCGTGTAGTAGCACATAATAAAAACCGGCAAAAGCGTGTAGTAGCTTATCAAGTACAATTTCTAGTTTATTATATGTATAAGAAAATATTATCGCTCGGTCATTATCCTATTTACGTTTAATTTATAATTACGAGTGAGAGTTTTATTTGTCTTTAGCATTTTTTTAAAAGAAATTGGCATTTTAGCATATATTAAAAAAAATTCCAAATTTAGCACCTGGACGGTTTCTCAGTTACTGCCCTTTTTAAAGGGCAGTTGGTTGGGATCCTCCTTTAGTTAATTGCCGAATTAGTAGAAGGGCGGTCTCCGCTGATCGCCCTTAGTGTGCTAATTAAAAAAATTATGTTTAAGTAAGGACGGTCGATGGCCAACCGCCCTTAGTATAAATTTTTATCGCCAGGAGGGCAGTCCATACCGTCCTTAGTTCATTTAAAAAAAAAAAACGGTTACAGAATATAACTTTCTTCACCAAAAATAAACCTATTTTGGAAAAATTGAAAAAAAAAAGACAAATCCCTTCCTCTCCTCTGCCCTTTGCCGCCGTTGCTGTGTCGCTGTCCTTTCTCCTTCCTAGTTGATTCTATTTCTATTAATCCTAAAGACTAAGGTTAGGTTTATTTTAATTTTGATTTTTTTTAATTTATCCATGCCTGTATGAGTTATATTAGAGTTATAATTTCTTGTGATGTAATTAGAATTTTGAATTAAAAGATAATTTTAGATTTTACACAATTGGTCCTTTTTTAATATGATAATTGCACTATTAGTCCTTTAAGTTTTATGTAATTGCAATTAAGCCCATATGTTGAATATAACTAGAATTTTGAGTTAATTGATTATTTTAGGTAATTGCACAATTGGTCCTTTTTAATTTTGATAATTGCACTATTAGTCCTTTAAGTTTTATGTAATTGCAATTAATCCCCTACATTGAATATAACTAGAATTTCAAAGTAATTGATAATTTTAGGTAATTGCACTGATCTTAAATTTTGATAATTGCACTATTTGTTCTTTAATTTTATATAATTGCAAAATTAGTCCTTCTATTTATTTATTGGTCCTTATTTCTTGCTAGGTATAATGACTTCGTCCTCGAGTAGTAATTTGAACACGGCTTTATGGAGACAAACGAAACATAATAACAAAAGTCAAGTGGTTTGGGATAATGTAAGATTTTTAGTGTATTTATATAATTTAATTTAATTGTGTTGTTAATAGTTATTTAAATTTTTGGTTATAGGGGCGAAACGCTAGTACCATGATCGAAACATTAGCCTCTACTCCGTGGAAATTGGACCCACGGGTGGTGCCGCTTGTCGACAAGCTGGGTTCGGCGAGATTCGAAAGATTGATAGGATAGTCTTTGATCACGCTCTACTCTCCGCGATGGTCGAAAGGTGGAGACGGGAAACTCATACCTTTCATATGCCCGTCGGTGAGATGACCGTCACTTTACGAGATGTATCGATGATATTTGGGCTACCTATCAGAGGTCATGCAGTGAACAGTCCCATTTCCGCTCACTTTGACTTTGAAGAAACTTGTCTTCACTTATTTGGGGTGCTTTCTAAACAAGATCGTAGTGGGCGTAAAGTAATTGGGACTGCGTGGTTAAGGACCACATTTGGTGAGACAAGACCCGGTGATGACGCAACTCTCGATGAATTATGCCACTACGCGACGGCGTATATATTGTATGTAAGCGGGACTTTTCTTTTCCCAACTAGGAAACAAAACACTGTGCCGCAAATCTATCTTCCATTTTTGCGTGATTTGACGAAGACCGGTCGATATAGTTGGGGATCGACCACACTAACATACTTATACAACGGTCTTTGTCAAGCTTGTGAAGGAACAATGGGAACACTGAAAGGATGTGGGCTACTCTTACAGGTATTTCTTTGAATTTCAACTCCCGTAATGTGTTTTATTCTAGTAATTGACTTTTCATTCATTAAATAGATATCGTGTTGGGATTATTTACATAGTAGACCCTGAGTAACAGAGAATCTTGTACTACAAGGATACGGTTCTGCTACTCGATTGTAAGTTAATTGTTTATTGTTGAAGTCATATTAAGAATAATGTGTTTTTAATATTTACGTGTTTATTATTTATTAGTTGGAATGGATCAAAACGTGGACGAATAGTTGCGGTCGGACTTTAACAATTTATCGCGACGACTTAGACACGCAAGAACCCAATCAGGTTGGTTTTTTTTGGATTAGTTGGAAAGCTAAATATTTATAATTATTTTATTTTTCTCGATTAGGTTAATTGGAGGTCGTACAAGAATGATAGAAGTAATTTCGTTTCCGAAACCAGTCTGCAATGGCGTGAGGGGTATTTATGTGTCGTTCCACTTATCCATTTCAACAACGTTGAGTGGTACCGTCCCGATCGTGTGTTGAGACAATTCGAGTTCATTCAAGATATTCCAAAACCTATCGATGAAGAGGAAGATCGATATCATACAACAGTTGATCGAATAGGGAAATCGGGAGAGAATTGGAGACTAAAGTACGAGAGTGAAATCCGAAGATGGACTAACGCGCGAGAGTTATTGCTAGAAGGTTTAGTACAAGGGTATGGGTGTACTCTGGAATAAAAAATATGGTATCGCGAAAATACTCGATTATTTATCGGCCCTTCTATAGCTCGAAACTTGGCCGACAAGGAAGGACAAGAGTACTATCCCCGGGGATCTCAACTTAACAAATTCGTAAGTACCTAAACCTTTTTTTTTATTTTGTTTTATTGCATATATTTATTTGTTTGTATAATGCTAGATACAAGCTACTATTAACAGGGCATACTGTGTGTGCTAGCCGGGTGCTACGATGAATGATATGAAAGATCACATGAGACAAATGCTGGTATTTGCCGGAGAACAAGAATTGATCGATCAAATAAATGGTTTGAATGTCACTCAAGAGGAACCTAAAATTCCTACCTCTAGCAGACCATCAAGGAGGACACGGGAAAATAGAAGTTAATCATTTTAGACGTGTTGTTTGTAGTTATTAGTTTTTGGTATTGTTAGGTATCGTATTGTTAGTTGTAATCATTAGTTATTGTAACTTGGATATTAGATAGACGATTAATGTGTTTGTTACGTATGATATGATTGTTTTCTACTAGACGATTAATGTGTTGATTACGTATGAAGTTAATCATATAATGTATTAGTTACGTATGATATGATTGTTTTAGATGTTAGATAGACGATTTGCTAACCCGACGAGCAATTAAAAAAAACTGACCTGAAGAGCGGCATGCAACCCACCACCCCTTCTTGAAGGGCGGTTTCCTGTTACCGGCCCGAACATTGTGAGTGGTAATTAAATTCTCTGACCTTAATCTTTGCCCCACCTCCCGAGTCTTGAACTTTTTTCTTTTTTAAAAAAAAAATGGAAAGTGTTTTATACCTATCAAAAATCAACAACAAAAATATAGATCAAACACACAAAAAATTAAACCTAATAAAAAATAAACCACAATAAAGCAAACAAACCCAAAATAAATCCAAAAACACTTGTTACGTTTGATTATACACGAAGCCGGTATAATTCGACAATATTACAGCAAAATAATAAATAAAACATGAGTAAACTACTTTTTTATTTTTCTGAGGCCTACCACAAGTCTTTTTGTTGTGCCCATATTGTTTGCAAGTACCTCACCGATTAGTAACTCGATCTTCTCTAGCATCCATTTCGTTGTGAATTCGGGAAGATCTCCTTCGACCACTTCTCATAATTATTCTAGTCTTACATGCCACAACTTTATATCCTTTGTAAGTTGGGTAGTCGAGAACATCCATAAGGGGACGAAACTTTCCAGCATATGAATCCATGTACTTCGAAAGCATTAAATACTCAGAAACGTACGCATAGTATCCTTTATTTTTATCGTACGTTTGAGTAAAACGAATAAAATGGACACATGGACGGTGCAACATTTCCACCTTCCACACGTACACATTTGGTCGTTTACGTGTACGATGAAACTTGTTCTATCGCTATCTGATCTCCTACCATCCAACGCCTTAACTACCCAAATATCATCATCTGCGTCGTATAGTTGAACACGATAACCAAGCGGATATTCCTCACTTGTATGTAATTCCACGGTGACCTTCGGTGGAACACCAATCCGTCTACCAAGGCATATTTCCCTAGTTGTCTCATTTTCACAAAGTAACCAGCACCTTTCTCAAATGTTAACAATACAATAGCCGTTACAGGCAACCCCCTAACTCCCTTCAAAACATTGTTAAAAATCTCTGATAAGTTTGTTCGCATATTACCATAACGGTACCCCCCATCACGCACAAGAGACCATATTTCTTTAGAGATACCTTCAACCCAACCCTTATATTTCTCGTCATTTAACTCACAAAATTCTCGGTAATACTTATCGAATTCATGAATTTTCGACATGTAAGCAAGATCCATGAAAGTCTTTTTCGCCAAACGGTTTTTGAATTTGTGATTCAAATTGCTAGCTAAGTGACACGCACAAAATCGATGGACTCCTTCGGGTTCCGAAAATACATCGCGTACGCTTCGCAATATACCTTTATGTCGATCCAACAATAAACATATTTTTCAATTCTTCGTAAGATATTTTTTTAAACAAGTCAAAAAAAATGTCTAAGAAACTGTCGTCTCTTCATTGGCTAGCGCATAAGCGAACGGGAATAGTTGATTGTTCGCATCTTACCCAACCGCAATAAGTAGATTACCGTTATACTTTGCATATAAATGGGTGGCATCAATGCTAACCACATACATCATATGCTTGAAACCTTCGATATTAGCTCCATATGCCCAAAAAACCATATTAAATGTAGCTTGGTTACAGACCACACGTTTATACTCAAAATCGTATATTGTTCCTCAGTTAGTGATTCGTAAAGCGTTCAAAAGTTTAGGCAAATCTGTGACCGCACGTTCATGCGTTCCGAATAATTTTTCGAGCACTTTTTGTTTACCCCGCCATGCCTTACCATATGAAATGAAATGACTATAGTACTTATGAATTTGAGTTTGTATCAATCCAATCTTCATATCTATATCGGTATTCACCATTGCGAATATTTCATCCCTTACGAAATCCGAAGTCAATTGCCGGTGATTGTTTACGAGTATTCCGTGTTGACACTTATGTTCTTCTAACCTAGTAATTTTCCACACATTATTACTACTATTAAAAGTACCGCGAATATAAAATTTGCACCCGTCTTTAGCATGTACACAAATGCGTGTAATGTATTTATTTGTTGTCCTCACCGTTTTACATTCCTTGTGATTTTTAAGGTACCACCTGCTCACGTCCAACAAAAGAGCATGCCTAGAAGCGTATCGCTCACCCAACATAAGTTTAACTCCTTTCACCATGGAAGATGGTTGACTCTTTTCCCAATCATGACATTCAAATCTTTCGCTTATATAAAGAGGATCAAAATTATAATTAGTTGGATTAGAACAATCATCATCGTCATCATTGTCTTTACCACTAACTTCATCCTCATCACTATATATATGAAAACCCTCTTCATCGGATGCCTCCGATTCGGATTCACTTTCACTTCCATTTTCACCATCAAATTCGCAAATTGTCTCGCGAAACGGCTCAAGAGGTGTGGATGTATTACCATGCTCATAATTTTTTTAACCTTTCTCACACGAATTGGACGCTTGCGTTTTCCGAATTTCTTTAATCACGGGAAAAATCTCGATAGCTTGGTATTTCCAGTTCCTCGCCCCACCTATCATCGCATTGATCGTGTCCTCCCCAACATCTAATGCATGATACCGTCGAGGGTTTGCCGAAACCAGACATCGCCATTTCAAATCGAAAATAACTTCATTTTCGTTCCAATTGCAATTCGAACACACGACTTGTTTTAAACCAATTAGCCTAATATCTCCTCCGGTCATAAAAGCTTTACAATTTCTCCTGTTATATTCAACAATTCCGTTACCACTTTGAACAATATCTCCACGATAAAAACATGCCCATATAAAGTTCATTTTTACCTAAAAACCAAATACACACAACCTAATTAATACTAAATCAAACACAATAAATAAAACCTAGTTTAAACTAATCAATTTAAGACACAAACTCCTACAACTAGCTACTACTTTATTTAAAAAAAAACCCCTCAATTTTCTTACTTATATAAATTACATATAATACAAAATGGATAGAGTAATTACCTTCAAGTTGAGATATCCAACGATTTGATGAAATAGTTGTAGATTTTAGGATGGGTGTGGGTGTGGGTGAAGAAGAGCAATGGAGAGGGTGGGGGGTCTTCAATTTTCGGATTAGGATTTATGAATTGGGGGGGTTAGATATATTATGTTAAGGGCGGTCATCGAAGAACAGCCCTTCTTTATTTAAAAAAAAAATGAACTAAGGGCGGTGTGGAGAAGACCGCCCTCCTGGCGGCAAAATTTATACTAAGGGCGGTTGGCCATAGACCGCCCTTACTTAAACATAATTTTTTAATTAGCGCACTAAAGGCGGTCGGCGGGAGATCGCCCTTCTACTAATTCGACAATTAACTAAGGGCGAATTCCAGCCAATCGCCCTTTAAGAAGGGCGGTAACCGGGAAACCGCCCGGGTGCTAAACCTGGAATTTTATTTGTATATATGCCAAAACGCCAATTTCTTTTAAAAAAATGCTAAAGGAAAAAAACTCTTTGAGTGAACTATGATAATTACGAGTGACCGTACGAGCAATATAAGATGATGGTTTCAAAATATGAATAGGGCAAAGTACAAACGGGTGCTTAATAATATCACTTGTGGCACATTTTAAGACTCTCAAGCAAGTTTACTATAATATGATGACATAATTGTAGTTTGATCAAAGCACACCGTTACACTTAAATGATCTTCAGTGAACTTCTTAGTGATTTATAGATACATTAATTAATCGATACAGGTAGAGTTTTAGTTTTAGTGATCGTTCTTAGTCGCTAAATATTAATAGTTAATGTCGGTAGTTAGAGAGATATATTCCCCACCATACCTTTGCACTAGCGACCACTGTCTTTATATACCGACTACGGGTTGGTAGTTAAAGGTTTCTCATTCTACAACTACATGTTGATCAATATAAGGTTCTTCAACAAAAACCCCTAGGTGATGTGGTCTCTAGATGTACCTAATGGTGGTAAAGATTGACTTATTTACCGACTGCAATGAAGGTCGGTATAGGTTTTATTTTTTTAAAAGAATAAGACAAAACGAGATGTATTACAAATTGAATTTAATAGCTGCAAGATAGATTACATTACACAATAAGATAAATTTTAGAAAAAGTTGAGTGTTTATAAATTACAAAGTTAAATAAAATTGAATAGTCGAATACAAAACAAATAAAATATAATTGTGTTAGAACAATAAGATATGGGATTAAATAAAGGGGATATCAATCGTGGGACTGAATTTCATTATTATCAACCTCGTCTTTGAATGATCGGTTTCTTAGACGACCGTTCTGTATGTGAATTACTCGGTTAACGTGTCGTCTGCGGTGAATCAGTGGGGAAGACATTTAACGTCAGCATATGTTGTGTCTGGTCTAGTTGATTGATTGGCCAAATCACCTACAAAAAACCCTCGGGATTTAAGGTTTGATTAAATCGTGGGACTTCAGTATTGCTAGAGGAATCCTGGTATATTCCTCGGGCTTGGGCTGCTTGGAGGTTATATATATTACTCAAGTGACCTCGCCCAATCATCGATCATTCATATTGGCATTTCGCATAATTTTTTATATTTGTACTAGGCCCATATGATCCTTTTCAACACGATCACCGTCCCGATCTGATATTGTATTGTCAATGACATGGTGGTGTGCTTGAAGACCCCGACACATCACCCGAGTCTGTACAGTTGTATCTAACCTCACCCTCAAGTCAATATTTAACAAGAAATTGATATAAATGTAAGTCAAAAAATATTATTTATTGAATTATAGTGAATTCAAACTTACATCACATTAGTACATGTCGTCCCCCAGGCGTGATATATAAATCAACACCTGAGGAAACACTCCTCACAATTGTACGGGTCGTTTGCAAGTAATAGTAAGTATTGAGATAATATTCTCCACAAGGACTATAAAAGTTAAATTATAATTTTTCTTTCTAAAGTGTAAAGAAGTTAAGTTGCAACTAACAAAAATCCTAAAAAGTAAAGGATAATTATTTTATTTTGAAGATTTAGGACTAAAGTGCAATCAAATGAAGTACTAATTATAATTAAGTTAAAGGAGTAAATAGCAATTAACAAAGAAGATATGGATGAGAAGTTAGCTTGTGTCTTTCTAATAATCTCCAGAAGTAGCTCTAAAGATGATTCTAGTTATAAGGGTGAATTAGTCTTTTACGTTAGTCGGGATTCTAAATTCTACCTAAATCCCTTCCGAGTAGATAGTGCGGTTGTCTTAGAACACGTTCAAACGCAATAACCCAAACCCAATAGTCAATCAGGTTAGTCAAGACCTTTCGATTCACTAACGTACACCGAATATATATGAACTAGTATTGTGTCCAGACCCCCCTTCCGGACAATAGTCAAGAACACTAACCCATTTACTACTTGATCAAGGTAAAGGCTGAAAAATGAAATCCAAATTCATACACCACGTAATATAACCCATTCAATTAATCATAAATAATCCAGAAAAATATATAATCATTCAAATATCAACTACGGTTTATACACGATAGCAATTCTCAAGCTATAAGGGTTTCCGTTCATAAATAAAAAGAAGGATACAAGTATAAGAATAATGAATAAGACAAGAAACTAATACAACTTACCCTAAGAATGGTGGAAATTTGGTGAAGGATTGATGTGGAATGGTGTAGAAATGATGAAACCCTCCTCTCATCTTCTCTCTTTTGGCGTCCAAACTCTTACCAATTGTGATAAGTTCTGAATTTATTTTATTCTACAAATTCAAATATATTAAAGGTCCAAAATATTTGGGAAGTGTGGGACCCATTTAAGTGGCTAAATTCAAACCAAAAATATTTATATTTAAACCATACTAGTGTGAGCCACCGTGGAAGAAATAATATTAACTTTGTCATCTTAACTGTGAATTGCTAACCATCACCTCTCACGCGCTCCTGACTTCAAGTGATATCATGAAACCTAAGGGCTTGCTCATAATACTAACCGAATGCGCGTGGTGACTCTCTTAAGTTGACTTCAAAGTTTTTTCGCTAAACATTCGTGGTCTTTCAAAGTGGATTTTTGCTTATTTTACGACACGACTTGGGGTTGTATTTGATTTCTTTACTTCTTCTCATCATATCAGGGGGTCATATCATCCGTGTACCCAATAGTTTAACGCACAATTAATGCACAAAAGAAACAAAAGTGACAAAATATTTGAAATTAGACAAGAAATCACAATATGTTAAATAATAAGGAATAATCTCTCAGATAAGTCCAATAAAATCCCACAATGATGTCTCGTGCTCCGATTAATAAATAAAAAACATCAAACATCAAGACCCTCAACTCAAAGTTTTGGCATCCTGAGGAAATAAGAACTAAACTAAGGGCCTAAGTCCAACTAATCAAAGAAGAAGAGAATATAAAGAATGGTACCAAAGCAACAAATATCATATAGTAGAGCCTAAGAACTATTCACACATACGCTTATCATACAAGCAATCAGAATATTATAATTTTAATATTAGATTAGTTTTACAATGCAAGAAGGATCGTTTTTTCACTTAGTTTGAAATGGTGGTTATAGGTTGTTCATCGATCCTAACTAGTATCTAATGGTCCACTCAATTACTCCTTATCAGCTCAATCTCTACTTAACCACATAATTAGGAATCCCGGGGTCTTTCAGTTTTAGAGTAGGCTTAGGGTCGTTTTAAAAATATTTAGATAGTTTGAAATGAGTTTTTGAAGCTCTCCTTACTAACCGTCAACAAATCGCCCTAAAGCTTGAGTTCACAGTTATAGACGTGCTCACTCAACCCACTTGATGCACTAGATAAGCATCCCTAGTATTCTCAACCCAATTCACGATGTTTTTCATATTTTCATTTGCTGGTTCTTTTATTTTCGTTTCTTTTCTTATTTCATTTTTTTAGTTGAACATAAAAAAATTTATGACTTGATGACCCCCGAGGTATAAAAGAAGAACTTTACAAAGTAACAATATATATATATATATATATATATATATATATATATATATATATATATATATATATAGACACAAATACTCATACATCATCAATTCTAATAAAAAAATAGCATATCATTATCTTATTTTTTAAAAATTAAAATTTAACCTACAATAATATTTTGTTATAAGAAAAACCATTTCTTGTTAGAATATTAACTCAAAAAATTAATTTAATAATACGTTAGATCCAAAATATTATCTAAATTAGTCAATCAAAAAAAATCATATAAAATAATTTAGGTTAATAATTAATTAATTTATATTTAAAATATTTTAGAATAATTGCCTTTTTAAATAATTTTTCTTAATATTTAGTTCTTTTCCGTTTCAAATGGGATCGCAAGGGAGGGTCAAAGTTTTTTTGGTCTTGCAAGAAAATTTCATCTCAATTTTAGAAAAGAGATGTGATGAATCTCATCTCAATATTAGAATGAACATCTGATATTTTATCTCAATTCTGGTGAGAAAATTTCATCTCAAAGTTGATAGGACAAATCCCATCACGTATACAATGTTTTAAAACAAATTATTTTAATTATTACTTATTGTTTGATGGGATGAATTTCATCTAAGAGTTGGTAAGACAAATCCCTCACATACACAATTAAAAAAAAATATTTCTTAGTTATTACATATTAAATTTCAAAATAATGCATCATATTCGAAAAATTATAGATAAAACGTACAATCTTTAATTATTAAGGGGTTTTTCAGAATTTATTTATTTTTTAATTATTTTTTTAACTTTACTATTGATAGGATAAACCCTATCAAGAAAATAAAAATAATTAAATTTTAATAAAATTTTAAAAAAATTACAATATAAAAGAAAATGTAATTTAGGAAAAGAAAAATATATTACATTTAATTTTTAAATATAAATAAAAGTATTAGAATGAAACCCTATCAAGAAAATAAAAATAATTAAATTAAATAAAAAATTTAAAAAAAATTACAATATAAAAGAAAATGTAATTTAGGAAAAGAAAAATATATTACATTTAATTTTTAAATATAAATAAAAGTATTAGAATGATATTTTTAATAAAAATTAATTTGATGTTTTAACATTTAAAATTTGTTATAAGTATATTTTTAATCCTTATCCTTTTCTTATTTTTATTTTTCATTAATCTATCTCTCGTTAAAAAGTTAAGTCTTTACAAAACTATTATATATATTTTTAAGTTGTATAATATTTTCTAGAATAAATCTTTATAACTTTTTCAATTAACTCCATGGTATCTTAACTAATACAAATGGTGTGTAATTTCCATATTGTTTTTCTAGTTTTCTTGTCATTTTTTTTATAGATGAGAGTGAAAAACCAGCTTGTATTAGTTTTGTATAACTTCTTTGTATGGTGTACCGTTTTTCTTTTTTTAATACAACCGTTTACCCTAACTAAAAAAAAAAAAAAAACATGGCTGGTTGGTGATATATTTTGGGTTTACATTGATACAAAGTAAAACAAGAAAGAAAAAACACCTTTCATTCACCGTCTTATGAGTATTACATATACTATGTTTATTTAAACATCAAAACCATAGTTTACACAAGAATTACCCCATGAGAAGTACACTCCATTTAAAATTAGACCACCTACTTACACAAACCTATATTTGCTATGGGAAAGACCTCTCTTTACTAAAATTTAAAAGAAAAGTGAAAAAATGGGAGTGCATGCGTATAAGTTTGTTGTGGGTAGGGTGGGACTTATTTAAAATTGTGAGTTTCGCGGAGGCCCCGAAAGAAAGAGAATCTAAAATCACATGGGTGACCTAGTTTACGGAGGCCCCGCTTTTCGCGGTACAGCTGAAAAGGGTTAAGGCCTACGGGATGCACCAGCACGTGAGTTTCCTAACTTTACTCCCAACAACATTCTCTTTATCTAATAATCCCAAAAAAAATTATCAAGACTAAAGGAGATGTATTATATACGAAATAGGTTTCATACTTTTGCATCTTAAAAATTAGTGATAAATGACTTTAAAAAAAGTCATACTAAACACCCTTAATGCCCTTGAGAAAACCATCATTTTTAATACACAAACTTCTCAAAAATTTGGATAAAAATAACTTTGATGAAATATGATGTTGAAGATAAATTCTTTACCTTTTATCCTGTGTTCTCAATATTCTAAACTCTTAGATGGTTAGTTACGTGGTTACTGAATAAGAAGTCAAAAACTCACTCTAAATTATCTAAATATACCATAATATCGATTTAAAGTGTTTGTTATTACCAAAAAGATCTTGTGATATTAAGTTATGTGGTTGAGTGAAAATGAAACGAGAAGGTAGTAAGTATACCATTAGACAATATAGAAAGATCGATGATTATCCTATAACCGTCACTTTAAACCAAGTAACAACAATCCTTTTGCATTTGGAAATTATTTTTTTGTGAATTTTAACATTGTTGATTAGTGTTTTATAGGTTATTACTTTAAGAACCTTATGAGAAGTTATCTTTATATTGCTTAGGAGTCATTACTTTTTTCTACATAATGCTTATTGATTCTTGATTCCTACTTTTATGCTTACATTGTCGGGACAACAATACTTTGAGTTGTAAATCTTGAGATCTTGTGTGTTTCATATAATTTAGTATTTCCGTGTCATTAGTTTGGGTTGTTTGTTGATTAAAAAGATGAAATTTATCTCTTGATATAGCATACATTGACTTCTTAGCCATTATATGAGATTTTTTGTGTTTTAGAGAAATTTGAGATAGTTTTGTGTTTTATTGTGTAACTATTAGAACATGAAGGGTTTAAGGATGAAAAGCCAAGGATGAAAAAGCCAAGTAAGAAGTCAAGAAGTTGAGAAACCACCCAAGATGAGTGGAAACTAGACCAGGACAAGGCAAGAAATAAAGAAGATCATTAGAAGTCAAGCACCGAATCTAAAAAAACAAATTTGTCAACTTGCAAAAATCACAACAACTAATTGTACAAAATCTGACCATGATATGTTAGCCTATGTTGTAGATCTCAGTTTGGGGTGCTAGGCGGTCGACCGGGGCCTAGCGCCTACGCAGGATTACACGGGGCCTAGGCGGAATCATACGGTTTTGAATGCCGGTGTGTAATTTTGTATATTTAGTAATATTTATAGCAATTATAACTATTTAAGTCATACAATTCATCTAACAACACTATAGTAAATATAAAAATATTAAAAGTTGAGTTATAATATCAACTAAAGAATTCTCGAGAATAAGAAGAATAACAAAAAGGTCTATGCAGGCATGTTTTTCCATTAATCGGCGCCTAGGCGGCCATTTTTTGTCATCAATCGGTGCCTAGCCGGGCTAGGCGCTTATTCCACAACGACTAAGGTTCTAGGAAAAAACGCCTAGAATTTTAACTAGGCGTAAGTGGTTGAGGGGGGAGTTGACGCCTAGGCGCGCCTAGGCGGGGAGATCTACAACATAGATGTCAGCTCAAGGTAGCCCTTGAATTCTAGAACGCGTGAGAAGAAATGACGATCAATTACAAGTTAAGACGAGGAAGTTATGGATATTTTGAAAAACTGTCTTAAGTAGTCTAGATTTAACAAAAAAGTTTGCAGGCCACTTTTAATCTTTCTAGGCTCAATGACTTGAACCTCTAAATTTCTTAGTATATATATTAGAAATTTTCAGTTTTTCAAACACACTTCATAAATAATGCATTAGTATTTTCTTGGGGAGCAAGAGAGAAGCAACGAGAGCAAAGCAACGACACAATATCTCTAAATGTTGTATTTTTTTCTTCTCTTGAACCACATATTATGTATTCAATTATTTTTTTCTTTATCCAAGCATGAACTAAATATATTTTAGGCTGATATTGCACATGTACGAACCCAAACTATAATTTGGTATTACTGTTTTATGAAATTTGAGATTACATGCTAATTTAACTTAATTGTGGATTCTTGTTTATTATAATTCTTGTACTTAATATAATTCTTTATCTTGATCACATTATTGATTTGTGTTAGCTATTAAATTATGCTTGGGAGGCAAATTCGGTGGTGGAAAATAGAATTAGAATGGTTTAGTTGACTTTGAGAACCGAAAGATCTAAACTAATTATATAACCAGTTACAGTCAGGACTTTAGGCGTTAGATAATTCTATAGGATTCGCTCGGATTACTGTCCACGAATTAGATAACAACCCCTACTTATTCGGGAGGTACTTAGGGTAACTTTAAAATCCCGGTTAGCAAGTGAAACTCTTAATTATCCTTATATCAGGAATAGCCCCTTGTCATGTTAGTGGTAAGTATCCAATCTTGAGATATACTCTTCCCATCGTATCTCGTATTTACTTTTGCGTCCTTCAATTTATTATTTAGTAGTTAATTAAATAAACCAAACAATATCATCTTTTTAGTTTTTAGTTTTTACCTCAACGAGCATCTAGATCAAAACTAAAATTACGTGTTTAACTTTTTAAATTCTGTGGAGACAAACTTACTTATCTACTATTATTACTAGAGACCCCTCATACATTTCTAGTCGCACTTATCTAACCATTCGCTCCCACTTCCGGTCAAGAGTAATGCATGCGTCGCATATCTACATGAATTTATGAAGAAAACGGGCCAGATCTTGGTGTACGGCTCCACCATAATTCCCGTAGCTCAAAATTGATTAAGCATACCCTGATCGGACTTGAATTTAACGACGTGAATTGTTGGAGGGTGAATAACTATGTATTGCACTCGAAATGGGCCAAGAAGGCCTTGCTCTTGCTGTTGATAAAATAACCTAACTAATTCACACCTCGAGAGAGGTAACTAACCGCAAGTGTGCCGAACGTTGATAAGTGATAAAAGTAAGTATGTAAAAAGTATTGTCTCCACAGGGACTACGAAGGTTAATTCTTTTGATGTGTTCTTGTAAAGTGTACTTGGATGAGTTGCTTAACTAAAATGTAAAAATTAGATATTTGTTTTGTTTTTGATTAATAAGGACTAAGATGTAAGAAAGAGAAATTGAACTACGATTAACGATTAAACTAAAGACTAAATTGTAAATAACTAAAGAGATGAGATAAGAATATAACTCAAGAACTCTCAAGTAATTCCCACAGATATTGATTTTACCTTCTACTGTTAAGGTTAAATTGGTAATTATGCAATAGTTGGGATTCTAACTTCTTTCTAACTCCTTTCGGGGTAGCTTAGGAAGCTACGAGTGAGGTCACCTTATACATTTATTGGTTATAAAAAGTCTCTAATCGTACTAACTATCTGTCTAGTCCACCCATTAGGATCACTAACGCATATCAGACGATTATGTATCATTTTAAATAATCGAACCCCCCGCTAGTGTGACAACCCTAATTACTAAAAGAAGTCCTATACTTGGCCAAAGTAAGGGATAGATTTTAATGTTATATATAATAAAAGCATATAATTTTAACAACCCGTTTAAATTATGTAATCTCAAACTTAATAAACGTAATAAATCATGCAAGGGTTTATACATAAAAGCAATTCTCAAGCTATGAAAATTTAGTTCATAATTAAAGCTATAAAATAAGAGGATAAAAGTACAAGATTTGTATTTAGGACAATAAAGGAATACTAAATTACCCTAAGATTAAAGGTGGAATGGTGTAGAAGTGGTGTAGTGGGGCTCCAGCTTCTGGTCTTCTCCTTCCCAAGCGCTCTCATCTCTCTTTAATGAATACAATTGATGTGGAATTACTAAACACTCTTTTATAATAATAAAAACTGATGTATAAAGGTCCATTTACGTTTTATGGGTTGTGAGCCCTTTTCAAGTGACCTAATCCAACCCAAAAACGTTTCAAGGAAGAATGGACTAGTTCGAGCCACAACAACTACAACTATATTAACTTTTTCAATTCAGTTCCAAATCATTAACCATCAGTTCCTATGCGCTCCTAACTCTAAGTATTATCTAGAAACCAAATGGATCCACCAGAATCTTCATTAATTGACACCAACAAATAGATTTCTAAATCTAGCCGACAAGTGCTCTTGCTTACCAGATATGGCTTTTTGGTCCTTTAACGCCTCGACTTGGGTTTGACCTTCCTTTATCGACTTCTTGTCCTCATATTGGGATATAATATTATCCAAGTACATAAGAGATATACACAAATTAAACACAAATAGCTCTAAAAGTAACAATTCTCTAAAAGTAGACAAGAAATGAGAAACTATCTAAATTTGGGGAATAATCCCTCTAATGTGCACAATATAACCCTACGAAAATGTCTCGTGACTAGAATAATCTATCACATAAATGGAGAGATCCAGACTACCAACTCAAATTTAAGTCGTCGCGACAAAATAAGAACTAAACTAGGGAAGTCTCTATCAACTAAGTCAAATAAGTAAGGAAGAGAAGAATGTAAAGAAGGATCTCAAAGAAACTACCTAGCACTTTTCATGTAATAATATTTGCAAACTAAATCCCGCATACACTTATCATACAAACAATCAACACGGTATAATTTCAAAATAAGTTAGTTTCACAATGCAAGAGGATAGGTTTTTTGCTTAGTCTTATATGGTCGATATAGGTTGATCCTCAATCCCAACATAGCATCCAATGGTCTACTCAACTACTCTCTATCAGCTCAACCTTTTCTAGATAAAATAGCTAAGAATCATAATGTCTTTTAGGTTGTAATGTCGACTTAGAGACGGTATGATATGTATATTCAGATAATTTGAAGTGAGCTTTTGGCTCTCTCTTCACTATCCTATGAACAAATTTCCCTAGAGCTTGAGTTTACATATAAAGATGTTCCCACTTAACCCAATTGATGAGCTTAACAAGTACTTTGTCGGTTCTTTTCTTTCAATTCTTTTTCATATCATTTTTATAAGTTGGCAATGACGCTCTTTTTAATGTGATATGTCATACTACTTATTTTGTCATTTTTCTCTTTCTTTTTATTATCTCAATTTTTCTTAATAGATCTGGCAAAGGGTTACAATAAAAGGTGCGTCATCAATATAACGCATACATATAAACTCAAGAACCCACCGCTGTGTTTCCCATAATTGTACCAACCACCAAAACTCAAGCCCTAAAGACGACTGTCTTGGCCTTGCGATTCGAGTGCGGGTCATATAAAAAAGTCCTATAATCTAAGGGGTATGTCTTATAATGTGGCTACAAAGAACTGGCTATAGGCTAGAAAGGGCTAAGAATGATATAACAATGATATTTGTTTAGCAAGCTAAAAGGCAACAAGGGGCTTATCAAATAAATGTTTAATCCTTTTCCTAACTGCGTGATTCATTAATTTCTCACCTCTAGAACATTCATTAAATGGGTTTTCAACTAGCTCATATCTCACGTTTTACATACTACTCATTCTTCCTAAGTCCAAACTTACGTCTACCACATTACTTACTAATCCTTTAGATACTCTTAACGTGTGTTTTCATGTCATACTCTCAGCACACATAATGAGAATTTTACAAATACACTACTTAACTATCATTAACTTGTTAAGATTATGTTGTTGGTAGACATTTTACGCATTCCACACCTAATTCCTCAAAAGATACACTAATAAATTTTTAATTTTTTCACATGAAATAGGAATGAGGGATAACAAATCTCCACACCCGCAACTCAAAAGCGAGTCGTGTCCCCACGACTCGAAACATATAGGAAAAGAAAACAAAAAAACACGTAATTTGCAAAAGCTAACGAGAAAAGGAATAGTGCAAATCTTCGTGAGAATCGCTCAATCACCAATCTAGGGGTTGACGTTCTCGATCCATTATGATGTGATTGTATATCATTGGACTTGTTATAGGGTTATCTCACCTTGATTAATATTTTAAAAGGAAAAATGTAAACTTTGAAAGTTGAAGAATTTTACTCGGTTTTTCGTGGACTCTTGAATCGCTTCCAAAAAAAGGTTCCCGGATACCAAGATTTTGTACTTTTTTGGGTCCTCCTCTCGTAGCTTCTCCAGCGTGTGCGTCCAGTGTACCACACAAGATGTCGCGGTATAACGTGGCCTTTTTCTTCATATACCATAGTGACGGTCTTCGTGTTTCTCAATAAGGTAGTTGTTGATATGAGTGTGAGGCATACCACATCCAATACTTTCTCTCAGACCCAATATCGTATTCATAATTAAATAGAGACCGTGGTGAGGGTATCGTATGTGTTGTGCATCATGGGAGGCTGCGGTGTACCTCAAATCCTTTCGACCATCACTCATAAATATAATAAAAATACCTACCGGTCACGACGGTCTCCTCTTTTTCACCCCAAACTCAATTTATGGAATACCTACATATCGAAGACACTAATACCTTTTTCATAAAAGTAATACACGCTAAAACGCTTAAAAGTTACTAATTCACATACGAAACTAAATTGAAATGCATGAAAACTTAAACAAAATTGTGGGTTGTCTCCTATGCTGTAGATCTCGGTTTTAGGCGCTAGGCAGTCGACCGGGACCTAGCGCCTAGGCGGGATTACACGGGACCTACGTTGAATTATACGGTTTTTAATCCTATTGTGTAATTTTGTATATTTAGTAATATATATGTAGTAATTATAGCAATTTTAACTATTTAATTCATAAAATTCATATAACAACACTATAGTAAATATAAAAACACTGAAAATTGAGTTATAATATCAACTAAAGAATTCTCAAGAATAAAAAAAAATAGAAAAAAGGTGTATGTGGACATGTTTTTCCATTAATCGACGCCTAAGCGGCTATTTTTTGCCATTAATCGGCGCCTAGGCGGCCATTTTTTGCCGTTAATCGGTGCCTAGCGGGCTAGGCACCTATTCCACAGCGACTAAGGCGCTAGGAAAAAACGCCTAGAATTTTAACTAGGCGTAAGTGGTTGAGGGGGGAGTTGACGCGTAGGCGGAGAGATCTACAACATAGTGTCTCCCATAAGCACTTTTGTTTTATGTGATCAAAAGTTCAATGTCGTTTCCACTTTATTTATTTTTAATATATCCTCCCTAACAACGTGTGAGACGACTAGCATCAACAAATCGGAATTTGCAACTCTTATTAGATCTTATCTCAACCACTTTGGCTGAAACAACTCGAGTGACGAGGAAAGGCCCCATCGAAACAACCTTATACTTGCGCTGTCTGTTCTCGGGGTTGGGAGATTTCAACGCTACTTCGTATCCCACCCCAAAATCATATTCTTCTTTATTTCTCATGGTTTTTTGGGGCCTCTTGGCATTTAATTTCTCAGTCACAATTTAGACTGCCGAGACACCTCGTGACTCTTTCCTCTTCTTCTTTTCCAAAAACATAGAACGTTTGGGATTCATCTTCAGTGCTCGGAGACTCACGATTTCCTCATTCACATTGATTATAGGCAGGATTAGACGCCCAAATATAAACACGTTGTTCTTATCTATATCATAATCAAGAATATAAAATTAGTAGGATTAACAAGACTACCTACTTGGACAAGGATGTCCTTGATTACTCCCTGCAAATTTGTTTTGGATCGATCTGTCAATTGCACGACGACAGGTGTTTGTTTGGTAGTTTCAATATCTAACCTCTCAAACACACTTTTGGGGATGAGATTCAAACTCACACCCAAGTCATACATCGCCTTTCCCTCAAACATACCACCTATTTTGATTGGGATGTTGGTAACATCCACGATCTTTAAGTTTCAGTGGAAACTTCCGTTGGACTTGTGTTGATACCCCTTCAGTTAGTTCCAAAGTCTCATACTTAGTGTATTTATTCTTCTTGGTGAGTTTATCCTTGAAGAGTCATTGATAGTTCAACTCCTTCTCAATGGATTCGAGTAACGGGACGTTGATTTTCACTTGGCTTACCGTCTCTATGAACTTCTTGTACTCGAGATCGCCCTTAAGATAAGTTATTTGTAATGGATATGGAGTTGATAAATGGATATGTGGTGGCGGAGGATCCACCTTACTCTTCTCGTGCACCCTTGGTGCATCAACTACCTCTCTCGGATCTTCAACCTCATCTTCAACTTCTTCAGCCCAATCTTGGACTATTATCTCGTCTAAGTTCAGCTTGTTTGGTTCTTTCTCTTTCAGAATTTCCACTTCACCATATGTAACTTGTAGCGATTCCACTATCTTTCAACTTGAAGGCTGTTTTCCTTACACGATTCGTGACCAACATTGTCATCAATATTTTTTATTAACTTGACATAAGTATTCGTACCTTGGGTCAATTACAATGGTTGACTTTTTTGAATTTGTTGAATAAATTAATTTTTTTGTTGCATAATCTTCACGACAGCTTCCTTCAAAACGGTCTTCGTATCACTATGTGCCATATTTTATGTGGTCATTTTAAGAACGTAGTGAGGCTCTTTTCTAACTCACTTACACCTTCTTGTGGATGGGATGGAAGCACCTTTGGTACTTGATTCTCATCATAGAAATTGTAACTCGGTGCTTGAAGAGATTGGTTCCCATAGTCTTGTACACTTTGATATAGATGTTGAGGCATCACTTGATAATTATTGGCTTGAGAACAAGGTTGGTATAGATTACCTTGTTGATAAAATTGAAAATTTCCCCAATTTCCCATGAAGTAGACTGACTCGAGATTGCTTGGACATTCTCCCGAAATATAATTCTAAAGCCTACAATTCGAACAACCATACATTTCCTTCATGACATTCACCTTGAATTTTCTACCTTGGATGCCTTCTTTAACAACTATAGAAAGTTGCTTCAATTGATCTTCTAAACTGGAAAACATAGCATCCATTATTACCATCTATTTGTGACATACCTCTAGTTGGAATTGGGGATCTTGATGATGAACAACTTCTTTCATTCTTGACTATCTTCTCCATATCAATCTTCGTGTAGTTAGGATCAATCGAGACAAAACCACCACCACCAATATTATCTACTATCAATCTTGAAATCACGTTGAGAACCCTTATAAAACATGACTAGCTATAGCTCAGGCGTGTACCCATGTAATGGACACTTTAGTAATCTTTCTTGATATCTCGTTCATGCCTCACCGACACTCTCAACAGCTTCTTGAGAGAAATTAGCAAGCTATATTTTATCCTTGAGCCTCATGCTTTGAGGATAGAATTTATCAAGAAATATAGCTTGAAATTTGTCCCTTAACCATAAGTTCTCTCTTCTCTACACCTTTACCATCCATTTGGGTTAAACTCAAGCTTGTTAAGTGAACAACCGTGTCCTCGAACGTGTTCACAGTGAATTAGGTAGATGTATCATACCCTAATTAACCATATTATATGATTTACAAGGTTCATTAATCTCTATACAAATAGCCTCACTAAATGTTAGTATAGTCATATCAACAAACACCTTAGGTGTACCTAGTAAAGCTTGATTAGGAATTCCATCAACTACTTTATGTGCATCCAATGTTGCCCAATCTCTTCTGAAGAATGACGTTGACTCTTTACCAATATCACATGGATCATATGGCCTGTCCTCTGCAATTTTTAAGACTAATTTCATATCCGTTTTGTCACTAATTTTGAAGATGACCATCGAAGTATGCAGCCATACTATAGAGCTTCTGCAATCGCGCCGATCTCTTGCCTTTGCGGAGCTATGCTGGTAAAGTGATTTCTATGGACCATGGTTCCGTTGCAAGCCCTCCATGATGCAATTCTATCCGAGCCCAAAGAGTTTCGCCACCTACCATATCGAACCTCAAAACTTCATCAGAGCAAGTCATAGGAGAGACCAAATAAACTAGCTCTCACGATCAGTGAACAAGTGTGAGGCTATTCGCGGTCGAGGTGCGCGACTCTAAAATTTTCAGTGGCATGAGGTCTTCAGAGTCCAGTGGTTTATTTACAGCGACTTCAAGAAGGAAATTCAAGAGGTTTCCGAGTTCACAATTAATGGAAAAAGAATCCTGAGACTTGAGGCTCATAACACGAGTGATCATAGCCAAGAAAGATAAATATATTTTTGAAACATGATAGAAATCGAAGAACATAAGTATTAAAGTCATAGAGTTTTGGGATATTTTATCTCTCTAATGATGATTAGTTTTGTTAGCTAAGTGGTAGGCCTTACAATTGTCTCTACCTAGATACCATATGAATTTGTTCAATTTCCAAAAAATATGACTAAAATCCTTTCGCCTTGACAAAAAGAATCTCCTAGGTAAATATCAGTTGATCATCTAAAGATCTTGAATCACACTTTGGCTCACCTCTGCAATCAAACCTACCGGTCTGGTGCCGATCGGGTTTTAATGGTCCAAGGCACTAACAGTCAGGTTCAGGAAATTGGTTTCTCCCTTACCAGACTAGTTCATGTTCGGTCCTAACAATATGTATATGGAAACCGAACCAATAAGTGAGAGTGATAATTGCAGTCTCGGTTTGATTCCGGTTACAATTCTTTCACGGTTCTGGTTATAGATTCTTAAAGGTTTTAGTTATTCTTGGGAAACTGGTACGAGTCTGTTAAGAGACTATTAAGATATTGTTAAGAGACTGGTTTGAGCTAGTTTTTGTTGATTGGTTTTTAATATGTTGACCATTAACCATTTAGTTTAACCGAGTGTTTCGAGATACTTAAAAACCAAAATCTAATATTTTAAAATTACATGAATTATTACAATTTATTACCAAATTAATAAATTACAATAATTACAATTAAACTAATATACCAAAATAAAGTAGTTAAAGTAATTACATTATAGCAAAAGATCTCAATCTGCCCAACTCATTTTACAACCCTATACCTTTGACTAGACAGGATTCACAATACACGAAATGAGTAACACACTAAGAGCACCATCTGCCAAGGTCAAAATTCATTTAATATAAATCATTAAACACATTAGCTTATCACAAATAAGAATATAATTATCATTTTATGTCAAAACAACTTTTTCGAAAGCTTAGGGGCAATTTTTATCACAAATCACAATATATTTCATCATTTTCGAGTAGGGTATTTTTTGCTATTATGTGTTACTATGGACTTAACAAAACACTTACAAATTTATATATTGTAAGTTTTTTTGGCCGAATCATCACACAAAAGCTTACGTAATCATTTTTTTTTTCCACAAACAACATTTTCAAAATTTTAGGGACACTTTTTGCAAAGTTGTGCATTTGTCAGAATATATTTCATCAATTTCGATTATAGTAGGGTCTTTTTTGCAAATATGTGTTACTTTGTATTTAAGAACACTTACAACTCTATACATTGCAAGGTTTTTTGGCCTAGTCATCACACAAACACTTGGGTAACCATTTTTATGCTAAAAACAGCTTTTTGAAATTTAGGGGCACCATTTGCAAAGTCGATGCAATTTTGAGTTCTTTAGGGACTAAGAGTATAAATACATCATGTTCAAGTACTTTAGGGGACCTATTTTACAATTTTTGAATTATAATCCATAATTTTTGAAATATACAGGGACAATTTTAATATTTTAAAGCACACCAGAATAAATGCATCGATTATCATAACCTGGACAGAGTTTTCCAATATCAGGAAATTTAAATCAACCCTGACAACCATCTCAGAAACATGCTCACCAATTTCCATATATATCAATGCATCCAACAAGTTCAATCATCCCATAACACGCAACAACAAAAAACCCAATACAACATCATTATTAAACGCATGCAATAATAAATTCATAATATTTCTCGGCTAAAAAAGGAAAAGTCACCAAAAATAAATCATCAGATCAAGTCCATCCCACCAACTTTGGATTTTGAAAATTACATCTCAGAAAAAAGATCAAAAGTAAATCAGATTCAATAGGACTAATCAATACTACACCAAAATAGATAAATAATAGATTGAAACAAATTACACAATTGAAGAAAACCATCCGAAGATAAGAAATCAAGCGAGAAATCCATCAAGAGATTAGAAATCCAGCAAGTACCCCATCAAAAGATTACTAAACAATCGAAACATACTATCAGCAAATATGGATTAACAACAGATGAATTAGCAAAACCCACTAACAATTAGATAGACAGGTCATCTATACAAACCTATCAGTGGATTAAAAATAATCCATCTAAGGACTAAAGAAATCCTTCATTTTAATCTTAACAAAGGAAGTAAAGGAGGGACGATAGGTTTGGTTAAAGAGTAATGAAAAGAAAGGTGGTTTATGATATAGGTTTTGTTAATGGTTTAGCATATTGGTCTCTTACCAGACCATATAGGTTTTATTAACTGGTTAACTTTAACGGGCTTAATTGTGTATAGTAACGGATCTAAAGGAAACGGTCTTTAATGGTTGTTGTTTTTATCATAAAACTGGACCGTTAAAAAATAAACCGGTCCGGTTTGGATCCTTACTAAACAATAGCGATAGATTTCAAAGCGGTATAACGGTTGGATCTCGGAACCGGTAAGGGCCAGTCAGATTGTCACGTTAAACCTTCGCTTAATTATCTTTGAAAAATAATATTAACCAAAAAAATGGATTAGTCAATAAACTATATAGTGACATTTAGCAATGGATAATGCAACAATTGTAAGAGTTCTTAAAAGAAAAAGAAAAAGAGAACAAAGGTCACGTGAGTAGTAATGATAAAGGTCCTTCCCTGCATATACATATACTGGTGTTTATTTGTAGACATGGATCCATCAGTTCGCAACAGGAAAACACGAGATTACAAGCCCAAGTTCCGAGGTGAATGGGACAGCCTTGGCATGTCACACACTGCACGTGTGTCCCAGATCCCCTCCTACACACTTGCGGACAACACTTACCTCCCATTCCAATCAATTGCTCTCTGTTTTTACTTTAGTGATCTTACCTGTGTTAAAAAAAAAAAAATTGTTCTTTTAGGTCATTAATATTTAAAAAATAACTTTATCTAAATTATACTACAATGTTGCAACTTTTGATGTTTTAAAATTAAATCGATTATCCAGGTTGATCTTCCATCACATTTTTATTAAAAAAAAAATTCAATTTATTTCAACTTTCATTAAATATTAGATAATTCTACATCAATTATATTAAATATTAATACTCAATAAACCCTTGTAACTTTATCCATTAATTCGTAAAAGACATGTCTTTTTTGAAAGAATAATAAATTATAAAAAACTTCCAAAAACTCAACATTTAAGTTCTATAAAGTTTTCGAATAATGATATATACCACCCAAATTCATACCACCCAAATACTACCCAATGACTTGGCGTGAATTGGTTGGTTACAAACCTTTAATCAAATCAAGAAAATTAATACATTAACGGTTTGTAACCATCCAATTCACGCCACGTCATTGGGTGGTATTTGGGTGGTATATATCATTACTCAAAGTTTCCCATAACTCAAAATTTGAGTTATGGGAAGCTTCCAATAACTCAAATGATTTCTTTTATAGGCAAAAAAAGAAAAAACAATGATGCCTTTTATAAAACAAAAAAATGATGGTTGAGGTGAAGAGGAATTAATTTCAACTTGAGATGTTTTTGGACATTAATCCTTATATTAATACATACATATACCCAATGTTTAAAATTTACAAAAATAACTAACTAATTAATCTAACATGTGTTTTGTAATAATAATCAAGGATGTGATGTGAATATCGAACCATCTAATATTGAATGAAAGTCTTACTCATATAATATATATATATATATATATATATAACAAAACTGATACAATTTCTACCATTATGATATTCTATATTCCAAACCGATTGAATATCAGAAAAAAATGAATTCGATATTTGATCTTTTCAATGAGATAAAGACATAGAAATCAGAATCAATTTATAGAATGGATTTTTTTAGCACGTAACCCTCTTATGTTATGAATTTTATTGTTCAAAAAAGAGTTCGCAATGTTTTGACAGATTTTTTAGTCGAATACGATTATGAATTGTATAAGAGAAAATTATTTAGGAAAGATGGCGGGATATCTAGAATATCTGTCTTTGTATTGTATTGCCTTTCTATTCAGAGCAGGACGGATGGGTCGTGCTCTATCAAAACAAAATTTATATTTTCTATTCAATGCAGGAGTATGATAATTTCTTGAGAATTATCTTCTCTATCGGCAAGATATAAACATATCTAAATAATAGATATTTGAGTGACAATTTCTGTTTTAGGGGTTTACATAGACTAAAAATATTTGTTATAATTGAAAATAAGAAGGAATCCTTGATTGCAAAAATCAATACCATACTAATTAGTTATGTATCAATTTGTATTTTCTTATGTCATTATGAAAACACAATTTTAAGTCAAATCCAAAAATAATTCATGAATTCGCAGTTAGTAGTCAACAATTAATGGTTCCAATTTTTCATAAATTTCTATTTTTACGGTGGAAAATCCATATTTTCTTTTTATTTTTAATTCAATAGAAAAGTGAGAAAAAGTTTTTAACGTTGTGGATTTACTTTGAGATACTATACAACGGAAGGGATGGATCAAATCAAATAAGAAGGGGGAAGGATTTCTTTTAGGAAAAGGGTTAGGAAAAGTGGGACTTAAGAAAAAGTACAATAAAAAAAGAAGTTTAGTAATCCAAGCATTTTCCATCTATTTTGTATCATTTTCGCGGCATAGCCGAGTTGTAAGGCGGGGGACTTCAAATTCTTTTTCCCCAGTTCAAATCTGGGTATCGCCTGATCAACAAAAGACTCAATATATATGATGTCTCCTCATTTGTGATAGTAAAATATACTCATGAGACATCATTTTAGGCTTATTTATTAGTTTATAGGTTGATTTTAGCTTAATTTAGTGCACTTTCCTATTTTGGGTCTTGATTTGTAGAATTATTATTTTTAGAGCATATTGGGTTTAATTGTTTATTTAGTGTGAAGCTTTAAAGATAATTATGGAGATTAATTAGAGTCCAAGTCAAAGACAACAACTTATGGAAGGAGATATGCATGGAAATTGGAGATAAGGAAATAATTGCTAAAAAGATGGAAAAGGAAAAGCTGCCTAAATCTGGGATTCTGCAAAGATAGGCGTTTTTACCTAATAAAGGGGCCGAATTTGGTAAATTACTCCTACAGGGTCTAGATAATTCTGTTGCGATTCTTTTGGTATCTTGTGGAGCAAAATCGGACCAATAATAAAGAAGTTATGACCAAAACAACGCAGCAGTGTTTATCTTTATTTCCATACGAATTTGAGTTGGGCTAGGAGTCCATTACTTAACTTATCTCTAAAGAAACGAATTAGGTCAACCTCTTACCTATAAATACAGCCTCTTAACACTCTTAAATCATCCTTGGTGAAACCTTAAAACCAAGAGGAAGCTTAGAACACAAGAGAGAAGTCTGGAAGGAGCTGTCATCAACAATGTCTTCTTCTACCTTTAGATTTGTAATTTCTTTCTTTTCTTTCATGAACTAATTTTCTTTAGCTTAAGTTTTAGCATATATGTATGAACCCTAGTTTTAATTGACATCTATCTAATTTGGGAATTTAATGTTTTAAATAGAATTATAGTTTTTATTCTCTGTTTATGTGTTTGAATTTATATTCCGTGTTCTTGTGGACGGCCGCCATTAGAATTACCATCTAGTAATTAGGATACCATTGACAACGGTGTTTAATTACATGTTTAACACATAACGTTTAGTTTTAGGTTTGATCTGACAACCTAACCTAGCTAGATAATCACTATGGTTGAGTCTTGTGACTCTTTACCAATTACAGGAAAAGTTTGCTTAGGAAGCCTTATTGACACAGGTAAATCTTATTTTAAACTACCGATAGCATATTGGGACCGATTAGGGAAATACTACATGATTCACCCTTACATGTTTAGAACGGCAAAACTAGTGGGGATTACATGCTAATAACTTAAGCTATATTCTCATATCGCTTCTCTTTCATATTTATTTTTCTGTCTTTTAATTCCTTAGTTTAATTTAGTTTATTAGAAAATCAACAAAAATCTATTTGTCTTTACTTTTATTTGCGTTTAGTTGTTCTATCTTTATTTATTTGCACTTGGTATTTGCATAAGATTCTCCTAACCTCTGTAGTCTCTGCGGAACGAATCTTTATCTAAAACTTGCATACGATCTGTATACTTGCAGAACCGTGTAGTTTTAGGGTGTTTTTGCACTTTAATTATATCTTATTTTATCACACCCTAGGCCCCACCAAGTTTTTGGCGCCGCTGCCGGGGACTACATCGTTAGTCCTTGTGCATATATCTTGTGCTTTTATTTTTAGTTAGTTCTATTTTACGCTTTTTGTTTTTAGTTTTTGTTTTTCAGATTTAGTTACAGATGGAGAACCCAAGGAGACTTGAGCTACCCATCGAATTTAGAGTAGAGCCACGAGGAATTCGCGCTCCAGAAATCCAAGCCGCTAAATTTAAACCTGATCCTGGGATGTTAACTCAGTTTGCGTCTCATGGATTATTCAGCGGAGATGCACATCAAGATCCGATCCGATATACTCAGAAATTCATGCAGATCTGTGATGCCTATATCGTAAGAGGAGTTACTAGGGAGCAAGTATATTACTTGATGTTCCAGTTCTTCTTGACCGGATGTGCAAGCGATTGGTATGATGCCCAATACCCTCATATTATTCCAGATTGGGACAAGCTTCAAACAAGATTCCTAGACCGTTTTTATCCGGTTAGTAGACGTTTAAAAGACATGTTGGAGCTTGAACAATTTATACAAGAAGAGGAAGAGAGTTTGGGTGAAGCATGGTTACGATTTACAGAGAAGAAAGCGAGGTGTCCATATCATAGATCCTCGCCAGAATATTATTTAACCTTGTTTTATAGAGGCCTTAATGACAAATCAAGAGAGAAAGCAGATTCGGTAGGAAACGCAGGTTTTGTGTTGCTAGATCCTGTAGAAGCTGAGTTGGGGATGGAAAGAATTCTTGAAAACGAGAGAAGTTGGCCAAAGAAATCAGTAAAGGAGAACAATTCAGAATCTCTAAAGCTTAAGGAATTGGCTAAACAACTCGAAGAGCTGACAGAACAAGCCCGAACAATTGCTCAGGTAAATATGGTACGCACAATTCCTTCGTGTCTTGGTTGTGGATCAAGAAATCATGTGTGGGCAGGATGTATGAATAATCCAGCAGTAGCTTCCGTTCAATATCCTCAAGATAACTATTACTCGAATAGTTACAATCAAGAAAGCTACACTAATTATCAACAACCTCCACAACAAAAGAGTTGGGACAGAAAACAAGAAACTAGTCAGCAACCCCAACTTCAATCTTATAATCCTCCACAACCTATTCAGAAAAAGGCACCCATTGTTAAGAAAACTTGTCAAGAACCGAAGAAAGATCCACCTAAACAATCAATGCAATTGGCAAAACAAGAACAACTCCAGAGTTTGACTTCAAGTATGACTAAATTAATGCAAAACGTTGAGAAGAAAATAAATTATAGCCAACAGAGAGTTCGAACTCAGGAGAAGGTTATAAAGCAACTAGAGCATACTATATCACAGATGGCGAGTACATTACAAACTAGGCCGAAAGGGCAACTCCCAAGTGATACTATTGCTCCTAGAGACGATTCTTGCCATGCAGTTGAATTGCGAAGTGGGAAGCAACTGCCTCCACCAAGACCAGAACCAGAGCCTATCCCTATTCCAGAACAAAGGGGGAAGAAATAATCAAAGATACAGTCAAGGAGGTAGTTCAACCAAAAAGTGTCCAAGCCGAGACACCTGATAAGACAAGACAACCAGTGGAACTCAGTACACGCCCTCCACCACCATACCCTTCACGTGTCAGGAAGAAGGACAATGACCTGGAATTCAAGAAGTTCATTGACATGTTGAAGAAATTAGAAATCAATATACCCCTTGTTGAAGCTCTCAAGAGGATGCCAAGCTACATGAAATTTATGAAAGACATTCTCTCCAACAAGCGAAGTATAGAGACTGGGGAACCAATTGGATTACCTAGGGAGTGCAGTGCTATATGTCAAAATGAGTTGCCACCAAAACTAGAAGATCCCGGAAGTTTTACAATTCCCATCGGCATTGGAGAAAATTGGACCGGGAAAGCATTATGTGATTTAGGTGCAAGCATCAATCTCATGCCTAAATCCCTGTTCGAGAAGCTTAATATCGGAGAAGTAGTACCTACATCTGTGGTACTACAAATGGCGGATCGCTCCCTCTCACGACCAATAGGTAAACTTGAAGATGTTTTAGTTAACGCGGGCTCTTTTATTTTTCCTTGTGATTTTATTATCCTTGACTACGACGCGGATAAGAATGTCCCCATCATTTTGGGTAGACCATTCTTAGCCACGGGGCGTACACTAATTGATGTTGAGAATGGTGAGTTGATCATGAGAGTACAAGGCGAACAGATACGATTTAATGTGTTTCAGGCTATGAAATATCCTAAAGCGAAAGACGAGTGCTTCAAGGTAGATGTCATCGAAAAGATTACGCAAGAAGTCTTCAATGAAGAGAACTTAAATGATGATCTTGACAAAGCCTTAGCACCTGAAACACCAGAACTCGAGATTCCCCCTGAAGATGTTGCTGCATTAGGATTAAACGTACGAGAATTACTTCGAGAGCCAGGTGACATTGAACCAATGAAACAACCATCTATAATATGTCCACCTGTTCTCGAAGAAAAACCACTTCCAGATCACTTACGCTATGCATATCTAGGTACGAACAAAACTTTGCCTGTTATTATTTCTGCTAACCTTTCAGGTCCTCAAGAGGAGAAGCTACTTTAAGTACTTCGTGCAAACAAAGAAGCAATTGGATGGACTATTGCCGACATCAAGGGAATTAGTCCTTCCGTTTGCAAACACAAAATCATTCTTGAGAACGAAGGTGGGCGATCTATAGAAGGACAGAGAAGACTCATGCCAGCTATGAAAGAAGTGGTGAGGAAGGAAGTTATCAAGTTGTTAGACGCAGGAATTATCTATCCGATTGCTAGCAGTGATTGGGTTAGTCCAGTGCAGTGTGTTCCTAAGAAAGGAGGTTTTACCACCACCCTTAATGATCAAGGCGAAGCCATACCATCAAGACCAGTTGTGGGGTGGCGCGTGTGCATGGAATACCGGAGGCTGAACAAAGCAACAAAGAAAGATCACTTCCCGTTACCTTTCATTGATCAGATGCTAGACAAGCTTGCAGGGAGAGAATACTACTGTTTCCTAGACGGATATTCAGGTTATAATCAGATTTGTGTGGATCCCCTCGATCAACACAAAACAACTTTTACATGTCCGTTTGGTACTTTTGCTTACAGAAGAATGCCGTTTGGTTTATGCAATGCACCTGCCACGTTCCAGAGGTGCATGATGGCTATATTTTGGGACATGATTGATAAATATTTGGAGGTTTTTATGGATGATTTTTCAGTGTTTGGAGACAGTTTTGATGATTGTTTGAGTAATCTAGAGAAAGTCCTTGTGAGATGTAGAGAAAAAGATCTCGTGCTTAATTGGGAAAAATGCCACTTCATGGTTCAAGAGGGAATTGTGTTGGGACATAAAGTTTCGAAGGCAGGGATGGAGGTTGATCGTGCTAAAATTGAAGTTATCAAAACACTACCACCTCCGGTTTCTGTTAAAGGAGTGAGAAGTTTCTTGGGTCACGCAGGATTTTATCGACGATTTATTAAAGATTTCTCCAAGATCGCCAAACCGCTCTGCTCTTTACTTGAAAAGGATACTCCTTTTAATTTTACTGAAGAATGTCTTCAAGCGTTTTTGACGATTAAGGAAAAACTGATCTCTACACCTGTTGTTATACCTCCTGATTGGAACGCTCCGTTTGAACTTATGTGCGATGCTAGTGATCACGCTATGGGTGTTGTGTTGGGACAGAGGAAAGACAAGATTTTCCACACGATTTATTATGCAAGTAAGACTTTCAACGCTGCCCAGATGAATTATACAGTAACGGAGAAAGAGATGTTGGCCGTGGTTTATGCTTTCGATAAATTTCGTCCCTATCTGGTTGGGAAGAAAACTATTGTATACACGGACCATTCAGCTATTAGGTACCTCATGGAGAAAAAGAACGCTAAGCCGCGTCTCATTAGATGGGTACTATTGCTTCAAGAATTCGACATAGATATTCGAGACCGAAAAGGATGCGACAATCAAGTTGCTGATCACTTATCAAGGCTCGAAGGATCTAATGCGAACAAGGAACCATTGTTGGTTAAAGAGGTATTCCCTGATGAACAACTTTTTGCTATTAAACGTGCTTTTGTGCCATGGTATGCAGATCTAGTCAACCTCATTGTGAGTGGTGTCTTTCCCAAAGATTTCCTCCCACAACAAAGACAAAGATTGAACCACCAGGCCAAACAGTATTATTGGGATGAACCGTACCTCTGGAAGATATGTAGTGACCAAATGGTTAGAAGATGTGTACATGAAGGTGAGATGGAGAAAATTATTGAAAGTTGTCATAGTTCACCTTATGGAGGTCACTTTAAGGGCGATAGAACCGCAGCTAAAATTCTTCAATCCGGGTTCTATTGGCCAACCATACACAAAGATTGTCACAGTTTCGTCCAGTCATGCCACAGATGCCAAAAAACTGGTAATATATCAAAAAGAGACGCGATGCCGCTTAATAACATTCTTGGAGTTGAGATCTTTGATGTATGGGGAATAGATTTCATGGGACCTTTCATCACTTCCTATGGAAATCTTTATATTTTGCTTGCAGTAGACTATGTATCGAAATGGGTAGAAGCAGTGGCAACACCAAAGAACGATGCTCAAACAGTGATTAAATTCTTAAAATCAAACATCTTTTCAAGACATGGTACGCCACGTGTTCTCATCAGTGATAAAGGTACCCATTTTCTTAATGCTCCCGTGAGACATTTTCTTAAAAAGTTTGGAGTGAAACACCGTACTTCAACCGGTTATCACCCACAAACTAACGGTCAAGCTGAAGTTTCTAATCGGGAAATTAAATCTATTCTGGAGAAGACCGTGAACAACTCAAGGAAAGACTGGTCTCTAAAGCTAGATGATGCTCTCTGGGCATACAGAACAGCATTTAAAACACCAGTTGGGGCATCTCCATATCGCATGGTCTACGGCAAAGCGTGTCATCTACCGATTGAACTAGAAGCTCGAGCCTACTGGGCTATTAAAACTCTGAATCTAGACCCAGATTTGGCCGGGAAACAAAGGATGATGCAATTGAACGAATTGGAGGAGCTTCGTTATCATGCCTATGAAAATTCACGTCTCTATAAGGAGAAAACAAAGCGATGGCATGATAAACGGATCCGTCCAAAACATTTCGAGATTGGACAGAAGGTTTTATTATACAACTCTCGATTTTCAAACTACCCAGGAAAGCTTAAATCCCGTTGGGAAGGACCTTACATTGTTACCAAAGTCACACCGCATGGAGCGATTGAGATTGAAAATCCAGCCGAGCAACGGACATTCATGGTGAATGGCCAGCGTTTGAAGAGATACTATGACTGTGAGGACTTTGAGCAAGGAGAGAAAATCTACCTTGTCGAATGCGATTAGCCTGAGGTACACGTCTAACTCAAAGACGTTAAACAAAAGTGCTCTTGGGCGACACCCCTTGTTTTAATTGTTTTTTAGATTAGTTGTTTTTGCTTTGTAGTGTTTAATCTTAAGTTAGTGTATATTTTTAATTGTGTTTTCAAGCTAATGGGAGAGAAAGGTAGTGTGTTATTGTGCAGGAAACGAGTTTGGGGTCAAAAGGAAAAATCTGGAGGAACTTCAAGTCTGGCGCGGACTACCCCGCGGACTACCCCATGGTCCGCAGGGATGCACCGCGCCCCAAAAACCCGTACCACGGGTTGGCTAGCTCGGGTTTTATCCAGAAGGTCGAAAAAAATCACGGGGCCTGGCGCGGTACACCGGACCCTAGTCCGCACGGTCAAAACCCGTACCACGGGTTGGGCACCACGGGTTTTTTGACGGACATGCCGCGGACTACCCCCTGCACCGCACCCCTGGTCCGCGACCCAAAAACCCGTACCACGGGGTGCTAGCTCGGGTATTATCCAGTGGGTAAAAATTTTGGAGCAACAGAAGCTGCGGTACACCGCGGGATATGTCCGGTGCACCGTAAGAGGCGGTTTAAGAAGGAATTCTTTTCCTAATCAAACTCTTACCTTATGAGATTAACCCTAGCCTCTTCCACACGAATTTTTCAGACCCAAACCCTATATAAACATCTTAAAGCTTGTGCAAACCTTCACAATTAACACAACAACTCATCAAATCCTCTCCATCATCTTCCATAAACACAATCCTTCATCAAATTCATCACACTACACCATCAAAACACCATCAGATTCAACAAGCTTTAAAGTTTTCTTCCAAGATCAAATCCTATAACCTTTCTCTTTAATCAATTCCAAGCAACAACATCAAGCTACACCAATTTTCCTTAAAATTTTAATCCATCCGTGGTATAACTTGAGTTGTGGGTGAATCAAGTATGACTAATAGATCTGAAGCTATGGAATACAAGAGAAAGTGTTCAATCCTTGGGAAGAATAAGAAATTGCCTGGAGCTACCATTGAAAAACCCATCAATCTTGATGAGGTTTCTGAAGAATCAAAAGAACAGGCACCTGAACAACCACTACCAAAGAAGAGATTAACTGCTAGAATATCCACACCATCAAGGAGGCCTTTAGACAAGATAAAAATCCAAGACCAAGGTTCTTCTACCTCTTCCTCCAAAATTGCTTATGATCTTCCTCCTTGGGCTATTCAGTTACAGAACGAAGTTGAAAGATTACGTGAAGATAACAAAGACCTTTGGGTAGAAATTATGCAATTGGAAACAAGGGTAGATAATTCGACCTTGTACAAGGATATAGATGATTACACCGATCCCTCAGCTTCAGAAGATGAGGATGATATGATGGATCTCTATGGCCAGCCAGGTAAGTCATTCTAATTTTTCTCAATAGCTTGGATGCATTAGGTAGTTTTAGTTAGTTTTATTTTAAATTTTATTCCATGCTTGAGTCTTTTTCGAGTCGTGGGGACACGACTCACTTTTGAGTTGGGGGTGGGGATTCGTTGTCCTCATCTTCTTTTCGTTTTTTTGCATAAAATTTAAATTTTTTAGGTTGAATTAGGCATAGAATATCTTGAATGTACCTATTGAGCATGATTTTATTAGGTCAATGATAGTAAGTAGTATGTTTTTGAAAGATGCAACAAATTTGTTTAGATGCATGTATGAAAACAGGAAATAAAGGATAGAAAAGTTAATGAGCAATGCTAAGAAAACACGTTGAAACTTAGGAATAGTTATTTGGTGTGTAGAACGTGAGGTTTAAAATTAGTTGAAAACCCACTTGTCTATGAACTATTAGTGAATAAGTAACGAAATCCGGTAGTTAGAAAAATGACTAAGGCAGTTCTTTCATGATTAAAACACTTGAAGCCTTTATACTTTCTCACCCTTTTGTTTGATTATTGTTATTATTTATCCGTCTTAGCCCCTCTGAGCCTTTCTAAAGCCTTTTTATTGAAACACACTATAATCCATACCTTAGTTTATAGGACTTATCTATATGACCCGCACTCGAATCGCAAAACCTGAGACACTCGTTTTAGAGCTTGAGTTTGGGGTGGTGGGTTTCATAATTAGGGAATTTGGGAATTATCTTTGTGATTTTATTGATGATGAATTGTTATTATTGTAACCCTTTGCCGGGGTAATAGTGAATGAAAAAGAAGCCACGAGCTAATTTTGCCAACAAGGGCATAAAAAAGAAAAAGAATATATATATATATATAAAATAGTATGATATCTCGAACATCAAAAAGAGAATCATAGCTATACAAAAAAAAAAAAAAAAAAAAAAAAAAATTGATGTGAAAAGAATATATATTCGGACCGGCAAAGTGGATTTTATATTATCAAAGGTTTTAATTGGGATTATTGGGGATGCACATTAAAAAGCATCAATAAATTGGGTTGAGTGAGAACATCTTCGAGTGAAAACTCAAGCTCTAGGGCGATTCGTTGATGGCTAGTGAGGAGAGAGCCAAAAGCTCACTTTTCATTATCCAAATATACCACACCCGTCCTTAAGCCAAGTTATAACCAAGACCTTAGGATTTCTAACTACTAGATGGAGAAACAATTGAGCTATTAGGTAGTAGGTAAGTGGACCATTGTATTTGGGACCTATGAACAACCTATAGCCATTAACCTGAACTAAGTTATCATCCTCTCCTTCTGGCATTGCGAAATTAATCTTAACTTGAATTTATGGATTGTTGATTACATGTATATTAGGCATATTTGTGCATTATTTCGTGAGCATTACTACATGAGATTTTTTGGATTTCATGCTCTAGGATCATTCATTATATTTTTGTTCTTGTTCTCCTCCGACGTCTTCTTGTTTATATGACTACCCTACTGTTCTTTACTTTATTGTATCGGGACGATACAACGTTGAGTTGGGGGTCTTGATGTCTCCTCATTTGTGATAGTAAAATATACTCATGAGACATCATTTTAGGCTTATTTATTAGTTTATAGGTTGATTTTAGCTTAATTTAGTGCACTTTCCTATTTTGGGTCTTGATTTGTAGAATTATTATTTTTAGAGCATATTGGGTTTAATTGTTTATTTAGTGTGAAGCTTTAAAGATAATTATGGAGATTAATTAGAGTCCAAGTCAAAGACAACAACTTATGGAAGGAGATATGCATGGAAATTGGAGATAAGGAAATAATTGCTAAAAAGATGGAAAAGGAAAAGCTGCCTAAATCTGGGATTCTGCAAAGATAGGCGTTTTTACCTAATAAAGGGGCCGAATTTGGTAAATTACTCCTACAGGGTCTAGATAATTCTGTTGCGATTCTTTTGGTATCTTGTGGAGCAAAATCGGACCAATAATAAAGAAGTTATGACCAAAACAACGCAGCAGTGTTTATCTTTATTTCCATACGAATTTGAGTTGGGCTAGGAGTCCATTACTTAACTTATCTCTAAAGAAACGAATTAGGTCAACCTCTTACCTATAAATACAGCCTCTTAACACTCTTAAATCATCCTTGGTGAAACCTTAAAACCAAGAGGAAGCTTAGAACACAAGAGAGAAGTCTGGAAGGAGCTGTCATCAACAATGTCTTCTTCTACCTTTAGATTTGTAATTTCTTTCTTTTCTTTCATGAACTAATTTTCTTTAGCTTAAGTTTTAGCATATATGTATGAACCCTAGTTTTAATTGACATCTATCTAATTTGGGAATTTAATGTTTTAAATAGAATTATAGTTTTTATTCTCTGTTTATGTGTTTGAATTTATATTCCGTGTTCTTGTGGACGGCCGCCATTAGAATTACCATCTAGTAATTAGGATACCATTGACAACGGTGTTTAATTACATGTTTAACACATAACGTTTAGTTTTAGGTTTGATCTGACAACCTAACCTAGCTAGATAATCACTATGGTTGAGTCTTGTGACTCTTTACCAATTACAGGAAAAGTTTGCTTAGGAAGCCTTATTGACACAGGTAAATCTTATTTTAAACTACCGATAGCATATTGGGACCGATTAGGGAAATACTACATGATTCACCCTTACATGTTTAGAACGGCAAAACTAGTGGGGATTACATGCTAATAACTTAAGCTATATTCTCATATCGCTTCTCTTTCATATTTATTTTTCTGTCTTTTAATTCCTTAGTTTAATTTAGTTTATTAGAAAATCAACAAAAATCTATTTGTCTTTACTTTTATTTGCGTTTAGTTGTTCTATCTTTATTTATTTGCACTTGGTATTTGCATAAGATTCTCCTAACCTCTGTAGTCTCTGCGGAACGAATCTTTATCTAAAACTTGCATACGATCTGTATACTTGCAGAACCGTGTAGTTTTAGGGTGTTTTTGCACTTTAATTATATCTTATTTTATCACACCCTAGGCCCCACCAATATATATATATATATTCTTTTGTTCCGCTGATATAACTTGCCAAATTATTCCATAGAAGAACTGTTCATACATGTTTGCTTCTAAGCCCCCAATCTGGGTGGGTTTTATAGAAAATTGTAAATCCTTGCATCAAGGATTCAAATAAATATTTTATATAGTAATAGTGGAGAGGTTATCAAGACTTCGGAATTCTCTTTTACGACTAATGTGTCATGTCGAATAACCGGATCTTGAACTAGATTTGACAGCCAGAGAGTAAATCAAATTCAATTAATAGTTGTAGAAAGGTGTGAAATTTATATGCGATGTACTTGCTAAAATCTTTAAGTACTCGGAGCATATGAATTGGATACATAATTTTTTTTTCATAAGTTATAAGAAGAAGGGAAAAAGAATTTCTTTTCAGCAACTCCTAGTCAAGAATATAATACGTAAAGGGTACATATTAGGTCAAATGTGAAATAGGGGTATGTGATAGAGAATAGTTTCCGTTTTTATTTATGAAACTAATTTTGAAGATAAATAAAAAAAGAATAGGCCTTATGATAGATATGATTAATCCATCTTCCATTAAAAACATTCTCTTGAGATTAAGATTTTACTATGCATTGTGCTTGTGTTTAATCTTTTGCAATTAGAAAATCATATAGGAATTTCTTATGAGTAGATTTTTTGGATTGCTTTCTCCATAGTGTTCGATCAGAATCTCTTCTTTACTCTGCGCCATTGATTCCACTATTATTAGTAAGGAAAAATAGGAAAATTTGTTCATATTTATAGAGATAGGGAACATAATTCACATGGATATAGTAAGTCTCGCATGGGTTGCTTTAGTGGTAGTCTTTACATTTTCCCTTTTACTCGTATTGTGGGGAAGAAGTGGACTCTAGAGGTACCACTAATAGTTAAGTTGAGGAAGCAAACTGTAATTCTTTTATAGATCATTCTGCAACGCGTTTTGAACTATTTCAAATAAAAATATCTTCATTGAATTCAATTGGATTCAAATGGGGTAATGGATTATATGAACCATATACTTTCAATCAAACATGATATTTAATTGATACCCATGTTTGTATTTCGATAGGGATCCAGATGATGGAAAATTTATTCCAACCGAGAATTCCTATGAAATTTGATATTTCAATAGCAGTGGGTTCTTATAAGACTTAAAGATGGATTGGTTATCAATGAAGACTAGGCCGGCCCCCCATTCTCTTTTTCTTTTTTTGATATGTTTAACTCTTTATTGTTCAAAGAAGAAGTCATTTTTTAAGTGTAACACACTTTCTTTGAGAAATGATATAGACATATTATAGTGGTTGTCTAATGAGATATTATGCACAATAAGATCTTACCTCAGGCGAGTCCCATATCATGCATTTAGTACTTGTTTTTGAATTTTAGAAATTCGATTTTATTTATGCTTTACTTTCTCGAGTCCTTTCATAGCATGGTTCAGGTCTTAGATTCGGTGGGGTTTATTCTTCCTTGTCAAAATCCGAAGAATTAATTGATTGAACCATTGAAAGAAATTCCACGGGCACTTATTTGCGGAATACTATAAATGATTACTACGTGATTTTATTAGCCCATATCTCTTTATCCTTCATTGATTTGATTCTTTCGAAAGATAGCGGGATCCCGATTAAAAATCATAAAACATCTTGAATTCAACCCATAAGACATAAGAGAAAGGCGATTATTTTGGATGGATCGGAATAAAACAAATAGAGGGAGCAAATAATTAGAATAGGGTCCTACTTAGCTCCACATATATAACGATAATATTGTTGATATATATTAAGATAAGCCTCTATCTTTCTTTATGCTAGAGTAGGGATTTAATACACTACAATAACTCTAAAAGCTAGTATAGTATGGTAGAAAGAAAGATTCATATATTTATTTCTTACCATACTATAGGATCTCGTAGAATACTGCTAATTCCAATTATAGTCCCTTCATTTAAGATGCGAAAACGGAATCCTTTTTTTATAAGAACTCAGAAGTTAAGTTTCATTCAAATTAATTAATTATTTTGACCGACTGTTTATTTATTTATATATATATATATAATATTATATCACATATTTTAAACAAATGATCAATGACCCAAAAAATAAATAAAATAAAGTAATTGACCCAAAAAAAATCATACACTAACCTTCTATGGCGACATTACCTATTTACCCTCTTTCGACTATTATCTAGAAAAAAATCAAAACAACCAACAGAATGATCACACAACAATCTTTTCAACTCCTCCAAAAATTTACACACATACAGTTCTCCCTCTTGCTAAAAGACAAAACTAACGACTATACTTCTCAAAAGTAGTGAAAAACAAAGCACAAAGTTGAGCAACAAAGTTATACAACAGCGAAGTATATAAAGAAGGAGAAGCAAAATAGTTAAATAGAAGCGTGATTACTTCAAATCTATTTCAATTTTTTAACGAATCAAAAGGTAACACGATTGATTGTTTTTTTTTAAATTGTATTTCACAAAATATCATTAATAAAACATAGATTAATGAGTTTCATACTTAAAATGATAGTTAGAGTTTGTTGTTTTTTCCTTGTTTAGTTTACATTCATGATTCTAGGGTTTTTTTGGTACTAATTTGTTTTTGCAATGTTGTTCATATGTTATGCATGTATAAATGATGAAATGTACGTTATATTTTGTTACGTTTAGCGTCTAATCCCATCAGAGTTTCTCTTGTTTTTTCTAATCAGTTTACAAATTGTTTTATTCTATTTTAAGTTTGTTTGGTATACTGGTGGGATCAATGTCACTAGCATAAGTTATATTTGGACTAATTACATAAGTTTTTTGGAGTTTTTTTATGTATACAGATGGCATCGTTCTTCAGAAGACTATAGATATGTTGTGTTTCTTTGTAGATGGGACTGGAGTACTTATATTAGGTTTTGATCAATTTAGAATGTGTTTTGTATGTTGATGGGATTAGTATCATGAACACATGTCCTTGCTTTTGACACTCTGTTTTTTAACTGATGGGATTACAGTAATTACATATGGTTTTGATCCATTTAGATTGTGGTGTATATGCTGATGGGATTGGTCTCACCAACACGTGGATTTGATTTTGACACTGTGCAATAATGCTTCCACGATTTCATCAAGCACATTAAGTTGTGTGGCTTTGAATTTGACACTATGCAATTATTTTTCCATGATTTCACTACATTTCCTTGTTTTTTGAATGATGAGATCAATCCCATTAAGTTATGTGTCATTGAGTTTGACACAGTGTAGTGATTTTTCCATGTTTTCACTATATGTCCATGATATTAGACTGTTGGGATCGATCCCATTAAGTTGCATTTATTTGATGGATTTGAATATTTTAAGATATGGTTATGACATTTACTTGATGGAATTAAGTTATCTCACATTTTATTCTCGATCAATATAATGCATGTATAGCTTTGGAGTTAAAATCCTTAATAGATGCCCTATACCAACTCCTGAAGAATGAAAAATTACAACCCAGCATTAAAGGGCATGTAGTCAGATCCCCTTCTACCAACTCATAAAGGCATTATTCTGAATGAAAGATGACAAAAAATAAATAAAGGAGTTTAATTTTGCAAGTACAAAGTTAATTGCATGCTATTGTGCAAGAGGGGGCGGATTCAAGGTGGCCCAAAAAACTATTCCCTTGAATAAATCAATATTAAGCTCATTCTTGGAGTAGAGGGTGGTGAGATTCCAATTCCTTATCGAATCAGGGAGGATGTCCTAAACTCACCTTGGTTCAATGAACAGTTCCCAGATGTGAATGGAAATGATATGTTACAGACGACAGACTTAAAGAGACAAATAGAGAGCTTACAAGAGGAAGATGTAACGAAATAAGTGTTGTCAAACTTTGCAAAGCTCGTTTTTGTTTTTGGGTTTACTGCAGTTTTCTATCCATATAGCGTTGATATGGTAGATTGGTGGATACCGTCCATATGTGATGACTTGGAAGCCCTTAATACATATGATTAGGCAGCAAGCATGTGTGAAGAACTAACCACTTCACTAACCCGAGGAAAAAATACACGCGTCGAGGGCTCAACATGCGTGCTTATAGTAAGTTGATTGTATTTATTAAATACCAAAACTGTAAATAAAAAATATAACATAAACTGACCTCATTTTATTGTGAATTTTTTTAGTCTTTTTCTTCGAGCATGTTGGAGGTTGGAATGCATCAAAATATGAAGCACATCCCCGAATACTGAAATGGTTGGATATTCTCCAAGACAATTCATTTGCAACAGACTAGATTGGCGAGACTCTAGAAGATAATGTAAGTAGTATTAATGCACATACTCATTTACACATAAAATAATGTACTAATGGGATTAATCCCATAACTATACGTTATAAGTTGATAGGATTTAGTCTGTTGATGGGATTCGTAGTTAACTATACAATATGAACGTATTAACAATCAGATTTATTATTGATGGTTATAACTGAAGATCTGCAGATTCTTGAAACATTAACAAAATTTGCAAGAAATCAATTAAAGAGGATGAATAGGACGATGCTGAGGAAGCTAGTGGAGAGGATGCGGAGAAATCTAACAGCGGGGATGTCAAACGGACTCAAAATAAAAATAAAAATTATGATGATAGAGAAGAGGATTACGTTCCTCTTATTAATGAAGAAAGTGATGCCAAGGAAGATGAGTACATTTATCCCGATGATGGTGTAGCCCCAGATGCCTTTGTAATCCAAATATTGTGTTAGAGACGAGGAACGAGGTGATCGATGGAAAAGTAGAGCAAACAAAGGAGGTCGTAGAGGAAGTTGTGATCGATGAGAGGAAAATAGTCAACAATGCCGGAGTGGAAGAGGAAGTGGAACTATTGCTGATATAACACAAGATGATTTTGATGTGGATAAGATGTTCAGCTTAGTCTATGACTATCACAAATTGATAGTATGGTTGAAACAATTGTAGATTATGGAAATTCTGAGAGCCGCCCAAGAAAACAAGAATATGAAGTTGTTGAGAACATGTAATTCAATATACTTTAACTTAGTTTTATGGGATCGGTCTGCAATTAATATATTCTCATACTTGAAACAACAAAAGAAAATCAGTGATCGAGATCAAGGAGCTTAAAGATAAAGTGAGAGAGCTAGAGATTTGGAGAAGTTCACAAGGGAGGAAGCGAATAATTTAATAGATACTTCAGGATCCACAAATAAACTAATTAGTGAGCTTCAAGATCACGTGAAGAATTAACACACTTTGATTTTTTAAAGAAGAAACTAATGAATTAAGAGTGGACAAATAATAAGTGCACGAGTTGTACTGAAAAAATCACGACAAAGATACTTCACTCAAAAGTAGAATCGAAGATCAAGAAAAAGAGATCAATATGTTGAGAGATAGAACGACTGAATTGGAAGAAGAGGGAGAAAACAACGCAAATGAGGACTACTTGGAAGGGTTGAGAAAAACTGAAGATATATTGGAAGATGAACTGTAAACGAAAAAATAACTAATCTAGAGTACGCGCATGATGCATGACACAAATGATGCCTCACATAAAGAAAATGAAGAATTGCAAAAAGAAAATGAGGGGCTAAAATCTGATTTACAATCTATTCTCGAAGAGCCATACAACATTTCAACTGTGGAACCATTTCAAATAGTGACAGAAGAACAAATGTCGATAAATATGAAACACTTATCAACTGTGAATGTAGAAAATCTTGATAAGCAAGTGAAAAGTCTTGATGATGGGACTGAAATAAAAAAACACACGAAACATTGATTGTAAGGAATAAGCTGAGAAGACAAGTAATGCAAAACTCGATGGTCAATCGGGTAAAAACAGATCAGGTTTTAGGAAAAGAGAAACAGTTTGACAAAGAACATATAGCTGAACCGGACCTTAAAAGAAAGAAATCAAAAGATGACATTTTGTGCTCACTTGAGGATTACGAGGTGCTTATAGATTAGGGGGTCCATGCTCAAATGAATGTCAGTTTTACCTAATGTTTGGCAGTTGCTAAACACGGTCCTATTGCTCCATCCATAAGTATATGATATCCAAAAATTGTTATTTATCATTAACATAGAAAATAAAATTTTAAACGTATTTTAGGTTCTCGAGGCACCACTTAGCATCATGGAGAGAATGTTTGATGCAAACAAGAAAGTCGAACCATATGCAATATGGCACCATGTCGCTCATGTTGATGTAAAGTGCGTGGTAAGTTCTAATTGAAGTAGTTTTGATGGGATTAGTCCCATTTGTTATAAATACTCATTTGTTTTTGTTTGTATTATAGGAATACACAAAGTATACCAGAGAATAAAGTACAAGCTTGGATAGAAGAATCCGTTGAGTACTTGAAGACACACAGATATGTACAACTCCTTATATAAACCAGAACTAGAAATTGCAGTGTATAGACACTATTGGTATATGATAAGTCATTCTATGGATTCATTCACTATAATGGAATCTTGCTCGATAAATATGCATCGGTGAAAGCAAACAAGAATGCACAAAACTTGATGAAGGTAGCGACAAAAGGAGAAAGAAATGATCAAGTAAGCCATGAGTTTTGTTCACAAAATAACCAACGACGTATAATTCAGGTCTATACATGATTCTATATGTAGAGGATTTGTATACAAGAGAAATATTTACGAGGTTAGTACAAATAAAAAAAATCGATCAATATAGGGATAAAATAGTGAAATGGTTGGGGCAGTAGAAAGCAGGAAGTTCATGTAATCATAATGTCACTTGTTCATGAAATCGAATGAGTACTTTATTCTTTATTGAAACTTTATAATTGTAATATTTTAGTGAATAGTTTAGACTTTATAATTGTAATATTTTGTTGAATGTTTTGGTGAATGTATTGGTGAATGTTTTGGTAATATTTTAGTGAATGGTTTAAACATTATGATTGTACAAACATATAGAAAACAATATTAAGCAACTAATACTGTCAAAAGCTGTTTGTGTGCAAAACTATACAAATATACAACACTATCGTGTTGTCCCCTAGTGTGTGATAAATAATCAACACAAAAGGAGGGTGACTTCCAGCAAGTGTACGACTCGTTGATATGTAAAATTTTGATGAGTGTGGGGTTATCATCTCCACAGGGACTATCAAAGTTACAACTAATGTGTTTCGCGAGAGTGTAATAATGTAAAGTTTCAAGATAAATGACAATAAAAAAATAATATTTGTTGGGTTTTCGTTTAAGGGACTAATTTTCAATAAAGATAAAGATTAATTTAAAATACTAAAGGATAAAAAAGGGAAGAGAAGTATGCTTGATTCTTGCAGGTGATCCTCTTAATTAACTATTTAATCAGTATTTGATACAAGGGAAAATAGAGTGTTCACATTAGCCGGGATTCAAAAGTACTTCTAACTCATGTCGGTATCTTAGAAGGCAACCTCAAAACAACTAGGGGAATTGGGTAAGGACACCCTAGACAATGTCTCGGTGTAATAAATCTAACGCTATTGACTGTCTTTCTAGGCAAGACCTCCTGATTCACTACCACACACTAGACGCTTATATACTATGTCCGAAATTCGACCCCCCTTGGGTGTTAGCCAAAAGTCTCATACTATCAAACACGTGATCAAGGGATGAATATATAATAATAACAAATATTTAATCAATGGAATTAAATACACAATTCATTTTAATAACAAAATATCCCAAATACAACTAACATAGAAAATAATCGATTAGGATTCATACCCATTGCAAGCCTCACACACAGGAGGTTTAGTTCATAAAGATAAATTATAAATTAATTAAAATTAATAAAATCATGTTTAAAAGATAAAACATAATAAAATTAACCTAAATAACTATGAGAATCAGATATTGGATCGTGGAGAATGGTGGAATTGGATTGAAACCCTCCTCCTCTTCTTCTCTCCTTCTCCAAAACGTTTTGTTTTTCCCTTATGCTGAAATATTTGTTGTATAATGATGTATCCATATTTAGGAGGCTACTAATATTCCTATATACTAGCCTAAAAATGTTTTGGGGCCAAATATGCTCACTTAAATGAGTTACCAAGCTAGTGTGTCCAGGTTTGAGTCACGGTGGCGCAAATAGCATAATTTCTCGTCTCAACTCCGAATTGACTTCTGTCACCTATAACGTGTCATTGACTTCAATATATTTCCAAATTTAAAGGAATTAAGTCCAAATATCCGACCTCTTAATTGTGGTGACTAAAACAATATGACGTCAGATTTTCCCCATAAACGCTCTAACTTTCTCAAAGTGACTTTTAGCTCTAATTATGCCTTGTCGTGGGGTTTATCTTGACTTTTTGACTTCTCCTTGTCATCTTGGAATCTTGTGCCAGCCATTTACCTAAAATCTATACACTTAACACACAATTAAGGCACAAAACCTCTATAAACAACAAGATTGGAAAAGTGCAATATGCCGAATACTAGGGATATTTCTTCATTTAGGCCAATAAACTCCAAAAATAGTGTTTCGTGCATAGATTAACCTATCACAAAAAGAGAGACATCAAGACCCCAAACTCAAAGTTTTGTCGTCCCAACAAAATAGAAAGAAAAACAGAGTTTAGAAGGGTCTAAGTCTAAATGATCAAAGAAGAGAGAAGATAAAGAATGATCGTAAAGATATAACTAAACAAGTCTCATGAAGTAATGTCTAAATCTACAAGTATACTTATCATACAAATAATCAACATAATAAAAATATCAAGAATAAAATTAGTCTCGCAATGCAAGAAAAAAATCGGTTTTCACTTACTTCAAAACGGTGGCTATAGGTTATTACTGGGTCCTCCCATGTGGTCTAATAGTCCACTCAACTACTCCCTATCAGTTCAATAGTTACTTAACCAATCAACTAGAAATATTGAGGTCTTAAAGGCGTAGCTTAGGCTTAAGGTAGAGTGTGATAAATATTTAGGATAATTTAGGGTGAGTTTTTGGTCCTCTCCTCACTACCCATCAATTACTCTCCCTAAAGCTTGAGTTTTTTTATCATAATCGTGTCCACTCAACCCGTGTGATGCTATAGCATTGCATCCCCAAGTCCTAAACAACATCATAATATGTCCTATACTGGATTTTCTTTTATTCTTTTCATATATTTCTTTACTTTTTCATTTAAATTTATAATGTTTTTGTAGGTCAAATACCGACCTTTATGATGTGAGTTCTCGTGTCACTTATTTTCTTTTCCCTTTTCTTTCAACTTTTTCTTTTCTCAAGTCCGGCATGGATTACAAATGAGCGCACAATGAATAAACATGCAAAATAAATATATATCCACCCAATGTATCCCCTGATCACGTACACCCACCACCCCAAACTCAAGCTCCAAGACAGCTAGTCCTAGGCATGTGACTCCGGAGCGGGTCATATGGTCAAGTCATAAAACTAAAGGGTATAGGTTTATAATGTGGTTATCAAGGAAAATACTACAAATGATAGAAAAGGGCTAAGAAATATATTACAATACAAATATGGTAAGCAAGCTAAAGGCAACAAAGGGCTAACAAAGAAACGACTCGATAATTTTCCTAGCTAAGTGGTCTTCTTACTTTCTTACTTCTAGTTCGTAATTTATGTGTTTTTTTCACTAGGTTGGATCTCAAGTTCTACACACCAATAATTCTCACTTCATTCAAACTTATCTTCTTTGCATTTCTTACTAACTAGTTTTATCCATAATTACATGTCTTCATACTAGTACTTTAAACACACTATAAACAGTTCAAAAGACACACTTTTCATCTGTCATGAACTCGTCTAATTCAAGCTTAATAGGTACATTCTCTACAATTCTACATCCATTATGTATAATATATCCTAAAGGCAAATAAAACACATAAAATGGGGTTGGGGACAACAAATCTCCACCCTCAACTCAAACATGATTTGTGACTCCACGACTAAAAAAGACGCAAATTTTTTTTTTTATTGGAAAACATACACATATAATATAGTTCACGAGAAAGGAAAAAGTGCGTACCTTTGCGAGAAACACTCAATTCCCAAGTTTTGCGTTGACGTCCTCGATCCATGAAAACACGCAAAACCGGTGTTTGACCTTGTTTAGGGGTGAATTCAGCTCGATCCATGCCTAATGGGAAAATTCTCAGTAATGATAGTTGGATATCTTTACACAACCTTTCTCGTGGCCGCTGAATCGCTGAAATCAGAGCTCATATGCCAAAGTTATGGCTCTTTAAATGTGGCACCCAAAAAACAGTTTCCATGCCTTTTTTTACACCGTAGCGACGGTTTGGAAATTTTGCTGTGCAAATGTCATATGCGGTGTACCACATATAGGTGTGGTGCACCGCACGTGGTAGCTTAAAGCCTCTAACTTTGCACACCATGGCCATATCTTCGTCACAGACTTTCTTTGGGGCGCGGTGTACCACACGAGGCCTGAAATTTCTACCAATTTGGAGCATGATGTGACCATCATGATGGTTTGGTAGCAAGAGGTATACCGCTCGTACACACGCTTCACCGCTTGCAATAGCCGTGAGCTTGATTTTCTCCTCTAAACCACCCCAAACTCAAATTTTGCTGCACCTATTCATCAAAAATCAGTAATACCCTTCTTGTTAAATATGTTAAACACTACAAACACAAAAAACTAAGCTAATTCAAACCATTAAAACAAATATTAAACCACTAAAAATGAGAAAAACTAATATACAAGTGTATTTCCACCCTTATTGGATTTTGTTTAACAATGTTAAGCTCGACGGGTTACCTCACGTGATTCCTTTGCTTCCACATAGCCTCCCTAACAATACAAGAGGGACACCCTTCTTAGTTTTGATCAGTTTCTCCAAAACAAACTTAGTGACCATTAATTGTCCCCTCGAAGAACTTTTATACTAGAATGATGTGTTAAGGGTATCAGGATCTTTCAATGCGACCTCCTCACGTACCCCAAACTCATATAATACCTTATTTCTCACTGTGTTTAGGGGGCGCATAACATTTGGTTTATCAATAAGAACTTGAATTGCCGAGACTCCCCATGATTCCGTTTTCCTCTTCTTTACCGAAACATAGAGAATTCCACATTCATCTTCAATATGGAGTGTCACGGTTCCCTCATTCATATTGACTATGGCATGGCCCGTGGCTCAGAATGGACCCCCAAGTATGTGTGGGATGTTCTTACCTGCATCATAGTCAAGAAAAATAAACTTAGTGGGAACAACAATATTACCTAATTGGACGAGCAAGTCCTTGATGATTCCCTACAAATTTTTCAATGATCGATCTGCCAATTGTAAGACGACAGATATTGGTTCAGAATCTCCAATAACAATGTTCTTGAATACACTATTGGGATTGAAATTCACACTTGTACCCAAGTCACACATCGTTTTCCCCTCGAATGTACCACCTATTCTGATTGGGAGGTTGAAACCTCTAGGATCATTGAGCTTTGGTGGTGACTTCATTTGAACTTGTGCCGATATCCCATTGGTTAGTGCCACCATCCTAAACTTTGTGAATTTATTCTTCTTGAAGTGCATCTCCTTGAAGAATAGTAGTTTTGCTTCTTCTCAATGACTTCGAGTAAAGGGACATTGATTTTCACTTGTTCTAATGTCTCTAAGAACTTCTTGTACTCGTGATCTCCCCTCAGATAAGCGATTTGTAATGGATATGGATGTGGAAAACGGATGTGTAGGGGTGGTGGTCCCTCTCTATGATTTTCTTGCACTCTTGGTGCATAAACTATCTATCTTGGCTTCTCAAACTTATATTTCTCAACCTTTTCAAGCCAATGTTCAACGGTTTCTTCATCTAGATTTGGCTCTTAAGATTCTTTCTCTTTTGCGATCCCTACTTCACTAGGCTAAATCAATGGTGTATCTACAACTTTTCCACTTTAAAGGCCGATTGTCTTGCGTGATTCATCCCCACCATTGTTCTCACCATTTTGGATCAACTTGACTTTATTATTCGTATATGGGCCTAAGTGTAGTGTAGGAGCTTAATGAATTTTCTCATGACGAGAGGCTAATAGGGTGACTCAATTTCCCAACACTTGCAATGTAGCGGGTTGCTCATGTAATTTTTCATTAGTAGCTCGTGTGATCTCCCGTGTCATCACCATAAATGACTTCATAGTTTCTGGTATCACTTCCATGAAAGATTTCATTGTTTGTTGAAGATTGGAAAGGAATGACTCTTGTGGATGTGATGTATATGACATTGGAGCTTGACTCCCATTATTAGAATTGTAATTTGATTGTTGAAAGTCTTGACTCTCATAAGTTTGTCCACCCAGATTTTGAGGTGTCACTTAATAAATATTCTCTTGAAGTCTAGGCTGATATAAATGGCCTTGATAAGGGATTCCGCTTGGCATTGGTTGGTGGATTTGGTTTCCTTGGTGATAATTCTGGAGGTTTCCTCAATTTCCCTTATAATTCACCTCAAAATTTCCACCTTGGAAGTTCTTCTTAATGGGCACATTAAGTTGATTCAACCTATCTTGCAAGCTAGAAAAATATTGTCCATCTCTCTTCTTTGATTGTTGATGTAAACTTGTTAAATCTATAGAGAGACAATAAAAAAAAAACACGAAGTAAAACTAAAAACAAGTAAACACTACTATACAATCTAAAAACATAAACGTATAACAATATAGTCTCTGGCAGCAGCGCCAAAAACTTGTCGTCCCCTGGTGTGTGATAAATAATCAACACAAAAGGAGAGTGACTTCTCGCAAGTGTACAGGTCATTGACAAGTAATAATTTGATTGCGGGGTTATCGTTTCCACATGAACTATCAAAGTTACAATTAATGTGTTTCGCAAGAGTGTAATAATGTAAAGCTACTAGATAAATGACAATAAAATAAATAATATTTGTTGGGTTTTTGATTAAGGGAATAATTTAAAATAAATATAAAGATTAACTAAAAATACAAATAATTAAAATACTAAAGGAGAAGAAAGGTGTTGACTGCGGCTGATCCTCCTAATTAACTATTTAATCGTTATTTGATATATGGTCGTATTGGGTTGTTCACATTAGTCTGGATTCAAAAGTCCTTCTAACTCCTGTTGGTAGCTTAGAAGGCAACTTAAACACAACTAGGGTAAGTACACCCTAGGCAATGTATCGATGTTATATATCTAACCCTATTGACTATCTAGCTAGGCAAGACCTCCCAGTTTACTGCCACACACTAGACACTTATATACTATGTCCATAATTCGACAACCCTTCCGAGTAGGGCTATAAACGAGCAGAGCTGAGCCAAATAGTAGATGTGCAGGCTTGTTTATTTATTTATAGATTTAAACGAGTCGAGCTCGAGCTCGAATCGGGCTGTGAAGTTAGTGTTCGAGCTCGGTTTGTGAGAATATAACAAAGCTCGAGTTGGAGCTCGGAAGCTCATTTAAAAGTGTTTCGAGCTCAAGCTCAAAAACTTGTTTAAATCTATTTTGAGCTCGAAAGATTTTTTATCTCGTGCTTACTTGGATTAGTTATAAGATAGATTGTTGCAAACCTTTTAATTTATAGATTTTCAATTAGAACATAATTAACTATTGTAAACTATCATTAAATACAATCGCATACTCTTTATTTGGATTGTTGAAATTTGAATGGTCTTGTATAAGTGGGTAGGTAGAGGGGGAGAGTGAAAGGTAAGTGTTGGGATAAGATATGTTCTTGAATATAGTAAATTTTTTAATTGTCAAATATTGGAAAAAAATATTCAATAAAATATATATAACTTGATTATATGTTTCACGAGCATTTCTGAAAATTTCGCAAGCAGGCCTGGCTCGTTTAACAAACGAGCTCGTTTTTGGGCTCGAGCTCGGCTCGTCATATTTAACGAACGATCTCGAGTCGAGCTTTTGCGAGCCAAGCTCGAGCTGCTCGCGACTGGATTGGTTCATTTACATCCTTACTCTCGGGGGTTAGCCAAAATCTCATACTATACAAGACGTGATCAAGGCATGAATAGGTGATAATCACAAATATATAATCAATGGAATTAAATAATCAATTCATTTCTATAATGAAAAATATCCCACGTACAACTAACATAGAAAATAATCAGTTAGGGTTCGCACCTATTGCAAGCCTCACGCATAGGAGGTTTAGTTCATAAAGATAAACTGGAACTTAAAGAAAACTAATGATAATATCATGTTTAAAAGATAAAACAAAACATTAACCTAAAGAAAAACAAGAATCAAATATTGGATGGTGGAGAATGGTGGAATTGGATCGAACCCCTCGTCCTCTTCTTCTCTCCTTCTCCAAAATGTTTTGCTCCTCTCTTCTACTGAAATATTTGTTGTCTAATGAGGAATCTAATTTAGGAGGCTTGTAATATTCTTATATACTAACCTAAAAACATTTTGGGGACAAATGGGATATTAAATGAGTTACTAATGGCCCAACCATTTTTAGGTAGTGTTGTCTAGGTTCGAGTCATAGTGGAGCAAATAGCATAACTTTCTCTTCTCAACTCCGAAATGCCTTTCGTAACCTCTCACATGTCACTGACTTCAATCTCTTCCCAAATCAAAAGGAATTAAGTCCAAATCTCTAACTAATTAATCGTGATAACTAAAACAATATGACGTCAAGACTTTTTGGGTAAACACTCTAAATTTCCCAAAGTGACTTTTAGCTCCAATTACGACTTGGCTTGGGATTTATCTAGACATTTTGACTTTTCCTAACCATGTACCTAAAAACTACACACTTACACTCAGTTAACGCACATAAGTTCTATAAACAACAATATGTCCAAAACAATATAGAAAAGTGCAATACCCTGTCTGACATTATCGATGGGTTGCTTCATCTTCGTTGTCTTCATCGTAACCATATCTTCTTCGACATCATTGGGTTGTTGTTCATCTTCGTCTTCGCCATTATCGTTTGCGGAGGTGGGTTGCTTAGTCTGTAGGGTTTGTTTGGTTTGGGGAAGGGAGACGATGGGGCTGATTGATTTTCTAAATTAATTTTTGGCATTTGGTTGTTTATTTTATTCAATATTATTTGACTGTTTGCATGGAATCAGAGAAATTTGTTTTGGTAATCAATAGACATTAATTGGTGTAGAAGGGAAATCCAGACTTTTTAGGTGGGTTGGACTTGATAGACAATTGACATTAGTCCGTAGAGTCAATCACCTATGTTTTAATTACAAAAATATTATAATTTTGGATTTTAGTTATACAAAATAATTTTTAGTTATAAAATATTTTGTTATTAATTAAAAAAGGTAAATAGATATTTTAGTTATATTATGGATTATTGTCCAAGAAACACCTAAAATTAGAATTAATGCCCCCTCACCCCCGCCTCTTTCATCTTGCCCATAAAAGGCACTCCTTTTTTTTCTTTCCAATTTTACCCCCTCACCCCAGCCGTCGTCCGATTATTAGTTTGTCTGTCTGTCTCTCTCTTTCTCTTTCATCTCTATCGCTTTCTCTCTCTATCTCATTCATCTCTCTTCATTACCATTTAAATTTCAAATTACACGCAAAAATCACCCTTGGCAGCAGCAGACAGTACAAAAGTGTACTTGCACGAGTGTTGAGAAACATTCTCATTACTCACCATTAGCCCACAAGTACAAAAGTGTACTTGCACGAGTGCTGGGAAACATTCTCATTACTCAACATAAGCCAACAAGTACAAAAGTGTACTTGCACGAGTTCTGGGAAAAATTACCATTACTCAACATTAGCCACAAGTACAAAAGTGTACTTGCACAAGTGCTGGGAAACATTCCTATTACTCTCCCTTGGCGACAGCAGCAGAAGGCAGTAGACAGCAGTAAAGGCATTAAGGTATATTTACCTTAAGTGCTTTTTATGGACAAATAGCTAATGTAGTAGGTACTTATTGGGTATTCACTCTTATATTATTAGATTGAACCTTTTTTGTCGAGAATTATTCCAATCATCTTAATTTATAATTAGAAAAGATAACATAACTAAACCGGTTAAGGATGCAAAATTACTTCTATAGCTATTTTGAGTAATTAATTTTATTTATAATATTAGAGTAGTGCAAGAGTAAATATTCTTTATTTGTTAAGATCAAATCAAGTAATGTTTTGACCCAAGAAACGAATTAAGTATAGTTAGACAACTCATGTGAAGCTATAACATATCATTTTCACGAACACTATTCTAATAATTTTTTAATAAATCCCCCGTTAATTAGCCACCTAATGCATATGATTGGAGCTAAAGAGGATGGTGTACTTAGATAAACTATTTTGTCACGTATTTTATACGTTTTGGAGTATCATTATTCATTACTCTTTTCTGGGTTTCCCTTCCCGGATACTATCTTGATATAACGACTCAATCCCTTATTGACCCCCCAAAAAAAAAAAACATCTCGTAAACCCAGTAAACTTGATTTCTTTTCTTCCCCATATTAATTCATTCGTTATATAACAAGTATGAGTACAAGAGTTTTATTTCTATATTTAAAGAAACATCAATCTTTTAAAACAACAAAGAATATAAATCAAGGTAATCTGGAATCAAATTTTCGATGTGTATAAAACCGGTTCGGCTTATAAAATATATAATGGAAAAATTGGATCAGTCCGGACCATATTTTTACTGATTCATATGGTTAGGTCAGATTTTTTTATCAAACCATGAGAATTAGAATAGACCAAAAATATTTCGAATTAGGAAACATGTTTAGTCCAAACATACTTAAATCAAATCAGTTTAGTTTTGATTTCGACTAGATTAGATTTAGATTAATTCAAGGTTATGATCAAGTGACGTATGATATCATCATCATGCATCTGGGTCGGATAAACCATCACTTGGCGTCCCAGTAACTAATTTTTTTATATACATTGGAGAGCCACTTTGAACTCGGAGTTATTTTGATTCAGGTGACGTATGATATCATGCATCTGGGTCGGGTAAACCATCACTTTGCGTCCCAGTAACTAGTTTTTTTTTTATACATCGGAGAGCCACTTTAGACTCTGAGTTATTTTGCCTCAAATGATATTTGATCTTAAGACCCCTTAGTCTACGCGAAGTAATCCAACTATTAGACCAACTATCTATCTCATTAACTGTTATCTCTAGTGATTTATTTTGATTCAGAAAGCAAAAATGGAGAAAAAAACAAAAATGCAGAAATGACAGAAATGAAAATTAACAGAAAACCTGTTACTGATCGAGGCTAGGATTGGATCCTATGTCTTTAAGGTTTATTAGCCACGCACTGGTGTCTTTCGTTTTGTAATGGCTTCAACCTCCAGGATACAACGATCAACACTGCAAATATCAGACACTTGAAAATCTGCAGAACTTCGAACTTTAAATGGCGTTTAATCTCTCTCTTTTATGATATTTGTTTGTAAAAAAAATATTGAATGATGAAAATGATTTTTGGCCAAGTATTTATAGGTGTAGAAGCACCTGTTTAAAACTGACCTGCAACGTTTCAGACATAGGAGATGACGTTTGAGGAAGAAGACAGAAGATTTTTAAGAATTAGAACGTTAAAGACATAACGTTTTAATTTTACAAAATATAGTCCAGCCAAGCCCAAGCCCAGGCCCAAAAGCTGGTGCCCCCAAAGGCCCAATCCTTAAGTGCTAAGCTAAGTGACTATTATTTCCTTACTTTTCCAAAACTCTTCATATACCTCACATTTAACACTCAATTTCTCATTCACATTCCATTTGTTTTACACAAGTGAATATATGAAATTCATTACCAAAGTAAGACGAACAACATTTGTCTTTGTCCTGACCTATAAAGAGGTCCATGTCCCACTTAAAAATTGAGCTAAAGTGAGCAGTTTCACTTGGGTAAAGTCCCAAATGATAACATTCCCCACATGAATGAAATTGACTGGTCATAATGCATATGAAAAACAAAATGAGAGAGAAAAAACATGGAAGAATACTACGTCGAGAAAGGTAGCTTTTGGCCTTGAACCTTCTCTAGTAAGGGCTATCGGATTTACTTGCTAACCAGTGAACTTGATGTCTTGAACTGTTCAGCTTTGATGTAAATCAAGTCAATAGAAATTACATAGTACCCTTCCGACCATTATATGGTTCTCACGGTTGTGTCCATTTTTGGCCCTGGACAACTCCTGGATTCATGAGTAATTTTTCAGAAAATCAGCCTTTCAAATTTTCTTAGGAGCGGCCCTCACTCCTTTACTCATATAGGTGGTCTCTTGTCAAGAGTATCATGTTATGCCCTATCTTTTAATTTAAGATACAAGAACCATTAAAAGCTTTGCTTAACCTCATCTTTGTACAAGAAGCATTGTATTTAGGTTCTAGGAATGGTTTCGGGAGAAATCCCCACAATGCTTAGCACCGAGTTGCTTTTTGCATAATTCGGTTTTCCCTTTGAACTTAGATCATGGGATCTCCAATCTACTAAGTAGGGTTTCCATTATGGCAACTCATTTCAATAGGCTTTAGACCCATTCCCCTAGATAAGTTACGCACTTGCTCTTTTGGTAATCCTTTAGTCAAGGGATCTGCAATGTTATCCTTTGACCTTACATAGTCAATTGTGATAACCCCGTTTGAGAGCAGTTGTCTTACAGTATTGTGTCTACGACGTATATGTCTAGACTTACCATTATACATTTCATTTGAGGCTCTACCGATGGCAGCCTGACTATCACAGTGTATGCAGATAGCTGGAACTGGTTTTGGCCAATTAGGAAAATCTTCTAGGAAATTACGAAGCCATTCGGCTTCCTCAGCAGCTTTATCCAAAGCTATAAATTCAGATTCCATGGTGGATCGAGCTATACATGTTTGTTTAGAAGATTTCCACGAGACTGCTGCTCCTCCTAACATAAAGACAAATCCGCTCGTGGATTTTGAGTCGGAGGAATCAGATATCCAGTTAGCATCGCTATATCCTTCTAATACAGCTGGTTCTCCAGTGTAGTGCAATCCTTCGTTTAGAGTGTATCTCAAGTACCTTAGAACTCTTACTATTGCAATCCAGTGATCTCTTCCTGGATTTATTGTAAATCTACTTAACTTACTAACTGCATGTGCAATATCAGGCCTTGTGCAGTTCATTAAGTACATTAGACTTCCAATTATACGAGAATACTCTAACTGATTGATTGTATCACCAGTATTCTTTGCCAAGTGTAGATTTACGTCAACTGGAGTCTTTGCGATATTAGTATCGCCTTTACTAAACTTATTTAGTATTTTTTCAATGTAATGGGATTGATTTAATACTAACCCCTCAGCTTTTCTCATTATCTTAATACCTAAGATAACATCAGCAATGACTAAGTCTTTCATGTCAAACTTACTTGAGAGCATCTTCTTTGTAGAAGTGATTATGTCATTATTACTCCCAATAATTAACATATCGTCTACATATAAACAAACAATGACATATCCTTTATCAATGCCTTTTACATATACACATTTGTCACACTCATTTATTTTGAAGCCATTACTAATCATGACTTTATCAAATTTTTCATGCCATTGTTTGGGTGCTTGCTTTAATCCATATAAGGATTTGATCAACCTGCACACCTTTCTTTCTTTTCCTGGAACTTTATAACCTTCCGGTTGTTCCATATAGATTTCCTCTTTAAGTTCCCCGTTGAGAAAAGCTGTTTTAACATCCATTTGATGAATTTCAAGCTTATAGATTGATGCTATTGCAATAAGCATTCTTATGGATGAAATTCTGGTTACTGGTGAGAAGGTATCAAAATAGTCAAGTCCTTCTTTTTTACTATAACCTTTGACTACCAGTCTTGCCTTATACTTCTCGATAGATCCATCAGTTTTCAATTTTCTTTTGAAAATCCATTTACTTCCCAGTGGTTTACTCCCAGGGGGAAGATCTACTAACTCCCACGTATGGTTCTGCATTATAGAATCTATCTCACTTTTAATCGCTTCCTTCCAATATGGAGCTTCTGGAGTAGACATAGCTTCTTTGAAAGTTCGCGGTTCATCTTCCAATAAAAAGGTAAGGAAGTCAGGACCAAAAGAAGTAGAGGTTCTCATTCTCTTACTTCTTCTCGGTTCATCGTTATCTTGTAATGCTTCTTGGTCCTTCTCTTGATGACCATCTTCTATTTCAACATGAGTCCTTTTTAAAGAACTTCGTTCTTGTGTAATTTTGCAAGGGAAAATTGTTTCAAAGAAATATGCATTTCTTGATTCAATTACCGTGTTAACACTGATGTCAACATTGTTTGATCGATGCACAAGAAACCGATAGGCTGCACTATTGTGAGCATATCCAATGAATACACAGTCTATCGTTTTTGGTCCTATCTTGACCATTTTTGGTGCTGGAACAGCAACCTTTGCTAAGCATCCCCACACTTTTAAGTATTTGAATGAAGGCGGTTTTCCTTTCCAAAGTTTGTAGGGGGTCTTATCTAGTTTCTTGTGGGGTACTTTATTTAAGATATGATTTGCACTAAGCAAAACTTCTCCCCACAAGTTTTGCGGTGCTCCCGAGTTTATCAAAAGAGCATTCATCATTTCTTTTAATGTACGGTTCTTGCGTTCCGCAACACCGTTTTGTTGAGGCGAATAAGGGGCTGTTGTTTGATGGATTATTCCATGTTCGGCACAATATTCTTCAAAAGGAGAGACATATTCTCCTCCCCTATCTGTTCTGAGATTTTTGATCTTTTTACTTAGTTGATTCTCAACCTCAGTTTTATATTGCTTAAATGCTTCTAAGGCCTCATCCTTACTATGAAGCAAGTAGATATAGCAATATCTTGTGCAATCGTCTATAAAAGTAATGAAGTATTTCTTACCACTTCTAGTTTGCACGAACTTTAAGTCACATATGTCACTGTGAATTAACTCTAAAGGTTCTGATGACCTTTCAACATTTTTAAACGAGTTTCTTGTCAACTTGGACTCTACGCATATCTCACATTTTTCTTGAGATTTAAAGTTAACATTTGGTAACAAACCATCGTTTACAAGTTTAGTTAATGAACCAAAATTAACATGTCCTAATCTATCATGCCATAAATTAGGAGAATCCAACAAGTAAACTGAAGAATTATTCTTATTCATCACATCATTTGTTACATTTTTAGGAGGTACCACAGTCATTACATTTAGCTTAAACAGACCGTCACATAGGTAACCCTTGCCTACATACATCTCATTTTTTGAAAGTACAAATTTATCAGCTACAAATACAAGCTTAAATCCGGCCTTGTTAAGTAAGGAACCAGAAACCAGATTCTTACGAATATCAGGTACATGTAGCACATTGTTCAAGGTTAACTCCTTTCCAAAGGTCATCTTCAGCACAACTTGCCCCACTCCTTGAACTTTTGAGGTTGACGAATTTCCCATATAAAGAATTTCTTCATTTGGAGATGTCTTGTAGGTCTTGAACATGTTTTTCTCCGAACACACATGCCTTGTTGCTCCGGTGTCAACCAACCACTGTTTAGGGTTTCCAACGAGATTCACCTCAGAAATCATTGCAGCGAGATTCATCTCTTCAACACCATCAGAAAGCTCTGTCATATTTTCTTGACTATTGTTACCTTTCTTCTGGTTACCTTGTGCCTTCTTGTTTCGACAATCTTTTGCGCGATGACCATGTTTGCCACAGTTGTGACAATTTCCGTCAAACTTAGCCTTCTTCTTGTTGTCATTAGATTGTCCTTGCCTTTTCCGTTTGTTGTTGTGGTTAGACCTCGGTTGTTCCACAACATTAACCTTGGCTTCAAACGAACGAAAGTTACTTCCTTTCTCGGCTAGTCGGTTGTCTTCTTCAATCCTCAACCGAACGATTAAATCTTCAAGACTGATCTGCTTGCGCTTGTGCTTCAGATAGTTCTTGAAGTCTTTGTACATTGGTGGTAATTTTTCAACCAATGCAGCAACTTGGAAGGATTCCACCAATCTCATTCCTTCAGCATCTAACTCATGTAGTATTAACTGAAACTGTTGCACCTGCGACATCAATGATTTCGAGTCTACCATTTTAAACTCCAAAAACTTACCAACCACAAACTTTTTAGTACCGGCGTCTTCAGTTTTGTATTTTTTCTCTAGGGAATCCCAGAGTTGTTTAGCCGAATTCATAGTGCAATACACATTATACAAAGAATTGTCTAGACAATTGAGAATGTAGTTTTTGCACAAAAAGTCTGAATGGTTCCATGCTTCTACGGCATGAACAGTTTGAGCATCGGGATCATCTCCCAATCCTGGAGCATCTTCTTTGAGAAACCTTGCAAGACTCAAAGTAGTCAAATAGAACAACATTTTTTGTTGCCATGTTTTGAAGTTTGCACCACCAAACTTCTCTGGTTTTTCAGCAGGACCCATAGGTGCTGTCATATGCATGTTATGCCTTGAACTACCACCAATTTCATTTTGCTTTTGCATTGTTGCAGTAGCATTTGCATTTTCTGATTCGTTAGACATTCTGTTACTGTTACTGTTACTGTTACTGACAACAAAACAAAACAGAAGATGGAATTTGATACAGTAGAAGTATAAAATAAAATCGTCTTACAACTGAATATCTAGATTCTTATCTTTCCCAAGAGTTTAGCTCTTGTTAGGCAAATTAAAGTCCCAAGTTTTTAGATCTTGTTGTAGAACTTAGAATTCAGATTCAACAGTTGAAAAAAAAACAATTACTGAATCAAAACAACTTGTGAAGTAATAAACCTTAAATTGTTATCTGTAGTGATTTATTTTGATTCAGAAAGCAAAAATGGAGAAAAAAACAAAAATGCAGAAATGACAGAAATGAAAATTAACAGAAAACCTGTTACTGATCGAGGCTAGGATTGGATCCTATGTCTTTAAGGTTTATTAGCCACGCACTGGTGTCTTTCGTTTTGTAATGGCTTCAACCTCCAGGATACAACGATCAACACTGCAAATATCAGACACTTGAAAATCTGCAGAACTTCGAACTTTAAATGGCGTTTAATCTCTCTCTTTTATGATATTTGTTTGTAAAAAAAATATTGAATGATGAAAATGATTTTTGGCCAAGTATTTATAGGTGTAGAAGCACCTGTTTAAAACTGACCTGCAACGTTTCAGACATAGGAGATGACGTTTGAGGAAGAAGACAGAAGATTTTTAAGAATTAGAACGTTAAAGACATAACGTTTTAATTTTACAAAATATAGTCCAGCCAAGCCCAAGCCCAGGCCCAAAAGCTGGTGCCCCCAAAGGCCCAATCCTTAAGTGCTAAGCTAAGTGACTATTATTTCCTTACTTTTCCAAAACTCTTCATATACCTCACATTTAACACTCAATTTCTCATTCACATTCCATTTGTTTTACACAAGTGAATATATGAAATTCATTACCAAAGTAAGACGAACAACATTTGTCTTTGTCCTGACCTATAAAGAGGTCCATGTCCCACTTAAAAATTGAGCTAAAGTGAGCAGTTTCACTTGGGTAAAGTCCCAAATGATAACATTAACTAGCTTTCCTTTCAAGAGAATCAATTTCTTATTGATGTGATGTAAAATATAAAAAAAAGAATTATTTTAAAAAAAAATCAGTTTCATGTATAACATTTTACCAACTTGATATTTGGTTCATTGGAATCAAGTTTCTCTATCTAATAGAAATTTAAAAAAAAATTAATATATTAATAGTACATCATCATAACGGTGTTAAGGAAAAAAATATATCGTAGTTATTTATGAAATTTAAAAAAAAAAACATATGCGTATTCATATTGAAAAACAAAATCTGGGTATCAACATTTTATTTGATCAAAATCGTTAATATTCATTATCAATTCAATCATTAAGTGCCGATGTAATAAAGGTATTGATGTCTATTTGACTGTTCTCAAATTTCTTAGTTATTCTCGTATTTTTTCCTGTTTATGTTTTAATGAGATTGTATTTGCTTTATAGGTACTTTATGTGAAATAAAAAATAAATATTAATGGTTGGATTAAATTGAAATGTTGGATATCGAGATATCTATTTTATAACATAGATATATTTATATGATTTTAAATTTTTTAGGTGTTTTTTCATCTTATTTATTATAAAAGATGATATATGAGAAATCAAAAATCTTGGGAAAGAGTTATAGATCTCTTTATCCATTTAGATCTACGGCACATTCTAGACCAAAAAAGAAAATCTATGGCACATTTTGAATCCACTTGCCTCTTTGTATGTTTTATTCATCCAAATTGGAAAAGTAACCCCTACGTATTATTATGTGCATTTCATTCCCTTGATTTCTTTTTCGTCAGATGGGATTTATACAAAATAAAAGTAAATGTAGGAAATATAATATAGAAAAGCGCAGGCTCCAATAAGATTTAGTTTCAATAAACAAATCTATTATTGGGATCGTCAAAAACATAAATAAAATCATTGTGTCAGATATAAAAAATAAGAAAATAACACTCACCACCATAAGTCACAAGTCACAACACTAGTAACTAAACGGAGTCCAAATACCGTTAGCATGGAAGTTTTTTGTATTTTTATACTATTTTATTGAAAGAATTACAAATATAATTTAGAAAAGTTTGTAAAAATAAACTAAACCGAAATTTGGATTTTCGGTTTTAAAACTTAGTTTAAATTTCAAGAATTGGATTCTCGGGTTGAAACAAAATGCTACTTACTTATCCACTAATACTAACTATAGCCATCAACGTGATAAAAAAAAGGCTTTGATCTTTCATTTTGATAGCCATTAAGAGGAAAAAAAGCCAACATTATAATTTTGTTTCTAATTTTGATAGTAAAATTTAATATAAATAATGTACTTTGACAAAAAATATGCACTTTTGACCAAAACAATTAAATTATGTCATTAAATTATCTTTATATTAATATTTTAGTTTGTATTTTTATTAATTTATATTTTATATTATATTATAATAATTTTTTACTAGTTTCATTGTTTATGTTATATTTAAATAACATAATCAAATTTAGTTTATGATGTTTTTTTTTTACATAGAAAAACCATTTTTAGACTCGGTGTCATTGACACGGTTCGAACCTGTACCGCTTAGAAAAATAACCAAGGCTCTAGCCAGTTGAGCTAACTCAACTGGTTAGTTTATGATTTATATTGTATTTTAGATTAAACTAATATAAGGATAATCTTCTATGTATATAAATTATTATTGAATTCATAAAATGAAACTCTTTTATGTAATTTTTTTTATAAATTGAGGACCCTAAAAACATATAAAAATTAAGGGCCTGAAGCGATTGCCTTTTCGGTCTACCATTCAGACCGGTCCTTATGGCGAGATTGGTGTTAGATGGTACGTGGTGGATAGGATTGTAAACGAACCAAGCCAATATATTAGGTATAATAACATATTTATTCATAACTTAAATATTAATTTACAAATCATAAAAATAATTAATAAACGGTCAGTTAACGAACGGGTCAAACAAACTCATTTTCTAAGAACGAGTTCGAATACACTTTTTTGTGTGTTTATATAAAAGAACGAGTTTTTTCGAATCGAGCTCGAATTGCTCAGGAGTGGTTTGATTCTTACAACCCTCTCCACCACCTACCATCCAAAATCAATCTTGCCACCAGGACCGGTCTTGAGGGTAGGCTGAGAGGCGACCGCTTTGGGCTCCCAATTGTTATATGTTTTTAGGGATCCCAAAATATAAACTTTTTTACATAAAGGAGTTTTTATTTTGTAAATTGCTTTGGGTGTATCATAATATTATATAAACATTATACTAATATAAACTAATAATTATAACATATTTAAATTTAATATACAAACTAAATTAATATTAAATAAGAAATATAATTTCTATAAACAAAAAACTATCCCTAAATGATGATATAGCCTAATATATAATACAAGTCATAAATTAAATTATTGTTATTAGGTTATTTAAAGGATTATTGCCCAAGAAATACCTCAAATTAGAATTAATGCCCTCTCACCTCCGCCGCTTTCTTCTTGCCCATAAAAGACATTTTTTTCTTTCCTATTTTACCCCCTCACCTCAGCCGCCGTCCGCTTATTAGTCTTTCTTTCTCTCTTTCTCTCCTTCTCTTTCATCTCTATCTCTTTCTCTCTCTATTTCATTCATCTCTCTTCATTACCGTTTAAATTTCGAATTACACGCAAAAATCACCCTTGGAAGCAGCAGACAATACAAAAGTGTACTTGCACGAGTGCTGGGAAATATTCCCATTACTCAACATTAGCCCACAAGTACAAAAGTGTACTTGCACGAGTGCTGAGAAACATTCACATTACTCAACATTAGCCCACAAGTACAAAAGTGTATTTGCACGAGTGCTGGGCAACATTCCCATTACTCAACATTAGCCACAAGTACAAAAGTATACTTGCACGAGTGCTGGGAAACATTCCCATTACTCGCCTTTGGTGGCAGCAGCAGACAACAGAAGACAGAAGTAAGGGCATTAAGGTATATTTACCTTAAGTGTCTTTTATGGGCAAGTGGCTAAGGTGACAGGTGCTTATTGGGCATTCACCCCTATTTAAATATAACATAAATATGAAATTAGTAATATTTTATCAAAATATAATATAAAAATTAAATTAATAAAAATACAAACTAAGATATTAATACAATAAATAATTTAAGTACATTATTTAATTTTTTTTTTGTCAAAGTACATCATTTTATATTAAGTTTTACTATTAAAATTAGAAACAAAATTATAATGTTTTTTCTTTTTCCTCAATTATTACCAAAATGAAAGTCCAAAGTTTTTTTTATCACGTTAATTGCTATGGTTAGTATTAGTCGATAGTAAGTAGAGTAGCATTTTCTTCCAACCGAGAACCCAATCCCTAGGATTTGAAAAAAAGTTTTAAAACCCAATCCCTAGGATTTGAAAAAAAGGCTCTTTTTGGTCTCTGAAAATATTTTTTGTTTTTGGTTTCAGAAAATATTTTCTGTTTTTGATTTCAAAATATTGTAAATCTTGTAAATCTTGTATATGTTTGCCTAGTCATCATGTCTGAATATTAAAAAGTTTAGTAGTAGGCAAAACAATTATAACATCAATCACTATATTATCAGGGTCACTATATTATCAGGGTCAGACTGGATGGTGTCAATGTCAGGTTGTAGGGTAGACATTTCCCAGACTAGGCGCATCAAGATAGTTATCATTAGGATTGATAACCTTACTTATAGTTTACAATGGGTTTGAAATGATACAGCTAAAAATTACTTTAATTTTAGCTTTCCATATTTTCCACACCAACTGAACAACTAGTTCTCCCAGGTTTTTATATTACTCAATGTCATATAAAATCAACCTAGACAACCATCTAAGCGTTAGAAGGTAACTTACCTTCTAAATAATTGTCCAGGTGAACTTCAAGTGATCCCTAGAAAACCTACGCGACCTCCGTGTTGTACCAACACCTTTTTATAGACTTAGGTGGGTCGCTAAGGCAGTAAAGACACCCCAAATTGAAAAACTCGATCTTTAAAATAATGTAAATTTATTACAAAGGAAAATTAAACCCAACAAAAAAATAAGTAAAAATAAATCGAAGAACACCCCCTTCCCCCCAAATAATCAAATATTAGTAATTATTATTCACCTCTTTTGTATTATTTATATAATGTAAGATATATTATATACTTGTGCGAGTATTTTTTTGAGTGTGTTTCACTTCGAGTAAATTGTGTGGATTGAAAAATTAATGATATATAATTTTCCTAACGTAAAATTCAAAATCGCCTAGGGAGGAAGCACCTAGACTCTGCCTACTCCTTATACGCTCGAACGTTGATCATCCACCTAGCACTAGGGATGGCAACAGACCGGCTTTTTGCAAAAATTCCAAAAACCATGACCATAACCGTTTTTATAGTTAAGAACCATATCCTAACGGTTTTAACCATCGGTTACATTTTTAAAAACCATAACCGTGTTATTCGGTTTCGGTTTTTTAAACAGTTTTGCGGTTTTTAACCATATTCAAATGATAATTTAATAAATATAGTAAATTTCATAAAATAAAAGCACACATATAAAAGAAAATTACAAGGTTTATAAAAAGTTGTGTTAGTATTTGATTACATTGAATATTTATTATTTAATTGGTTAAATCTAGTATTTCGATTTTGCTTTTAGAATTTCAATATATCTAATTTAACCTAAATTATTATAAAATTTGATATATATATGATAATAAACGGTTTTCGGTTTTTCGGTTTTATTTTTATCAAAAACGATAACCTAACGGTTTTAACCATCAGTTACACTTTTCAAAACCATAACCTAATGGTTTTAACCACGGTTATATAATTCGGTTTTCAATCGGTTCGGTTATCATCGGTTTCGGTTTTTAACCGTAACCATTGCCATCCCTACCTAGCACCCAACATTTTTTAGAACACTAACAATTGCATGTTGGGACCCAAAACCAGACATGTTCCAAAACCATATATATACTCTATTAGTAGGATTTGTGCGAAAAAAAAACTATGTTGGGCTAGAAATCCATTTAGCCCTAAAAGAGGGCCAGTAAAAGGATATATTTAACTATTTATTTTTCATTACCACATAATTTACAGGTAGAATAAAGGGCACACCATTTTTTAACTTTATTTTCTTCCATTGAAAGACCACTTTTGCAAGCTTTTGACATACGAATAACAACTTGGAGAATTGCTTTAGTAAGGGTCTTTTTGCTACCTTCAAACAAGTTTTATTAAAAACCTTTTTAATTAGTCATCATATTGCTTTAGTTTTTTAGCAACCTTGTCATATAGGAGTCTTTAGATTTTCCTCAGATATGATAGAATTCTCACCCATAATATATCAACTATAATATCTTACGACATTCTTGAGGTGTTCCTCTCTACAAGGACACCACTCTTATTGAGATTTGCTTTTTGTCTTGAAGTTTTGCAATACTTATGAAATGTTCAGATAAAATTCAGAATATAATTAGTTTTTTCTTTTACAAAAATAAGTTATCGTCTGTAGAAAACGAGGGATAATACTCTAACAATTCCTAGACATCTTAATCCTTCTAAAAAGCTCCCTACAACTCTTCATTAATAAGCGAGCAAATATGTTGTAAATACGTTGAGTATTTGATTGAGTTTTGAATAGGTTTAAAACAAGAATTTCAAGATAAACAGAAAGTAAGAACACAGGATATTATCGTGGTTCGACAAGATAGTCTACATCCACGTTGGGCTCGGATTAGAGAGCGCCTTTCCACTATCACCACTGTTAATCACCGATTACAATCTTCACAATTACAGAATACACTTGAATCAACCAACCCTAACGAATAGAACCAGCAAATCTAACCAATACTCAACTACGCTGAATATCTAGCTTTGAATCAGCACGATTCAAAGGAGAAACACTAGATTACGCTAACTATTACAAGAGATTACAGATTGATCAAGAAGATAGAGCAAACCCTAGTTTGTCTCGTAAAAGAGGCGAGAGAGTTTTAACTAAAACGTGAACGAAAAAATGAATGAGGTTAAGGCGAGAGAAGAGTATATATATGAGACATCCTCGAGATTTAATCTCAGCCGTCCATATAAAATAAGATCAACGCTCCATAATAGCTCCGCATTCCTTTAAGTAAAACGACACCGTATAGCCAAGTCACTAGCCAAGTGTAAAAGTCTTCTTGTCCACATAAACATTGACTTGGTCAATGTTCCACGCAAGACTAATACACTTCACATAATCCCACATCTCCACCTTGAAGTGTAATCCATAGCAGGATCAGCTACAAGAACATCATCTCCAGAAGTAGTGATAGAGGAGGCACAGTCATCATCTTCACAGCCCAAAGTACCTGCACAACACTTAACCAATACACAACAAATCCAAACAAAGTTTGAACTTGCAGTTAGTCACCAATTTAGTACCAAAATCACTTGGGTTAAGTTCAGAAGTGATTTTCTCAAGTCTCACTTCATTATTTGAAATTATATCTCTGATAAAATGATATTTAACATCAATATGCTTAGTCCTCTCATGATAAACTGGATTCTTACTTAAGTGAATAGCAATTTGACTATCTGAGTAGATAATAGAAGTACATTTTACCAATTTTACCTCTTTTAGGAAATTTTGTAACCAAATGGCCTCCTTTATGCAATCAGTTATAGCTACATATTCTGATTCAGTTGTTGATAAAGCAACTAAAGATTGAAGTTGTGATTTCCAAGATATACAACTTTTACCCAAGGTGAAACAGTAGGCAGTAGTGGATTTTCTAGAATCTCTACAACCTGCAAAGTCTGAATCTACATAGCCAACAAGCTCAAAAGGACAATTATGATTACCATATATCAAACCAACATCAGAAGTGGAATTCACATAAGCCAAAACATGTTTAAGTGCCAACCAATGATCATATCCAGGATTAGACATGAATCTACTAAGCAAGGATATAGAGAAAGACAAATCAGGTCTGGTACTAATCATAGCATACATCAGTGAACCAAGAACATTAGAATAAGGGACATTTTCCATCTTCAAAATATCAGATTGATTCTTGGGGCACAATTGCTTAGACAAAACAAAATGACCAGCCAAAGGAATCTGAACACTTTTGCAATTTAAGCTACCATATTTTGAAACTATCTTTTTCAAATAAGGTTCCTGGTGTAACTTTAATATGCAATTATCTCTATCCCTATCAATTATCATACCTAAGATTTTCCTAGCATGCCCTAAGTCAGTCATATCAAACTCAGATTTCAAGGCATTTTTCAACTTATCAATCAAAGATAGAGAATTGCAGATTATTAACATGTCATCAACATATAGAAAAATATATATACCACAATTTTCCTTCCAGGTAAAGTAAAAACAAGAATCATACTTAGACCTCAGAAATCCAAGAGATAGGACAAAGGAATCAAACCTCTTGTACCATTGTCTGGGAGATTGTTTCAAACCATAGAGAGATTTTTTAAGTAATCATACATGATCAGGTAAATTTGGATCACAATATCCTTCAGGTTGCCTCATATATATTGTTTCATCCAAATCACCATGTAAGAAAGCAGTTTTAACATCCAACTGCTCAATTTGTAAGTTGAAACAAGCAGCATAAGCCAACATCACCCTTATAGTTTTAAACTTGATAACAGGTGAAAATATCTCAGTAAAGTCAATTCCTTCTCTTTGAGTATAACCCTTAGCAACTAATCTTGCTTTGAATCTAGGAGGATCAGTCTCAGAACTTCCCTCTTTCAATTTATATAACCATCTACATTCCACCAAACTTGATTCAACAGGTTTAGGAACAAGACTCCAAGTCTTATTAAGCATCAAAGAATTATATTCCTCATCCATGGCTTTACACCACTGGTTCTTTTCCTTGCAACTAATAGCATCAAGATATGTGTGAGGTTCAGTATCTCTAACCTCAACTGCAACTGTAAGTGCAGTATATACAAGGTTAGCATAAGAATATCTACTAGGAGTTCTGGTTTCTCTTCCTGGCCTGTCTCTTGCCAGCTGGTAACCTTCAAGACCTCCAACTGTAGACTCTTCCAAGTGTTGAGCCTCTTCATTTTCAGTAGAATCAGGTGGATCTTCTTCATCATCCTGAGGCAATGGTTGCTCCACTTGGTGATCTCCAGTTGAAGGGTCAAGAGGCTGCACAGGGCTGAGAGGCTCCACCTCAAGCTCAACTTCCCTAGTGTTACCAGATGGTTCAGCTATAGCATCATCACCTGTATTACTCACATTCTTACAAGGAAACGTTAGTTCATCAAAAATAACATCTCTACTAATAAGAATCTTGAAACCATGAACTGACTTATCCCATAATCTGTAACCTTTAACCCCATGTTGTTGTTGGTAACCAATCATAACACATTTCAAAGATCTGGGGTCAAGTTTACCTTCTTTAGTATGTGCATATGGAGCACACCCAAAAATTCTCAAGTGGGACAGGTCAGGTCTAGTTCCAGTCCAAATCTCTATAGGAGATTTAAACTCAATAGACCTATTGGGACACCTAATTGATTTTTTCTATGTTATTACTATATTGTCTAGTACCTATTTATAGTTACCAATAATTATGTAGCTAATTTTATGGTTTAAAAAATATTTTATAAGGTTTTTTTATTCAAAGCCTATTGAACAGATGTGGATTAATCGCGGATAATCCGCATCCGTCGTGGATGCTGATTTGGTAAATAATTCTAAAATCTGATGGTTAGTGGATGCGGATTTGGTTATCGTTTCCATAATGGATGTAGATGTGGTTATGCCATTTTCCGAGGATATTCGATCAGTTGCCATCCCTAATTTTTAATAACTATTTTTAAATATAAAAACTATTTGAAAGGGTATTTTAGTAATAAGATATGTATGGTTTGTGAGATGTTATATAGACAAAGTTTGAGGGAGTAATTCTTTTTTTTTTTGTTCGCAACGAGGGAGTAACTTATAATAATGCTAAGTGAAAATCACCATCCGGCCGAAAAATACTATTCTATACAAACAAACAACACTGAATTATTACTAGAATATAAAGAAAGAAAAACGAAAGAATGAAGAAGAAAAGCACAGTGCTTTGCTGTATATATAAAAAGCATCAACCTATCATCAAAGCACCATAAAGAAGCAACAAATAGAAAAGAAAAAAGAAAAAAAAAAAGACTTTTTCTTTTTCCTCTCTTCTTATGCATGTGTGTGTATGTATGTATATACACAAAGAAGACATTTAAGGTTGTTGATTCAAGCATAAGGGCCTACAAGAACCCAAAAAACATAATCGAAATAGATAAATTTCTGTTCGACGATTCCGAGGTTTCTTTCTTAGAAATCGTCTTACCTGAATTATGCATTGTTCATCTTAATTTAGGTAGATCTTGTCTTTTTTTATGGTTATATCAAATATTGTAGTTAAATTCTGCATAATTTAGTTGTTATTCGTTTTTTATTTTCTATTTTCTGAGGTTTTGCAGATTTTAAGAAACGAAGTGTTTAGGTGGAGGCGGATCTAGGTAGCGCCGCCAAGAATCTCGAAAATTCAGACACTTAATTTCTGGTGAAGATGGAGCTTCCTCAACCTAGATCTTTTGGAGCTGAAGGTAATTAAAGTTTAAATTTTGACGAGATTTCTTTAAAGGGTTAATGAAATGAGACTAATTCTTGTTCTAATGTTAAAAAAGATCTTAACAATAAGTTTCGGATTAAAAGATTTAAAATTGTAATATATTGGATATTTATTGTTGGGTTGTAGGAGGAAGAAAAACAACACATGACTTTCTCTCATTATATTCACCAGTTCAACAAGATCCCAGACCTCCTCCGCAAGGTAAATTTTTGTCATGCATTATTAATCTCTCTTTTTATCTCCTGTTACATGAGTATAGCAAAAGATTTCATCATTTGGTGTGCATGTTTATGTAAAAGCTTTTGTTTTGAATAGGTTCTTAATTTTCTTAGGTAGACAATACTGAAAATTTATGCCCCGTGTTTTATGATGATCAAATTTTACTTGTGACAGTCCCTCCAATATAAGAATTAGTAAAGCACGTTTACCAGTTTTAATTTACCATAATTGAAAATAAAGAGAATTTTAAAAAGATTTTCAATTTTTCAAGACATTGAAAATTTATCCAACTACTGGAAAGTGTTGGATCCAAGAAACTTTTTCATTAAATTAAAATTTAGAAGTCTTTGTATGAAAAAAAATTTAAAAATCTGAATTAGATTAAATCAATATTTTTAAGGCTTAAGTATCATCTTGAATCTCTTTTTGGATATTTTTATCTGTATATATCTTGCGGCCGCTAAAAGTACTTAAAGATCATTTTTTTAAGAGTTAGGTAATTTTTTTAGTAACAAATTAAAGAACTTTTTACTCATATTTCAAAGAAATAAAAAATTCACAATGCCTCTGGTTGTATTGGTCCATGACTCCATGTTGAAAAGGGTCAAAGTCCACTTGACAATTTGCTGTTCGGGGTTAAATAATTAAAGTGTATTTTAATCATTATGTATAAATTTTTCTACCCAGTTATCCTTTTTTTTTCCAAAACCCAGTTATCTTTTTTTTTTTTTTTCCAAAACCCAGTTATATATATATTTTTTTGTTCCAACCCAGTTATCCAATACGGTAGGGATACTACAGTTAAGATGGTACAATATCAATTTGTTTTATGGGAATGTATCTTCAAAATTTTGGAGTTCTGTTCGTACCCAATTTAGAGTCACGTGATTTATTGAAGAGTGATAAAATTAATTTAATAACAAACAAAAGTCACTGGGCTAAAACAATAAAAAAACCTTCTAAGAATTAAAATCCTTTTTCTTCTGTTACATAATTATCTGAATTAGATAATATTTACTTTTAAACTATACTTCCAATCACTAGATTGATTTTTAATCTTCTTTAATATTTACTATTCAGAAAAATGCTAGGCCTAATTTGAAAAAAAATGTAAATATTATTTGGGAAAGAAAAATTATCGCACGAAAATAGAATTTTAATCACGTATACTAATGAAGTAAAATCTTTCTTAACGTGTACATAGGTACCTAAATGCAAGTACTCCTATTTGTTATTTTTACAGTTTTAAAATATTTATTCATTATATTTCTCACACAAGAAAAAATATTATAATTATTTTATGTATTACAAAATATCTTTTATAAAATGTGTTTTTTATTTTAATATATATTGTAAAGATAAATTTTAATTTTTGATAAGGATGATAATAAAAAAGTTTAGAAGAAATATTTTAATATTAACTAAATAAATAAATTTTAAAATTATATTTTTAATAAATTAAGAACTTTGAAACAAAGATAATATAGTATTTTTTTTTTTTTTTTTTGACAAAAAAAGATAATATAGTAAGTGTTGGTGAATAAGAGCAAATTCTAGATATGCAATTAATATGTTCCGTGACTAAGCTGAAGGCTATATGCAGATCTGGGCCATGTGTTGGTGTGGACCAACTCTTGGATTAGCCTCTTATATCTCCTAAATCCAAAAAGGGTCAAAATGAGTACTGTTAGGTAGAGTACCTTTTGATTTACCCCATATTTATTCTTCGTAGGACCCATATTGTAACTTTGAAAAATAAGCGGTTGGAAATTATGATTTCGTAATTCGTACAATTGTATTAATAGAGTCTTAACTAAATCCTGTGCAAGTCAATAATTTATTCAAGTTAAAAGTTTAATGTAGGAGGTAATCCTATCACCTATGTAATTTAGCGAATATCAATCATCTTAATCTCCTAGTCCAAACATCATTTTCTTTTCCATACAACTGAAATTAAAAAATTGTTGAAAATTCAACAACTTACAAAATACTTAACTTGCATTTAGACTACTCCTAATCATAGAATATTCACACCTATCTAGCGTTAAAAGGCGCCATAATCCATTAGAGGATCTTGATAGATACACGACTCTACCAATAACGCGACACCCATCTTTGCTATTCAATTTGAACACGAGTTTGTTTCGCGATAAGCAATGCTTAATTTTAAAGTATTCATTACTTGCTAATATTTCCAAACATGCTTTTAGTGAAATACTGTCTCAATTTATGGAGTTTTCATCGTCCTTCACTAACACATGCAACTCACACGAATCCGTTTCAATACTCACCACCTCATGTCATTGATCAACGATCATTTGAAGTCCGAACCTCGCCTAAAACACTTCCAATAGCTCCCATTCACGTTTAACTTAACTCCGACCAGGTGCTTCACCCATTTCACCAATACATACCTTGCCGCAAAGATTAAACCACCATTCCTCTTCTTACCCCATCGCTCGCACATAATCCTTCACATAGTATTTTACCATAATTTACAATAAAATAGAATAACTCATTAATTTAACTGAATTATCCCTATTGAGAAAATTTTACAATTATAGATGAATAATTATCTTTTATATTCCAATTTTGATATAAACTTTGGCAAATAGTAAATTTTATATCCATATTTTAAAGAACGGATTGTAAAGTATTGCCTTATGCAATTCCAATAAACATTTACCTTATCTGATTTTCTTTTCCTGCATTGTAAAAACCCAGGTGGCTATTTCAAAACGCATGATTTTCTCCAACCATTGGAGCGAGTAGAGAAGAACATTGGTAAGGAAGAAGTTGCAATTATCGAAAACCCTCCTCCACCACCACCATTAGCTGCACCTCTTTCAGTGACACATATACTTCCTGGTGGAATTGGAACCTATAGCATTTGTTATAATGATCAACAAGCTCAAAAACCCGAGGAACCTTTATTTTCAATGGCGAGTAAAAGTGCTGACAGAAATGACGAGAACTCCAATTGCAGTTCTTACTCAGGTAGTGGTTTTACCTTGTGGGATGAATCTGTCCCTAAAAAGGGAAAGACAGGGAAGGAGAATATTTCCGGAGACCGACACAGTATTAGAGGTAATTTACTGCGACAGTTTAGTCTAAATTACCACAATATCTACGAAAACAAAAATAAAATTATTTTGTGTGGCAGAAACAGGAGTGAGCCTGGGGGGTGAACGGTGGTCACCACCATCAGAACGGCCATCTCAATCATCTGGTCAGAAAAGGCGGGGTTTTGTAAATATGATGACATCATCTATGACTGCTCAAGAAGATGAAGATGATGATGATGAAGAAGAGTTTGTTGTTAAGAAAGAGCCATCCTTACACCCTACAGGTATCTGAGTTGGTTTGCTTTTATTTTATTTTTTTTCAGCTAATTTTTAATTAATATATTATGTTTCTACAGGTAATTTGTCGGTAAAGGTTAATGGAAAGAGCACTGAACAAAAGCCTAATACTCCACGTTCAAAACACTCAGCTACAGAGCAACGTAGAAGGAGCAAGATCAATGATAGGTATGTACTATGCAATATGGTATGCTTAGAGAGATATGAAAATAAGCTTAATATTTACATTAATGACTTGTTTATGAATTATTATGCAGATTTCAAACTTTACGAGAAATCATTCCAAACAGTGATCAGAAGAGAGATAAGGCATCTTTCTTGCTAGAGGTAATTGAATATATTCAGTATCTTCAAGAGAAAACAAATCGGTATGAAGGCTCATCATATCCAGGATGGACTCAAGAACCACCAAAATTGATGCCATGGGTAATTTTTTATCTTGCATTTTCCATGTACATTTTTTTTATTAATAGATTCAAATTATAGTCACGTTTCTTTATTTTTTTCTCGGGTTTTTTTAATTCTCTCTCTTTTTTTACAAAACAGACAAATTCTTATAGACCTGGTGAAGGTTTTATGGAACCATGTACAAACTCCGGTTCGGGTCAAGGTTTATTATTTCCGACAAAGTTTGATGATAAAAAAAAGTTAGTTGACTCGGAGATAAGCACTATCGCTAAACCTAAATGTCCTGATTCAAGAGATGTTTACCGTTTCGGTGGATCCAGTAGCTTAGCTGGGGGAGCAAATTCTGATATGAACAAAACACCATCACATTTATGGCCAAGTGATTGTGTTGTTGGTTCTGATCAAAAGCAGAAAGATCATGCACCGCAAAGTATTGAAAGTGGAACAATTAGCATTTCCAGTGTTTACTCTCAAGAGTGAGAATTCTATATATACTTTATTCATTGAAGAAAATTTGAATTTTTAACATTGAGACTGAGTTGTGGTTTTATGTGGTGTAGGTTATTGAATACTCTAACACAAGCATTGCAGAAATCTGGAGTTGATTTATCTCAGGCAAAGATCTCTGTGCAAATCGATCTTGCGAAAAGGGCAACGAGTACTAGACCTTATTCCTCAGGCTCTGCTTCTAAGGTACAAGGACTCACTTTAGCCATTATATTAACCCCCATTCGAGTTAACTTTTAGCCTAACTCTCGGTCATTTTTTTCCAGGTTGATGAGTTCTCGATGAATGATCGAGCTGATAGAGAACGAGAGGAGTCTGAACAAGCGCTGAAAAGGTTTAAGACGGGCAGAAACTAGCTAATATGATGATAATATTATTTTGTAATTTAATTTATTCATTTTCCTTGAGGGTTTTTCTTAAGTCTTCTCCTGGTATAGAAAGCTATCCAAGTTGAGGTGATGATGGAATTATTGTACATGTATTCTCTTTTCTTTTTTCTGATTGTTGGGAGTGCATAGATTACTCCTTGACAAAGTATAATGTTTTATCATTGTAGAGGCTTCCAAGCTTAAACATTGAGAAGCTGCTTACATAAATTCATATGAATTGACTTTCCGTGACATGTCTTATTTGATGGCAAAGATTTCGAGCTAATTACAATTACATATAAACTCTCTATCTTTAATTTGATCATGTCAAGAGTTTTTTTTTCTTTTTTTAATTTTTAGTTTTTAACCTTTTCTTATTGAATATAATATATATTGTTTGTCATATACATTTGTGTGTAATCTGTGGGTTGGTAGTAAGAGAATGAGATTGTTGAGGGGCTATAGTAACAGGTTATACCACTTTGTCTTGGATCTTGGTAGCAGCTCGACAAATATAAGCTCCAGTAGCTCAAGCTATTGATAAGGTCCAATAAACTAGCTAAACAACTCGGGCTTTTTCCACCGTTGATAGATATTTTGTTGTTGATAGTTGGCCAAATAAGGTCTATTTTTGCAATTTCTTACTAAATCTATGGTTGTTTTTAAAATATAATTATTCTCCAAGAAACGGAAATAATATGTTTGATTTGTGAATTTCCTTTCATCCTTAGTTCTCAAGAGTCCAATATTAAGTTTCTTGACCAAATACTATAAATTTTTCAGAAAATTGAGCAACTCCAAATACCATCACAATATGAATTTTTTAGGATGAAAATAACATTCGACCAAAAAAAACAACATAACAATTTTTCAAAAATAGTAATCAAAATATATCAAGTGTATCTTTTAAATAGGGTAATTAAAAAAATAAGTACAGTGAACAAACTCCTCCTATAGAAGAATGTTGTATGTTGGATTATGAATGATCAGGATTGTGTATATATACAAAATGCTGATCTATGATAAGTTTTGTTAGTAGAGTTTTTACATCAGTATCGGCTTGTGTTGTGTCTCGACGAATAGATATCTTACCATTGGTTGAAACAACCTATTTACTTGTTGAAATCTCATTAAAATAAATAAGTACATAGATGTTTAACTTAAATGGTAATTAATTGATGAGATTTATCGCACCAACTACAATATTAACATAAATATCTACCAACCAATAATATAAATCTTAATAAATTTTTTTGGAACTTCGTCCTATCAAATATCAACATAAGTCTAAATATAATTGGTGATATTTTTCATAAAACAAAAATATATTCTCAAATATATTTTTGTAAAATTTGTCCTACTAAACAGAAAAATAATACCAAATTTAGTTTGGTGGATTTTTTTCAAACAAACAATATATACATAAATGCATTCTTGTAAAATTTATCCTACCAAACAACAACATTAACCAAAAGTAGTTTAATGTGATTTGTCCCACCAAACAAAAACATAGACACCAAAATAAAACTTGATGGGATTTGATTCGCCAAACAACAATATAAACCCAAATTTATAAACTCCAAAATAGTTTGGTGATAAGTAACAACATAATTAAAATATAGTTAGGTGAGATTTGTCCCGCAAAGCAAAAAAATATAAACGCAAAAGTACTTTAGTGAGATGTATCCACCAAGCAACTTAAACCTCCAAATATAATTTTGTAAGATTTGTTCCATCAAATAATAGTATAAAAATTTGGTGGTAATTTTTTTTGGCGGAAGATTGGTGGGAATTATGCTTGGTTGGAAAGTTCTAACCGAAATATTTTAGGCGGGAAAATTTGGTACAATAAAAATTTAGAGATGAACACAATTCAAGGATATTATTCTCTATTATATCTTTTACATTAGACATAAATTTTACAAACACTATTATGTTCTATAAGGGTACTTACAGTAATTGTCTCTACTATGTTAATCTCGTATAACTTTTCAACAAATTATGAAATTGAAACAAATCTACATTTTATTTCAAATAAAAATGATGTGTCATGTTACAGAGAAAATTTGAAATCTTTCAAGTGGCTTAAATAAAAGAATCCAAATATTAAAAAATACTAAGAGCATTCTCGGACTTTCACGGGACTTCTATGACTCGTCGCTATTTTTTTATTCTTCTACTTCTTAAACTTTTTGCACTTCAATTAAATATAATCTTATTTTTAATTTTTCAATATAAATTAATTTATGAAAATAAAATAATAGATCTTATTTAAGATTTTATCCAAAATATTCAAATTTTTAAAATTAACTTAAGTCTGAAGGACCAATGAGATATTCAACCCCTTTTCTATTTAATGATACTTTATGAAGTCTCTACCGAGCCTTAAAAGTAGAGTCACCTAAGTTATCACCTTGACTTCTTATTTTGCATGCTTCATAAGAATCAGGTAAATTGTGAGGTTTGGGCAAAACACGACCCAACAACTCCAATAGCTTGGTGAATGAGGTGTTAGTCCATTTGTTCTTTACTTTTACGTGCATAAACTTGGCAATGAAATTCAAGGAACTCATCGATGTACAACTAGGATATAATTATGTCTCCAATTCTTCGAACAATGTTTAAAAACTGCTTCGACTTGGAAGATGTGCACCTCTCATCTCGGTATTTCCCGGATGTCCACCAACATCATAACTTTGTCTCACATCGTCATAAACATGTTGAATTTCATTTACTATAATTGGATATTTACTTGCATGGGGTGTATGTGTTTGTATCTCATCCTCACCGTGTTTTGTCCAAACCTGATATGTATGGTTAAACCCGTCTTTTAGAAGGTGGGCCCTAACCTGTTCGGTTTTTAATCGACAGTAATTATTACACTTCTTACACGGGCAAGACAAGAAACCAGTATAACCTTTACTTTTCTTAGCAAATTCGATAAACTTTAAAACCCCAAAAACATATTCTTCCGTGTAATAATCCGTCGTTTCGATCCAACTCTTATCCATACTCGAAGCCATCTCTTAGCAACAATTTTATTAAACTATGTGACTACATTCATATAAAAATAAAATATATAATTATTACAACCTAATGAATAAAATGAATAAAAATTACAACACAATAAATAACATAATAAAAATTACAAACTCATTGAATGAATAACTATTACAAACCATTGAATGAATAAAAATTACAAACCATTGAATGAATAAATATTACAAACCATTGAATAGATAAAATTAAAAACACACAATAAATATATAAAAAAATTCATACAATTAATTAAACAAGTAAAAATATATGAGCACAAAATATAAATAACACAACACATGAATAATTTACAACATAATAATAAACAAGTCAACCAACAAACATGTAATTCATTAACCTAATCATATGTTATATCAACTAGCTAGTATAATCAAATAAATAAAAAATTTAAAAAGCATGAAATTTATTGAAAATACCTTGAATTGGATGGATAAGATGAAGAATGATGATAATGCCCCACCTTGAAAATGTATTAATTCACCTAATCAAACCATATAGCAATAATAAAACACAATTAGAAATCAAAAAAATAAATAATTAAAAGGTAAATTTCATGCAATTACCTTAAATTGTGTGATGAAATTGGATATTGATGGTGCCCCACCTTGATTATTAACCCGGGAATGGTGCAAGATGAAGTGGAGTAGCAATTAGAAATAAAAAAAAAAAAATTTAGTTGTGTTTTTGGGAGAAAATCGGAGGAATTTTTTGGGATTTTTGAGTGTTTTGTGAGTTAAAAAACCTGTTGTCTCCATTAAATAGGTTTTTTAATTAACGACGACCCGTAAATAGTCGGTAATCCAACTCATGTCGTCGGTAATCAACACAAATAGCGACGACATGTTGTGTCGCAAATATAGCGACGACACTTCGAAGATTAAAAAAATTCAAATAAAAAAAATTTGCGGCGAAAAACACCAAATGAACGACGAATTTCCGCGTCGCTATTTTACGACAATTTATTTTTCGCCGGTAAAAACCTGTCGTCGCTAATCTTGAAAAATTACCGGCGAAGTACGGGTCGCCGGTAATTTTTCGTTGGTAAATGTGCTGTTTCTAGTAGTGTATATGATAGTAACGGGCCCTTCAATCAGCTTGGTGGACTTGATGTTTTTTCGTAAGGTCGTTAATTTGTTATGAAATCATAAATTATATGACGTGACTATCAATTTTACTGATACATTATTTTTCTTTTTCACTACGTGATATTAAGGGTTGAACCTATTGAAAAATTTGGATGATCTGGGTAAGTTATGCTATTTGGATTCACTAAAGTCGGGTTTTGTTGGATTATCTTACTTAACTATTGATAACTAATTGAACATTAAACTAATGACTGAGGTGGGGTTTATATAATGGGAAGGCTAACCTAGGACATTAATCTATTGAGTTGGTACTTACTATTTCCTGGTTAGTAAATCTAAGACACATTCAAGAAATTTCACAAAATGCTTTTAACTGATAAAAAAAGTGACTGAATTGGAACCTTGTGTATATAACTAATAAAAGTACATTTGATATTACAATATGAGTTTACCTACTTTTAATTCCTCTAATAAAGTAACTATGGCCTATGGAAAAACAGTAAGTCATTTATATATGAGGTTTAGCGTTGAGTTAAGAAATCATTTAGTGTTTTCTACTTATGTGTTTTCTTAGGTCATTTACATAATAACCTGAGAACATATGAACTAGGGATGTGTACGGACCCAACCTGATGGTTTTGGAAAGGTCCAATCCAGGATTGTATAGTGAAGGGCCTATCTTTTTAAAGCCTGATCTAACGGTTTTTTGGCGGGTTTTAATCGGCGGACTTTTGACGGGTTCTTGGCGGGTTTGAGTTCTTGGCGGATCTGTTTTTAAGTATTTTCTTATATCCATAAATTTGTTATTAATTAGATTTAGTTTTGTATTCAATGACTTTTTATACTATATTATTATTTTGGGTCAATTACCTATAGGGTCTTAAAGATTATTGTAGTGACACATAGGAGCTAGTCAATTCCTCTCTCCTTCTTAGAGGCCAATAAGATATCCAATGTCATAACTACCCTTCTAGTGCATATAAGACAAAAAAATAGATTTTTTCTCTCTCCTCCACTACTATTACTCTCTCTTCTCCATTACCATTAATCTCTCTCCTCCTTTATCATTTTCTCTCTCTCCACCTTCATTAATTATCAAATAATTTCCAGCTCTGACCACAACCACCGATCACCGCCGGAAAAAGTTCTGAGCGTGGAATAAAGTTCTGAGCGTAGAATAAAGTTCTGAGCATAGAATAAAGTTCTGAGCGTAGAATAAAGTTCTGAGCGTAGATTAAAGTTCTGAGCGTGGAAAATAGTTCTGAGTCTGGGGTATTGAGCATGGATAAAGTATTGAGCATGGGTTACTAAGCATGAAAAAATCTGCTGAGTATCAGATAAAGTTCTGAGTGTCAAAAAAATTGCTGAGTATTCAAATTTTTTTGTTGACTGACTTTACTGAGCATGCTCGTTTTCTCAGTATCTTTACTGAGCATGCTCAGTAACCTGCTGAGTGTTTTTCGTAAAATCAGTAAAAGTGCTGAGCATTTCTCGTATTAAAAGTGCTGAGCATTTAGACTGAAGATAATAATTTACTGAGTATACTTTGTAAACTTGTTGAATATTATTTAAAAATTCATAGTAAAATAAAAATTGCATACAAGTGTATTTAAATTTATACAATTTATATAACAAAAATTATTACATAAAATAAAGATACTAATTTAAAAAATTAAACTATTTGCATAAAAAGAAAAATATGATTACAATGATCACAATGATTAAGGTGCTACTTTATTTGTAAGCCTTGTTTATTTTGATTGTTGTAATCACAAATATAGTAAGAGTAATGCTGGATATCACCCCAAATAGCATCACCTTTTTATCACCTCCTAGGTGGATTTTAAATTTACCAATCACATGATTTCTCTTTCCTGATTTATTATTTTCTCTCTCCTTCACGATTGGTCCACCTAGGAGGCGATAAAGGGGTGATGCGATTTGGGGTGATATCCAGCATTACTCATATAGTAACTAGTGGATGACAATTCATCACTCTCCTTATTGGACCAACCTGGAACAGAGTAATTCTTCTATACGAACAGCTAAATTCTTCTGTTTGAGATCACAAGGTACCCTGTTCCACATTTAAAATTATTATCACATAAATCTGTGTTGAAATCACTAGAAAACGAAAACCAGTCAACCTTGATTTCATATGTAAGAAAAGATGCATCGGCACTGCAAAAACAAACCCAAATTGATAGTCTTAGAACAAATCTGAGCACCTATTTTTGAAAGAAAAAAATACAGCTATTACACTTTGCTTCTTCTCCGACGATATTTGGTCGGAAATTCAAGCTTGCCTGCAGCAGTTACTTAAGCCATAACCATCGGAGTTTCATTACGCAGCAGATCCGTGAAGACGAAGCAGATCCAGGCGGAACTCATGAAGCAGATCTTGAAGCTTCATTGCCGGATCTCGAAGTTGTGCGAACCAAGCCTCCGTCCACGGCGCGACTCACACCACCTTGAGTCTTCTCCAGCAGTCTTCTCGGCGGCTTCGTCTTTTTCACACAGGATGGTCGGAGTCTTCTCTACCGTGAGTCTTCTCCACCGGTGGCTTCGTCTTCTTCACACAGAATGGCCAGAGTTTTCTCCACTGTGAGTCATCTCCAGCAGCCATGGCTTCGAACGAAGAGACAGAGCGTTGGTTTTTTTATGAGAGAGAAAGCAGGAATTTTTTAGGTTAGAGAAGCATCTTTATGTTTTAAAATATTTCTGAAATAAAATTGTATATATAGAGAAATAAAAAATAAAAAAAGGTCCTGAGGTATGAAGCCGGTCTTGTTAGGTCCTGAGGTGGTGTCTTCAAGACCCTTTGGGTAATAATCTCTATTATTTTCTAATTTTATTTTGTCAAATCATGAAACACAAATATATATTTTGAATCTATTTATATAAATTATTAGTGTTTAGAAAATAGGAAATAATAATATTCATATTTATCGTAAAAAAATTCACAATACCTTTATTTTTTATTATATAACTGAATAGACATGAATCACATTGAAATAATACTATTTATTATGTAAAAGACATATTAGTTAAAATTTAGTATTAATATAATAGTATATTCTAGTGTAGGTAAAAGTCATATCAGTGACAGTGGAACGGTTATACAAAAAATATTATTATTAACACTATTTTTAGTTATACAAAAATTAATTTGACAAAAGTTTAAAAATTCCTTTAAATAATCAAAGAATAAGTTAAATATTATGTAGTATACATAATACATATCGTGAAAATGAATATAATTATTTAAATGGCGGGCGGGCTGGATCGAGCGGGTTTCGCCAAGATGAGAGTCCGGTATAAGTTCGAACCTCCGGGTTTCGCTAGATCTAAAGCCCAGTATAAACCTGCGGAAACGAGTCATATGAATCGGACTGTGGTGGATTGAGCGGTCTGAAAGGACCAAGCTGACCATTTTCTCACCCCTAATGTGAACACGAATACCTAACTCTATGAAAAATACGTATTAAGTCTCATGATAAAGCAAGGATTGCGAGAAACAATCGATATATTCATGAAACATAAGAGATGTACTAGAGTCCATTACTTAGTTTACTAAAAATCAATTAAATTACAATATCCGTTTATAGAATCCCAAGCCATTGGATGTTTAACTAGTCACACTGAAGGAAAGGAAATACAAATTTAGGAAGAAAAATTTACCTGTGGGAAACAAAGTTGTTATTTTCCGTCTTCAATATTTTCCTCAAGACTACTATTCTTCAGGACTGATTATTTCCAATATGACGTCTTTCTCCTAATTAAGTATGAAACTATACAAAAAGATTGAGTGAAATTCCTACATTCTAGTTTAAACCTTACAAAATCCTATACTAAGCTAGAATTCCCTCATTTCTTTCCTCTCTTAGCTTCATTTCCTCCATCCCTCTCCTTCTCATTTCCTCCTCCTCGCATAACTGCTCATCATGAACTTTTATGCTTCTTCCCATCCGCTTGCTAAAAACAATCAACTGGTTGTTACACCAGATGAATCTTCCAAATACAGAGTGGCCTATGAACACAAGCTACTAGTAAAATTGCTACACAAAGAAAATTTTAACCATATCTTTATCAAAAACCACATTAACAAATATTGAGAATTAAAAAAGCAAGCTGAGGTTGAAAGGTGTGGAAATAATACCTTCATCATCAAATTTGGAGCTTCTAAAGACAAAGAAAAAGTATGGAACCAGAGACCCTGGACAGTTCAAGGAAAACACTTAGCTATAAATGAATATGAAAATGGAGCTAAGAAATAAGTGAACAATACTACTCTCTGGTTACAACTCACATGTATTCCGGCGAATCTACTAACTACAAAATGTATTGATAATATGTTTAGCTATTTTGGTCAAGTACACGAAATAGAACTCCCGGCTTCACTTGAGATTGATGAGAACTCAGTTACAAGAATTAGAGTGGATTGGAATATCAAAAACCCTCTAATTGCGGGTATTAATTACTGGGAAAACGAGTTCAAATCATCATGGATCAAGTTTAAGTATGAAAATATAGGTCAGGTTTGTTATGGGTGTGGAATTTTTGGGCATGAGGAATTAAATTGTAAGAACCCCAAAGTTTTCCCCAAAATCGGGGCTTGGATTAAAATTTCAAATCGGGGTCCTACCCAAAAATTTGTACTCAAACCGGTTATAGAGCAGAAAGAAAGCATCAAAATCATGGAGAAAACCCAAGATGATGAACAAAAAAGACAAGAATCATTACCTCGGTTCAACAATGGAGGCGACTCGGTCTTGATGGATGTGAGTGAACCCAGTAACGGTGTTAACAAGGGTGTCAAACATAACAACGTTATCTTTGAATTTAGTATGAAAGAAGGTACCCACAAGAGACAAGGATATGGTAATGGTGTGGAAATGAAAAAGGACGATGAGTCGAGAGGTAGTGGTGTTAGTGGTGTTGAGAAGAAAGAGAAAGGAAAAGGTTTGGCTTTGGCGGTTAGTAATGAGAAAGAAGACAGACTTGCCAAGCTGGCAAGTCAAATGCCGAGTCAATTAAAAACCCCACCAGCCCATGAACCTTCGATTCAATTTGGGTCATACAAAAACCCATCTAATATTATTAATAGCCCAAATGTTTTAATCTCTCCAAAAATATCTAACAAAATCCCTAACCATACAACCCAGAGTGGTAATCAATTATCGGTTTATCAAAACAAAAACAACAACTCTGAAAACCCCCAATCCCTCTCGAACCCTAACTCTCCTTCAACACCCGCTTCCAATGGAAATCAAACAATCAATGCTTCATCTTCATATACTATCAATCAAAACACATCTGAACCTAATAACCTACAAAACCTTACTCCGATTACCATTAATCTATTCCAAAATTGTAGCAACGAGAAACAATTGATTAAGAAAAGAGCGGCTAAAAGAGTTTATGAAGAATCTATTGGAAGACTATCAGTCAAACTTAGAGCGAGCAAATTGAGGAACTATCTAAGCACTCAAGTCAACCAGAAAAGGCAAAAAACCTTATGGAGCTTTAGATTGGAGAAAAGAGAAGAAAAAGGAGAACAAACTGAGAAAGAAGAAGTTAACAAGAAGAATGAAGAAATGGAGGTAATAGCTGATATTTTGGGAGAAGATGAGCTTGGGAATCAATCGGATAGAGATAAGGATGAAGATCAGCTCGAAAGTGTATCAAATGAAGAGGTTTGCGGGGTTGACCCACATTAACCCCAAGAAGGTCAATGACACAAATAGCCTGGAACTGTCAAGGAATTGGCACATCCTTGACAGTCCAGACCCTTACTGGTATTGTGAGAAAATACCAGTCTCAGGTACATTTCTTATTTGAAACTAAGAATTCTTTCTTTACAGTTAAAAAATTAGAGAAATTAATAAATATGAAACTTATAGATAATGTTGAACCCATTGGCCTTAGTGGGGGGCTGGCAATTTTTGCGAAAAGTGATATCAATATCAATATTATTTCTAAAACTAACAATCATATGCACTGTAAAATTAAAGATGATAATGACAAAGAATATTACACTACCTTTGTATATGGAGCCCCTACTGATCAATATAAAGAAGCTTGCTTAGACCTATTTAGTAGCTGTAAGCCTAAAAATAATGAACCCTGGAACTTAATTGGGGATTTTAACAACATTAGAAACCTATCTGATAAAAAAGGAGGTGATACTAAATTTAGTAAAAATATGAAACAATTCAATGGCTTTATAAAACACAATAGGCTTGAGGAAATTGTTCAAAAAGGGTACAAATTTTCCTGGTCAAATAAAAGAAATGATGGTGAAATGATAAAAAAACTAATTGATAGGGGATTTTGCAATGAACAATGGGGTAACCTCTTTCCTACGGCTTGGATTACACCACTACCAGCTGTAGTTTCTGACCACTCCCCCCAAGTCTTATTTATGAAAGATACTTATATTAATAAAGACAGGAGGCTCTATTTTGAAAATCAATGGTCAGAAGAGAATGAATGTCTTGAAATTATTAAAAAAGTATGGAGCACTAAAAATTACAGTTTTGGTATGTTTAGAAATGTGCTAAACAATAGACTGAAAAAATATAGTAGACTTCTTATTCAGTGGAGTAAAAAGAAGTTCAATAACAATAGGAAAGAAATTGATAAGAATATGGAAAATTTAGAATTTATTTATAATGACCCTAATACAAAGAATTGGGATGAATACCATAAAATTGTAAAAGAAATAGAAAAACTGTGGTGTAAGGAGGAGGATTTTTGGGCCAATAGATCAAGGGTCTTATGGCTCAAGAAAGGAGACAAAAATACCTCCTACTTTCATGCAGCTACAAAAGAAAGAAGAAAGATTAACAAAATTAAAAACGTTACTAAAGAAGATGGAGTGTGGTTGGACAATTATAATGAAATACAAAATGAAATAAGTACTTATTTCAACAATATCTTCAAAACTATTGGAAATAGAGATTATACCTCTATTTCAAACCTTATTAAGCAAACAATTAATAAAAACATGAATGAGTCTTTGGATAAACCCCTTTTGATTGAAGAAATTACAAATGCCATTGATGGTCTTGGGCTAAATAAAGCCCCGGGACCCGATGGTTACTCGGGTGTATTTTACAAAAAGTATTGGGAATTTATTAAAGATGATGTGATTAAACTTATCAATGATTTTTGGTATAATGGTGGTAGTTTGGAAGAAATTAACCACACGTATATTTCACTTATACCTAAAATACCCATACCTATCACTATAAAACATTTTCGCCCTATTAGTTGCTCGCACTTTATTTACAAAATAATTGCCAAAATCCTTGTTAATAGAATGCAACCGGTAATGAATGCAATGATTGATGAAAATCAATCCGCTTTCGTACCTGGAAGGCATATACAGGATAACACCATGGTGGCTCATGAAGTAATTACATATATAAAAGAACAAAAGAAAACTAAAACCCATTATCTTACCATTAAGGCCGATATACAAAAAGCATACGAAAATGTCGAGTGGGATTTTTTAAAAACCATAATGGAAAAAATGGGTTTTAGTGGAAAATGGATTAGTAAAATTATGAGATGTGTTACTTCTGTAACATACTCTTATTTATTAAATGGCACCCCTCTCAAAATTGATAACCCCCAAAGAGGATTACGACAAGGGGACCCCTTATCGCCTTTCCTCTTTTGTATAGCTACTCAAATGCTATCTATACTTATTGCTAAAAAGAATGAAGATCATATACTAAATGGTATAAAAATTGCGAGAATGGCCCCTAGTGTAACCCATCTGCTATTCGCAGATGATAGCATATTTTAGAAAGCTAACATGGAAGAAATTGAGGGATTTAATGATGTACCTAATAAATATAGTTACTCTACTGGAATGAAACTAAACTTGAATAAATGTGGGGTAAAGTTCATTCCTAACACACCAGATTATATTCAAAAAATCATGGCTAATAAACTTAATATGCCAATTACTAATAATTTGGGAAATTATTTAGGTTTACCCACAGAATGGGGGAAATCTAAAGTTAATGATCTTAATATATTAGTAGAAAAGACATTGAAAAGAATAGAAAATTGAAAAAAACTTTATCTCTCTTTAGCAGGTAAAGAAATTCTAATAAAGGCTGTGTTACAAAGCTTACCAAACTATTTCTTGTCTTCCTATCCCTAAGAGAATTTTCGATTTAATCCCCTCACAAATTGCGAATTTTTGGTGGGGTAGTAATGGGAAGAATAAATGCCACTTGGGTAGCTGGAATTCTATAACAAAAGGTAAAGGAGATGGGGGTCTTGGTTTTCAAGATCTTAATCTCATGAATATTGCACTTCTTAGTAAGCAGGCCTGGAATTTGATCAATAATAATAATACATTACTTTATAAATTACTAAAAGGCAAATACTTTCTAATTACTTCCTTCATGGAAGCAAACTTAGGGAGTAAACCATCCTGGGGATGGAAGAGTCTAATATGTGGAAGAAATGCTATTAAAGAAGATATAAAATGGAAGGTAGGAAATGGATATACTATAAATTTACATACTGATAAATGGATAAATGGATATAATGAGATTATTAAACCTAGTAGAAATGATTTACAAAAAGTAAATGATCTAATGGTTAATAATGATAGGAAGTGGAATATTGATATTATACTAAATGCTTATCCTAATGAGGTAGCAACATCTATTTTTAATACTTTTATCCCACTATCTAGAGGTAAGGATATTCCTTTTTGGATACATGATAAGGAAGGGAATTTATCGGTTAAAAAATGTTACTATATAATGAAAAATAAAAAAAGAATGCGAGGAGAAGAATAGCTGCACAAATAAGGCTACCTCCTCACATCAAATTGATACCTCGGTATGGAAAATGATTTGGGGTTTAAAGGTGGCACCAAAAATTAAAAACTTCATATGGAAAGTAGTGAAATATCTATTACCTACAAATAATAATGTGTATAAAAGAAAAATTACTTCTAGCCCAATTTGTGATATTTGTAATAAGGAATCTGAAACTATTGAACATATGTTGTTAAACTGTGAATGGACTAGAGCCATTTGGTTTGCTTCCCCTTTTAACTTGATAACTTGCAACCAATCTACCTCAAAGATAGATGTTTGGATGGAAAGTTTGAAAGAGAATAGGAAGGAGGCAGGAATAGATACTAAATTTATGATCGAACAAATATGTACCATCTTGTGGCACATTTGGAAAGGTAGATGCGCATATAAATACAAGAGCAAAAAGCTTGACCCTTTAAGATGCTTAGATAATGCTAAAAAAGAGTGGGAAGAGTATCAATATACACTTTATCCTAATGATGTTAACTATAAACTGAAGGATAATAAAAATAAAAATCTTATGCTTAAGAAAGGTAGAAGTCAAACTCATGAAACCGAGGTGAGTAAAGAGGTAGAAAATAATGAACAAATACTTAAATGGATTCCTCCACCCATAAATTTTATAAAAATTAATTGTGATGCATCTACTAAAGATAATAATAGTGCTATATTTTGTGTTGCTAGGGACTTTTCGGGTAAAGTGCTATTTTGCAAAGCATGGAAGGTTAAGGTGGAAAGCACTAAAGAGGTAGAAGCTTTGGGGGTGCTAAAAGCTTGTCTTCTCGCTAGAGATTTCCCTCCTCAAAGCGTGATTATTGAGAATGATTGCCTCCAAGTTATGCAACCTTTAGAGCTTAGGAACCATTTTAATTCTCCATTAATTTGTAATATTATTAAAAGTATTTATTTTGTGTCCAAGGATTGTAAACCTATTTTTCGATGGATTAATCGTAGTAGGAATAGACTAGCCGATGGGGTAGCTAAGTATAAGCTAAGTGGCAATATGCAAGGCTCGTGTCTAGACACGTACCCATCTAGGTTAGATGAAATAATCAAAACTGAAACCGTTCCTACGGGAATTGGTTAATTTTGTAATAATTTTAGATGATTAATAAGAAGGATTTGGAACAAAAAAAAAGTATGAAACTATACTATGTAAGTATATAATAATATTGTATACTTTAGTTTAGGATAATTATAGAGTTTATTTAATTATTAGTCTTTATCTTAAAGAGGTAGAGTTTTACTAAGTCAACTTCTTTTAATTATTTTCTTTTCCTTTTCTTTTATTTCTTGTGATTTTAAACTGGTCCATAGCAAGGGTTTGCCAGATTCTGAACCCCACTTGGGTGATTCAACTGGTCTCTCTATGCACTGGTTTAGGTTCCACCTTTTATATTTCTCTTCTAGCAGCTGGTAAAGTTCATGCTTTCCTAATTTAGCTGCAATATCCCCATCTTAGCTTGTTTCCTCATTACGGGCTAGAATTATCAATTTACATATAATTATTCAAATAACATCAAGTAACGAGGTAAAATAGACCAAATGTGTCCTAAATAATAGGTAAATATACCATATTATTATGACACATCGAGACTGCTTAATCTTCTCTATCGTTTTGCCTGATAAGATTGTTATGTTATCGAATACCAAGGACCCTCTCGAGAACTTGTTGTGACGAGGTGCTTTCTCTCGTCTCAAAAATTTGATAAAATTCTACTTTTGCTCCAAATATGTTTAGGCATGGACCTATTCCTCCTGCAACAGGTGGTAGTACTCCTTTGAGACACAAAGTGTTGCTGGTATTATTAAAAAGCTTGAATCAACATTTTTGGTAAGGATTGATTAATCGCGATAGGTGGGACATCAGACTGGTCCATATTAACGAATGACCACGGGGCAAGGTTTAAACTTGTTGCTCGATTTTGGGATGATTATTGATCTGATTCTAGAACTGCTCAAGGCTTGAAGTTGTGAGATTATATTCCTAAATTGGAGCCTCTCTTATTCCAGTTCCTCGACCTTGGCCTCTGCCATATCATTTTCCTCTACCCCATTATGCTTGTTCCGTCGTGGTTTCTCATTAGGTTTGGGTGATTTTTTTTGAAGACGGGCAAATGAATTATAGAGAGAAAAGAGACCTTTCTCAAGGAAGAAATAGAGGCAATTAATTGTTTATGGAATTGGCCCAAGATATCCTGATAAATTTACTCGTTAGAGGATAAATGGACAGAATGACAACATAGTGGTTACAATGGATGGCGTTATTAACCTTGAATTCCTAGCCTATAACAGGCCAAAAAAACGTCAAGGAAAATAAGATAAGGAACCATATTATAACAGATCGTGGAGTTGGGCAAGCATTATGGAAGGAAGAGACTTTATCAAACAACACCTGATCCACCAGATCGGTGATGGGCGGACAACCAATATATGGACTGATAAATGGATAGATACAAGTTGGAAACTGGAGAACCGATGAACTGCACACACCAAAAAGTACGATATCTATGGAAGCAAGACAAAAATGAATGGAATGAAGAGATACTGGATGAAATCTTCCCAAGACCGATAATACCGGAGATTACAAAAATCAGAATTATGAATACGGATCAACAAGATAGAATTATATGGCCACACTCAAAGGAGGGAAGTTATACTACTAAAACAGGATACAAAATACTCACTGATAAAGCAATATTAGAAGAACCACAAGCATCGACGACTAAAGCGGATAATATTAGACCAACCTTATGGAAAACTATATGGAATGGAAACACACCGAAAAAGATTCGACTGTTCTCGTGGAAAGCATGTAATAACGCGATACCGACAGCAACCAACCTGTTCAATAGAAACTGCTCAGATTCTCCAGGGTGCCCCTGGTGTCAAAATCAAAACGAAACAACAGAGCACATTCTCCTACAATGTACTATTAACAAATCGATTTGGGCAGCATCATCACTACAAATCAACATTCAACAAGGAGAAATATCTAACCTTGGGGATTGGATGTTGGAAATCATTGAAACATATAACAAAGGAGGATGGGACCGGAAAATAGTTACAAATTACATATTAATATTACTCTGGAATATATGGAAGGCCAAAATAAAGACTATACATGAAGGGACAAGTATCCAGGTGGACCAAATTATTAAAAACTCGAATAAACTGATGGGAGAATTACACGGAAATAATTGGATAAGACAAGAAGCGATAGGAAACCAAACTATCCAAATCGACAGTGAGACGGAGATCTCGAATCAAGATATCATTTTCACATGCGATGCATATTTCAACACAAAATACGAACCAACCGGAATAGGTATACATATAAATGACCGAAAAAAAGACAAGAAATCAAATTTTAGTGGGACTGTACGGTGCAACACAATCCTAGAAGGTGAAGCACTAGCAGTTCTGGAAGCAGTTAAACTGTGTAACGAATCGAAGGAAGAGACGAAGATCGTTTGCTCAGACAACCTTGAATTAATACAAGGTATCAGGCAGGTGTCAATGGTGAGATGGATAGTTCAGCCGATTATCCGGCAAATCAGGCGGATAGCGGAAGAAGCCGGACTAATATCCTTCAAATTCATTCCCCGAAGGATCAATAGTCAGGCGGACCGTCTTGCAAAGCACGCTAGACACGGAGCCAAGCAGTTACAAGAGGTTTCACTACAAATCACTTATCGTATGAAGAGAATGGAAATTGGATGACTTTCAGAGCTTCAGTTTGATGGGTTGTTTTGTTTTATCTTTTGCCCAAAAAAAACCATATTATAACATATACATAAGACAGTGGAATAATACAATAAACCCAACTCAATTAAATATCATCACGACATCCCAAATGCAATAAGTCAATTAAAAAGCTAACACAAAATCTTACAATAACATCCTCAACTAATAAGGATTTAGTTCATAATAAAAGACAAAACTAAACATAATCATGTTTAAAAGACAAAATAAAGCTAAGATACTGTTGATACTGAAGGAAAACAGTGAAATGGTTGAGGTAGAATTGATGGGTTCAGAGACAAACCCTTGTCTTCTCATCTTCTTTTTCTTCTGGCGCTTTTCTTCCTTTCTGAACTGATTGATAATAAGCTGGATTATGATATGGGGCTGAAAAATGGCTTTTATATGAGCTAAAAATGTTGGGGCCCTTTTTAGGTTTGTTTGATTAGGTTTAGAAGGGGCCTATCCCGTTTTACTAACCAGAATTCTTGTTCGAACCACGTTGAAAGCAAATAGCATAATTTCTCCATCTTAGCTTTGAATTGACTTCCGTCACTTGCCACGCGACAATGACTTTAAGGCCTCTACAAACAACTCAATTCACAATACAGTCTCTAGTAGTCTTTTGTTATCCCGCCTTTATGGCTCTTTCATTATCAATATATTATTTCTCTTTTCTTTTTTGCTCTTCCACTTATTTAAATATTTCACACCGGCAATACGAAAATCAAAATTAACATGCAAAAGCTCCAAAGTATCATCAACTCCAAGAAGCATAAGGGTGAAGAAAAAATTTATCACTTTAATAAGTAAATAATCACAGACTACTCAATATTGTGCGTGTCAGGATGTATTTCTCTTCTTTTCTTCTCTATGATACAATTTAGCTATTTTTTGCCTCTCACAGACCTGGAGACTGAATTTGGGGTGATTTTGTAAATTTAAATTTTACAAGACTCCCACTCGCCTTATACATGTTGAGGGTTTATCAAGGGTTTTCTTTCTGAACTTTAGTACGTGTATGCAAACTCAACTGATTGCTAGGTAAAACGTTCAACCTGATCATTGAACCAAAGACCAGAAAAAGGTTCATTAATTACAATGAGAGACCCTTCAAGGACATTGATGTCTGCTCATTTGTGATAATATAATATACTTTAGAGACATCATTTTAGGCTTATTTATTAGTTTATAGGTTGAATTGAGCTTAGTTTAGTGCACTTTCCTATTTTGGGTCTTGATTTAGTAACATAATATTTTTAGAGCATATTGGGTTTAATTGTTTATTTAGTGTGAAGCTTTAAAGATAATTATGGAGATTAATTAGAGTCCAAGTCAAAGACTACAAGATATGGAAAGAGATATGCATGGTAATTGGAGATAGAAGGAAACAGAGTTCAATTAGGAAAATGAAAAGCTGCCTAAATCTGAATTTCTGCAGTACACGCCTAAAGAAGTGGTTATTTACCTAAGAAATAGGCCGATTTTGGTAATTTCCTTTCATAGGGACAAATATAATTCTGTTACGATTCTTTTGGTATATTATGGAGCAAAAACCGACCAATAACGAAGAAGATATGCTCAAAACGGTCCAGCAGTGTTTATCTTTATTTCCATACGAATTTGAGTTGGGCTAGGAGTCCATTACTTTCCTTATCCTTCACGAAAACGAATTAGGTCGTCCTATACACTATAAATACAGCCTCTTAACACTCTTAAATCATCCTTGGCCAGACCCTAAGGCCAAGAGGAAGCTGCAACACAAGAAGAGAAGTCTGGAAGGAGCTGTGCATCAATCATGTCTTCTTCAACCTTCAATTCTGTAATTCTTTTCTCTTCTTTTCTTTGTATGAACTAATTCTTTTTAGTTTGAGTTTTTAGCATATATGTATGAACCCTAGTTTTGATTGTCATCTATCTAATTTGGGAACTTAATGTTTTAAATTGAATTATAGTTTTTATTCTATGTTTATGTGTTTGGATTTATATTCTGTGTTCTTGTAGAAGTGCACCCATATAGAATTACCATCTAGTAGTTAGGTCACCATTGACAACGGTGTTTAATTACATGTTTAGCACATAACGTCTAGTACAAGGTTTGATCTGACAACCCAACCTAACTAGATAATCACTATGGTTTAGTTCTTGTGACTATTTATCAATTACAGGAAAAGTTTGCTTAGGAAGCCTTATTGACACAGGTAAATCCTATTTGAAACTACCGATAGCGAATTGGAACCGGTTATTGAAATACTACATAATTCACCCTTACATGTTTAGAACGGCAAAACTAGTGGGGATTACATGCTAATTACTCAAGCTAACTTTCATACTATCTTCTTTTCTTTTCTTTTATTTAGTTTCTGTCTTTAGTTTATTAGTTTAGTTTTATTATTTAAAAACCAAATAAATATTTGTCTATCTTTTCTTTCTAGTTGCGTATTATCTTTTCTATCTTTAATATCTGCACTTGATAATTTGCATAAGTTCTCTCTAACTTTCGTCAGTCCCTGAGGAACGAATCTTCTTATTCATTAAAACTTGCATACGATCTGTATACTTGCAGAACCGTGCTAGCTTAGGGTGTTTATTTGCATCTAAATTATATCATTTTTTTATCACACCTTAGGCCACGTGATGTCTCCTCATTTGTGATAGTAAAATATACTCATGAGACATCATTTTAGGCTTATTTATTAGCTTATAGGTCGATTTTAGCTTAATTTAGTGCACTTTCCTATTTTGGGTCTTGATTTGTAGAATTATTATTTTTAGAGCATATTGGGTTTAATTGTTTATTTAGTGTGAAGCTTTAAAGATAATTATGGAGATTAATTAGAGTCCAAGTCAAAGACAACAACTTATGGAAGGAGATATGCATGGAAATTGGAGATAAGGAAATAATTGCTAAAAAGATGGAAAAGGAAAAGCTGCCTAAATCTGGGATTCTGCAAAGATAGGCGTTTTTACCTAATAAAGAGGCCGAATTTGGTAAATTACTCCTAAAGGGTCTAGATAATTCTGTTGCGATTCTTTTGGTATCTTGTGGAGCAAAATCGGACCAATAATAAAGAAGTTATGACCAAAACAACGCAGCAGTGTTTATCTTTATTTCCATACGAATTTGAGTTGGGCTAGGAGTCCATTACTTAACTTATCTCTAAAGAAACGAATTAGGTCAACCTCTAACCTATAAATACAACCTCTTAACACTCTTAAATGATCCTTGGTGAAACCTTAAACCAAGAGGAAGCTTAGAACACAAGAGAGAAGTCTGGAAGGAGCTATCATCAACAATGTCTTCTTCTACCTTTAATTTTGTAACTTCTTTCTTTTCTTTCATGAACTAATTTTCTTTAGCTTAAGTTTTTTAGCATATATGTATGAACCCTAGTTTTGATTGACATCTATCTAATTTGGGAATTTAATGTTTTAATTAGAATTATAGTTTTTATTCTCTGTTTATGTGTTTGGATTTATATTCTGTGTTCTTGTGGAAGGCCGCCATTAGAATTACCATCTAGTAATTAGGATACCATTGACAACGGTGTTTAATTACATGTTTAGCACATAACGTTTAGTTTTAGGTTTGATCTGACAACCCAACCTAGCTAGATAATCACTATGGTTGAGTCTTGTGACTCTTTACCAATTACAGGAAAAGTTTGCTTAGGAAGCCTTATTGACACAGGTAAATCCTATTTTAAACTACCGATAGCATATTGGGACCGATTAGGGAAATACTACATAATTCACCCTTACATGTTTAGAACGGCAAAACTAGTGGGGATTACATGCTAATAACTTAAGCTATATTCTCATATCACTTCTCTTTCATATTTAATTTTCTGTCTTTAATTCCTTAGTTTAATTTAGTTTATTAGAAAATCAAACAAAAATCTATTTGTCTTTACTTCTTAGTGCGTTTATTTGTTCTAGCTTTAATTATTTACACTTGGTATTTGCATAAGATTCTCCTAACCTCTGTAGTCTCTGCGGAACGAATCTTTATCTAAAACTTGCATACGATCTGTATACTTGCAGAACCGTGTAGTTTAGGGTGTTATTTGCACGTTAATTACATCTTATTTTATCACACCCTAGGCCCCACCAAGTTTTTGGCGCCGCTGCCGGGGACTACATCGTTAGTCCTTGTGCATATATCTTGTGCTTTTATTTTTAGTTAGTTCTATTTTACGCTTTTTGTTTTTAGTTTTTGTTTTTCAGATTTAGTTACAGATGGAGAACCCAAGGAGACTTGAGCTACCCATCGAGTTCAGAGTGGAGCCACGAGGAATTCGCGCTCCAGAAATCCAAGCCGCGAAATTTAAACCTGATCCTGGGATGCTAACTCAATTTACATCTCATGGATTATTCAGCGGAGATGCACATCAAGATCCGATCCGATATATTCAGAAATTCATGCAAATCTGTGATGCTTATATCGTAAGAGGAGTTACTAGGGAGCAAGTATATTACTTGATGTTTCAGTTCTTCTTGACCGGATGTGCAAGCGATTGGTACGATACCCAACACCCTCATGTTATTCCAGATTGGGACAAGCTCCAAACAAGATTCCTAGACCGTTTTTATCCGGTTAGTAGACGTTTAAAAGAGATGTTGGAGCTTGAACAATTCATACAGAAAGAGGAAGAGAGTTTGGGTGAAGCTTGGTTACGATTTACAGATAAGAAGGCGAGATGTCCATATCATAGATCCTCGCCAGAATATTATTTAACCTTGTTTTATGGAGGCCTTAATGATAAATCAAGAGAGAAAGCAGATTCGTTGGGAAACGCGGGTTTTGTGTTACTAGATCCTGTAGAAGCTGAGTTGGGGATGGAAAGAATTCTTGAGAACGAGAGAAGTTGGCCAAAGAAATCAGTAAAGGAGAACAATTCAGAATCTCTGAAGCTTAAAGAATTGGCTAAACAACTCGAAGAACTTAAAGAACGAGCCCGAACAATTGCTCAGGTGAATGTGGTACGCACAATTCCTTCGTGTCTTGGTTGTGGATCAAGAAATCATGTGTGGGCAGGATGTATGAATAATCCAGCAGTAGCTTCCGTTCAATATCCTCAAGATAACTATTACTCTAATGGTTATAATTATCCTCAAGAAAGCTACACTAATTATCAACAACTTCCACAACAAAAGAATTGGGACAGAAAACAAGAAACTAGTCAGCAACCCCAACTTCAATCTTATAATCCTCCACAACCTATTCAGAAAAAGGCACCCATTGTTAAGAAAACTTGTCAAGAACCGAAGAAAGATCCACCTAAACAATCAATGCAATTGGCAAAACAAGAACAACTCCAGAGTTTGACTTCAAGTATGACTAAATTAATGCAAAACGTTGAGAAGAAAATAAATTATAGCCAACAGAGAGTTCGAACTCAGGAGAAGGTTATAAAGCAACTAGAGCATACTATATCACAGATGGCGAGTACATTACAAACTAGGCCGAAAGGGCAACTCCCAAGTGACACTATTGCTCCTAGAGACGATTCTTGCCATGCAGTTGAATTGCGAAGTGGGAAGCAACTGCCTCCACCAAGACCAGAACCAGAGCCTATCCCTATTCCAGAACAAAGGGGGGAAGAAATAATCAAAGATACAGTCAAAGAGGTAGTTCAACCAAAAAGTGTCCAAGCCGAGACACCTGATAAGACAAGACAACCAGTGGAACTCAGTACACGCCCTCCACCACCATACCCTTCACGTGTCAGGAAGAAGGACAATGACCTGGAATTCAAGAAGTTCATTGACATGTTGAAGAAATTAGAAATCAATATACCCCTTGTTGAAGCTCTCAAGAGAATGCCAAGCTACATGAAATTTATGAAAGACATTCTCTCCAACAAGCGAAGTATAGAGACTGGGGAACCAATTGGATTACCTAGGGAGTGCAGTGCTATATGTCAAAATGAGTTGCCACCAAAACTAGAAGATCCCGGAAGTTTTACAATTCCCATCGGCATTGGAGAAAATTGGACCGGGAAAGCATTATGTGATTTAGGTGCAAGCATCAATCTCATGCCTAAATCCCTGTTCGAGAAGCTTAATATCGGAGAAGTAGTACCTACATCTGTGGTACTACAAATGGCGGATCGCTCCCTCTCACGACCAATAGGTAAAATTGAAGATGTTTTAGTTAACGCGGGCTCTTTTATTTTTCCTTGTGATTTTATTATCCTTGACTACGACGCGGATAAGAATGTCCCCATCATTTTGGGTAGACCATTCTTAGCCACGGGGCGTACACTAATTGATGTTGAGAATGGTGAGTTGATCATGAGAGTACAAGGCGAACAGATACGATTTAATGTGTTTCAGGCTATGAAATATCCTAAAGCGAAAGACGAGTGCTTCAAGGTAGATGTCATCGAAAAGATTACGCAAGAAGTCTTCAATGAAGAGAACTTAAATGATGATCTTGACAAAGCCTTAGCACCTGAAACACCAGAACTCGAGATTCCCCCTGAAGATGTTGCTGCATTAGGATTAAACGTACGAGAATTACTTCGAGAGCCAGGTGACATTGAACCAATGAAACAACCATCTATAATATGTCCACCTGTTCTCGAAGAAAAACCACTTCCAGATCACTTACGCTATGCATATCTAGGTACGAACAAAACTTTGCCTGTTATTATTTCTGCTAACCTTTCAGGTCCTCAAGAGGAGAGGCTACTTCAAGTACTTCGTGCAAACAAAGAAGCAATTGGATGGACTATTGCCGACATCAAGGGAATTAGTCCTTCCGTTTGCAAACACAAAATCATTCTTGAAAACGAAGGTGGGCGATCTATAGAGGGACAGAGAAGACTCATGCCAGCTATGAAAGAAGTGGTGAGGAAGGAAGTTATCAAGTTGTTAGACGCAGGAATTATCTATCCGATTGCTAGCAGTGATTGGGTTAGTCCAGTGCAGTGTGTTCCTAAGAAAGGAGGTTTTACCACCACCCTTAATGATCAAGGCGAAGCCATACCATCAAGACCAGTTGTGGGATGGCGCGTGTGCATGGACTACCGGAGGCTGAACAAAGCAACAAAGAAAGATCACTTCCCGTTACCTTTCATTGATCAGATGCTAGACAAGCTTGCAGGGAGAGAATATTACTGTTTCCTAGACGGATATTCGGGTTATAATCAGATTTGTGTGGATCCCCTTGATCAACACAAAACAACTTTTACATGTCCGTTTGGTACTTTTGCTTATAGAAGAATGCCGTTTGGTTTATGCAATGCACCTGCCACGTTCCAGAGGTGCATGATGGCTATATTTTGGGACATGATTGATAAATATTTGGAGGTTTTTATGGATGATTTTTCGGTGTTTGGAGACAGTTTTGATGATTGTTTGAGGAATCTTGAGAAAGTCCTTGTGAGATGTAGAGAAAAAGATCTTGTGCTTAATTGGGAAAAATGCCACTTCATGGTTCAAGAGGGAATTGTGTTGGGACATAAAGTTTCGAAGGCAGGGATGGAGGTTGATCGTGCTAAAATTGAAGTTATCAAAACACTACCACCTCCGGTTTCTGTTAAAGGAGTGAGAAGTTTCTTGGGTCACGCAGGATTTTATCGACGATTTATTAAAGATTTTTCCAAGATCGCCAAACCGCTCTGCTCTTTACTTGAAAAGGATACTCCTTTTAATTTTACTGAAGAATGTCTTCAAGCGTTTTTGACGATTAAGGAAAAACTGATCTCTACACCTATTGTTATACCTCCTGATTGGAACGCTCCGTTTGAACTTATGTGCGATGCTAGTGATCACGCTATGGGTGTTGTGTTGGGACAGAGGAAAGACAAGATTTTCCACACGATTTATTATGCAAGTAAGACTTTCAACGCTGCCCAGATGAATTATACAGTAACAGAGAAAGAGATGTTGGCCGTGGTTTACGCTTTCGATAAATTTCGTCCCTATCTGGTTGGAAAGAAAACTATTGTATACACGGACCATTCAGCTATTAGGTACCTCATGGAGAAAAAGGACGCTAAGCCGCGCCTCATTAGATGGGTACTATTGCTACAAGAATTCGACATAGATATTCGAGACCGAAAAGGATGCGACAATCAAGTTGCTGATCATTTATCAAGGCTCGAAGGATCTGATGCGAACAAAGAACCATTATCGGTTAAAGAGGTATTCCCTGATGAACAACTTTTTGCTATTAAACGTGCTTTTGTGCCGTGGTATGCAGATCTAGTCAACCTCATTGTGAGTGGTGTCTTTCCCAAAGATTTCCACCCACAACAAAGACAAAGATTGAACCACCAGGCCAAACAGTATTATTGGGATGAACCGTACCTCTGGAAGATATGTAGTGACCAAGTGGTTAGAAGATGCGTACATGAAGGTGAGATGGAGAAAATTATTGAAAGTTGTCATAGTTCACCTTACGGAGGTCACTTTAAGGGCGATAGAACCGCAGCTAAAATTCTTCAATCTGGGTTCTATTGGCCAACCATACACAAAGATTGTCACAGTTTCGTCCAATCATGCCACAGATGCCAAAAAACTGGCAACATATCGAAAAGAGACGCAATGCCGCTTAATAATATTCTTGAAGTTGAAATCTTTGATGTATGGGGAATAGATTTCATGGGACCTTTCATCACTTCCTATGGAAATGTTTATATTTTGCTTGCAGTAGACTATGTATCAAAATGGGTAGAAGCAATGGCAACACCAAAGAACGATGCTCAAACAGTGATTAAATTCTTAAAATCAAACATCTTTTCAAGACATGGTACGCCACGTGTTCTCATCAGTGATAAAGGTACCCATTTTCTTAATGCTCCCGTGAGACATTTTCTTAAAAAGTTTGGAGTGAAACACCGTACTTCAACCGGTTATCACCCACAAACTAACGGTCAAGCTGAAGTTTCCAACCGGGAAATCAAATCTATTCTTGAGAAGACCGTGAATAAATCAAGAAAAGACTGGTCTTTAAAGCTAGATGATGCTCTCTGGGCATACAGAACAGCATTTAAAACACCAGTTGGGGCATCTCCATATCGAATGGTCTACGGTAAAGCGTGTCATCTACCGATTGAACTTGAAGCTCGAGCCTACTGGGCTATTAAAACTCTGAATTTAGACCCAGACTTGGCCGGGAAGCAAAGGATGATGCAGTTGAACGAATTGGAGGAGCTCCGTTATCATGCCTACGAAAATTCACGTCTCTATAAGGAGAAAACAAAGCAATGGCATGATAAAAGACTCCGTCCAAAGCATTTTGAGATTGGACAGAAGGTTTTATTATACAACTCTCGATTTTCGAACTACCCAGGAAAGCTTAAATCCCGTTGGGGAGGACCTTACATTATCACCAAAGTCACACCGCATGGAGCAATTGAGATTGAAAATCCAGCCGAGCAACGGACATTCATGGTGAATGGCCAGCGTTTGAAGAGATACTATGACAGTGAGGACTTTGAGCAAGGAGAGAAAATCTACCTTGTCGAATGCGATTAGCCTGAGGTACACGTCTAACTCAAAGACGTTAAACAAAAGTGCTCTTGGGAGACACCCCTTGTTTTAATTGCTTTTTAGATTAGTTGTTTTTGCTTTGTAGTGTTTAGTTTTTAGTTAGTGTAAATTTTTAATTGTGTTTTCAAGCTAATGGGAGAGAAAGGTAGTGTGTTATTGTGCAGGAAACGAGTTTGGGGTCAAAAGGAAAAATCTGGAGGAACTTCAAGTCTGGCGCGGACTACCCCGCGGACTACCCCATGGTCCGCAGGGATGCACCGCGCCCCAAAAACCCGTACCACGGGTTGGCTATCTCGGGTTTTATCCAGAAGGTCGAAAAAAATCGCGGGGCATGGCGCGGTACACCGGACCCTAGTCCGCGCGCCTAAAACCCGTACCACGGGTTGGGTACCTCGGGTTTTTTGACGGACATGCTGCGGACTACCCCCTGCACCGCACCCCTGGTCCGCGCCCCAAAAACCCGTACCACGGGGTGCTAGCTCGGGTATTATCCAGTAGGTAAAAATTTTGGAGCAACAGAAGCTGCGGTACACCGCGGGATGTGTCCGGTGCACCGCAAGAGGCGGTTCAAGAAGGAATTCTTTTCCTAATCAAACTCTTACCTTATGAGATTAACCCTAGCCTTCCACCCACGAATTTTTCAGACCCAAACCCTATATAAACATCTTAAAGCTTGTGCAAACCTTCACAATTAACACAACAACTCATCAAATCCTCTCCATCATCTTCCATAAACACAATCCTTCATCAAATTCATCACACTACACCATCAAAACACCATCATATTCAACAAGCTTTAAAGAGTTCTTCCAAGATCAATCCAATAACCTTTCTCTTCCATCAATTCCAAGCAACAACATCAAGCTACACCAATTTTCCTTAAAATTTTAATCCATCCGTGGTATAACTTGAGTTGTGGGTGAATCAAGTATGACTAATAGATCTGAAGCTATGGAATACAAGAGAAAGTGTTCAATCCTTGGGAAGAATAAGAAATTGCCTGGAGCTACCATTGAAAAACCCATCAATCTTGATGAGGTTTCTGAAGAATCAAAAGAACAGGCACCTGAACAACCACTACCAAAGAAGAGATTAACTGCTAGAATGTCCACACCAGCAAGGAGGCCTTTAGACAAGATAAATATCCAAGACCAAGGTTCTTCTACCTCCTCTTTCTCTAAAATTGCTTATGATCTTCCTCCTTGGGCTATTCAGTTACAGAACGAAGTTGAAAGATTACGTGAAGATAACAAAGACCTTTGGGTAGAAATCATGCAATTGGAAACAAGGGTAGAAAATTCGACCTTGTACAAGGATATAGATGATTACACCGATCCCTCCGCTTCAGAAGATGAGGATGACATGATGGATCTCTATGGCCAGCCAGGTAAGTCATTCTAATTTTTCTCAATAGCTTGGATGCATTAGGTAGTTTTAGTTAGTTTTATTTTAAATTTTATTCCATGCTTGAGTCTTTTTCGAGTCGTGGGGACACGGCTCACTTTTGAGTTGGGGGTGGGGATTCGTTGTCCTCATCTTCTTTTCGTTTTTACATAAAATTTAAAATTTTTAGGTTGAATTAGGCATAGAATATCTTTGAATGTACCTATTGAGCATGATTTTATTAGGTCAATGATAGTAAGTAGTATATTTTTGAAAGATGCAACAAAATTGTTTAGCATGCATGCATGAAAACAGGAAATAAAGGATAGAAAAGTTAATGAGCAATGCTAAGAAATCACGTTGAAACTTAGGAATAGTTATTTGGTGTGTAGAACGTGAGGTTTAAAATTAGTTGAAAACCCACTTGTCTATGAACTATTAGTGAAAAAGTAACGAAATCCGGTAGTTAGAAAAATGACTAAGGCAGTTCTTTCATAAATAAAACACTTGAAGCCTTTAGACTTTCTCACCTTTTATTTGATTATTGTTATTATTTATCCGTCTTAGCCCCTCTGAGCCTTTCTAAAGCCTTTTTATTGAAACACATTATAATCCTTACCATAGTTTTTAGGACTTATCTATATGACCCGCACTCAAATCGCAAAACCTGAGACACTCGTTTTAGAGCTTGAGTTTGGGGTGGTGGGTTTCATTATTAGGGAACATTGGGATTTGGAAATTATCTTTGTGATTTTATTGATGATGAAATTGTTATTATTGTAACCCTTTGCCGGGGTAATAGTGAATGAAAAAGAAGCTACGAGCTAAATTTGCCAACAAGGGCATAAAAAGAAAAAGAATATATATATGAAAAATAGCGTGATATCTCGAACATCAAAAAGAGAGTCATAGCTATACAAAAGAAAAAATTGATTTGAAAAGAGAATATATATTCGGACCGGCAAAGTGGATTTTATATCATCAAAGGTTTTAATTGGGATTATTGGGGATGCACATTGAAAAGCATCAATAAATTGGGTTGAGTGAGAACATCCTCGAGTGAACAACTCAAGCTCTAGGGCGATTCGTTGATGGCTAGTGAGGAGAGAGCCAAAAGCTCACTTTTCATTATCCAAATATACCACACCCGTCCTTAAGCCAAGTTATAACCAAAGACCTTAGGATTTTTAACTACTAGATGGAGAAACAATTGAGCTATTAGGTAGTAGGTAAGTGGACCATTGGATGCTTTATTTGGGACCTATGAACAACCTATAGCCATTAACCTGAACTAAGTTATCATCCTCTCCTTCTGGCATTGCAAAATTAATCTTAACTTGAATTTATGGATTGTTGATTACATGCGTATTAAGCATATTTGTGCATTATTTCTTGAGCATTACTACATGATATTTTTTGGAATTTATGCTCTAGGATCATTCATTATATTTTTGTTCTTGTTCTCCTCCGACTTCTTCTTGTTTATTTTGACTACCCTACTGTTCTTTATTTTATTGTATCGGGACGATACAACTTTGAGTTGGGGGTCTTGATGTCTCCTCATTTGTGATAGTAAAATATACTCATGAGACATCATTTTAGGCTTATTTATTAGCTTATAGGTCGATTTTAGCTTAATTTAGTGCACTTTCCTATTTTGGGTCTTGATTTGTAGAATTATTATTTTTAGAGCATATTGGGTTTAATTGTTTATTTAGTGTGAAGCTTTAAAGATAATTATGGAGATTAATTAGAGTCCAAGTCAAAGACAACAACTTATGGAAGGAGATATGCATGGAAATTGGAGATAAGGAAATAATTGCTAAAAAGATGGAAAAGGAAAAGCTGCCTAAATCTGGGATTCTGCAAAGATAGGCGTTTTTACCTAATAAAGAGGCCGAATTTGGTAAATTACTCCTAAAGGGTCTAGATAATTCTGTTGCGATTCTTTTGGTATCTTGTGGAGCAAAATCGGACCAATAATAAAGAAGTTATGACCAAAACAACGCAGCAGTGTTTATCTTTATTTCCATACGAATTTGAGTTGGGCTAGGAGTCCATTACTTAACTTATCTCTAAAGAAACGAATTAGGTCAACCTCTAACCTATAAATACAACCTCTTAACACTCTTAAATGATCCTTGGTGAAACCTTAAACCAAGAGGAAGCTTAGAACACAAGAGAGAAGTCTGGAAGGAGCTATCATCAACAATGTCTTCTTCTACCTTTAATTTTGTAACTTCTTTCTTTTCTTTCATGAACTAATTTTCTTTAGCTTAAGTTTTTTAGCATATATGTATGAACCCTAGTTTTGATTGACATCTATCTAATTTGGGAATTTAATGTTTTAATTAGAATTATAGTTTTTATTCTCTGTTTATGTGTTTGGATTTATATTCTGTGTTCTTGTGGAAGGCCGCCATTAGAATTACCATCTAGTAATTAGGATACCATTGACAACGGTGTTTAATTACATGTTTAGCACATAACGTTTAGTTTTAGGTTTGATCTGACAACCCAACCTAGCTAGATAATCACTATGGTTGAGTCTTGTGACTCTTTACCAATTACAGGAAAAGTTTGCTTAGGAAGCCTTATTGACACAGGTAAATCCTATTTTAAACTACCGATAGCATATTGGGACCGATTAGGGAAATACTACATAATTCACCCTTACATGTTTAGAACGGCAAAACTAGTGGGGATTACATGCTAATAACTTAAGCTATATTCTCATATCACTTCTCTTTCATATTTAATTTTCTGTCTTTAATTCCTTAGTTTAATTTAGTTTATTAGAAAATCAAACAAAAATCTATTTGTCTTTACTTCTTAGTGCGTTTATTTGTTCTAGCTTTAATTATTTACACTTGGTATTTGCATAAGATTCTCCTAACCTCTGTAGTCTCTGCGGAACGAATCTTTATCTAAAACTTGCATACGATCTGTATACTTGCAGAACCGTGTAGTTTAGGGTGTTATTTGCACGTTAATTACATCTTATTTTATCACACCCTAGGCCCCACCACCACGCCAGACATTGTTAGTTAATATACAAGAAAAACATTAAATTAATTTTAGAATTGGAATGCCGTATCAATTAAAGATTAAAAAATTTACAGGAAGAAAATAATGCTACTTAGAAGAATTTTATTTGGATCCAATGCATCAAATCTTGACAATCCATCAACTTGGTAAAAGGAAAATTGTTCATCTATAAATGTATGGTTACACTTGTTGAATATAATTTATCCATAAACACTCCTATGTGATCTCATTTGCTGAAGCCTCCCAGTGAAAAGCAGTGTTATATTATTCTCCTTGACACCTCATGTTATAGAAGATTTATCTAATGTTGGTGAATATAAAAAGTGATGTAAATGTTACTCCCTACTAATCTACTATCATTAAAAATTTGTTTATAATGATGACTTAACTCTTATATTCACGGCTTAGAACTGACGACCATAAATATTTGCAAGCAGACAATGAGATATGCATAAATTGCAATTCGTATTTCTCCACATAATTTTGACTGGGAGCAAACAAAGTATTACGAAAAATCAAAAGTTGTGAAAATATTGTGCTTCGCCATAATAATTGTCTAGCATTCTTCATATTTATCATGATTTTTGCAGCAATAATACTCGCACCATCTAAGATCAAGTCATCAGAATTATATTTTGATTTTTACTTCCTTTTAGATTCAGATCTCAGAAATTTCATGGCAGACCTATAAAAATTACAAATAAAGCCCCATCGATACTATAACCACCATCTTCCTCTCACCAGCAACCTCACGACCACTGACTTTGCAAACCTACCACCGTAAAAACCTCAATCTTCTTTTTTTTTGGTTACATAGGAGAGCCACTTTGGACTCGGAGTCATTGACTCGGTTCAAACCTGCACCACTAGATTGGTAGACCAAGGTCCTGGCCAGTGAGCTAATTCCATCTGGTTTAAAAACCTCAATCTTCATTCGTCTAAATTTTATCAATAGAAAATGTGACAAAAAATCAAACTCATAGCAACAAAATCTCACAAATAACCACATCACCGAAAATCAACAAAAGAAACAAAATCGCTAAACAGAACTCCTTAAGGCTTATAACAGTCAATTATTACCATATTTATTCCATTATTTTTTTTCTCTATTTTAGTTTTTTATTTACTTTAGTAATTTCCTTTTCAGTTAGCTAAGTGTTAAATGATATGAGGTGAGATTTTTGTTTAGTATAGATCGAACTTTATGCTCGATTTGCTAGTTTGTTTGCAGTTAGCCAAGTATTATTATACGTTCTTTTATTGCTTCATTTGGTTTATTGTATTTGGATCTTGATGGGTTTTAATGGGTTGAATTTGGATTTGTTAATTGAGAAGAGATTAGTCCAGTATCAACCGATGCAGCATCCCATATCAGAGGAGCTGAGTATTAGGAAGATTAAGTTCAAAGAATTTGATTTAGGTGGACAATAGATTGCTCTCAGAGTTTGGAAAGATAATTATGCCAAGGTCTTGTACTATATTTCTGATATCTCTAACCATAAGTTCTTACTTTTTAATTTTTTCATCGGAGCTTAGTATGTTAGACCGGCTGTGTAATGATATCTCTTGCTACAGTCCTGTCTGATTCATCATATATATATATATATATATATATATCTATATCGTAAAGAGAATTGTCTATATTTCTAATGGATTCAAATAGTTGTGTATGTGAACAGTGATGTATTGTAGTGTAGTTTTGCAGAATCTAAGTAGAATGTAGAGGCTTTCCTTTATGACGAGACACTTTCTGATGATGAATTAGATGATCTCCTTCTTCAAAAATTTGATATGTGTGATTTCTGGGGTCTTTTGTGTGTGTTGTTTTTTGTTCCTTATACTATTAACATTGGTTCCTAAATGATGAAAAATACTCAAAGTATTCATCCGTGGTTAAAAAGTAGTCTATATAGCACGAGTTATTCCAAATATAGCAAATTTACCCTTTTGTTTTCTAGTGGAGAATGAAGAAAGCTCCATAGAGTTTGTAGACGTAAAATCCCGATTTTCTGTCATAGTCTAGAGTTAAAGGAGAATGACTTACTAAGTAAATTGTTTCTATTCTATATCTTTAAACATGTGTCTGTCTTACAATAAATGATGCCTTTGAGGTGACATTATATTACAAATTTTGTTATAATTCATTTTGCCTGCTCTCTCTTGCAGATAAATCTTGAATTGCGATAAGGGACACAATCTATTATAATTTCAAAATATACATGAAGAAGATGAAGAAAACAAAACCAAAGCGAAAGATGAGGAGAATGATCGAGAAGAGGATATAGAATATGATGAAAAAGAGAGAGAAATTAGCGATGATCAAGAAAAATTTTCTCTTTCCAGATTTACTTTTTTCTCTCTCTTCCATTATTGGTCCACCTAACCGCCACATCATAGGTGATGTTTAGGTGATGGCTTTTTGGGTGATACCCAGCATTACTCATAATAATAATAACAATAAACAAATCAAAAAATAAGATTGTGAAGGAGGTGCGAGAAATATACACGGGGCACGAGAAGAGAATTATAAAGCGAACGATGTTTCGAGTATTGTGACTGGGATCTTGGAGAAGTCGAATCAAGAAAGTATAGCGAAGGTTGAAATAGGTATTTACCCACCAGGATATATGGGTATAGGCCTATCTATAGTAATTGGCATTATACCCACCTAAGTTGAAAATGAATATATATCCACCCAGATATATGAGTATATATTCCTAACATTTTTGCTAAGTATATTATGTTTTACTTTTTGAATATGATGCTTTTAAGTATACATGAGTAATACATAGAGGTATAACCAAAACAATTGTTCTATATACTTGAAATTGTTTTCCTACTTTATAGGTTTGAAAATACATTAAGAGACATAAGTAGGCTTGAAAAGCTCCTCTAAGTAATCACAAAAAAGAAAGTGGTGGTAATTTGCATAAAAAGTTACAAAATAATGTCAAGCCTTTCTCATAATTGAAACTATCCACACAATATTGATAGTAACTCTTCTAGCAAATAAGTTCTTATAGAAGCTAGTAAGATTCTTCCCGAAAATAAGTTTCTCCTGAGGCTCTTCCGTTATCATCAAACTAAATCTCCACAAACTTACCACTCGAATATATCTCAACCAATTTGAGTTCTCTTTGCAAGTAATTTAAACTAAACAATAAGGATAAATTGTAGTAACATGTACGGTCAAACACATGTGTTACTTAACCACCAAATAAATTCATGATTTAAATCTAACATATATTCATATTAGAGTAAAATTATGAGTGATTATATTACACATTTACTTTCTAACGTCTCATACATACAAATGCATGTTTGAACAAGAAATTCACAATTTCCAGTGACCAATAAAGATAACCACCTACTTGTAGCTTATTAAAACAATTAACAATTAAAATAGCAAACTTCATACTCCTCTTATGAATACTAATACATCAACTAGTTCACTTTACATAAGCCTCATACAAATGTAGTACCAAGTTAGGTTTAATAGGGCAAGTATATCTTCAACTCATCTCCATTACTAGCTATAGCGAAAGCTCCACCTCTTGAATCTTCTGTAGAAATAGATGATGCACTTACACAAATCCGTCATCTCTATTAATTATTCCATGACCAACCGATGCACCAATATTAGAAGCCCTACGAGACCCACCCAAAATACATAAATATAATTAAATATAAGAAATTATCCTTAGAAAAGATAATCATTAATATATATCTCGACGGGTATATACCTAGATCTCTGGATGGGTATATATCCATATTTCTGGACAAGTGTATACCCATAGGGGCTTGTATTGCAATTAACTCAAATAAATATTAATGTGTAATACGTCTATATATATTTAAGTGGGTATACACCCAAATGAAATCCACTAACATATTAGATAACAGAAGATATTATTAAAAAAACTAAACACCAACAAAAGTTTATTCTCACATGATGGTGGGTTGTCACCATAATTTTTTTTATACTTCATGTGATAAGCATTCCTAGCCAAACCAGCAAGTAAACATGACCCCAGAATTTAACGCAATCTTATGACTCAATTGCACTATAAGTCTCCAAATTTTTTGTAAGAGTAATTATTACCATCAAATGACGTAAAGCGTGACAACACAAGCCCTTGAACCACCACGTTTTAAAGATTTTCGGTAGCAAAAGTATCGACTAGCTACCATTATGATGACTTGACTAGCCATGGGGAATAAAAGCGCACCAACTCCATATCCAGATGATATCTCTCGACGGGTATATACCCAGATCTCTAGATGGGTATATACCCATATCTCTGGACGGGTATATACCCGTAGGACATGTACTGCAATTAACTCAAATAAAGATTAATGGGTAATACACCCACTAAATTCCGTATCCCCGGTGAAACACAAAAGACAAGTAATCACGGTCAATAGAACATCAATTTGACTAGACATTAGTAATAAGAATCCTATATTTTTGAATTGTCTAAAAATAATGGGTAAAAACCCACCCATAATTATTATTAACCACCCGTCCCCCACCATTTGGTACATCCCCACCTATTTTACTCACTAGACCTCATCCTTGGATACATACCCATATATCTGGGTCGGTACATACCCATATATATGGATGGGTATATATATAATTTTATATATAAATTGGAGCTTGATATCTTTCGAAGCCTATGTAAATGCAATAGAATGAGCTTTCAATATTGTTTCAATAAATAAAATTCTATGAGTGTTACACGAGATATATTATTATTACTTTAAGATACCTTGTACATTTTGGAAATGGAGTAATCTTTTATATTCTCTAAATTTTTCCTTTTGTAAGCATTAGGTATGGAATCAATAGCATATATGTCCATAATTTTCACAACCTATAAAAAGAAAAATGTTAAACAATTTCCACAACCATACACGATAATATAAATTCTATTATGCAACAAAATTAAGAACTTTTACTTTGTGAAACATGAAGAGCAAAAACTCCAATTGGAATAAATACAATACTATCAAGAAAAATGATGTGATAAACCTATACACAAGAAAGAATAAATATATAGTAAGTTAAAAGGGTTTAGGCAGAATAAATATATGATTCTTTTTATATGCTTACCGAAATTGGTGATAAAATGGGTTTACAAGCGCGTAGACTTCTAGAAGGGTTTACATAATTCTCATCAACCTTAACGCTTTACCGATGGTTGTAGGAATTATATCACCTTGCCCAAAATAGCTGCTCCACATGCTTTACAACCCTATAACCAAATTATCTAAAAGCAAAAGTGTCCAAAAATTAAACAAGATAAGTTTGGGGGTACATACCCACCCACATTTCTCCTTAACCCTCACCATTGGGTACAAACCTACCCATATCACTCATAAAATCCCCCATCACTAGGTACAAACCCACACAGTTTCCTTATTATCCCCAATTTTGTGTACAAATCCATTCATTTTTAACCGTACATAAATATAGTTGTAATGGGTAAACACATACATACACAACATTCATTAAATTTTGCTACATACATATGCATACTCAAATTCTTGGTGGGCATATACCCATATACTTGGGTGAGTATATACCCGTAAATCTTGGTGGTTATATACCCATACTGTAATAAATATCACACCATTATATTACACTCCACTGAAAAGTAATACCTATTAAAGGATAATATGAGTTTAAGCAGAAATTGCACCTATCAAGAAATCACAGAATCAAATCTCTTTTGTTCTTCCACCAGCTTCATTAACCATGTGTGGACCTTCTAATTTCCACGTAATCACTAAAAAACATAAGTTGTAAAAATTTAAAAATATTTAGATAATGATGAGGAAAAATTGGAAACTAAAATTCTAATTACCATTTTCACCCACATATGCCCTAACGAACGCCTTTATCCATACACACCCTCACACATAGAGGGTTATACCCACCTACCAGCATACCTAAATAACTCAGGAACACCATATACTCGTTCAAGTGGGTATCCAGTCATATATATTCAACTCCAGTATCCACAAAAACAATTGTCTGGTGTACTCAACATAGATATAAATCGAGAAAATGCCACTTAGGGTCTTGAACACACCCTTTCTTCAAGATAGGGACCCCGCCCAGAGTCTCTTCTTACTAAAGACCTCAGAAAGTTTTTAACGCATGAAACCCAAATCCCCAATTACTTTACTACCCTCTTTTGTTTTTTCCCCTATATATACTAAATATAACATTTCACTATTCCAAGCTCATTATTCTCTCTCTTCTCTCACATCTCTCTCCCCCCCAGCTCCCAAACCGCCACCACCACCACCACCACCACCGAAAAGGCAGCCATGGCTCTTTCTACTTCTCCGACAAGCAGCCATGGAAACTGCTTTTTCTTCTCCCTCTTTTGCTGCCACCGGAGCTGCTGGAGAAGACTGGTTCGTGACCACCGGAGCTGCTGGAGAAGACTGGTACGTGACCACCGGAGCTGCCACCTAGGGTTACGCGAGTCCAGCAGCAGCACCGCAGCTCTCCCCGTCTTCCAGATCCGGCGCTCGTAACAGTAGCTCATAGGTCTTCACAGCGAGTTAGTCTTCGAAGCTTCATCGTCTTCACAGCATCCATGGCAGCACTGAACCACCATCAGCACGCCGCCTCCATACCTCCATCCCGATCCACGAGTGCTCAGATCTCGAACAGATTCCGGCCATGGCTGCCACCTACACCAACTCCGTGCGTGGCCAGATCATGACGGCGTCCAGATCTCTCCTTCATCTTCGCAAGAGAAGAAATCTGAGCGTACTGTGTACGCTTGAGCAGACTGGATTTTTTTTTTACTCGCTTTTAGTTTAGTTTTTTTTTTCTTTTTTTCAGATCTGGTTTGACCAGATCTGGTCAACCTTGTAATTAGTTTAGGTTTTTTTTATTTATCTATTGTACATGGGTTACATTTTTGAATGAAATGAATAAAATGGTATTTAATACACATTGATTTTTATAGAGTATTCATTTAATTTCAAAGAGTACTCCTAATATTTCATAGAGTACTCCGACTTTTTTTTATAGAGTATTCTTTTAATTCGTTAGAGTATTCGTTTAATTCTCGGAGTACTCACCAAATTCATTGAGTACTCACCAAATTCTCGGAGTACTCTATGTTTTTTCCGGTGACCGGTGGCCTGAGGTCGGTGGTCGGTGGTCGGTGGTCGGTGGTCGGTGGTCGGTGGTAGGTGGTGGGAGATTGGAGGTAGGTGGGTAGTGGTAGGTAGTGGAGAGAGAAACAGTGACATCACACTTTTTTGTCTTTTAGTGTTAGTAAGGGTAGAAAAGACTATTGTAAAAAATGAGGTCCCTAAGAAGAATAGCTTTTTTGAAACTACTCTATAGAGAAGAAAGTGTGTCTCCAAGACCCTATATATAATTCACCCATCTAAATCACATATCATTGGGTATATACCACAATGTCTCAAACTAAAAGCCAACCTCCATAAAAAAGGAACATGAGTACATACCCAAAGATATACCAATATCTTCTATGAAATAATATCACACAATTTTATTACACTCCACTAAAAATTAATACCTACTTTAGTATAATATAAATTTAAGTAGAAATTGTACCTAAGAAAAAATCACAACATCAACTTTCTTTTGTTCTTCCACCAGTTTCATTAACAGTGTGTGGATCTTCTACTTCTCACCTAATCATTAAACAAGTATAAAATGAAAAAAAAAAATTAAAATAATATATGAGATAATAATGAGGAAAAATTGAGAAAAGAAAATTATAATTACCATTTTTCACTCAAATATGCTCTAACCATCACCTTTACCCATACACACCCTCATTGGGTGTATACCACAAATTCATAAACAAAAAACAGAGTCTAACGCATAAAACCCGTGGGTACATGCCCAACAGTATGATTTTAAACCTAATATCCCAAACTGTCAAATAAACACAATCAATCAACTATTACATAACAAGCATATAAAGAGAAAAAGTACCTCATAAATTGTATAGGGTATATACCACATACATACAACACAAGATATTCATTTAAATGGATGAAATAAATTGAAATGCACCCTAAAATAAACAATGAATGAATCATTACATTACACATACCCAACCACACAACACGATCTATAGTCAACCATATGAACAATAACCAATAATATCAAACCCCCGGATAACCAAAAAAGAAATTAAGAAGAAGATGCTTACTATATTCCGTTGTTTGTAGAGTTTTAAATGTGTTTTCCTCATTGTTTTCTTCTTCTTACGATGATAATGAGAAAACTTTCATTATTTAATGGTTATGACTTCTTTTGTTGACCGTGAGGAAGCTTTTGTTGACCGTGAGGAAGCTTTTGGTAAATATGTATAGCATGGAAAATAGTAGAATCCTGACAATTAAAGAGAGAAAGAGTACTTAGACACGATCCTACACATACCGTATGTAGAGAGAAGGATTTTATGAGGAGTTTAGAAGACTTTTAAGCTATACACTTCACTATGTAACTAATGAATCTAACTACTAGTTACCATGCCTTAAAACATAATGTATACCCTCTTTAAAGCCTATATAAATATTTTACCTTTTGCCGTTTTTTAGGAGTATCAGAAAAAGGCCAACGAGAAAGAATGGGAGAAAGAAGTTGTAACAAATTTAACTGTAAAAGTTAGGATTTCGAGTTAGTTTGTAGTATATAAAGAGCATACAATTGTAAAATAACTTAACTTTTAAATTTTAGAACCCTTATTAGTATAAGGCAAAAAGATACTCCTAAATAATACTCTGTAATTAGAATTTTAATTTTACTCTAATTAGTAACTCTACTTTTTATAGTAAATACAAATTATATAGGTATATTATTCAACAAAAGGATATATAGTTAAAATTTACTCTATAATTTTATAATATTATATTAATTTTAGGTAAATTTATAATATATAATAAAATTAAAGCAATCTAACTTTTGATTCAACTATGAATAAAATGTCATGTAAAAATAATTTAAAGTATTTAAAGTGCTTTATAAATGAAGATGATTTAAATGCTAAAAAAATCAAAGACATATATGAATTTTGTTGATATTTTCTAGATTTGTCACTAAATCTATTCTTAAACTACACATATTTTCTTTTATGTTTTTTATTAATTTTATTTAAAATATTTATTCAAAATTTTTAAATTTTCAAAGTCATCATTTTCTTTTAATGTACAATTCTTTTTTCCATTATAAAGGATATCAATAAATGATTCATATGGATTATTGTCAAGTTAATGTTCTTAATATCTAGATTATCTTAATAATCAAGTCTAATTAAAATACTATATGAACCGTTGATTTTTTATTTATTTATAAAATGTTGTGGTTATCTTGTATAATTAACTTCATTATTTATAGGGTAAAAATAGCTACTATTTTCATAATAATAAATCTCATTGAAAAACTGTGTTCTTATTAAATTCTCTTATTAAAAAAGAAAAAATTTCAATTCAATATTAGATGAATCAATATTTAAATTAACCATTTATATTATGACACATGAACTATTTTTTTTTAAATATATATATAAAAGTCACTTTGGACTCGAAATCATTTTAACTCCAATGAGATTTGATCACAAGACCTCTTGATCTCTGCGAAATAGTCTAACCAATAGACCAACTATCAATTTTTAACCCATGTTTTTAGAATCACATAAACTAATCTATAAATATATGTCTTGTTATTAAATCTAATAATCATAATTTATATACTAGACTATCCAATATTAGATGGAAATCTTACCCTTTATAAAATGATCAATATGGTCAAAATTCATATAAAAGAAATTAGAATCAAACATTGATTTGAAATTCATTCACGAAGATCCGTTCAAACTAATTATAGATGAACAAAATTAAATAAAATAAAGTTCAAATAAAAAAACAAAATCAAACATTTATTCGAAAAATATCAAATTTAAAGATTGATTCGAACAAGACACAAATTAACAAAAAATTTAAGAGATAATTTCTAATTAAGTCCAAAACTCAACAAATCGTGTCTTAAGAAGTCCAGTCTAAAAGTTTAGATGAATAAGGTCCAAAATAATTTCTTATGCTTATGATATACCTAATATAACCTTATGCAATTATAATAAAAAATTAAATAAAAGAAAAAAATATACAACTTGAGACAAAAGATGAAAAACAAGGAAACATAAAAACTTATTAATCATCTCTTTACCAAACATCTGCACAAGAAACCCTCGCCACTCTCAAACATCTTCAACATAGGGATTGGCCCATCAAACACTAGTCGTTCAATTGCATAAGAAACCGCCGCCTCCACCATCTTCAAAATAGGCTTAACCCACCAAATACAAGCCGCTTGGCCAACCAAACACAAGTCGCGAACACAACATCAGACATCACCTAAGCGCCAATCTCCATCATCATCACAGCGAACACGTTGGCACCACCATCACAACAGCCCTCCGAGCCCAAACCCATTAAAGGCCAACGATCCAAATAGTTGCAATGGCCATTACAAGCCCTTCCAAACCAACAGCTATCCAATACTAAGGTTAATTTATTTTGTTAATTTTTGATACATTATATGTGGCTGTTATGTTGCACTTGGAAATTATATCTCGTAGAATAAATTGGCAACAGTTGTCAACTATGGAGACTATTGAGACTGTTGATAGTAAGTTTGATTCATTATTATGAAAAATAATTTACTCAAATTGTATTGCTGAAATATCTTAATCCATTTTTTTGTAGTTCTCTTTACATACATTTGTCGCATCTTCAAAAATATTTACAGCAATGCGGAGCAGATATCTCAGGTTTGAATAATTATTGGTGCTCTTCAACCAACAACGATTACCCCAAAGCAGACCCAACTTGGAATGGACAATTTGAAAACGCAGGCACTGGTGGACCATTCTCCGCCATCTTCAACCTGGCTTGGTACCGTCAACAATTGAACCCACCAATTGTAGAGAGCCCATCAATTGTCCAGAGAGCCCAGCAATGGTCATATCTGATACACTCAATTTCTCAAATGGTCTTCAAATTTTTTCTTGTTTTTTAAAATTTAAGATAAGGCCTCGAAACTCCAGATTCATCATCAATGGTGGTTTCCAATCTTTCCCAATTCTTTGCAGTCCAGGAATTTTAGAAACATGCTCACCAAAATGGCCAACTGGGCTCACCATATGTGTGTACATAGCCCACCAAACCTGTTTACGGAGCCCACCAAATGTGTTTACAGAGCCCACCAAACCTGTTTACGGAGCCCACCAAATGTGTTTACAGAGCCCACCAAACCTGTTTACGGAGCCCACCAAATGTGTTTACAGAGCCCACCAAACCTGTTTACGGAGCCCCCCAAATGTGTTTACAGAGCCCACCAATCTCATGACAGTGGCTTGGTTAATGGGTTGTCCTATCTCCGACTAAAATAATACCAAATGGGCTCACCAGAACGACCTTCGCCGTTGACAGGATTTTGCAGAATATCATGACAGTGGCTTGGTTAATGGGTTGTCCTATCTCGGTCTCTTCTTCATTTTGTAGAATTTTTAATCACAAGGATTGTGGACTAATTTGTTTTTTTTTAATTATCAACGCGGGTAGAAAATGGGCTACCACTTAAAAGTTAAGGGCATTACTGACTATAAATATTATAGAAATGGGCTGGACCTGCTGAAAGAAAGTTATTTTGACTGTGGCCCTTTAAGATTAATCACCCAAAATTTAAATTAAAGACAAATCTGAACAAAATCAAAATCATATGAACAAAAGAATAATTTTTAGAGGTTAATCATTTTTCAAATACAAACTTTACATCAAAATAAGAATCAAAATATGAACAAAAATTACAATAATCATGTAAAAGGTGTTTTTTTTTTTACAGAATGTAAAAGGTTCATCATCCACATTAATCACCACCGGCAGCTATATTAATTTTCTACATTTTATGATTTGCATACTAATAAACAAAATAACTATCACAATTCTTATTAGGGTGGTCGTGTATAGGATTTGAGAGCAACGACTTAGAAATTTTTTTCCTGACTTATTTACCATATATTATGCAAAATAAGTTCTTATGCACTAAAAGTTTTAATATTGATTTTTTTAAGTTAATCATTCTATAAATTTCTATATTATATAAAATAGTATTTCATTGTAAAAAAACAAAATATTTATATATATAAATAATTATAAAATTAATAGAATAAATTATTAAAGTTAAAATCTTAAAATAAATTAATAGAGATCTTACAAAAAAAAATTAGTTTTTTTATAAACGTAGGTTCTATTTTTTTTTGGAAAAATCATCTTCACAATAGTCTTTGATTGTCAGCTTTAAGCCATGAGGAGCACTCAAGTATGCAGATGAGTATTTTTGGTCTTTTAGTCCTAAGCTTGTATACACTGGTGTAGTCCAGCCTTTAGTGCAGCAGCGTTTCAGTAATGTTGGCTCCAGGCAGAAGCCTTTGAGATCAATACAGCAACAGGTGCAGGTGAGCACCGTCAGTCTAGGAGAGGAGCCCCAGGCGTTGCAGAATTAGCTCTCTTATATTTTGCGAAATCCGAGCAGTAGGTCAGCAATTAGGACTAGTGCGAATTAAGGAAGCAATCAGATACTTAGCTCCACAGAATAAACACGTTTCAGGTACCCTTATTGGCGTCATTTGGGCGGAAAGAAATGAAGTTGTTTTCATTAAGGGAGTGTTCTCGAAAAGCGGGCTCTTGATTCGTAAAGCGAAATATCTAGCCACGGAGTACACTCGAGCATGGAGGGGGCATTTTGGCGGGGTAATGTCTTGCAGGTTTTTTGTTGATTTCATTAGATGGTGCAAGCCAACTAGAGTTCTAAAATTGAATACGGACAGTGCTATAATAGACAGAGAGTTATTGGTGGAGCGGGTGGGTCATTAGAGATGACGATGGTAACTGGGTTCGCAAGTTTTTTCGTCAATTTTTTATGTAATAGGCTGGAGATAGCGGAGCTTATCGCCCTTTCAGGAGGGCCTCACATGGGTGAGGACTTAGGGTGATTCTCTTGGAGATTGAAGTGGACTGTAGGGCGATAGTGGAATCTCTAGCTTAGGTTCACTCGAATACGGGACTAGCTGGCGTTTGGATTGAGGATATTTAGGGTATACGGATTGGCTAGCGCGTAGAGGTTTATATTAAACGTTTCTCTATATGAGCTATAGTGACACCTTCCCCCCCCCCCCCCCCCCCCCCCCCCCACCCCCACTCCCTGGTGGGATATAGAGTCTTCTCACACGTGATAGATATGTGTAGAGTACGCCGAGGATGGTGTATAGTTCAGATTTTGATGTTGGGCTTGACCCATAGTTTAGCACGTATCTTCAGATTTTGTATTAAAAAAAAGAACTCAGTGCTTCTTTGCTGTTTTTTTTATTTTGAGATAATTTACCCCTGTTTACATAAACCCCTGTTTTTTCAAAAAAACAATGCATAAACTCCCTTTGCTTATGGACTTATCTTGAACTGTTTATTTATCTATATGCGAATTCAATACTATGTAATGTTGATTTGTTTTTTCAGTAAGTGACTTTCGTAAATAATTAACCATAAACTCAAAATTTAATGTTGAGTCCCGGAATACTTTTTTTCTATATATATGGACTTATACTGCATTTTTGCATGATATAGTGACCTACCATACCTTTTTTGCATATATATGAACCTATAGTGCAATTTTGCATAATAAAGTGACCCACAATTACCTTTTTTTCATATATATGAATCTATAGTGCATTTTTTTTTTGCATAGTATAGAGCCCCAGAATACCTTTTTTGCATATATAAGGACTTATAGTTCTTTTTTTTTTGCATAAGACCTATACTGCATTTTTGCATAATATAGGGACTTATAAAGGACATTGTGCATAATAGATTTATAATGCCAATGTATGCATAATACAGGGACCTGTAGTGCAAGCAACTAAAAAAATAATATAGGGACATATACTGCAATTTTTGCATAATATAGAGACTTACATTGCAGATTATGCATAATACAGGGACCTATAGTAAAGTGGTTGCACAATACAGGGACCTATGATGCAATCAATAAAAAATAATATAGGGACCTACACTGCAAATTTTTGCATAATTTAGGGGGACCTATAGTGCAATTAACTCAAAAAAGGGGGACTATGGTAACAAACCAGTTTGGATATATAATAAATCTATCCAAATTCAATTAGCTCCTCGAAATGAATATATAATTCCATTATACTATATTTATTATTATCTTAACAGGGAAATGAAAATACTTCTGGAGAGGGCCTTTCGGGAAAAGAGAAGCCTCGTACTAAAAGCACGAAACCGGATAAAAGCAACTGGCCAGGTGTCACTACTGAAGGAGTTTCAGCAAAACCCTTAGCTAAACGTGCCAAGAGAAAAAAAAAATGCCCCAAACACTGAAAATGGATATTCAACAGAGCTCAACATTAATATTAAGCTAGCCCAAGGAGTTTTTCGTCACAGTTATAGAAGATTGTGAAATCGAGTCATTCGAGGTACCCTATACTTTACCAAAAATACTACTTTTACCCCACTAACCATAAAAAAATAAATATTACGCATATTCTGCTACATTTTTTATAGATATTACGCATATTATTTTAAACTATATATTCAGTTCTACCGCTTATATTAGGTAACAGGCAGAAATCTTTGCAGCATTTTTTACCGTGTATGGACTTATAGTGCAATTATCTTGGAAAATAGGTCTAGTGCATTTTTTGCATAGTATAGGGGCTTATAGTGCATTTTTTATAATATAGGGACTTATAATGCATTTGACTTGAAAAAATCCCCAGTTTTAGAATTTTCACTTGTCCCTCCAACTTTTAAAATTTATCATATATTTTTATTTATTTGGTATAATAACACTGTCTTATAGTGCAATTTTTGTTTAATATAAAGACCTATAGTACAATTTACTTAAAAACCCAAGTATAATGTATTTTTTGCATAGCATAAGACTTATTGTGCAATGGCTGTATAACATAAGGACCTATAGTGTAATTAACTTAATATATTTTTGTAATTGAGGGCAACATATGTCATATTTTGGTTATATTCATTTGTTTATTTTAGCCTCATGTATATTACCTTAAGTCTCTATTTAATAGGATTGCATATAAAAATTATTATGTTTGTTCTTTTTCAGGATATAACACCTAGTTAAAGGGTTAGTAAAATTTACTATCAAGAAGTTTGTTGTATTGAAGTTTCCAAACTAGCTGTTGAATCAGGGGTTCTAATTCTACTTCAATCAATAAAAACCTGAATTATTTATATGAAATAGCAAAAAACGGAAAAAGTGTAATTTGTAATTTTTTTCTTTAGATTACAATGTTTAAGCGACATTTTTAAAGTTGTTCCAATGCACTTCTAAAATGTTCCCAATGCTTGGGCGACAGTTCAAAAGTTGTTCTAAATGCTTGGGGGATATTTATAAAGATGTCCCCAAATAACTAGGTGACGTTTAAAATTATGTCTCCAACGCAATGTATTCGGCGACATTTTAAAAGATGCCACCAAGTATTACGCGACAGTTTTTCCAAGCTGTCCCCAAAGATGATGACATAAAAAATAGAGACACTTAGTTTTGGTTTGGCAACAGTTTAAAAAGTGTCGCCTAAAGTTTGGAGACAGTTCAAAAACTGTTGTCTACCTGCAAAAGAGCTGACACCAATTAACAGTTTTCTTGTAGTGAATAGATCGAGAATAAAATACTAAGGTAGAAGTCATCCATCAAATCAGGACTAAAGACTAATCGCGTTGATTTCCATCTCATCTTATCCCGCGTAAGTATACTTCAAATCCCATTTCGGAGGATAAGTATATGACCAATATGTCTCTATTTGCGTTAATCCAATATGCGTTAACCAATCTGCACATGAATTTGCCTCCCTGCATCACTCACTCAACTGTTCAAACATTTTCCCTCGTTACTGCTGTAATTACTTCATTAATACCCCACGTACATGTAGTATTTTCACTCAAAACGGCAACGAAAAGAATAGTTCTTAAATAGTTGGTTGTGTGATTAAATGTTTAGTAGTTATTTAATTCAGGTGAAGTTGAGAGAACTTCAAGCTCAGCTTTATAGTATTTAGCATTGTCTTTATTTTTCTTTTTAATCGGTTTGATAACCAAAAGAATAGTTCTTAAATTGTTGGTTGTGTGATTAAATGTTTAGTAGTTATTTAATTATGAGAGAACTTCAAGCTCGGCTTTATATTTAGCATTGTCTTTATTTTCTTCTTTATCGGTTTGATAAACTAATAAGATGCAAAAACATATTAACCAATCCCAAATATTCGGACATTATCGCCTAATTTTTCATTAAATTGAACAAGAGATTAATGTTATGTTTGAAACACGATGCAGGCAAGTAAACATCATTCATGTGGTCAACGCATAAATTATGGCCTCCTCCATTCTAGTTCCAACATAGGTTAAACTCAAATTTGAGCATGTAAACTTTAAACAAACCTACATATCGCTGAAAAACTATTTAACTACTAGAAAATATGATCCAACCCTTTCTCCTAAGTTTCTAGTCTTAGATTCCAATATATATTACCAATAGCTGAAGTGAAATAATAATAATGATCCTATACAGTTTCCTCAAGTATACCTTTTCAGCTCTGCCTTCTCGAACAATAGGGCTCACCTGTGATGAAAGTCACATAGTAGTCCTACTATAATATACACCACGTCACCCCAGTGCCACCAAACATAACGAGGAGTACAGAAGAATAATAATTCTAAAAATAGCCTTTATATTGTCACTACTAATATTAAACACTATAGACCTATTAGCTGTTCTAATTTTATCTATAAGATCATAGCTAGAATTTTGATCAATAGATTACAACCCTATATGAATTCAGGGGAAAACCAAAGTGCCTTTATGCTAAATAGAGTAATTCAAAAAAATATCATGATTGCTCATGAACTAATAACACATATCAAAAGAAGAAAAACAACCAAAAAATATATGATAGCTATTAAAGCTGATATTCAAAAAGCCTATGAGTTTATAGAATGAGATTTCTTACAAGATCTTTTGATTAAAATGGGTTTCAATAAAGATTGGATAAGGAAAATAATGCTTTGCATATCCTCTATAACATACTCTATTATTATTAAAGGTGAAAGTCACCAACGTAAAAATCCTACTAGAGGCATTAGACAAGGCGTCCCCTTATCACCCTTGATCTTTTGCCTAATCTCACACACCCTAAATGATCTGGTTAGGGATAAAAAAGAAGAAGAACTTATACAAGGTATTAAAATAGGAAACAACTATCCTGAAATCACTCATCTCCTGTTTGCTGATGACAGCCTATTCTTTCTTAAAGTTGATAATGTTGAGATACAATCCTTTATGGATATTATGAACATTTATAAGAATGGAACTGGCCTTTCTCTAAATCTCAATAAATGTGGGGTTATTTTTAGCCCTAATACACCAACATTTCTCCAAAATGTTATGGAAGCTAGATTGAATATGAAAAAAACTAATAACCTTGGAAATTACCTAGGCATTCCAACAGAATGGAGTAGATCAAAATCAAAAGACCTTCAATTCCAAATTGATAGGGTCCTTGAAAGATTGGAGAATTGGAAAACCTTATTCCTATCAGAGGGAGGAAAAGAGGTCATCATTAAGGCCATAATACAAAGCCTACCAAATTATATGATAGCATAAATAGAATTGATCAATGGCTTTTAAATTATGTACGACTAATAACATCTACTTTTGAAAACAAGATAGAATTTTAGAACTTATTTGCCCAATTACTTGACAAATTTGGAAAGATAGAAATAAATTTATCTATAACAATAAAAAATGTGACCCTCTTATAACTATTAAAAATGCTAGAGAATCATGGAAAGAATATTATAGAATATCAAACCCTAATGATACGAATTTCATGGATAAGGTTAACGGGCTTGATAACACCAACCAAACCACAAACAATAGTATTAGTAATAATACCTTTACTAATACTAAATTTAAAGATAAATGGATAAAACCACCACCTAATAAATTTAAAATAAACCGTGATGCTGCTTTTTCATATTAAGGATCAGCTATTGTATGTTTAGTTAGAGACTCTAATGGTAAACTTGTAACAGGTTAAAGTTGGAAAACCGAGACTGAGTCAGTACTAGAAATGGAGGCCACCGGGATCCTTAAAGCAACAGAATTAGCTTTAGACTATTTTTTTTGGAAGCGTGACTATAGAGAATGATGCGGCAAAGATCATGAAGCCCCTTTCTTCAAGAAACTATATTTTTTTGAAAAAATATAGATCTCTAGTGAATTCATAATATAGGGACTTATTATGCAATTAACTCAAAAGTTTGCATGATTGAACTTCTAATTAGCATAAAGGACTAGTTCTATAGTGTTACCTAGTCATTCTATTAAGAACATTATTTGTAATATCTATTTTTTGACGGAACTATCGCACCCTTCTTTTACTCTTATTCCTAGGAGTAGTAATCTTGCGGCTGACTGGGTTGCCAAACAAGAGCTTCTAAGAAATTTGTTTGACAATTGAGATGTTTCCATCCCCCCCCCCCCAGTTAGCAACTATCCTTAGTGTTGACAAGGAACCTATAGGGGTAGGATGACTTTGTAACCTATTATCTTTAACTATAATATTGCTTTGAACAACAAAAAATCCTCCCATGTAATCAAAACTGATGGACTTGGATCAGTTTCTCTTTTAAAAGCCCGCTATGTTAGACCATCTATAAAAGTGTATGCCCGTAGATAATTTTATAGTAAGAGCCCAAATATATGATGATATTCGTTTTATGAGAGTTCTGAAAAGTGACAATATAAAAAATAAATGGAATTTTAAATTGTTTGGATTTATTTGTAATCGTTTCGCGAAGTCTAACAAAGAATAATAAATGGAATTTTTTATAGGAATTTTTTCCTAAGGTATAAGACTTCAATCTCTTATAAGCTCATAAATAACTACTCATTTATATTCAAATACGATTTAAAAGAAATTTTAAAACAATTTCAATTCTACACTATCTCTCATGGACAACTATCCATTATGTAACTGACAGAATGCATAAATGTAAGCCAAATATCTAATCATAGTCTTCTTTCTACAAACTGAAAAATGTGTAGTCATTTCACTTCCTGGTACTCAATACAAACAGTTCACTACCACAGGTCACTAGTATCACTACTTTCACACAAAATTGTAACGCTTACCTAATAAAGAAAAGGAAAATGAACGAGGAGATTGGATTTTTTGGGTTGAAACTTGCGTTTTTTAAGTTAAGGTCTCAAACAAAAAGTTTATAAACTTAACAAAAATGGTATATGTCAATTAATCACTTGATTTCTCTCTATTTTGATTCCATTTTTCAAGGGTCGTTCATATTGATTCTGCGAAACTTTTTACTGCTAAGTTAGATATGAAATAATGTGTTTGTTTATAAAAATAAATATGGGATTGAACTGATCGGAAACACTAGATTTCGAAAAGAATTCCACATGAACGTAAGCTTCGAGTCTACGATTCAACACACAATATATACTACTAAGCACATGATTGTTATCCCAAGTGAAAAATTGTCCTGAATATTGCACATCTTCCCATCAAAGGCTATTACAACAATCCGCAAATTCCTCAAAATTACCCATAGTAACACATTTGCCATTCTTCCCTTCATTGTGAGCTAAAATGTTATTTAAATCTCTCAACAGAAGCCACGTGGCATCAAAGGTTGTAGCATGATCTACTAGATCCTTCCACAAATCTCTTATTTCACCTTTATTATTAAACCCACAAATAAATGAAGTGTAAAGGCTAATAAAGGTAACCTTACATATAACTTTACAATGGAGGAGTTGAGGCATCTTATAAATAATCTCAGCTTCCACTTTATTTGAGTCCAAATAACAAGAATTCTCTCATTCTTTACAAGATCAAAATTGTCCATATGTTTCCAACCTCTAAGCATGGAAGTTAAGAATTTTTCCACACTTTTATGATTACTTTTGTTTCCAATATTTACAAAATATCAATACTTTTACTTTTGATAAGACTAACCACTCCTCGTCTCTTGTGGGTAGAGGCGAAATCCCTTATATTTCAAGTTGTAGTAATTATTGAGGGTTTCCCCTTATTTGCGCTTCTTAAGCTAGCTCTTTTAGCTCGCTAATACATCCTCTTTTGACGGGTATATTCCCTTCTTGCTAAAAATAATTTTCTTTCACTAGCCTCCCACTTCTTAGTCCTTTACTAATAACCAATTCAAAAGGTTGCCTCGTCCTTATATCCAAATCACAACTATTTGCACCACCCGAAACTATCGAAATACTCGATAACTTGGAAACCCCGAACCAACCAAATCACCAGAATCCTCCTCAATATACTCTTTGCCTGGCCTTTGAACAAACTTTTCATTACTCACTTGAACCCTCATTTTATCATGATCATCACCCGTTATTTTTGTAGTTGCATCCTTCACAACCAGTGTTGTTCCAGTACTACAACACATAACAGTAATTGCAGTCAACACTGCAGGAATAGTAGTGAGTGTTGTTTTACATTCAATGTTGTCTTCATCAAGTGTAACTACTAGCTGCTATTTTTTGTTGTGAGTCATTTCAGTGGACAACTCCTCGCTAACAGAACAGGTGCCAACAGATAATTTTGCAAAAGCGCGAGAAGACTTTACTACATCAGTTAAGAGGGCTACATTACGAGCCCATCAGAATTAGCAGGGTAAAAGACTATATTTTTTTACGAAGATCCTTGTTGTTGCTGCTGCGTATGTATTCTAGTAGTTCACCTATCTCCATGGAATTGTAGTCCGGTCCCTGCACTGTGCGAGACTGTTTTCCTTGCCCCGGTCCCGGTTTTGCACCTCTCACATTACTCGCCTTCATACCATAATCATAAAAGCGCTTATTTTCCAGACCGAACGCTTTACATTTTTTGCAACACTGGGGTAAATTTTCATATTCCACTTTGATTCAAAACTTTTTCCCATTATATGATCCAAATTCAACTATATCTTTCCTTTATTGGCTTAAATACAATTCAAAAAGTACTATAGCATAACTAATATCCCCACTTTCAATAGTTATACCATCAGTACGTATAGGCTTACCAACTTGAGAAGCAACTTTAGCTAGCCCATTAAAATTTTGAGCTTGTTCCACGAAGTGTCCAATGGTAATCCATGAAGGCATCTTAGTAATCTCAAGATTCCCAAAACCACAGAAGTCTGAATTCCGTAAGTAAGAGGACCCGCCCATAAGAAGCATATGATCCCTTAGTAAGAATACTATCTGATCTCTATTTTTATCGAACTTGAATACAAGCCATCCACTAGGATGTCTTCTCACATTACAACCAACCTTCCACTCCTTAAAAATTCTTTTGATATCCTCCATATCCGACGTCTTCTTTCTGGCCATATAACCAATGAGTGAAAACCAAAAGGCCTTTTCAATTGTCAAATCATCACTCTCTAATAGTTGTAGTATTTCCCTTCTCTGAATCTACTTTACCCCATTCCTCTTTAGTTGAGTGGAAATTTCACGGACTCTTTGCATCGGCGAAGAGGTTCCCGGTCAAACTCACGGGTCCCTCGGTGGTCCTTCACACCCTAAATCGACAACATTCTTTAAAACACAAGAATCTTCAACTAAACTCGCCTTAGTCTTCTTAATAACCAAAGAATTTTGATTGAAGCGTTTTAGCAAATACTTGGTGGACGACAAGTTCTTCCCAAGCTTTCTCTAATCCTTCTTTCTCAGTCCCCTCCATAGCTTTGAAAAAACCTTTTTTTAGCCTCAAAAGATATATCAAAATCACCTAAATTAGCATATATCTCACAAAATTTGCCAGAAAATCCTTCTAAAGAGTCACCCTTGAGAAGGGTTTTTAACCGAGTTATTGTAGCCTTCTCGGTCGCCGCGGCACCGCCCCATGCTGCCGAATCGAGAAGCTGCTTCTCAAGGGACGCTCCTTCTTCAACATGTCGTAAATGTTAACCCTCTATATTTTTCTCAACAATGGTATCCAAACTAGGGTCTAATTTTCCAAAACCCTCTTTAAAATCACCTTCCTTCCCTCCTTAGACGCTCCAAGAAGACCAACAACCAGTGAATTATGAGATAGCGTGAGACTAGTCATGCTTGAGAGTGACTGGGTATCCCGGTTTACCAGAGATGTGAGCTTCTTTGGATTCGGTGACTCCTTAGTGGCGGAAGCTTGGTGACTTGATTTTGTGTCTCCCGAGTCCTTTCAAATCTTCCGGTGAAACTCCTCGATTATGATATGAGTGTGTTTTGACTTATCAAGAGAACGAATAATTAAAAGAAATGTGATTAAGTAAACGCTAATTCAAAATGATTTAGAAAAAAAATTATCTAACCTGTTTTTAATGTTTTTTATTTACACGTCAAATTTCATTATAGAAACAAGAGTAGTCGAAATTTCATTTACATGTACTGATCTTCATAGTACTCCCTCCATTCCATAATAATTGACGCTTTGGTCAAAATAATTTTTTCTATAATATATGTCACATTTCAAGTTTCAATACAAATTAAATGGTCTTTTTCCTAATTTATCCTTTTTTTAATTTTTTTAATACTTAATCATTAATTTTCTCTCTCTTAAAAGTAGGGATATCTTAGTAATTTTTAACTAAACTTTCTCTACTTTTTAGATTCCTTAATATATGTAAAAAACTCTAAAGCGTCACATATTAAGGAATGGAGGGAGTAATTTTTTATCCCAACGTTAATGTTACTCTTGCATTGATATACACAACTCATCCACTTAATTTTTTTAATATTTCAATAGAAAAACTAAAATCTATGAAAAAGAAAATGTGGTTTGTTCAGTATATAATGAGAATCGTCGTCGGATCTGGCGTAGTATTGGTGTAATTAATGCTATTTATTCTGAAGAAAATGTTCCCTAGGTATGCTTGGAGATAGAATACATTTTTTTATTTTAAAAAAAGAGTAATGCTGGGTATCACCCAAAAAGTGATCACCCAAATATCACCTTCCTAGGTGGTCCAATGAAACTGTTTCATATAAGAGAGAGAAAAAAAGTAATTAGGAAAGAGAAACAGTTTCATTGGACCACCTAGGAAGATGATATTATCACTTTTTGGATGATACCTAGCATTACTCTTAAAAAAAAAGGGACAATACAGTAAAATTCCACTACTCCCTTTATTAAAGATTTGTTGTGCACATATCTTTGATATACATGAAATAAAAAAATCATTTGATGATATTTTCTTACATTTTTCTTTTGGTCGATAATATTTGTATTAATTTACCGTTATTGAAACATATATTAGTACTTAATATATTGATACGATATATTTTTAATATTATAAAAAAATGTTAGACACTATTTTTTGAAAAGATAAATAAATAAATGTGGAGGGAAAATATATTGGTAGAAGTGAAATTTACATAATTTGTTTTTAATCTATATTTATCGAGATGAGTCGCTATTATTCGGGAATTATCTAAGAAAGAAATTGAACCCTTTCAATCTGTTAGGGTCCAATTGGTACACAAGAATGAATTTGACCAGAAATAGAATAAGTTAAATAATCGAATTATTATGAGAATTGAATGACTTAGGTAATTATTATACCATGCTTGGTATATAATAGATATAGAAATAAGAAAAAATTAAAAAATTAAAAATTAAAAAATTAATAATTAAAAAATTAAAAAATGTATATAAAAAAATTTGAAATTTATAAAAGTATGAAAGAATCCTTCTTAAAACTTTCAATTTAATTTTTTTCAAACAAAAATTGTATATTTTACTATTTATGATGCTTATGATCAGTTCGTCCTTTTAGTTTCAGATTATAATATATTTACTTTGTATATTACTGTGCAGTTAATTTCATAATAAATATTATTATTATTATTTTATTAGATAATATATATAATTATTTGGGAAGAGAAATCAGTGATGCAAGTATATTAGTAATATTTGAATGTTTCTTGGCTTGTAATACAAATTTAAAACTAAAAATGATGTTGATGTATATTTTTTTTAAGATGCTACATTTTTTGTTACAAAACGTTGTTGTACATGAAAAAGATAATGTGTATATGTGTGTTTTACAAGATATGGATAAATTAATTAATAAATTTTCATTTCTAATATAATAGGAATGGGATAATACCATAGGGCATAGATGAAATGTGTATTACTTTATTTGAAGGATTATGTTTTCCATGGTAATAAGAATTCCACATCTTTTAACTTGTACCATGAATTATGTAAGTATTAGTATCCCATTCCTAAGACTAAGACTATTACCACGTACCAATCAGACCTACACCTCATTAATTGAATTTCTATATCAAATTTTTATATGAGGAAGTAGGCAACGCCATTAGCAAAGGTTACTAATATATTAATGGATAAAATTAAAGAATTAAGAACTTAATTAAAACGAGATATAAATCTCAGTGGTAGATTAATAAAGTAATTAGCACTACACCTCATAAGTGGCATTAGTCAAGACTTAAAAAATGTATTTCCTAGTTCAACTCCATTACAAAGTTGAAATTTGTGGCATTCGTGCATTTTTTAATTTCTTAGAAGTTTTAATATAAAACCCTTAAAAGACGTACAGCTGACTCCCATAACCTTTCAAGTAAACTCTTTTATGTATTCCAAAGTAAACCCTTTATGTATTGTCAAAGTAAACTCTTGGTTCCGGCGAAAACTTAGAGTTACTTTAAATATGGACTCAAAAACCATGTAGTAAATGATTTTGATACAGTTGAGAGTACTTTTATTTTGGCAAAAATTCAATTGAGAGTACTTTTATTTGGGCAAAAATTCAATTGAGAGTACTTCTATTTGGGCAAAAATTCAATTGAGAGTAATATACACATTACTACTGTACTACTATATACAGTAATTAATTAACACCTGTGACTAGATTTCGCCATCCAATTCTCATCCTAATAAGAAAATTATAAAAGTTCTTGAACAACTCAAGCATTTATTGAACTAAAAGTATCTTTTGAATTAGGTGTGGATAATTAATGTTCATATGGTGGCTTGTGCGCTCTTTACACCTTTTTCAAGAGCACTTCTTGGATCGCCAACATAGAAGAATTATGATTCCTGATTTTTATGCATTTAGCTTGTACTACTATGTATTGGGATTGGCTTGGGAGATTTGACATGATTAGGTTGTATAAATCCTACAAAAGTTGCTCAATTTCAAGTGGAGTATTTTTTATTTTTTACATATTTAAACAAAATAATTGCAGGATAAACTTAAACGATAAAATAATTGCAAAAGTAACGCATAGGCGCTCTTCGGAGGAGCGCCTCTTCCATTTAATGAGCCCATTAACTAAACCCAATCCATTAAGCTTAATTTTGAGGCGCTCCAGCGTCTTTATTTAAAATAAAAAAAAACCCTACAGATTTCGTTAGCCAACGATCTTTACTTATATGCTTAAACTCAACATTTGTGCTGACAAATTAGAAAACAAACAATGGTTATGAGTATGAGTATTAAGTATTTTAAATATACGTTAATAAGGAATACAAATATCAATAGAATACAAGAAACTAAAACTTGCAATTATTAACCTTTAGTAAAATTTTGATTAATTATTACATGATCAAATAAATGAGTGATGCTTTATACTTAAGTTGCACTGTATTTTTTGTAATATATTTTTGTTTCAAGTCCTTTAAAACTATGTGAACCAGTTCATCTCAAGAAAGTATCTCATACCATGGGTACAAAACTACTATAATAAACCATTTCAGGCAAAACTTTGTTAAGGCATTAACAACTTCTGAAGTCGGTGTTGATTGCAATGCTAAAAATAAATATAAGAAAAAACTTTTTTTTTTTCTGTGACAAAATTAGAAATAAACTTGATTGTGCAATGAATATAAATTAGTGTTGATTGCTGGGTTTAAGCATATAAGAAAAGATCGTTGGCTAACGAAATCTGTAGGGTTTTTTAATTTTAAATAAAGACGCTGCTGAAAAGAGCGCCTCAAAATTAAGCTTAATGGATTGGGTTTAGTTAATGGGCTCATTAAATGGAAGAGGCGCTCCTCGGAGGAGCGCCTATGCGTTACTTCTGTAATTATTTTATCGTTTAAGTTTATCCTGCAATTATTTTGTTTAAATATGTCAGAAATAAAAAAAACTCTTTCAAGTGCGTATATGCTCAATCTTTAATTAATTTAATGATTTAGATTAAATCATGATCTCGCACTTACTACTATTAAACTGAACAAAATAAACAAGTAAGATAAAGTATCGATTTAAGTCCCTTAATTTTTTTAATTAGGTCGGTTTGTATTTAAGAGGAAAAAGAATAACAAAAGAAAAAAAAGTCAATTTAGAGATTAATGTCTATTAAAAAACTTATTTAAAAAAAGGTGTCTATAATAAGATTTTTTATAGAAAACAGCCCCATCCCAAACTACCCTTATAATTAACACTTAAAAAAAAGAAATTAGAAAAAAACAAAACAAAAACTAATAAACACACGTGCGCATCCGTGAATTTTTTTTAAAATCGTCATAACTAATTCTAAAAAAATAAAAAAATAAAAAAATTATATATTTGGATAAAGCAAATTAATATTTACGTCTATGATTTTTTTTTCAGAATTTTTTGAATTTTTCGATTTTTTTGAATTTTTTTGAATTTTTTAATTCGCAGAACATGGAATTCCATGTTTTGATATAAGGAATTTGTTTTCCGCAGACACGAAATTCACTGTTTAAAACATGGAATTCCATGTTTAACATGGAATTCCATATTCTGCGAATTAAAAAATTAAAAAAAAAACAAAAAATTCAGAAAATTCCAAAAAAAATCATAGACGTAAATATTAAATTGATTTATCCAAATATGATTTTTTTCGATTTTTCTGATTTTTTTTGAATTAGTTATGGCGATTTTAAAAAAAATTCACGGACGCGCGCGTGTGATGAAATTAGTAGTAGGTGGTGGTGGTGGTTGTGGTGGTGGAGGTGGTGATGGTTGTGGTGGTTGTAGTGGTGGTGGAGGTGGTGATGGTTGTGGTGGTGGTGCTGGTGGTAGTGGTGGTGGTACCTATTATTTGTTTAATATTTAAAAATAAATATTGTATTAAAAATAAAATAAAATATTTAATAATAAAGATAATATAGGTATAAAAAATATAAAGGGGATGTTTTCTATAATTACTTAATTAAGGAGGCATTTATCTCTAAATAAGAAAATTAGTGGCTTAAAAAAATTAAAGGCATCATTAAGGAGGCATTTATCTCTAATTACCCCAAGAAAAAAAGGATAAATTTTATTTATTGGATTAGAAATTTTTATAAAAGAAGATTTGATAAATAATTTTAGATATATTTGATTTTTATTGAAAAGAAACAAAAAAAAAAGAAAAAAAAAGTTAATTTTAGCCTATAATCATTAATAAAATTCATTTTTCTACATTTGACTCCATTTTGGAATGGTGATAAAAATAAATATAAGAGTGATTTTTGGAATGATTCTTTTTTTATATAAATTTTTTAATATAAATAATATAAAAAATAAAAAATCATTTCTATTATTTTCTTTTCTTTCTGTTTCTCTCAATCCAAACAGACCGTTAATGTTTTTGCCGATGGAAAAAGTTAAAACTATGATTAACCAAGTTTAAATATTATAAATGGTGGGTATCAATTTCTATTAACCCCGTCATTCCTCAGTATATTGATGTATAGATTATTTGTATTGTTGGTTCTACACCCTATTTTAGATTTTTTTTTTTTATTGTGATATTGAATATGACTAGTTTCGAGCATTATTATAACAAACGATAGTGATCTTTTATTTAGAAAAGTTTTCTAAAATACAGATCTAGACTTGATTTAGTCTAAAAAATAATCAAAAATACATACGTCGTAATATTTTTTTAAATTCTAAATTTTAGTATCAAACACAAATCATGAGACACTCGAGACCGTTGAAAGTCATCATATGCATTATATAACCTTTCTGTAGCATGGGAAATCGAGGGTAAGATCGTGAAGACAGTACAAAGCCATGAAAAAATGTGCTTATAAATATGAGTAATGCAATGCTGGATATCACCCCAAATCACATCACCCTTTTATCACCTCCTAGGCGGCTATTAAATGGACCAATTATATATTTTCTCTTTCTTGGTTTATCTTTTTATATCTTTTTTATGATTGGTCCACATAAGGGGCGATAAAAGGGTGATGTGATTTGGGGTGATATCTAGCATTACTCTATAAATATTTCTCTTAAGCCATGTGATCAACGAATAAGTAGGCAGTTGAGCGCAACAGTTTAACAAACAAACACACAATGGTAGGATCTTTGATCCCATCTAGATGTTACCATTGCAGATAACCACTTCTTTCCTAACATTTATAAATATCATATCATATCACTTGTAGAAATACGCAACATTCACTAGGACTAAGTTATACACATAGTATGGATCGTCCCTCTTTACATATTAATTATAGTATATTTTAGACTTTATCTATAGGAACTTCTTCTTACCTTGCCGGAAAGGTACCCCACCCCTTGGTTCACTAATAGTGTGTATGATTTCAAAAACTAGGCACCCAAAGACTTATACATATCAAAAGTTTACCCGAAGAAGACATTAGTTATTCGATCTCTCTTGAGGATATTTTTGTCTGATCAGTTTGGCGTTGTTTGTGCAAAGCGTCTACATATCCACTAAGTAACCACAATGAGGCTCAAGAAACAAGTAGTTGAGGATGTGGTAGAGGTTGCGATAGATGATGTGGTGTTTGAAGAGGCAACAAAAGTGAACAAGTCATATAGATAGGAACAACCTCCATGACTAGAAAATCCCATCAACACGGCAATAACCTACCAGAGGCTATTCGACCTAGAGGAACCACTTGTCCAACTCAATAACCCGGATGCTCCACTGACATATCTTGACAATCCAGAAGGTCTTGGGATCCAGCCCATTCATGGATCCAATATTAAGCACTCGTGAGTAGAATTCAACAGTTATTCTAATAGTTTCAACATCAGCAGGCGCAATCGCAGGTAAAGCAACCCCCACCGCAAGTTGGCATCGCCCTAAGAAGAAACGTGTAAAAGATGAAGCATCGTCCCACCATCACCCTAAAGACTCGGAGGGTGATGGTCAAGGACCCGATAACCCTCATCCTTGAAGAATAATCTGGAAAGCATACCAAGCAAGTAGAATATTTTGGATGTGAAATTGATGGAGGGATCAAAACCTTCAATCATACCAGCACATGACGACTCCAAATCAACACAATAATATGTAGGAGTGTCACATAAAACTCATAACTAGTTTATAGTATATTAATTGTAGAGTTTATCACTCTAGTCTGTCAGACAGAGCTCAATAATAGTTCTCCAAACTCAATCCCATATGGTATGGAACTTTTCCCAACTCACACGAAGGCTGAAATGTAGGTTTCTTGGAATTTGAAGCCATTGTTGAGATAGTTTTGACTACTTGAGTCGTTCCAAGATAAAAACATGACTCTAAAATATTATTGCAAACGATTTGGAATTTCATATTATAAAGTGGAGGTCCTTGACAACATGGTTGTTAGGTTGTCATACACATACGGCACAGTACTGCAAGGAAACTACGCACTCTCACCCTAGACAACATGGTGTCGCCTAGGGTGTGATAAAAATAAGATTAAAATAAGCTAGGAAACTACGCACTCTCACCCTAGACAGGCACAGTACTGCAAGTATTACAGGACGTATGCAAGTTTTAGTTAGTAAGTTGAGTTCGTTCTCAGGGACTTAAGTGTGTTATACGAATGGGTAGCAATAACGAGTAAAAGTAAATAATTAGAAGACAGTAAATTAAAGGGAACAGATTTCGAAAGTAAGAATTAAAGCTAAGAAAATAAAGACAATAAAGTAAAAGATAAGAAATATGAGATGGGAAGTATAGCTTAGGTTTTGCTAGTATGCACTAATCCTTCTAATTCTATCTATAGATCTAGCTCATAAGGGAGAATATTAGCTCTTGGTATACTTAGTCAGGATTCTAAATTCCCATACCTTAGACCTTGAGAGCGACTAAGGGGGCTACGGCACAAGCAAGAAGTGTTTTAAATAGGGTTATCAAACGCCACTAAGGCCCTAGCAAATACTGCAATCCTGGCGATATGGTGATTAAAACAAACCATAATGACTATCTAGTTAGAATCATGTTTTGTCAGAACTAATATCGACACTAGACATTATGTGGTGGTTCAATAGTTAAACACCCTGTCAAGGAGACCATCTAACTACTATTAAAACAATCCTAAAGTGATCAGTTCTAGGAAAGATATTAAATCAAAACACATAAACAAATATAAAGTAAGTAGCTAATATCAGATTAAAACATATAATTCCCAAAGAAACTTAGATAGAAGAATTAGAATTCATAGTTTATACATTATGCAAAACCCAAGCTATGGGAGGTTTAGTTCATACCTGAAGGAAATAAACTACTCCATCCGTCTATTTTTATTTGTCCATCTTTCTAAAAGGAGGTGTCCAATATTATTTGTCCAATTTACAATATCAAGACACTTTTTCTCTATTTTTTCCAAGAATACCCCTAATTAAATAGTATAAAGAGTGTTGCAATAAATGACCCTATGTATATTAATTATGGGCAATTGTGTAAAATAGAAGAGTATTAAATGCTCTTTTTAATATTTGTGCACCAAAAAGGTGGACAAATAAAAATGGACGGAGGGAGTAAAAGAAATTACAAAAGACATCATCTTGCTCTCTACAATAAACTGGAAGAATAAAACCTTAAGAACTAATTACTATGAGGCAAGGATTACTAGGGTTCTTTTACAAGTGATATAAGGGTGTATTTATAGGTGTTTAGAAGACCTAATTCGTTTTCTTGAGGAAGAGATAAAGTATTGGACTCCTAGCCCAACTCAAATTCGTATGGAAATAAAGATAAACACTGCTGGACCGTTTTGAGCATATCTTCTTCGTTATTGGTCGGTTTGAGCTCCATAAGATACCAAAAGAATCGTGACAGAATTATCTTTGTCCTTAAAGAAGTAATTTACCAAAATCGGCCTATTTCTTAGGTAAAATAGCACATCTTTAGACGTGTATGCAGAATCCTAGATTTAGGCAGCTTTTCCTTTTCCATCTTTTTAGCTTTTGTTTCCTTATCTCCAATTACCATGCAAATCTCTTTCCATAAGTTGTTGTCTTTGACTTGGACTCTAATTAAGCTCCATAATTATCTTTAAAGCTACACACTAAATAAACAATTAAACCCAATATGCTCTAAAAATAATAATTCAACAAATCAAGACTCAAAATAGGAAAGTGCACTAAAACTCAAGAAAATCGACATTATTGACTTCTAAAACACTAAAAATGAGGTCTCATCCTAACATTAATCTATCACAAATGAGGAGACATCAAATCCAAATCCACAAGGTCTTTATTTTTGTATTCACGTCTCAATCAATGAAGCCTCAGTAGATTCACGATTGACCTTGAGCATGAACATTATTTCTTGACCTTTTTTGCTTTACCTTAAAGACACTCTTATCCATGGTTATGACTTAACTAATTTCTAGAGCCTAATACCAGCTTCAGCCGGCATTAAGGGATGGATGCCTGGGATGTATTTTGATAGCCATTCCTCTACAAAAAGAGGTATAAAAAGAGAACTTATATATATATATATATATATATATATATATATATATATATATATATATATATATATATATATATATATCATACCTAACCTATGACATACACTATGACCAAATGATTCTTATTTAGTGACTAAAGGATGAATGAGTAGAAATGAAATGAGTTAGTAAACCATTACACGTTGTGGAAGGGTCGGGGATCACCCTATAGCCATCACTTCGAGCTAAGTTTTCTAGTGTTCCTTTGTGCATTGCTAAGTTAACGTTCTTGGGATTTTAACATGTTGATTATGTGTAGGATAATATACTTATGAATTATTTTCTGGGTAGTAACTTATGAGACTTGTTATGCATTGTTTGTTTTGTGATTGTTACATGTTTCACCCTTGTGGATTCTTTGGATATGGGACCCTCTTTTGCGCTTAATTTTTTGGGACGACAAAACCTTGAGTTGGGGGTCTTGTTGAATCTTCTTTATTGATATATTTTGATTTATATGAGACATCAATTAGTTAAGTTTTTGATATTAATGGTGGGGTTGACCCCTTTATTGATGTTATTAGAGTTTTAGCTAATCTTGGATGATAGATGTATTTTTAGAATAATTTGAGATAATTAGTGTGTTAAGTGTGTAGATCCTAGGTACATGGATGATATTTGACCCCAAGATAAAGATATATAATCAAAAAGCCATGAAGAAACCCAAGATAAGTTGCAAAAGGATCCAAGAATTCCATTAGAAACTCAACAAGAATTTCCAGTAGAACGCATCCGTCAAGTTTGAAAATTCACAACAAATAATTGGTGAGGATTCTGATCATGAAACCTGCACTAAAGATATCCCTTTGAGTGTATATTGGTTTAGAAGAAAGATTCACAAAATGGATTTGAATTGAAGAAATTATGTATGTTTGTTCAGATTTGAAATAGTCCATTGTGCCACTTTTGACTCTCTTAAGTTGGCCCAGTTGAGCTAAAACCTGGTTGGGGATTATATATACTATTTTTTAGCCTCAAAATATACTACTTATCATATTTGAGAGCTTATAATATTGGGAGTGAAGGGCATGAAGAAAGGAGTTCATCTTCAACCCTATATTTCACCTTCTTTCCTATTCAATTAGAGTAATTCTTCCTTATTCTTATTTGTTTTCTTAATTATGACTCTTTTATATTTTTTTACTTCCTTCCATTATTAATTAAACTATTTAGTAGCTTGAATTTCTTGGGCATGAACTCTAGTTTGCGATCGGGATTTATTTTATATGACTTTGGGATTTTACATTTATATAAAAAAAAGGAAAGTTGTTTTAGTAATTATTCTTGTTCTTCATGCTTAGATTCTTGTAGTATGACCATATGCATAGGGTTTTTTAGCTATTGAATTACGCCCAATAGGGGAATTTGGTAGTGGAACTAGGTTAATTATGCCTTTTAGACCTGAAGACTCAGAGTAGCTAAACCATTCTGGTAATCACGTTTGGGTTAGAACTTTTGGCGTAAAATAATTCTATAGTATCACTCGAGAGAGGTTCCTATGATTAGATAACATCCTCCGATTCATCTGGGATGAACTTAGGGTGACTTTAGAATCCCGATTAGAGATAACGTTCCTTTTTGTATAGAATTGCAAGTAAGTCCAAGTTATAGTTAGTGGGGATAACAAGTGTCTCGAGGTACGCCTTCTCACTATTGTTCTACACTATTTATTTTAATTTCTTTATTTAATTATTAATTTAAATTCGTCTTAGTAGTTCTTATATTCAAAAACCAAACAAAAACTATTTACTCTTAGTTTTTGTCCTCAACGAATCTCTGATAGAAACTAAAATTACTTATTAACTCTTAAACCCCTGTAGAGACGAACTTACTTACTTACTTTATTACTTGTGAATACTCATACACTTACAAGTTTTTATCTTTTGAGTGGTTGATTTATAATCACACCTCGGAAGACAACATATATCACTTATCATTGAAGTACTTTTAAGTACTGGTATATATCTTTTATCTTATTCATCTATCAATATCTCGTTTTCTCTTAGTCATCCATCAATATCTTGTTTTGGGTTATATTATAAGGTATCTAGTTATGGTTAGTAGTTAGAAGTTGACTACTATAGACAAAAGGTCCAATACACGCGTAATTTCCACATTCCTTCTTCAACGTGAATGATGGCATATACATCACAATCGCCACCCCATTAAAACAAAACCCATCATATCTTCATTTTTTTCTCTATCCATTTATCTTTCAATCATTACTTCTTCTCTCTCCATAATTTCTCTTTTGTTGCTATGATAAATTTATACAACACAAACCCAGCCTAATCAAAACAAACCCTAAAAAAAGCAATTATGTAATCGTTACTAGGTCCAAGAATCCATGGTAGAGTTTAAGCTTTTGTAGGTCCATGGTAGAGCTTAAGCATTTGCAAAATCCATTTTTATGGTAAGAACCCATAAACTTATTTTTAGTTTTTTTCCACGCATTCCAGTAGAGAATTCTGGGGTTTTAATTTCTCATCAGATTTGTAGCACATGTTGTTGCTTCTCATCAAATCTGCATTTTTGTTATCCATTACTAGGGTTATTTAGTGTATCTAGTGGGTATGGATCTGTATGTCATTTTCTAACTATCTATATGGGTATGAATATATATAGGTACGGATCTATAAGGCTATGCACCCAACAAACTGTATTAGTATGTGTCCAGCCTTCTGTACAAGTGGGTATGGATTGTGGTGGGTTGGATATTATATTGTGCATTGGGTATGTGTATAGTGGTGTGTATATACCCCATCCATATATGGGGGGTTTATGTGTATTTGTATAAATTCTATTTTTTGGTTTTAATTGATATTCTTACACATTAACATTATAGAGTGGAATACATTATCATTGCTTCAGGCCCAAAAGTTATGTCTTTCACAAACTAACATATATTTTATTTAAAGACGTATCTTTAAATTATTAAAGTCACAACCCTTTCTAATGGATGTTTAACCACATATTCATTTTCTGTAAATAGTTTTCCAACTCAAACATTTGATTCATTCAATTTTTAAAAAACATTATGCATTAAAAAATAAGAGAGAGAGAGAGAGAGAGAGAGAGAGAGAGAGAGAGAGAGAGAGAGAGAGAGAGAGAGAGAGAGAGAGAGAGAGAGAGAGAGAGAGAGAGAGTGTAGGCAAGAAGTATCATTATTAAGTTCGTTAAAGTTTTGAAGAATTTGTGTGTTTGTTACTTTCGAATAGTTTTATCTTTGTATTTTGGAGGCTGAAACCAACAAATATAAGACACTGGTATGTGGCCTAAATACCTTAAGTATCGTATCTAATCAGAGACTTGACTAGTAATTTCTATTTTGTAGATTTAAATACCTTAAGAAAAAATTCTCAAAATCGTAGGGATGAAAGGCACAACTACAATCGGAAGAATGAAAGAAATTTTTTTATCAAGGTGGTACTTCAAGCAATACCAACATATGTGATGTCCATTTTTCAGCTCCTAAAGAAGTTTTATATATAGTTTTGCAACATGACAGCTAACTTTTGGTGGGGGTCAAAAGAAAATAACAATATTCACTTGTTAACTTGGGAGAAAAAAATCGTTGGGAAAGTGATCAGAAGCTTAGGCCCCCTTTGGTTCGTGAAAATAATGGGTATTTTCTGTTTTCATTTCCTATATTTTCCAAAATGCTAATGAAAATGTGTTTGACTAAAGAAACTGAAAACATTTTTCTGGAAAATTAAATAAAAACAGTGCTATATTAGAGAATGTGAAATCGACGTTTTCCATATTTTCTAAAAGTAATGAAACTGAAAACGATAATCATTTTCTGAAAATATATTTTGAAAACGAAAACAGAAAATGTTTTCATAAACCAAACAGGGCCTTAGGATTTAGGGTATGTTTGGATGGAGGGATTGGGAGGGAGGGGATTGTATTAAAGGATAATGACAATCCCATCCCTTGTTTGTTTTGGAAATAAGTAGAGGGGATAGTTTATTAAAGGATACTTGCAATCCCTTACTATCCCATATATTCAATCCCTCCAATTCGGTGGGATTAGGAAGGAAGGATTCTTTTATTACATTGTAATGTCTAAGTTACCCTTATTCTTTCTTTATAAAATATTTTAATAGGGGTATATGAGTCATTTAGTTATAAAAAGAATCCCTTCCTCCCATTATTCTTCTAATCCAAACACCGGATAAATGTTATCCTTTAATAAAATCCTCCCTTCTCTTTTTATTCAATCCAAACAAGATTAAATACTCTCCTTTCCATTCCCTTGTTATACTCTCCCTTCCTATCCTTTAATAAAGAATCCCTCCTTAATCCAAACATACCCTTAGAGATTTTACAAAGATAAATATATCAATGTTGGCATGTCAAGGATGAAAAATATGGAAGAATCCATATTTATTAGCATCTCAAGTTCTCAAAGGTATTTATCACCCAAAGACAAGTTTTATGGACGTTAAGTTATGACAAAATAGATTATGGTCATGGATAAGTATAATTAAAGGACGATAATTACTATTACAAGAATAAAGATATATTATTGGAAACAACATTTGGAATCACAAATGGATCGACACGCCATTCACATTAGAACAACCGGAGGGATGTCAAGTTCAAAAGGTTAAGGAGATATTCAATTAGCAGAAGGATGGATGGTATGAGGAAGTGATAGATGACATTATACCAGACCCCTTAAGTACATCATCAATCATATTAAATTACTAAAATGAGATAAGGAAGATAAATTTATTTGTCCACTCAACAAAGACGGAACTTACACAACAAAGTCAAGCTATCATGCACTAATCAACACACAACTCAGAGAGGAAACACAATCAATAAGAGTTGGTGAGTTATATGACCAACGCATCTACGAAGTTATTTGGGATGCCAACATTCAACGAGGTTTAGATTTTTGCATGGAAAAGATTGTCATAATGCATCACGTATGGCTAAGAATTTGTCAAAGAAGGAAATGTGCAAAGATGAGAAATTTTGCTGTTTGTATGAAAATGGAAGAAACATTGGAACATTTACTCCTCACATGTACAAAAAGCAATAAATTGATGGACGACGTTTTATCGAATTGGGTACTCAAGGTCACAAAAAGATTTGAGAAGGATGAATGTGACAAGTGGATTATTACATCATATATTATCTTAGGTCTCTGGAATATATGGAAAGATAAAATGACAAGACTTCATGATGAAATTGTTTTTGATATCAAAGTTATTATTGGAAAAGTAGAACGAGTCATGATAGAATTATTTGGAGTCAACTTGTCAGATACGAAAATACATAATATGGCAGAGAAACAAACTACAATAAATGAATCCAATAAGTTTAAGATAAGCATTACAAACGTCTCAGTATTATGTGATGCATCTAATACAAAGCAAGAGGTTATATTGGAATTGGTATGCTTGAACAACATGACATTCGAAATATGGATACTACACATAGGTTGGAGTTTCTTTACTCTTCGCCAGAGGATGGGAAAGAAATGGTTGTTCTTCACGCAACCAAGTTAGCTTAACAATATCATAATTTGAGTAAAATTGTTTACTCAGACAACCTTAAAGTTATCCTAGATATCTCACCGCCATAAAAAACTAATAGAGTCACCAGTCTCATTGTCAATAAGATTAGAGATCTGACAAGAAGGAATAGGACATCACCTTCCATCAATTTTGCTAGGCGTGTCAATCCAATGATTGATTCCGTAGTTAGGACTACTAGCGTCGTACAACATAAGTCATCTCTTTTTCAGACACTTAGACCCAATTTTATTGAATAGAAATATATGTTAATTAGCTTTTGTTTTATCTACTAGATATGTCTAGCATTTAAACATATGTATATTTTTCAGGCTTTAATTTTATAAAATATCAAACTTGAAGAAAAAAAATATTATAGATAGCAACATATGAAGAGATGAATTTTTATATATCCATTATATCTCAAAAAAAAAAAAAAAAAAAATTGGGAGGCGTATGAACAAATTAATAACTAAAAACAAACATACGTGTGATGGTAAATAACTATAACGGTCCTTTATGTTTCCAAATTATGACGAATTGGTCTTTTAATTAGTAAAATACTACATATTTAGTCTCTTATCTGTTTTAAGTAATAAAATGTTAGTCTCAAATTACTAACTTTTTCAATCTTTTGTCAGCAAATATTACACGTGTAAGATTAATCTTTCTCCATTAAACTGTCTATTAAATTTGTTTCTTTTTCATTATATTGGAAAATCATTTTAAATTTATACCACTAAAAGTAAGTTAAGTAATTAATTACTACCATTTATACCATTTGAGGAGCTGGTAATGGTATATATCATTGATCATATATGTAACTAAAAATAAACAAATTCTAAATGTAAAGAACCATTATATTTAATTTTTGGTCAGAGTTCTTGACCAAAATAATTTGTCAGGTAAAAAGGACCATTAGAATAACATCTAATATGGTGAGGTTATTATGCTAATCTTGTTATCATATTAAATAAAGAATGTATGACCTTTCTTTCACATTCTTCAACTTCTCAAACAAAGGAATGATGCGGAGATGAGATGGACAAATTCTCATGATTGACCACAAAATTATTGGCCACTAACTTGCCATCTTCCCAATATATTTATTATTAAAACAATTTAATTTGACTAACAAACTGATTAGCAACCTAATAACAAGACACCAACTCATATTCCACCTCAACTTTCGTAATCATACACCTTGATTTGACCACTCACAGAAAGCAACAAGTATATAATATTATTATAGTATATCTAAATTCTATAATACCATATAAATCAACTTATTATCAATTGATCTAGGGCTAATATCTTTATTTTTTTCCATTATCCGTGGACACACAGTGTTTTGTTTGTCTCGTGATGCATCCCCTCAAGGACACCATTGAGGAATCATTAAGAAATTGTGATATTCGGGCATACATACCTAGTTCCCTATATTCTACTTTAATAATGGAGTGCTTTGTCACCAAAAATGAAGTTTTGTATAAGAGCCAGTTTACAAATGATCGAGACCATGACGACTAGTTAGAGAGTGTGCTATGGATATATGTATGATAACTATTGAACCCTCCTATATACATCTTATATGTGGTAGTAAAACAATTAGCTCCCATGTTTTGACTTTATTATTGAATTTTTTTTCGCCATGTACCGTTTGTTTAACATTTCATTGTCCAACCTCCCTCGTGAGTCAAGTTATAAGAATTCTATTGAACATGCATGACATAACTATATTTATATAGTCGACTTGCCCTAATCGAATACAAACTAGGTTTCTTTTATACATATATGTGCAACGATACACAATCAATCATGTAATTTGGATCTATAAAACATAAGAGTGTAGAGAAAAACACAAAAGGAAAATGAAGTTTCACAACATAAAAATGAGGTCATTAACCATCTAAAGTAATCCATATCTAGTAAAAGATCTATATTAACATCCTTCTTTTGTGTGTACACTACAAATACATCCATCCATCAATCTAACCCCGAAATGCCAGGGTATTTTCTTTCTATACACGCAATTCGATTCATTATTCAATATACGTAAAAATATCGATCCTTGCTTTCCCATATTCACCCATACCCATAATACCCCCCTCGAGGCTTTGCACTTCCATTTCAAAACTTCACAAAAATCCCCTTCATTGTAACAACACCTCTCCAAACTCTCTCACTTTCTCACTATAATCTATGTAGAGAATAATCATCATATCTAAATATGTCATTTAAATACTACTCAATACTTCTTCTTCTAAAGGTTCCAAACATTCCCATGGATTCGCATAAAAATAATCCTCTTCTTTAGGTCGATCCGGTATCACTATTCTTTTAATAGGATTACCCATACGTGCACTATGTATCTCCTTAACTGAACCCGAAAACTCATCCCATTGTACCGTTCCATTACTATATAAATCTATCGAATCCACTAAATGTCTTCTATCCAATAGAATCGTCTTCTTATATCCAAGATATCTGAAAACAACACGAATTTCATAAACCTCAGGGACTAAAACGCAAAAACAAAAAAAAAAACACAATTTATCATACCTTCGATGACCTTCAACAACTTTCGCCATATTTCCATCATAAGTAGGTACAAAAATATCACTTTCTAACGAAACTAAATAATCCAAAGCAGCCATTTGTGAAGAATGATTCTGAAAAAACATAAGATCCGAAGGCTCTAATAAAGTCTCCTTCCTAACCTATTAACCACACATAAAAAGTCAACACACGAAATTCAGTCAACTCAACACTTTCATTACTTACCAAATTTGGATAAGCTTCCTTTAAATTCGCTAATCTTCTTTTACCACCGTAAATTTCACCAGCAGCTATATAAATTTGAATATTACGATCAATATCTAAAGCTTTTAATGTAAGAGCAGTTTCTTCAGGTGTTAAAGGACATAAACCCTCTTTTCTTTTAATATCCGAATTTATAATCTTTTCTTTCCACCATGGATATGCGTATCTATAATTAAATATTTTACGTTAAATTAGACATATGAAAGTAATATATAATAAATTAATAAATTTATTTACCTCATAGCTGTTAATTCTTCAACTTCTTGGTTTTTACAACCTTGTGTACATCCAGAAAAAGCTAACATATCCATTTCGTATCGAAGATGAAGTACTAAGAAAGGACCGTTTTTACGTAAAGCGTTAATTACCTTTTTACCCAGTTCTTCGATTTGTGGTGTGAATTTTAATGCGCTGAAATTTACTCTACACCGTAACTTTTGAGTATCTAATGGTTGATTATTATTTGCGAGACGAGCATCTGTTCTATTTAAATGTACTACTTTGAATTTCTTTATAAGAGGAAGTATCTGTGTATTGGTAAATGTGGTGTTTTATTACAACCTAGTAAAAAATCGAAAAATTGTAAGGAAATGGATAAGGATAAGTTACGTACTTGATTATGATAATACGAAATATCGGACCAACTAATAGGTGCCATTTCACGGATTAATCCTGATTCAACTCTTTGTTTTATACGAGGAGGTAATTCTTTTAATATTCTTACTTCATCTCTTAAGGATGTAATGAAATGATTAACATCGAATATATCTTTGAATTCACTGCACAATTGATACACAATTAATTAATCAGTTAATACAAAGTACTAGGTTTTATGAACACAAACCTAGGATCATTCCAGAAGGAGGTTTTATCAAGCTCAGGAACTATGAGTGTCACGTTTAAATCACGTGCAATCGCTACCATATCACAAATCTGTAAATAACAAAAAATAGAAAAAATTAAATATAATTGACTAATTTGATTATTTGATAAGCAGAATTTACTTACTGCAGCTCTCATTTGATTAAGCCCTCCATTACATGAAACCATTAAGTAACCATTGTTTCTATAAACCCCTGTAATAATCGAAAATAGATATAATTTAATAAAGGGTTTATAACAACATAGTCCTCTGTTTTTTGCATAATGGTCCTGGAAAAATAAATAAATGAAAAATAGATACATACTTTTGGGAGGAAGAACACGAGTAACAATTTGTGGAACAGATTTAACTTCCATAGCTAAAGAATCTTGTTGAAAACATGAAGGCCAACCTTTTAAAACCCTTGGTCCCCAATTATCACCTAGTGTAGTCAACTGAACCAAGAAAGTCCATAATAAAAATGTTGTAGTAGCTCGTATCATCCATAGTTTCATTCTCGATCGAGATATAGAAGAGGCTTTTAACTTTAACTTTTCCCCTCGGAATTCGCTCATTTTTAACCCCATTAATCCTCCGAATCCCCATTTTCTTCTCATCTCTATTTCTTCAAGTTTGCACATAACCTTCTCGGAAGAAGGTATTGTTTATTAATCTCCCTTGATTTTCGCTTACAATTGGGAGAGTTTTCGCGCAATGTAAGAAGCAAAACCACACCAAAACCTTCAACGAACTGCTTTTTATCCCAAATTAAGACTTAAAACTCAAAATAAGCAACGATCGGGATTAGAACCGAAACTTGCAATCTTGTGAGTGATAAAAGATTACTTTTATAACTAGAAATGTAGGGAAAGATTGAAACTTTTTGCTTAAATTGAGGCAAAAAAATCAAGCTTTACAGCACATTCGATGAAAAATTAATGAAGAAGAATTTATATCTGACGATCAATAGAAAAACTGGGTTGGTTGGTTTTAAAGAGAGGAATAAGAAATGTAATATAATTAATGCGGTGGCTCAGACGGAGATCTGTGATATTTTCCGGCGAGTAGGTGAAGAAAATTGCCGGAATCTGAGACCGTCGGTGCCGTTAAAAGATATAGATACAGAAAAGGTAGAGAAAGGGAGAGAGAGATGAGGTGTGATGGTGCACAAAGGTACAATTTGTGTGTTTTTGTTTTGTTTTTTTGGTGTAGTTAACTTAACTATGGTATTGGGTCAATGAATTTATAGAATATAATTTCCAATATATGCCAACCTGGTTTTTTACTACTTTTTGATTTGTTCTTTTTTCCTTTCAATATATTTTACCACACCAGATATGGAAGGAAAAAAAGTTTTAGTTGTTTTTTTCTTAAAACATGTCAAACATAGTTGATTTTGTTACCTTTATCATTTATCTAGTAATTTACATATAACAAATTTGTCTTACTAGTGTATAACATATCGGTAATGGTTATCTATATAATTATAAAGTAAATTACTTTAATTAATCATTTCTCTTGATTTCATTTTGTTTTGCTTTAAAATATTTAAGGAAATCTCCTTAATCCATGTGTGATAAAGTATGCATGTATTTAAGAATTTTGCGGGCGCTAGTGAAAAACTGTGATTTCTAGGATGCGATCCAATACCACGTTACGAGGTTGCATGGATATCTTGCGCCGGAGTGTAAGTTTTGAGATAAGGATATACAAACCAAAAAGTGAATATATGTGCAGATATGTTGACAAAGAAAGAAGTGGATAGTTGTTTGAAATGGTGACGTATATTGTAAATCGTATAATTAACGGTTGAAGGTTGAGATTGGTTGAGAGGGTGTCTCGAACCTCCCTCTAAATTTGGTATTTTGAAGACTTGTTGAGCACGTTTAGTGAGAACCTTATCGAAGGGGATATGTGACGAGTTACAATCATACAACGACATTCATATATAAAACGTGCTTGAGGCATCTGTCATAAAGCGCTCGATATACATATAAGTGTTATCAGATACCCCTTTTATATTTGATGAACACACTTGAAGTGAAATCTATATATCTACTTAGCTAGAGATAAATGAGATTGAATTCTTAAAGTTTTGTGCTTTGTCTATACTTTCCACATGCCACGTGCCTATAAAAGTGTTCTCTTTACTCCTTTTGTCGTGAACCTCTTAAGCTTTTATGCGTTGTGTCTGCTCCAGCTATTGTTGAACGCTTACAGTAAAGTGGTAGGTTTAACATAACTTGTAGGAGGCATTGGGTTATAACACCAACCATGAATATGTTTTGATCTTAAAACTACATCAAGGATAGTTGTAACATGCATAGTGTGTTTGACGTCTTCCACCCTTGTTTATGGGGATATCTCCTAAGCATTTTTTATTAATTTTTTGACCAACCATGATGTATGACATATAATGTACTTAATCTCGAGTAGAAAGAAGGGTGAGGTTTCAAACAACTATGGGTTTCTTTCGAGGATGAGAAGAAAACTTGCTTCTAATATTGTCTCTAGGAGTATCAAATTTTAGTTGACACTCGTCTGCCTGCTTTCCAAATACCACAAGTGCTTAAGAATAGCCTCAAGCATAGTACACTGCGATCATACTGAAGTTTAATGTTATCCTCAAGCAATTTGAGCCACTATATATAGACATGAAACATAATGTTGGTTAACCACTAGCTGGTCTCATCACAACATAGATTTTGGCGCTCCCAGTATTTCATATTTGGGCCCTAGCCCACAATTTTCTAGTTAAATGTCATACTCATGCCATGACGCTGCCCTAGTGATCTAATAGGCAGTCAACTTAAGGAATAAATAATAAACGAGGTTAGACCATTTAATTGTATGTTTATGAACAAATGAGATTCTAGGATGATAGGATCTCTAAAGTCCATATCTAACTATATAAAACGATGTTGCATGGCTTCTCAGGCTGGGAGTAACAAAAAATAATTCAAACTCCTATTATTTGAGACAATCAAGAAATGTTATTCTCTTAAATCATATCATCTTATGGAACCCTTATCTCCTCCTAATAAAAAGGACCACAATTTTAAGACTCTCGAGATATACAAAGCCAAAATTTAGCCTCCCGGGATTACCAAGGAGTCGGATAAATCCATGTATGTGTTATTGGCATGTATTATAAATCCTTACACAATTCGATTAATTATTAGGATTTAGCTCAATACATGATTTCTTATATGTGTTTATACATGAATATGATCATACTGATCTTGATTTCTATTTTTCATATTTACATATGCTTATGTGTAATTAAATCTAGGTACGATATTGTAGTAACACATGTATTAAATCATATAATACTTACTACCTTGACCCTCAGTCAACTTGGCACATGCTTTGTAGACTGTATCCATCACAATCATTATAGTTGAGGTAATTTATTATTGTATATCTTTTACAATAAAGTTAACAATCTTTCTTTATATATTTCTCACCAGATTCCAACAGAGGCTTCATTTCTAAACTTCCACTAACTTGAGGGGACGAGTAGCTTCGTGAGCCCTCTTCCCGTGTGTACTAATGGTGTTGTTGGGTTTCATAGGTTCATATTGTTATACAAACAGGCAAATGATTTCTATCAAATCACTACACCATTTATAGATGATGTTTGTTTTGATATATCATATGTTAATACTTATGTTGAGGGTAAAGACAATAATGAATCATAGTTGTATCTCGAATAGCTCTTTGTGTTGCCAAAAGCTTACTATGGAACTTTCATGTCTATGATCAAGTGAGATTGAGAGATAAAAGATATGAGAAGTCCTATGATGAGTATCTAAAGGATGTTTGGAGTCTAGTTGTGGATGTTGAGGATTCAATTGAGGAGTTGGTGTCAACTAAAAAAACTTTTGGGGTCACGACCCTAGTGTTGTGGATCCATGCCTACTGGGATATTCAATGCCCCTTATAAGTTGTAAATAAACATGACCAGTGATTTGTTGAGTAATCTATCATAAAAGTAGTTTTGTAAGAAAAAAGGACAGAAAAGAGCTGACATGAGTCATCTTTGGAAGGGGGGGGGTCATCGGAAGTCTTAACTCACAACCTTATTATCCACAAGCGGGCCGTTGGATGATAGATGTAATTTTCTCACCTTCGAAAAAAGTGGCTTGATTGTACTCCTACCATGGTTCCTTGAAGAAGATAAAGGTTGTCACATAGTGTAAGAGTTTATATCCAACAATAGTGTCACCTATCACTATGGACTTTGTCTAGAAGTTATACTTAACTTATTCATTTTTCCATCAAATGTTTATTTTGATCAATGATTTGATTTCCCTTTGTAACATGGTGATATCATTTGTGAGATAATAAATCATTTAATGTCTTGCACATCAAAAAACGAGATGGTTATCTATCCAAAGACAAAAATCACTTCAAATGTATAAGTTGACTAATCGGCCACATATAAGGCAATTTGAGTCTTATGTGGATCAACTTGATAAATAGTTGTAAAAGGGTCAGTAATACGATACATAATTGGCCCCATAATGTGATATCAAGATGGTCTAGTTTAAGATAATGTCACACAGGTTCCACCAGTTGTATAAGCACTCCAAAAAATAACTCAGGGCTCAAACTTTGGATGATGAAGGACGGTAGGAGCAAAATAAATTGTAGTTGATTAGATATGAAGAGTTTACCGTATATATCTATGTTTGTTTCTTATTTTATGGTTGAGGGAAGACTAATTGCGTTCCAAAAGTAGATGTATTATATCTAATCATGTATCTTTACCTTTGGGAGGTTAAAAAGGAAAGTGATTTAGTGATTCCTCCTGATCCACATGTGGAAACTTGTCTGGTAATATAGAGGATATGATATTCTCTTTGTTTTACCTGTCGAGGGAATGTTACTGGAGGTATGGAAAAAACAAATATATAAAGGGGGAAATATGATGGGAGGATGAAAATGGTAACGATGTTATGGAAAAATCCTTGATTAACAACATACTGTAAAGTAAAGCGCAAACTAACTAGTTTTAACTCACGTAAAATTAATGCTAGCTTGGAACATAAATTGTTTACCAAAATTGCTAGACGTGTGTATTGCTAGTGACTAAGGTCTATTTAGGTACATAACCATGTTAATTCCATGAATTGGCCCACTGAGCTAACCACGTGAAATTCAGATCTAGTATAGGGGTAGCCCTTTCAAAATAAAAGTCATCGATGATAATAGGATCACTCTACATCACTCTCCAACCAATATGGAAATGATCATATGACTCAGACATCAATGGACCATATTTTGTATCACAAAAGGCGGGAGTCGCTCCGATAAATCCCTGTAATTTATATCTCACCAATCCTGGTATGTTATGAATGGTAAGATGCGTGCACTACAAATTACTAAAATAAATAAAAGAACAAAATTAGGATCCTAACAAGTCATGATCTCATCTACCAAATATAGATAATGCAATAATTGGACAAATAATATGCAATAACTCGTTATTCCTCATCACCAATGGGGTAACCCCTCCATGTACGACTGGGTCTCAGGAAGTTGATAGATACCCGGACTTTCATGGGGAGTATGTATTTACACACCTTTTCCTATAAAAGTATACACCATGTTCGACACTGCTAAATTCCGAATGAGGGGTCATCGACAAGAGGTGTCGATGTGTTGAAATAATATGGCATTTTTACCTATTATTTAGGAAATCTTTAGCCTATTTTACCTTGCTATTCGATTGAATAACGGGAATTTAGGTAATATATTTTTCTTAATTTTTAATGAAGAAAATATGCTTAAAAGGGAGATATTATTGCTATTTTAGGAAAGCAAAAATCTCAATAGTTGTTAGAATTGTAAATGAAAAACAAATCCACACTCAACACAAAAGAACGTCACTTTGATCAACCAAGTTTGCCAAGGTGAGAAGGAATTTAGACCACTTAGGTCAAGGGAGTCAAAAGTATCTGCCTTGGAATGAATCATTAGAGTCTGAGATAAGACAAAGAGAAACAAGAAGGAAATAAACAAGATAAACTTGAAGATAAGTCTAATCTTTTAAAAAATGATTCCATTTTGTACTAGAATTGTATTACATATGCTATCTTTAGCTATTTTCTTATAAATAGGCTAGCGCTCTGACTAAATTCACAGGATATAGAGATATGTAGACTTTTTGGTAGTAGTTTTTAGACAACAAGTCATTGAACATTAGTAGTTTAAATTTACATGCCAGTTCTAATAATTAGTTTTGAAAAAAGATAAATTATTAGAGACAAAAGAATTTCCCTCCTGTCTATGGGTAATGTTTCCTCCTATATCTTTTATTTGTATGTTTCTGTCATTAGTAGACAAAACACCTAGTAGCTTAGGGTGTTATTAAGGATCTTTGCTATTTTATACATGTTGTTCGGTAAAAGGGATTCTAAATATTGTTTTGATTGATTTTGTTATATTTGAAAGTATTGAATCAATTAATTAATCCACATAACTCAAATTGTAGATGATCGACGGTATTGCTACAAGTCATGCAATAATAGTGTTAGACAATAACTAAGGTGACATAATGGAATAAGTTGGAATCAATTTTAGTTTAAGCTATGGAAAACTAATTGAATTGTCATAAGTTGATAACCTGGGGTTCCAAATCAGGTATAGTCATGAAGTAGTTTAATGAATATAGGATACACCATAATAATCTAAAGCGAATAATAAAAGAAATATAATCCTAAATAGTATCCTAACATAGTTATCTCATTACATAAAATGTAATTTATATTTTAATCTTTTTTATTTACATCATTTCTCAGTTTAGTTACATAAGATAAGTTTGTAACCCTCTTTTTCTTAGTATATCTAAGTTAGGTAATTTTCTCAGATACTCTCAAATCTTCAATAATTTGTCTGCTGGATCTACATTGTGGTAAAGAGGAATACTAAATTATTTAATTGATCATATTTTTGTGAACACATCTTATATTTGATTATTTTGTAAGAAATTAGAGACATTTACAGAAGCATCATGTACACAAAGTGTATCAGTTACCCTTCAACCACAATGAGGTAGTATTCCTTATTGATTTTATTGACATCAAGGAAAGATTATATACAATTCTACCGGAGGAGTATGTACCCGCAATGGGGACGATATAAGTCTATTGTGTTGATTGAGACTTGGGAAACAATATAAAAAATCCTTTTTATAACAATATAGTCTGATCCTCGATACCACAAGGTTTAAAACCTCTTACATTAGCAACACTGAAAAAGTGATCAAAATATGTCCATAGAGTATTTGTCCTTCCTATATGAATCTCATCCAAGAGTCATTATTATGTTTGATGTGTTAAGCGTGTTGCGAGAATCTTTGTTGGTGTAGGTCTTTAACATGGATAACCATTTTTATTCCATTCCTAAGAATTTGAGGGAAAGACTCGACAAAAAGAAACCTCCAAAGTAATAGCTTTATTTGTCTCTCAAACATATTGATATATCACTCCAAATCATTGGACCCTTTATATATTTATAACATGAAGGGTTTAAAGTCGAACGACATCACAATGCCAAGTATCTTCCACAAGAAGAGGGTTTTTCTATTACCATAAGAGTCCTTTTCAGACTAGTAAATTACTCTCCTCATTTTTAGTGGTGCATGATCTTGATGCTTCTCCTGGTACAAGTTTCTAGTTAGATATCTAGCCATGCTTAAACTAGGGTTACATGTGTCTCCGTTGTATCCTCCCCACCCTATGTACTAGTTGTGAAAGGGTTATCCTTTGGGAATACGAGATGATGTGAGAGCATTTTTGGGGCATTTTGCTTCTTCATAGAATGTTAGCAATGTTTGATGTATGAACCAAGAGAACTAGTGGTTAAAGTTTGCTCCATAAGGGATGATATATGGGTTATATTCCTCCTATAGTGGTGTAGTAGAATCTGTATAAGGTACACTCCCACGTCCTCCGACAACGTGATCATGCGGTGGCATCGGTGGTTCAGATCATAAACAACTTTATTTTTACCAGCTTACCCCTAGTCTTGGTTCTACCTCCATGTTAATTCTCATTGGGTCAAAATTCAGTTGTAACTTATCTATAAACGATGCCAAACGGTGTCAATTTCAGACGTAATCAAGGATAGTCCCAGTTGTACATTTCGAAAGTATTCTTTAGCGTTTTAGTAATTCTATAAGATGATCAGACATGTTAGAACGTTAGGGGAACAAAATCCTAATAGTATTCCAACACTCAAGGTAGAGTTGGTAATACGCAAAGGGATCTCGGAGGAAGTCCTAGGAGAGAAACCAGTGTGTATGATTGTATTGAGAAAGTCATAATTCGGTTACCTTGTTAACAATTTTGAAAAGTACTTAAAATGCTTCAGAGTCAGCATAATACATGTATATATCATAAACAATTATGAGTAGTTGGGAGTTGTTAGTGTCCTACAATACTACTACCCGTATATAACTAATGGTTGGAAGTTGTGATTAGGTGGAATGTTGTTAAAAATCGCTCTAAATTTGGTGGTCTAGAGCCTAGATGAATACACTCAATGGGAGACTTACCAAAGGGGTTACTCGTCGAGTTACAATCATGTCATGTTAACTTTATATAAAAACACCACCGAAACATCTTTTGGAAAAATCTCAAGTTATTTATAGGTATTATCATCTACTCCCTCCATCCTAAAATTAATGTCCACATTACTAAAAATAGTGTCCCAAAATTATTATCCACTTAGAATATCAAGACACTTTTTTCCAACTTTCTCCATTATTACCCTTATTAAAAAAAAAAAAATTATACTTACAATACATATTGAAAATATCTAGATATTTTATTATGAGTAATTTTGTAATGTGTATATGCAATTATTAAGTTTCTTAATTTTTATGAAAAACTAAGTGACATTATTTTTAAGATGGAAGGAATATCATTTTATAAAATACACATTTAGATATTTGTCATATAGTAATAGTTAATCAATGATTCATCATCTTTTAACTATGAAGATCTAACTAATTTAAATATACTCAAATAAAATATACCCAAATAATTTTAATTTATACATCAACATATGTCATATAACCAAATATGTACTAGTACATTCATTCAGGTTAAAGTAATCCAGAACCAGTTCTGATATTTTAAAAAACTAAAACAAAAAACGTCCCTAAAATAAGTACAAATTATATAAAATAAAACAAGAAATTTAAAATATAACAAAAAAAGTAAATCAAAGAATTGTTTATTCAAAATATACACTTTGGCCTGACTTGGTCACCAAATTATAATTTAATTAAATATATATTTTTAAACAAAAAAAGTGGTTAACAGTTTTTTATCTTGGAGTACGCTAAAAGTGAATCATAAATTAAGATGTTATATGTTTTAAGTATAAAAAGAATTAAGGGGCCTATATTTATAAGAATTGGAAGGAAAAGGCCAAAGACCATGGTTTTTTTAGCTTTCCTAAGATCGGCCTTATCATGATCTTTGTCTTCTCTAATTTTTCAAAGGTGTAAAGTATGAGTTATATGGTTTGAATAGTTTTTCTGAATATGTGTAATATAGTTTAAATTTACTTGAATATGGATGAAAAATCTTGTATACGTTTTATGAAATTAGTCATAGTGATTAGCTAGTTTAGACCATATACCATTATTATAAGTAAAATATAATATGGAGAATTTAAATCCTAAAAATTTAATACATATACAGTTTTATGATATTTTATCAAATATGACAAAAGGAACTATATTATCAACATCAAACCAACGAACTGTAACAATAATTCTAATTATATCTTGAAAAGAAACAAATACTAAAAACCGAAAAAAAAAAATTAAAGATTCTTTTAGGATAGGATAACAATTACATAAGATGAACTAAAGTTAGATCAATGAAGAAAAATAACTAGAGTTGGAATGAAGACCAAAGCAAGGTAAAAATAGAATAAAATTGTCACTTAATGGGCAGCCAGCTAAATGCAGATCCTAATGGGCCCATCGGTATTATACCTCATTCATAGGTGTCAATAATCAAGCGTACATTAAACGAAAAAAGAAATCAAGCCTACATATGTTTCACACGTGGCAATAACATATGGGCTGTACAACAACTTCCGTATCGCCTAATTATGCGGACCTCGATTTTGCGGCCCATTTGAAGTATCTATTTGGCGAGATACGCGGCATACACCGACAATATATCGCGATATTATCGTCGGCTCGAAAGGCATTATATATATTTTATTCAGTTCGCTTTTGACTTTTGTAGTGTCCTTTTCTTATTAATTAAAAATGGAAGATAAAGATTTTATTACAAAATAAAATAGGAAGAGAAAGATTTTTTTTTGGTAAATTTATATAAATTACAAATTATTATTGTATTACTCTTGATAATCTTTTGGGGACTATTAGAAGAATAATTTTATACATAATTGAACTTTTTACAGAAATTACAAAATGGGTAAGTCCAATAATTTATACATAATTTAATTACTTTATCTATTAATTGCAAGTCTAAATGAATAGTCCAAATAATTCATTGGCATTAGACTGGGAAACCGCTAGTCTCTAGAAATGCAATTAATCAAGGTTTGAATCAAAATTAGAAAATTCTTAGGTTTTTTTTTTTTTTTTTTTTTTTTTCATACAAGAGAGGGTTAAAAGCCATTAAAAATATAAAATTATAAGAAAAATAAAAGTTTTTATTTGGATTCTAGTACAACTATAGTACTTGCACATTCATTTTTATCTCTTGTAATGAAATTCCACAAATACTCTGGAGGGCCAATATTCCACCAGTTGTGTGCGCATAGTTGAACGTTCTTTTGCTAATCTATCCGCACTAAAGTACGCTTCACGAAATACATGAATAAGCTCAAACTTGGGAAAGTCTCTCAACATAGTGTAACATTCCCTTGCAATCGAAACATACTGACTACCTAAGTTCCCACCGCCTTTCACTAGCGCATGGAACTTCCTCGAGTCTATATCATAATAAAAGTTTGAACCCTCACCGCCCTTCACTAGCGCGTAGAGTTCCTTCAAATCTGTTTCAATATACATCTCTTATAGCCCTTGCTAATAGCGCATCTTGGGCCAAAATGAAGTGCGAACATCTCCGAAATAAGGGAAGAATCAAACAAGCAAGAACCCACAAAACCAGCAATGCAAGAGCCATGTACTATGCAGAGATGTATGATTTATTAATAAAATAATGATGATCATTAATAAAAAGAAGGGAAGCTATAATATATGGTTTTTTGATCGAATATTATACGGCTGTTTAAGATTGGTTTTTGAAATAATCACTTAAAGTGATTTTAACTCTCTAAAAATACTTTAGACTTTTAAAATATTTTTTGAAAAAATACTAGATATATGATTATAAAAAAACAATTTAAAGTGATCTTAGAAGTCAAAATATTTTTTAAGCGATAGTTTGTGTACTCATTAAATTGCTCCGCAGAGATTAAGAGACTATGGAATCGAGTTTTATTAAAGTCAAAATAACTCCAAATTCATACAGGCTCTCATATGCATATAAAATAAAAGTTATTATTTTTTACAAGTATTTTAATTTTAAATGAAAAACGCGTTTAACTCTAAATAATCAATCTCAAACGGATTTATAATAGCTTTTCTTTATAGCAAATAAATATAATAGCTTACCCTTTATATCTGAGCTTTTTTAAAGATAATATATATATATATATATATATATATATATATATATCTTTTTTTCATAACAAAAATTTTGAATTATTTCTTTTCCTTTTGAAATCACTTATATGTTTTAATATTATCATATATGTTAAATTTCACAAATTCTACTAAATCCCTAGCGAGATATACACATTAATGATAGATGTAAATAAGAGTTAGAAATCCCGACCAACCCGCATAAAATAACCTGGAGCTAGATGGATTTTATTATATTAGGTGAGTTGCCGTTTGAATTTTTCATAAAATTTATATTCTTTTGCGGGTTTAGAAACTAAAACCCGCAACGCAACACGACTCAATCATCCTTTTATCATATAAAACTAGAAAATTAATATTGGTTATTTAACTTGAAAAAATTATAGGGTTAATGTTTTTCTTATTCTATGCTTATTATTTCTCCTTCATTTTCAAAAAAAAAAAAAAATTCTACAAAATCTTATAAATCTAACTTTGTATTCTGCTAACATTATCTCAATTTTTCTAATTTTTTTTTTCAATATCTCAAGTAATATTTTCTAACATTGAAGTTAATTTTAATTGAAAATCTTAAGTTATATTTTTCATTAAACTTTTAATTGTTATTATGATTTTTGTAATGAATTTGTAAGCTTTTGCAGTTAGGTTATTATGAATCTTTTTAATCGAAAGACGGGTATGAATAAGATTAATAGTTATTCTAATCATTAGAATACTTATGCAGTGATTAGATAGTCATGTGATCAAATTTTATTCGAGACACGATAACTGTTAGACATATTTAAAAAAGACTAATATAAATAATTTATGATATTTAATTTTTATTTTAATAATTTACTTGTTATTTTATATTATTAATTGTAACAAATAAAAGTGATTTTAAAAGTATATTAGATTAAAATGATAAATAATAAAAATAGCTATATATATAATATGGAGATGGTAATTTTTTCCAGTTTATTCTCTTTCCCACCGGGTGCCCATGGAGAGGCAAAAAGTTTTATTAGATTTTTTTATTTTCAATCAGGGTACCTAAGGGCCATTTTTTCAGATTAGGTTATTTCTTTACAAGCAGGGGGTTGGGGATTTATTTATTTTTAGATTTTTTTCTTTTCCAATAAGGGGGCTTGTGGGGCAAATATTTTTTTATATAATTTTTTGGTTTCCAACAAGGGACTGGTATGATTATTTTTTTTTTTAGATACTTTTTTCTTTCAGGGGTGAAGGGGCAATGGGGGCAAGTTTTTTGATTTTTTTTCTATTTCAACAGGGGTCGGGGTAAAAATTTATCATTTTTTTTCCTTTTCCAACAAGAAGATCGAGGTGGGAGGACTTGTCTGGTCTCTATTTTAAGACTGAGGTGAGATTTGTCCCACCAAAGTTTCTGAGAGTTAAAAATAATAGGAAAATAAGAGTTTCATGATAATAAATTTTTAATAATTGAAGATGATAATTTTTATTCATAATTTAATTTAATATGATGCATTAATGTGAGATTTAATCCAAAGTAAATAAGAAACTAAATTCTTTTTATGAATTGTGTATGTGATTGTCACACCAAAACTGAGATGGAGTTTGTACAATCTCCCTTCTAAGACTGGGATAAGATTTGTCCTATCTCTAATTTTGAGATTGAGATGGAATTTGTCTCATATTCATTCTAAAACTGAAATGGAATTTGTCCTTTTTCTATTCAAAGACTGAGATGAGATTTGTCTCATCTCAAATTTTAAAACCATTATCTAATTTAGTATGATGCATAAATGTGAGAATTAATCCAAAATAAATAAGAAACTAAATTCTTTTTACAAATTGTATATGTGATGAGATTTGACTCACCAAAACTACGATGAGGTTTGCCTCATCTCCATACTAAGATTGAGATGAGATTTATTTCATCTCCAACTTTAAGACTGAGATGGGATTCTAAAACTGTGATGGAATTTGTCTCATCTTCATTCTAAGACTGAGACGGAGTTTGTCCCATCTCCAATTTTAAGACTGAGATAAAATTTGTCTCATCATCATTCTAAGACTGAGATGATATTCGCCCCATCTCCAATTTTAAATCTGAGTTGAAATTCGTCACAACTCCATTCTAAGTTTGAGATGTGATTTGTTCCATCTCCAATGTTAAGTCTGAGATAAAATTTGTCCCATCTCTATTTTAATATTGAGATGGGATTTGTCCCTTCTCTATTTTAAAATTGAAATAAGATTTGTCTCATATTCATTCTAAAATTGAGTTAGATTTTCTTGCAAGGCCAAATCCTATCTTAGTCTTAGAACGAAGAGGGAAACAATTTCCCTCTTAGCCTTAACAAAATCTATCTCAATATTATACTAAAGATAGGACAAATTTCATCTCAGCCTTAAAAGTTTGAGATGGGACAAATCTCATCTCAATCTTAGAATGGAGATGGTACAAATCGCGTCTTAGTCTTAGAATGCAAATGGGATAAATTCCATCTCAATCTTAAACTTAGAGATGAGACAAATTCCATTTCAGTCTTAGAATGGAGATTGAACAAATCCTATCTTAGTCTTAGAATGGAGATAAGACAAATTTCATCTCAGTCTTAAAATGGAGATGTGACAAATTTGATCTCAAACTTAAAATTGGAGATGAGACAAATCTCATCTCAGACTAGAATAGATATGAGACAAATTCACACTCAGTCTTAAAATTTGAGATGGAAGAAATTCTATCTCATTATTAGAATGAATATAGGACAAATTCCATCCCAACCTTAAAATTAAAGATAGGTTAAATCTCAAGTATTAGAATGGTGATGGTACAAATTCCATTTCAATTTTGGTGGGACAGATTTCATCACATACACAAATCACAAAAAAAATAGTTTCTTATTTACCGTGGATTAAATCTCACACTTATACATCATAATAATAGATGAAAACTATCATCTTCAATTATTATTAATTTATCAAGAAACACTTATTTCTTATTATTTATAGACTCTCAAAAAATTTGATGGGAAAATTTACTCTCAGTAGGAGAACCGGGAGACGAAGTCAAAAATTTTGTGGGTCTTGTAAGAAAATCTCATCTCAATCTTAGAATAGAGATGAGACAAATCTTATCTCAATCTTAGAACAGAGACGGGACAGATCTTCCCCTGATCCCCTCTTTGGTAAAGTAAACAAAATTAAATTTATTTTTAGTAGCCCCCTACTGAAAAAGAAAAAAACTCAAAAAAGTCGCCTTTATAGTACCTTTCACCCCCGAAAAGAAAAAATAATCTAAAAATAAAAAATGGCCCCTGGCCCTCTAATGGAAAAGAAAAAAATCTAATAGAAAAAATTTGTCTCTTCCCAACCTTTGCTGGAAAAAAAAATAGAAAAAAAATCTCCACATGTAAAAGGTAGAAAAGTTAAAAAAACTGTCTATTTTGGAAAAGAAAAAAAATCTAAAAATAAAAAAAATTCCCCGTACCTCGGAAAAGAAAAATTCTAAAATTAAAAAAATAGCCCCTGGCCCCCGATGAAAAAGAAAAAAATCTAATAAAAAAGTTTACCCCTCTCCAAACTCCTCGTCGAAAAAGAAAACATATAGGAAAGAAATATTTTCCACGTGTAAAAGATAAAAAATCAATAAATAAATAAATTTGTCCACTCGAGAAAAGAAAAAAATCTAAAAGTAAAATTTTTTGTAAATATTTTAGAAAAAAAGCCCACCAGCCCCTCGATGGAAAAGGAAAACATTATAAAAAATATTTGTCCCATCCTGGGTCCTCGCTAGAAAACAAAAATCTAAAATTAAAATGTTACCCTTGGCGATGGAAAAGAAACTGTAATAAATAAATTTGCCATTCCCTAGGTCTCTCGTTGAAAAATAAATATATAGAAAAAAAATCTTTCACGTGTAAAATATAAAAAAATGGAAAAAGAAAAATTTGCCTACTCAGAAAAGAAAGCACCCCCCCCCCCCTCCCTTACCCCTTCCCCTTTCCCTCCGAAAATGAAAAATTCTAAAATTTAATAATAACCCCTGGTCCCCCGATGGAAAATAAAAAAAATCTAATAAAGAATTTGTCCCTTCCTAGGCCCCTCGCGGGAAAAGATAGAAAAGAAATCTTCCACGTGTAAAAGATAAAAGAAAATTAGATTACCTACTTTGGAAAAATATTATAATTTTAAAGAATAAAGGAGAGAAGTTACAAAACCTCTCTACTACTCTAGAAGTATACCCACTAATTATAATATTTTATAACACTCCTCCTTGGGTATTATGTTGCCTCGTTAAAACCTGTGTAGTAAATCCCAATGGGAAAAAACTAGTCGAGAAAAAAAGAGTGCAACGCGTATGCATCTCCCCCTGAATGTGTGGACAAAGTATCTTGATCATTAGTATTATCGAATTATCTCAGGAAGCGGAAGTATCTTTAAAGAATTGATAAAGAATGGTTTAAAATGTTTCATTCATTCTTATGTCTACCAAAGAAGAAGATACAAGCTTAAATAGGCAATGCAAAGAAATACAAAAGGAAACAGAATCAGTGATAGCCAAAATACATGGCTGTAAATATCAATCTAATCTTTGATTGAGAAATATATTTGTACGGATCCTTGATTGAGAGATATATATGCACTGATCCTTGATTGAGAGATATGTATGCACGGATCTTTGATTGAAAGATATTTATGGTAAGGAATAAATTTCAATCTCAATACTCCCCCTCAAGGTGGAGCGTGCAGGTTCCGCATGCCCATCTTGACTAATAGAAACTCGAGTTGTTTAGACCCCAAAGCTTTTGTGAGAAGATCGGCTATCTGTGTCTTTGTGTCAACGTAAAGGGGTTTGATTTCCTGTGACTCGACTCGTTCCTTGACAAAGTAACAGTCCATTTCCACGTGCTTTGTTCGTTCGTGAAAGACTGGGTTATTAGCAATATGTCGTGCCGCATTGTTATCACAGAAGAGAGGTGTAGAGCTATGTTGTCTTGTTTCGAGTCCCTCTAACAACCAACGCATCCACAAAATTTCACTAGTGGCATTGGCCATTGCACGATATTCGGCTTCAGCTGAGGAGCGAGAAACGACTGACTGCTTCTTTGATTTCCACGAGATAGGAGCTCCCCCCAAAAGAAGAACGTATCCTGTCCTAGACCTCCGAGTGAGTGAGCACCCCATCCAGTCTGCATCACAATATGCTACCAGATCCATTCCTCCATCTTTCGGGAAGAAAATACCTTGTCCTGGCGTTGCTTTTAGGTAGCGAAGAACTCTCATGGCTGCGTCCATGTGTTTCTGTCGAGGGTCCGAGACGAATTGGCTTAGGACGTTTACCGAGTAGGCAAGATCTGGTCTCGTGGCTTGGAGGTATAGCAATCGACCAACTAGTCTTCGGTATTTGCTAGCATCGACATGAACATCCTCTTCTCCTTTATCTAGCTTCACGTTCTGTTCCATTGGGAAGGTGCACGGTCTACATCCTAGCATTCCACTATCTTCAAGAATGTCAAGGGTGTATTTTCGTTGACTTAACACCATTCCGTCTTGGGTTCGAGCGGCCTCTATCCCGAGAAAATACTTTAGTGGCCCGAGATCTTTGATGCTAAATGTGTCATTCAGGAACTTCTTTGTTTCCTTGATTGTGTGTTCATCGTTTCCTGCCATAATGACGTCATCTACGTATATGAGGGCGGTGACAAAAATGCTACCTTCTTTATAGATGAAAAGCGAGTGGTCCGCAGCGGATTGTTTGTAATTGAGTCCCAAAAGAGCCGATGTAAATTTTTTATACCAATTTCTCGAGGCCTGCTTTAACCCATATAGTGATTTCCTTAGCCTACACACCTTTGTTCCTCCCCCTTTATCGTAACCTTGTGGTATTCGCATGTATACCTCTTCATGTAAGTCACCGTGCAAGAACGCATTATTCACGTCAAGTTGATGAATGCTCCAATTTCTTTTGATGGAGACGGCAATGAGGCTTCTTACGGTGACTAACTTTGCTACAGGGGCAAACGTATCGTGGTAGTCAACACCTTCCATTTGTGTGTAACCTTTGGCGACGAGTCTTGCTTTGTACCTCTCGACTTCACCATTCGGTTTAAATTTTGTTTTGAACACCCATTTTGAGTCTATAACTCGTTTCCCTTTGGGAAGATCTTCGATGGTCCAAGTACCATTTTCTTCAAGGGCCTTTATCTCATTTTGCATGGCATCCCTCCAATGTTGCTCCTGTACAGCTTGTTTGAAACTCTTTGGCTCATCGTTTGCGGTGATGGCCGCAAGGAAAGCTTTATGAGATTTTGAAAATTTTTCATAAGAAACAAAGTTAGCAATGGGACATACCGTTGAGGGTTCTTGATCGGAGGTGGGAGGTGGCTGATCTATAGATGGGGGGAGCTTCACATCATAATCTTTAACACGTGCGGGTCTAGTTCTAGTTCTTCTCTCTCTTCCTTGTGCGATATTCTCACCATTTTGATTTTGGGTTTCACTAACAAGAGGTTCATTTGTTGTTGCGGGTTGAGAGGTAGTATTTGTCCCGTCAAGAATCGACCGAGCATCACCATTGCTTGGGCTGAAATGGCTTGACACTTCTAGTTCTTCCTCTTCATCACGTTGGACTTCCAAACCTTCGGTGCTTGTTTCGTTGGGGCTTCTGTTCCCATTTTCTTCATCCACGAAAGTAGTGAACACATCCTCCTCTTCACATGTACCATGTTCGATTTTTGTGGCAAATGGAAAAACCTTTTCAGCAAATCGAACGTCTCTTGAAGTAATAATCTTCCCACTATTTGGATCATAAACTTTGTATCCTTTTGTTCCATTAGGATACCCCATGAATACACCCGGTCTACCTCTTATCTCAAATTTATCTCCATTCGTTTCAATGCTTCGATAGTACGCCAAGCAACCTAGGACCCTCATATGGTCGTAGTTTGGTTTCTCTCCATGTAGTAACTCGTATGGAGTTTTGTCTTCAATGACCTTTGAGGGTAACCTATTTATGATGTATGTTGCGGTCAAGACACATTCCCCCCAAAATCTCTTCGGAAGACTTGCTTCAAACATGAGAGCACGTGCCGTATCAAGCAGGTGCCTATGCTTTCTTTCTACGATTCCGTTTTGTTGAGGTGTATGGGGACACGCTCTCTCCAACATGATTCCTTGTTCCTCATAAAAATTCATCATTTGGTTGGAAATGAATTCTCCGCCGTTGTCGCACCGTATTCTTTTTATTTTCTTTTCAAATTGTGTTTTAACCATCTTGTAAAAATGTGTTGGCATATAGCCTCCCTTAATAGGTTGTTTTAATGTGACAAATCCTCTTGTGTTTAGTGTGCTAATTACTATTGTTATATACATTCTATCTTGCACTCTAATTCATCAAAAAGCTCATTCTTTATCATTTAGATCAAAGCTTTATTGTTTTATCTTAAGAAACTAATTCTCATACAAATGCTATTAACCTTATCTTTGTGTACATTGAGAATTAGCTTTAGTGATCAACTACAAAGTTTCTTAGAATGATGTTTCCAACAATTCTCGTGAAGAAGGTTTTCTGATCCGAGCATCGTAGTGAAAGATATACTCATTAAAAGGTGTTTTAGACCTTTGGTGCGGTACACCGCACTATGGGCACGGTACACCGCAGATGTGCGGACCAGGGCACGGACCAGGGGGCTAGCCCGTCAGAGAGCAAGTGATTTGAGAAAGCTTGGCGCGGTGCACCTCACCATTCCCGCGGTGCACCTCACCAACCTCGCGGTGCACCTCACCAACCCCACGGTGCACCGCAGATTAGGGTTTCCTGCACAAAATGAAGACAAAAGCAATAGATCCGTTGGGGATATTAATATATCCGTTGGAGACAAATCATATGACCGTTGGGAGCATTTTGCAGCTATAAATTGAAGGTCTTTCAAGGCTACAATTACACCTTCAACCCATATACACTTAGGGGCTTAATTGTTATCATCCAAGAAGGTGTCAAGAGCTTCATAGTTCATATCCACTCAATTAAGGAGTTAATCCAAGGAGCTATCAAAGTTAATCATCCAAGCTTGATCAAGAGCTTAAACCAATAAGCTTCAAAGTTATTATCAACTCAAGAGAAGTCTTAAGCTTATTGTTATATCATCTCTTTAGGAGTTTAGTCACAAAGCTTTTATAAGCACCCCTAAACACTTTTCCTTTCCTCTTAGTTCTTGTAATAGATTAAGAGAGTAGTGTGAGCATAGGTTGTATGCTTGGTTCCTTGTGTTGGTGATAACACAAGTGTATTTCCTTCGTGGTTTCGAAGAGATTGTCCTTCGTGTTATCGAAGAGGTTGTAAGGGTTATTGTGTTCTCGACCCGGTTAAGAGAGACACGGGAGCTTAGTGAAAAGCTTGAAATCCTAAGGAGGCTTCCTTAGGTAGTGGATGTAGGGAAACCGAACCACTATAAATCGTGTGTATCTTTCTATCCCTACGCTATTTATTTTCCGCACTTCACATGTTTGATTATATGCTTACTAGTATGAATATCGTGATTATGTTTATCTAGCTAATCAAACTTTGGTCTTCTAAGTTAGTAAGAGAATAGATAATCGATTTACTTGTTTAACTTATATATCGAACCTCTAACTTATCCTTTGCATGATCCCTTAAGTGTTTGATATATTAGTTGACTTAGAAGAATAGCTAGTATGAATATTGTGATAGTGTTCTTTCTAGTTTATCTAACATATTGTCATCTAGAGTAGTAAGAGATTAGAAACTTGTCTTTACTTGTTTCACTTTTATATCAAACCTCTTAGCTTATCCATTGTATGAATTCTTAGGAGCTTGATATATTAGTTGACTTAGAAGTTTCTTTCTTAAACTTATAATTGTCCAAAAGATTTTTAATTAGGCATTAATCTTATTAGTAATCCTATTCACCCCCCCTCTAGGACTATCAATTGGTATCAGAGCCTAACTCTACGTGAATAGCTTAATCGTTAGTAGAGTAAACGATTTGGAATTTAATCTTTTGGAAGTGTTGTTTTCTACACAACCTCCATTCTCTTTGTAGGTGATCGTTACTTTGCTTGGAGGAAACAAATGGAAGAATTAATATACGAAAGAACGCTCAAATCTAGAAAAAGGAAAATCCGGTGATTTCTTTTCTTTATCTCGTATATTACTTTGCATTCCTACTTATGGCTTGTGCTTATAATTATGCATTGGTGTTGATTTGATTAGTTGTGTTTATCAAGTTTTATCTTGGGATATTATCTTGTGATTCTAATCATTGTTTTAATGTTATAAGTGTTATTGCATCTAATTCTCATGAATGATGTTTTTGCACTTTAGCTCTTAGAATTTGGTAATTGCATTTTAGTCCCCAATATTTTCAAAATTGCACTTTGACCCCTCATAGCCATTATTTTCTCCAAAGTGTCATAGTTTGGACTTCATAATCTTTCACATGTAATATTTGCCATTTTAGTTCATATTTTTGAAAAATTGCATTTTTAGTCCCTACTATGTAAAATTGCTTTTTAGTCCCTCAACGTTTATAAATTGCACTTTTTAGTCTTACAAGTTTTTATTCTTTCAAAAGTGCCTATTGATTGGTAAAAGGGAAAAAGATCAAAGATATTAGTTTACACTTTCAAATCTTAATTTATCTTTGATCACAAATTTGCATTTTCATATGGGTGAGTTTTTTAAAGAAATTGTTTTTCAAAATATCTTTCCGATAATCTTTTGCATTCTCCATAGCATTTCAAAAATGTTTTATGCATAGTATTATGGAAAATTTATCCATTATTGGTCATTAACTCATTTGCATGATTTTGCTTTGCATTACTATCTATATGATGTGCTTCATTATGTGCTTATATGATTTATTCCCTATTGTGCAAATATCTTGTATGACTTGACCTTTTCATACTTAAAATTGCTTAACGTTGATTTTGGGTCTTTTCGTATTTTTTTGAATATATAGGGGTATTTGTGAAATAAATCGTTTTATTTGTTTTCGGGATTTTCTTGTTGTATCTTTTCAAAACAAAAGTGTTTTTAGTAGTTTTAAAATATTTCTAAACGATTGGGGAGTTTTCGTATTAGCTTCGGGTGTTTATGCAATTTGCTCATTTTCTAAATCTCTCTTCGTCGAGCATTAGTGCGGTGCACCGCAACAACGGTCCGGTACACCGCGATTTGGGGTTTATTGTTCAGTCTTGCATTATGGTCCCTATTGGTTGAAAATATTGCTTTGTGATCCCTATAGGTTGAAATTTTTTAATTTAAGATCCCTATAGTTTGAACAAATTGCATTTAACTTTCTTATGCTTGAATATTAGACCTTGGTCCCTATTGTCTTGAGAAAGTTATACTTAGGTCCTTGAAGGTTTTCAAAATTGCATTTAGTCCTTAAAACATTTGAAAAATGCATCTTGACCCCCATATTTTTCAAAATTTAAATTTTACCCCTAGATTTCTTAAAATCGGTTTTAATTGTTCTTATTGGGTGTTTTTAATCTTCATATTATCCTACTTGGTCATATTTGGATAATTGGTTTAGGATGCTATGTGTCTAACTTGGTTTATTGGTTATGTATGTTATATGTTAGATGCTTAATCTTTATGTTTCGGATATTATGTGTTAATAGTGCTAACATTTTCCTTGATGATATAGGTACTATTGCATCATTCATCCTTGATCTTATTCTATATTGTTTTATAGTCCCTTTAGTTTGCTCAATTAGTCTTAGTTCTTCAAATGGTTGAAAATTGCATTTAGGTCCTTTGAAGTTTTTCAAAATTGCGTTTAGTCCCTAAACTTTTGGAAAATACATCTTGACCCCTTTGCTTTTCAAAAAATGACAATTTACCCCATGATTTCTTAAAATTGATTCAAATATTATTATTGGTAAAAAGGGGAGAAATTATTGGTCAAACTTTTCAAAATTGAAACAAACACTCTATGCATTCCGTGAGGGGGAGTTTTTAGTAAATTATCTTTAAAAACTAAATTGCTTGATTAATCGTTTGTCTTATAATTGCACTAATCGTTTGCGTTGTTAGAAAGCTTATAAGATGAAAACCTATCGATCAAGAAGTTGGTAAAATGTCTCCATCCCTTATCTTTTTCATGCTTTGCAATTGTTGATCTTTGTGCATCTCAAATTAAAATGTTTTAATTGCTCTTTAACCCTTGATCGCTCTATGGTGTTTTTCAAAATCTATTCACTTGAGTTTTTAGCTCTTCTATGATTATTTGCTTGATCTTATTATCCCGTCTTTTTGATGAAGACAAAGGGGGAGAAATATGTGCACTAAAACTTTCAAAAATGCACTTTTTAATACTCACAAATGCATTTCATATCTTATATTCATTTTTACTTAAATGCTTATTGTGAGGGGGAGCTTAATTGCATTAGAGCTTAAACTTTCATATCTTTCCTAAGGTGTTTTAGTGAAGGATTTGTCATCATCAAAAAGGGGGAGATTGTTGGCATATAGCCTCCCTTAATAGGTTGTTTTAATGTGACAAATCCTCTTGTGTTTAGTGTGCTAATTACTATTGTTATATACATTCTATCTTGCACTCTAATTCATCAAAAAGCTCATTCTTTATCATTTAGATCAAAGCTTTATTGTTTTATCTTAAGAAACTAATTCTCATACAAATGCTATTAACCTTATCTTTGTGTACATTGAGAATTAGCTTTAGTGATCAACTACAAAGTTTCTTAGAATGATGTTTCCAACAATTCTCGTGAAGAAGGTTTTCTGATCCGAGCATCGTAGTGAAAAATATACTCATTAAAAGGTGTTTTAGACCTTTGGTGCGGTACACCGCACTATGGGCACGGTACACCGCAGATGTGCGGACCAGGGCACGGACCAGGGGGCTAGCCCGTCAGAGAGCAAGTGATTTGAGAAAGCTTGGCGCGGTGCACCTCACCATTCCCGCGGTGCACCTCACCAACCTCGCGGTGCACCTCACCAACCCCGCGGTGCACCGCAGATTAGGGTTTCCTGCACAAAATGAAGACAAAAGCAATAGATCCGTTGGGGATATTAATATATCCGTTGGAGACAAATCATATGACCGTTGGGAGCATTTTGCAGCTATAAATTGAAGGTCTTTCAAGGCTACAATTACACCTTCAACCCATATACACTTAGGGGCTTAATTGTTATCATCCAAGAAGGTGTCAAGAGCTTCATAGTTCATATCCACTCAATTAAGGAGTTAATCCAAGGAGCTATCAAAGTTAATCATCCAAGCTTGATCAAGAGCTTAAACCAATAAGCTTCAAAGTTATTATCAACTCAAGAGAAGTCTTAAGCTTATTGTTATATCATCTCTTTAGGAGTTTAGTCACAAAGCTTTTATAAGCACCCCTAAACACTTTTCCTTTCCTCTTAGTTCTTGTAATAGATTAAGAGAGTAGTGTGAGCATAGGTTGTATGCTTGGTTCCTTGTGTTGGTGATAACACAAGTGTATTTCCTTCGTGGTTTCGAAGAGATTGTCCTTCGTGTTATCGAAGAGGTTGTAAGGGTTATTGTGTTCTCGACCCGGTTAAGAGAGACACGGAAGCTTAGTGAAAAGCTTGAAATCCTAAGGAGGCTTCCTTAGGTAGTGGATGTAGGGAAACCGAACCACTATAAATCGTGTGTATCTTTCTATCCCTACGCTATTTATTTTCCGCACTTCACATGTTTGATTATATGCTTACTAGTATGAATATCGTGATTATGTTTATCTAGCTAATCAAACTTTGGTCTTCTAAGTTAGTAAGAGAATAGATAATCGATTTACTTGTTTAACTTATATATCGAACCTCTAACTTATCCTTTGCATGATCCCTTAAGTGTTTGATATATTAGTTGACTTAGAAGAATAGCTAGTATGAATATTGTGATAGTGTTCTTTCTAGTTTATCTAACATATTGTCATCTAGAGTAGTAAGAGATTAGAAACTTGTCTTTACTTGTTTCACTTTTATATCAAACCTCTTAGCTTATCCATTGTATGAATTCTTAGGAGCTTGATATATTAGTTGACTTAGAAGTTTCTTTCTTAAACTTATAATTGTCCAAAAGATTTTTAATTAGGCATTAATCTTATTAGTAATCCTATTCACCCCCCCTCTAGGACTATCAAAATGAATTATGCACGTGCTTGCTTCATGTTTATGCTTGAGAAGGTAGACCCATACGGTCCTACTATAGTCATCAACTATTGTTAAAAAATAGTTGGCTTTCGTAAACGAGGGTGTACGGTACTTACCCCATATATCACAATGAATAAGATCGAAACAAGCATTCGTTTTGGTCGTGCTAATAGGAAAAGGTAATCTAGTAAATTTAGACTTCATGCAAGAATCACAAACATTGTTACTGTTCTTAAAAGAAAAATTGCTAAGAAACTTTATTTGAGATAACTTCTCATCACCCGCATGTCCGAGCCGTTTATGCCATAAATCCCTAGTCACCATCATTGCTTTCCTCCTAGACCCAAGCATCCCCATCTGATATAGACCATCTTCGCACCTACCCGCTCCAATCAATTTCCTCGAACGCAAGCCCTGCATAACAAAGAAATCCGGAAAAAAGGTTATGGCGCAACTTAGATCCTTTGTGAGTTTGCTTACTGATAAGAGATTGAAAGTAAATTGTGGAACATGCAACACATCTTGCACTTTTGTCCCATTTTTTAAAGTATGGCTGCCCCTTCCTTCGACTCGTATGCTTTCTCCATTCGGTATGATCACGGGTGGTTCGTCTCTCGATTTAATTTGATTCTCGAGAACATCAGCCCTGTGTGTTATATGTTCCGTACATCCGGAATCAACTATCCATTTATCATTATGTCTAAACTTACCAGCCATGTTTGCGGTGCGTGGAGGCTCACTCGGTACCGCTTTTCCTTCGGCTGCAAAATGCTTCTGGAACTGCTCATATTGTTCCTTTGTCAGGCTCGCAACCAGGTCCGGTTCCGTTTCCGCACAAGCTGCCTTTGGCTTCACCTTTTCTCGTTTGTTTTTCACGTTCCACCATTCCGGGTAACCGACGATCTTGAAACATCCATCTTGTGTATGTCCGTCTCTGCCACAGTGATCACAGTGACCTTTGTTATCTTTCTGGCTAACCCGGTTCGGTGTCCCACCGCGTTTCGCAAAGGCTTGGAAAGCCATCGTTTCACTCACTGGTTTCTTTCCGCCGGCTATAGCTCTTTGTTGCTCATCCTCGGCAACGAGATGGTAAGCATTTCCTAGAGATGGAATCGGTTTGGTCGCAAGTATTTGGGTTCTAATGATCGAGAATTCTCCATCTAGACCCATAAGAAACTCATAGAGCTGCTCCTTTTCCCTGAGTTCCCTAAGTGATCTTCCAATGCCACAAGTACATCCGTTGCATTTACAAACCGGAGCAGGTAAGAAGGACTGCATCTCATCCCATAATCCACGCATTTTCGTGTAATAGGCTGAGACCGTCATCCCTTCTTGTCTAGTGTTTGAAATAGGTTGCTTCAATTCATACGCACGTGGTGCACTTTCCTTACCGAATCGTTCTTTAAGATCCTTCCAGATTTCCGATGCGGAATTGGCATATTTCACGCTCCCTCGGATCTCTTTCTCCATGGCTGTAGTAAGCCACCCTTTAATCATCGCATCACATCGCATCCATGTCATATAACTAGCGTTGTCCGCTTCTGGCCTTTTGATGGTACCATCGATGAAGCCCATCTTGTTCTTGGCGAACAAGAAATTTTCCATCTCTTGGACCCAATCAAGGTAGTTGTTGTCGGTCAAGGCATCGTTAACATGCATCTGCCTAGGATAATCAGAGGGGTGGAGATAGTATGGTGAGTTATGGTCTGGGTTGCTAGCATTGGCGAGATCTTTGGTTACACCTTCTGTCATATCGATCAGATGGTGAAATAGACTTTAGGATTTGGGTTTGGATCGAGCGTAATGACTACTGCTCTGATACCATAAAGAATTGATAAAGAATGGTTTAAAATGTTTCATTCATTCTTATGTCTACCAAAGAAGAAGATACAAGCTTAAATAGGCAATGCAAAGAAATACAAAAGGAAACAGAATCAGTGATAGCCAAAATACATGGCTGTAAATATCAATCTAATCTTTGATTGAGAAATATATTTGTACGGATCCTTGATTGAGAGATATATATGCACGGATCCTTGATTGAGAGATATGTATGCACGGATCTTTGATTGAAAGATATTTATGGTAAGGAATAAATTTCAATCTCAATAATCTTTTCATAAAATTATAAAGTGTAGACAATATGTTATATTGACATCTGAGACTTTGCATCTTGGACTTGTCTTATGAACTTTAATTTGACCAAGTCGAGTTGAATATCCACCAAATTTTTATTGATATGTCTCTTTAAAATCTTACTAGGCAAACTCTGTGGGATAAAAACCTAGTGAAGGAAAAACAGTACATAATCCTTATCAATACGCTTTTAATTTTCCTTGTTTAAAACCTTGTCAGGAAAACCCTGTGGGGAAAATTCTTGACGAAGGGAAAAAGAGTGCAACATGTATTCGTCTCCCCTCATGTAAATGTATATATGATGATTTTTAGTTTCAAGTATGATCATGATATTCCGAATCTTTAACATTTTGATAAGAGTAACTATAATTCAAATTAAGCGATATATACAGACATATCGTCATATAACATCGGAATGACCCACAAACACAATCATGTGCAATTTTAAGTAACAAATATTCATGCGCATAATCATTAATAAACACATATTCTACTTATAAAATATAACACAAATATATGGTATATTACATGACAATAAAAGATTATTAAAGACAACAAAAGTTATACAAATATCATTTTAATATATCCCGGAATTTATGTATACACATTTTTAGTCTTCTAAACTTTCATGTTAGTTCGTATCACACGATACATATTAGTAAATTTATTTTACAATAAGATGTAGTTGAAGACCTATATGAAATTTTTCAGACAAATATTTTCCACCAAAAAATTGTACTTCATATATTCATATTGATCGTGTGAGTATAATTATGCTTGACTACATCTTTTTATATTTGGCCAATTAATTTTTCTAATCGACATTATAGAATGGATTTCGATTCAAGATCCCTGTTTTCATTTAGTAAATTTTAAATGATCTCTTGCACATATTATTCGACCATGATCAATTAATTTTTTGATTTCATATATTTCTATAGTATTATAATGGAATGAGATTCTTTTATTTTAATTTTTCAATAATGAGAAAATATTTAGGTACTTGGTACTTTTCTTAGAGTACTATTCTTCAGTTATATTATCTACATTATTTCGTGATGATTTTAAAAGTGTCAACCTGATCTACTGCATAATTTTATGATATTTTAGAATCGGCAGGTCGACCACGCTTTATGTCTGTTGCAATGTATTTTTTTCAAAGAAAATTAATTTGAGCATGATCTTTTCAAGATGAATACGTGACTAAATCACTTATGAATACATTTTATTTTTACACTAAGCTCATAATTTATTTGCGAGGATTATATAATATTTTCAACTCTCCCTCTCATCATGAGAATCTTTCTTTATGCATATTTTTAGTATAAATATTTTTCATTTTGAAAACTCAAGATACATATCAATCATTGTAGATTGAAAATAAGTTTTTATATTTATTCCTGATCTTATCTTTGTGCATAATGGTGGAACATTTGTATTTTATGTTACACAAGTAACAATATATAGAAGGATACTGACCAATGAGGATATTCATGATTTATAGTTGGACTTTTTTTTAGTATGATCGTATATATGTAAAAAATTGTATGTCGATAAGTCACACTAGACGAATCCACAATCAATTGTCTAGCGATTTTCTATTGTAAAAAGATAGTTATTCTGGTAGATCATATATTTCTCCCCCTGAATTTGACTGTTGACTTCAAATAGTACAAACAAAAAGGAGATAGCCTACTAATATTTATTTCAGGATTTGAAAAATATTGATCAATATTGTATTAGTAGTTGTGGCTATAATCATGATAATGAATTCATATTATTAGACATGACGGAAAAGTCTAACCTAAAAAAAGATTACGGACATCAAACTTATATCACTTCATGTGATGATTCAACTGATTGGTCATGTTTATGAGTTTGTATTAGAGAATAATATCATCTCTTCTGAGCATATCGAGCATATGAATCATCTCTATACAAGATATTTTTCACTTTGTTTTTGAAATTTAACGGAGTTGGACTCGCTAACCCTATTGAATAAAAAATGTGATAAAAAATTATGATTGATCACATATATCGATTATTTCACCATATGATATAAATATCAATTTTTTATTTTATGATTCCATAAATATTGCACAAGAAACACCAAGAAATATCTTGTTAAATTATGTCCCGATAATTCAAGATTTTGCATTTTTCTAAATTCGTAGAATAATTCTAAAAAAATAAAAGTTTAGGCCTTGGACCTTTGAGAAGATACGATAAAGATTTAATATTCTTCACAGAAGTATAATTTTATCCTCTCGTACTTGATTTAATATTGAATATATCAAAATGATATTCACCATAAAATAATTATGTCAAATAATTTTTTCCAATACTATTGTAGAATTGTGACATAATGATTGATTGGTCTAAGGAACCATACTCAAATTACCTTATTTGCAAGAGGGTGGTGGTTCAAATCTCACTTCTAACATTTAATTATCTTGTTAGTAAAATGTTAATCTTGATCCCATAAGGATTCATTTGAGAATTTGTCTCAATCTTTGTTTTCATGATTCAATGATCATGATAAAGGAATTTTCTTTCGCAGTTTCAAGTCATAGTGATAACGTGTTCTTTTCAGGAATACATATTTATTTTTCCAATCCCGTATGATTTTCAAAGACAATGACTAATATAATAATTTTTTTTTCATTATATCAAACAAATTTCTGATTCGTGATAACTATATAAATCATGGGATTAGGCTTTAAGACTCGTTGGAGATAATGTTGAAGACATGTTATTTTTTTCTACACAATCGTTCTTAGATACGTTACTTTCTTCTCAAATGATTATTTTTCACTATCATTTGTGACATTCATTGACTTTAAAGGTCATGTCAATATATAAACAAAATTTATTTCTTAAAATTTAATTTTATGAATTCAATATTTTTTTTACATGTATACCAATTATATTGCTCAATATATCAACGAGATTTTTTTATTTCGTTAGGCTTATTTTTCTAACTCATACTTTCATAACAAGTACACTTGAATAATTTCATCCAATAAATCATTATCAAGTTGCACATTTTTTAAAATTTTTATCAAAATATTTCAATAGACAATTTTTTTTCTTGATAAACTCATTAAACCATTTTTTACATAGACAAGACGATTTTCATATTGTTTTTAAACGATTATGGTTTATAAATAGAAGCAAGCATTTAGTTGCTTATTTTCATCGTTGTTTTAAACAATTGTAATTAATTTTTTCCAAGCAAACTTATACAATTTCAAGTTGAATCTTCTCTTTCAAAATTATATATTTGAAGAGGTATATGAATTTTGACGAATCTTTATTCTCTTTTGGAATAAATTTTTAAAGAGAGATAACGTAATCAATTATATTATAATATAATATGAAACAATAAAAGATTCATAAAAAAGAAAGACCTTAACTCAAGAATTACTTACCTCTACATAAAAATAAAATAAAAATTACTAAGAGTCTCAAATCACATTAGCTCGGTTGGTAAAGTCGTGCTAATAACATGTTGTAAAATAAGAAGAAAAAACATAAAGATAATGGATGAGTTTTATTCATCTTATGCAACCAAAAGTGTAGAAGGAACAATGATCAACTAGTTTTTATATAGAGAATCATAGACCCTTGGACTAGCATACTAACTACACTATTATATAAGATTAAATATGAGCGTTATAAAGAATAAATAAGAGAAGTTACAAACCTTCTTCACTACTCTAGAGTAATACCCACTAGTTATAATATTTCATAACACTCTTTATGATTTAAATGGGAAGTTGAACTTTGTACTACTTAAATGAGAATTGTCTAATTAATTAATAAATATAGTTATATAACAATTATAAGAGTATGTTGGTAACTTTTAGATATAATAATGTTTGATTTAAGTGGGAAATCAAGTTTATTTTTATGATTAAAGTAAGAATTTTCACAATTGATTAATAAGTAAAAAATTTAAATCATAATAAAATACTTTTGTTTTACCATTCATTAGATCATTGTTAAAATCGTTGTCCAAAAAAAAACATTGTTAAAAGGTTGAAAAAAAACAAAAAAATTGTTACTTTATGCAGAAACTTCATTCTTACATTTGTTAACAAAAAATTATTTGTTTAATACCAAAACATAAAGGGTGAGACCATCCAAGATTTTCTCAAAATTATCTATGTAAGCTAAGATACTATTTGTTTGTATTTAATTGATATTTAATGAGACAATATCTTTTATTTGATCATACATAACCTCTTAAGCTTGTATTTTTTTTAAACTAATCAAAACTTATTAGCTCTTATAAGACCTGATGCGCTCAGATTTTTATAGAAGTCTGAGACGTTGTTTGTTTGCACTTAATAAACACTTAATGGGCCAACATCTCTTATCCGGTCAGACATACTTATTGGATCTTATAAGGTTTGATTTGCTCAGATTTTTGTTGAGTTCAGATGAGATCGAATAACAATTGTCCTACATATATTGTTATCAAAACTCGACATGTATTGTCAAAATTCCATAATGCTGCAGCAGGAACAAACCCAACACGCACGATCTCAATTCTTAAAGTCAGCAACTCGCAACATGATTGCATATAGCTCTGACCAAAACACCCACAAAATTTTATAATAGAAAATAAATAATGATAATAGCCAGACAGGTAATTGTTTATATAGGTAAGATCTCATTTACAACAATGATACTAACTATAAAGAGGAAGAGGGAAAACCTATATACAAAATATTTTCTTAAAAAAATATACAAGATGGAGTTATAAGCCAGAATTAGTATATAAATAACAAAAATAAGCAAGAAATTATAAACTAAACCAACCTAAAATACAGCTTAATGATGAGAAAAGGAAAATGAGATGAAACATAAAAAAAAAACTATCCAATCTAAACCAAAAAAGTATGAGATTTTTTTTACCTACTCAAGTGTGTATCTCATGCACTAAACGATACAATGGAGAGAAATACAATAATAGATTTACTACCAAGTTTCGTGCTTTTTCTTAAGTGAACTTAAAGATGAAAATATCTACTAAACTTTCATGCACATATTTAAAAGAGAAAATTCCTTCGTGGATACCCAGTGTTTCAATTTTTGACAAATAAGTATCCAACTTTTTTAAAATGACAAACAAGTACCCAACATTTCGTTTTTTGTCTTCCATTAATACCCGCCGTGAAATTTGCCGTGAAATGACACATGTCAATGACGTAACTATCCTTTTCTTCCAAAATGAAATACCAAAGTTTCTATGCTTTAGAAATCTCAACTCCTTCCACCTCTTACGCCTAGTCAAAATTCTAGGCATTTTTGCCTACCGCTTTAGTCGACGTGGAAGAGGAGCCTAGCCGCCTAGGCACCGATTAACGGCAAAAAATGGTCGCCTAGGCGCAGAGGCGGACCTATGTTGGGCCCAGAGGGGGCTCAAGCCCCCCCTGACTTTTTTTTTTTTTTTTTAATATTAGTATCTTGTTGTTAAAGAAAGCTTTTTTTAATTTTTATAAGCCCATTAATTTTCTTTAACCTAACTAAAACATTATTTTCTATAAATTACACAGTATTATCTTTACAAATATTATTTTAATATCAATCTTTTACGAATTATTCTGGATTTATTCGACAGCCGCAACAATCTACTTCTTTACAAAAGTTAAAAAAAATTCAGTAAGTTTTTTAATTTATGTGCTTTTTTTATAATGTAATAGATATTATTTTCTTTGATTACCTAAAGCGTATTTTAATATTGGTATTTACATAAATATTGTGTTAGTATTAAATAACTTAAGAAAAAAGATGATGTACCCAAGTTCACTATACACCCTAAAAAAAAATTTTCGGGGACGCTGCCCCCGAACCCCCTTATATTTAAAGCCCCCCCTCAACTTTTGTCCTGGATCCGCCACTGCCTAGGCGTCGATTAATGACAAAAATGGCTGCATAGGCCTTCTTTTTTAGTTTTCTTATTCTCGAGAATTCTTGAATTGATATTATAACGCCAATGTTATAATTTTTATATTTACTATAGTGTTGTTAAATGAATTGATAACTTAAATAGTTATATGATACTAAATATACAAAATTACATAACGAGAACCGTCTAATCCCGTCTAGGCCACGAAACCGAGATCTACAACATAACCAAGTTTACAAAAATAGACAAACAGGATCACAATGTTTTTTATTTGCATATAGAGTACTTGTACTATTTATTGACACGTGGTATTTAACGCCAAACTTCACGACAAGTACTAACAGAAGACAAAAAAAGAACGTTGGTACTTGTTTGTCACTTTTGTAAACTTGGGCACCCATTTGTTCACATCGTGAAGTAGTGGATATCCATCAGTGAATTTTTCTATTTAAATTAATATTTAATTAAATTAATTACTTCTTAATATAATAAATCGATCAATGTGTTAGAATTAATTATCTCCTTAAATCTATAAAATAATGCATTCCAATGTATTATTTTACTTTCTAACTCTTCAATGTCATATATAGATTATAGATTAGTGACTGGCTCAATTTCTTATATAAATAGATTGTTGATATTAAAATTTAGTGGATTCATTTCTAATTGTGTTCGTAAAATCAGTCACAAAAGTCCTACGGCTCTTCCTTTATTGTAACACATATATTGTTGCATCCAAGACTATTAAATAAAGGTTGGATTATATAGGTATATATATTGATGTTTTTTTCTTCCACGGGATATACAGTTCAAGTTTTAAAATAGGTCAGATGTTGTTATACAGAGAGCATGAGAGTGTCACATGCCAACATAAAATCAATTTCCCAAAGAAGAGAAACCAGAGAAGGTGGCTAAGTAAACCATGGTTTGATTGTTTCAAAAGAAAATGCCTTTGGGCCTTGCTTGTAACTTGTAAGTTGTACCTTATATAGTGTCGGCCAAAAAATGACTACATGCCATAGAGAATTACGACTCTATGTGCGTGTGTGTGTGTGAGACAACGGTCGATTAGTGGGTGAGGTCCTTGTCATGATTGAATGAATGCAAAGGTAACTGCAAACCCGTGTTAAAGTGTGGGTCAGCTCACCTGTCTGCGTCCATGGACAATCAATGTCTACATAGATGTCCTGGATTTAAATAGATATTCCACATTTCACACTAATTATAAATAAATCTGTAATATTTACTAAAAGTCATAACGAGATAAATGAAACACCAAAAATGATATATACATTACAAAATACTTAATACTTGATAACAAGGTTTAGTAATTGTTCTTAGTCCTTCCCGACAGGGCCGGTTCTAAGAGAAAGGCAAGAAGGACATGGCCTTAGATCTTCTCTCAATTCTTATAATTGTAGGGTCTTATATTCTTTTAATATAAAAGTATAATTTTTTTATTTAAAAAAATTCAATTTTGACTCAATACGAATTAAATAAATACTTTACTGTTTTTCAAAAAAAAGAAATTTCTATTTCTTTTATATAAATATCACACTATATGTATATATTTTTTCTAAAACTTTTTTTTAATTTATTATGATATTATTTTATACATTTTATATCTACTGAAATATATTTAACCAGTTATGTTAGCTTAACTGGTCAGAACCTCTTAACCAAGAGGTATAGGGTTTGAATCCCTCTCAGAACACCTAGTTCTGACGTGCTTAAGGGTATGCTTGGGAAGACGGGCATATTCTTTGTAAGACTAGTTGGGTGTGCAAAAACTAGCTTAGAACCCATGTATCAATATATATATATTCAATTATTTTATATTTTTTAAATAATTAGATTTAAGATTAAAAAATTGATAAATATTTAAATTTTTTAATGTAATTTGTACTTTTTTTAGCCCAAAATTTGTCTTAGGCCCCTAAAATGTTAAGACCAGCCCTGTTTCCGGGTTTAAAATATACAAAACCTAACTTTTATTCTAACTACAAATAGAAGTGGTTTTTATCGATTTTTTTGTACGGATTCAAAAAATAACTTAAAAAGGCTAATATTGAGACAAGATGCGTATAAATATAAAGAACATGTGTTTTGAAGTTATGAGTTGGGGGAATTATTATAAAGAGCCCCACAACCTCTAACTTAATAAACTACAGCCCAACCTTAAAAACTCGTTCAAACCCAACTAAAAAAAACCAAAAGCTCTACTATACCCTTGCTCTCTATGTTATTACAGTGAAAAGAAAAAAATAGAAAACAAAACTCCCATTAGGGTTTATGGATCTCATTTTCTACCATCCCTCCCTCTCTCTAAAAGACCGCCCACCATGCCCCCTTCCCCCTCCCTGTGAAAACCGCTGGGCCACCTCCTCCACCTTCTCACCACCATCAACACCGACCCTTCCCCCTCACCTTCCTTCCTTCCACCATGAACGCTTCCTTCCCCCTCACCTTCATCCCCCCGCCGCTCAACACCAGCGAAGAAAACCGCCTCCACCGTGGATTTTTGCCCACCATGAACGTCCCCTTCCCCCTCCTTCTCCCATCATCGCCCTTCTCCTCTCACCTAGCTCTCCAGATCTGATTGACGCCGTAGCCTTGCTGAACTCCACCGTGAACTCCATCGTCACCCTTCCCGTTCACAGCATCTCCTCCAGCGCACGAAGCCATCTGCTACGCCGCCACCCTTCGCCACCACCATTCCGCCAGCGCAAGAAAACTACCAAGTGTCTCCTAACTCGCCATCCCCTCCAGCCCAAAAAAAATCGCCTTCACCGTGGAGTTCCTCCACTGGATCCATCGTTTTTGTTTTCATCTCTTTTGTTCGAACTAGATATAGATCTGGTTTTTTTCCATTAACGTGGGTACAACAAGACTAGATCCACCCCACCACCATCTTCACACCACAGTTATGATCCCCCATCACCATCACCATCCTTCGTTCTGTTTTGTTGGAACCAGAGTTTTTTTTAAACGCGATTTGGTTCAGACCTTTTTGGGGCCATAACATATTGGGTCCAGACCTGTTTGGGTCCAACCCATTAGTGGGTCCAATTCTTTTTTGGGTTTCCATTGTTTTCAAAACATATTTTTTTGTTAATTTATTTCCTAATAAAAATCCTTGCTCTCTATGTTATTACAGTGAAAAGAAAAAATAGAAAACAAAACTCCCATTAGGGTTTATGGATCTCATTTTCTACCATCCCTCCCTCTCTCTAAAAGACCGCCCACCACGCCCCTTTCCCCCTCCCTATGAAAACCGCTGGGCCACCTCCTCCACCTTCTCACCACCATCAACACCGACCCCTTCCCCCTCACCTTCCTTCCTTCCACCATGAACGCTTCCTTCCCCCTCACCTTCATCCCCCCGCCGCTCAACACCAGCGAAGAAAACCACCTCCACCGTGGATTTTCGCCCACCATGAACGTCCCCTTCCCCCTTCTTCTCCCATCACCACCCTTCTCCTCTCACCTAGCTCTCCATATCTGATTGACGCCGGAGCCTTGCTGAACTCCACAGCGAACTCCATCGTCACCATTCCCGTTCACAGCATCTCCTCCAGCGCACGAAGCCATCTGCTGCGCCACCACCATTCCGCCAGCGCAAGAAAACTGCCAAGTGTCTCCTAACTCGCCATCCCCTCTAGCCCAAAAAAAATCGCCTTCACCGTGGAGTTCCTCCACTAGATCCATCGTTTTTGTTTTCATCTCTTTTGTTCGAACTAGATATAGATCTGGTTTTTTTCCATTAACGTGGGTACAGCAAGACTAGATCCGTCCCACCACCATCTTCACACCACAGTTATGATCCCCCATCACCATCACCATCCTTCGTTCTGTTTTGTTGGAACCAGAGTTTTTTTTTTAAACGCGATTTGGTTCAGACCTTTTTGGGGCCATAACATATTGGGTCCAGACCTGTTTGGGTCCAACCCATTAGTGGGTCCAATTCTTTTTTGGGTTTCCATTGTTTTCAAAACACATTTTTTTTGTTTTGTTTTCTTTTTTTGTCAATTAATTTCCTAATAAAAATCAAATAAACCATTAAACTAGTAACCTATTTTTGTTGTTTTGCAGGTAATAAATGGGGTAGGTATAGTCACTTGGGTCTAGCCCTTAGTGTCTAGCTTTTGTATATCCCATTAGGGCCCGTCCATTGGGTCTGGACATTATGTGTCTTTATAATTTTTTGGATCAACCATAATCTAGTTTGTTAATTTGTGCAGGTGAAAATTAAACAGTAATAATTAACAGTAATATTATGTACAACCTTTACGGTAAATTATTGGACACGTTGACATTAATATGGACAAAAATGGACTTGTGTACAGACCATTGGGTACACGGACTTGGTTGGATTTTATTGGACATGCACTTTGACAAAACCGGGGTATTGGACTTATACAAAAAATTCATTTTATCCACCTTAAAAACGTTAATAAAAACTTAAGTCTGTACCGATAGAAAATGTAGGTACGTACCCTTGTGTATGCACCGATAAATATATTTGGATTAAAAAAAATTCAGAATTTTTTTTAATAAAAAATAAGAAAAAACCATTAAAAAATTGAAAAGGGTAAAAAAGTAAAAAAAAAAGCTAACCAGAAATTGGAACTAGGCTTTAAAAAGAAGTATTTTTTAGTTAGGACTTAAAACCTAAAAAAGTTGAAAATTGGGTTTTTTCCTCTTATGAGTTAGGGTTATATTTATGATTTTTTTAATAGAATGAGAAGTCTTAATTGTGTAACAGTAAATAATAAATAATAATAAGATATACTCCATATATTAAGGTTTCATTTTTTTTCCTTAGTTGTTCTGTTGAGACTCAAATTATACATGTAAAAATAAATAAATTTGTGTACGAGAATATTATATGAATTAAATAATTAATTATATTATACAAATGTAATAATACATGCTAAGGTATCAGTTGCTTCAGTGATTGAATATATTTTGAAATAATTATTAGTTTAATTATTTTAGGATATTAAAGTAATTAAGGATTAGTTGTAATTAGAGTTTTTATTTTGATATTTATAAGTAATTTAGTAATTTTTTAGAAGGATTTTTTTTAAAATTTTAAACAAAAAGTGAATTGATGCTCTCTTTATCTAATGTTACTCTTTTACTGTACGTGATAACTCTATATCACAACTTTTACGATATTTTCATTGCCAACAATTTTTTTTCACAGTATCGAGAAAATACCACAATTCAAATAACACCGAAATTTCATCACACCCTCAAAATGCACACTTGGCTAGATAGCCATCTAACATAGTTAATCAACTTTTCAAGTCGTAGTCAATTTTTGGTATTAGTTGGATGATTGTTGGTTTAGATTTGTATTAATTTGGGATTCTGGTTTCAACTGAATAATACCACTTATCAATACCAATTTTAGTGTATTGATCATAAACTTATCTCCTTTTGGAAAATACTTCTCACTATATTGGTATCGCCTAGGGTGTGATAAAAATAAGATAAATATAAGCCAACAAAAAATGCACTTTCACCCTAGACAGACACATTACTGCAAGTATTACAGGACGTATGCAAGTTTTAATGATAAGCTGAATTCGTTCTCAGGGACTTAGTGTGTTATACGAATGGGTAGAAATAACGAGTCGAAAGTAATTAATTAAGAGACAGAAAATAAATACGAGTGATTGAGAGATTAATGATTAAACTAAGGAAAATAAAAGACAATTAAATAAAAGATAAGAAATATGAGATGAGAAGTATAGCTTAGGTTTTGCTAGTATGCACTAATCCTTCTAATTCTTTCTATCAAATCTAGTTAATAAGGGAGATAATCAGCTCTTAGATACTTAGTCAGGATTCTAAATTCCCATACCTTAGACCTTGAGAGCGACTAAGGAGGCTACGGTCACACCATGAGGCTGGTTTAAATAGGGTTAACAAGCCCTACCAAGGCCCTAAGCAATCAATTTCCAAACATGGTGATAGTGATTATATTATAACCTAATGACTATCTAGTTAGAATTAGTGTTGTCAAGACCAATATCGATACTAGACGTTATGTGGTGTTTCAATAATTAGACACCCAACTAAGGTGATCATCTAACTACTATTAAGGTAATCCTAAACGTTGCGCACCACAAGGAAAACAGTCATTAAATCAAAACACATAAACAAATATATAGGTAAGAAGCTAATATCAGATTAAAACATATAATTCCCAAAGAAACTTAGATATAAAGAAAATAGAATTCATAGATTATACATGATGCAAAACCCAAGCTATGGGAAAATTAGTTCATACCTGAAGGAAATAAACTAAAGGAAATAATAAAAGACTTCATCTTGCTCTCTACAATAATTCTGGTGATAATAAACCAAAGGACTAATTACTATGAGGCAAGAATGATTTACAAGTGATATAAGGGTGCACTTATAGGTGTATAGAAGCCCTAATTTGTTTTCTTGAAGGAGAAGGTAAGTAGTGGACTCCTAGCCAACTCAAATTCGTAACCCTAAAATATGAAATCAGGCCCGTTTTTGTTTTGGTCCTAACAGCTTCAATTATTATCCGTTTGACGCGTATGAGTAGTCGAAATTCATCGTATCTGAAAGATATTTAACTTTGCTCTTAACCGTTTCTCCAAATTCCCCATCGATTTTGAGATATAATCTGATTTGTGGTCGTGGGTGGTGAAATTCAGATTTATGGCAGCTTTTCCTTTTCCATATTTTAGCTTTTCTTTCGTTATCTCCAATTTCCATGCTTATCTTCTTTCCATATCTCTTAGTATTTGACTTGGACTCTAATTATCCCCATAACTATCTTTAAAGCTTCACACTAAATAAATAATTAAACCCAATATGCTCTAAAAATAATAATTTACTAAATAAAGACTAGAAATAGGAAAGTGTAGTATTTCTCAAAGAAATCGACTAGAAAGACTTCTAAATCACTAAAAATGATGTCTCATATCAATATTAGTTAATCACAAATGAGGAGACATCATATATATACAATAATACATAATAAATTTCATCTTTTACAATAATATTAAATATTAAGCGTATAATGGATTTAGTTGAATTTCGACTACTGATACTTGTCAAACGGATGAGTATTGAAGCTGCTAGGACCAAAACAAAAACGGATGACTACTCATACCCAATATTTACCTTTTACTTCAAGAAAATGATTAGGTCAACCTATACACTATAAATACAGCCTCTTAACATTAAAAAATCATCCTTGGTGAAACCTTAAGCCAAGAGGAAGCTTACAACACAAGAAAAGAAGTCTGGAAGGAGCTGTTCATCAATAATGTCATCTTCAACCTTTGAATTTGTAATTTCTTTCTTTTCTTCCATTAGTATGAACTAAATTTCTATTTAGCTTGAGTTTTAGCATATATGTATGAACCCTAGTTTTGGTTGACATCTATCTAATTTGGGAATTCTTTGTTTTAAATTGAATTATAGTTTTTATTCTCTGTTTATGTGGTTGGATTTATATTTTGTGTTCTTGTGGATCGCGACCATATAGAATTACCATCTAGTAGTTAGGTCACCATTGACAACGGTGTTTAATTACAAGTTTAGAACATAACGTCTAGTGTACGGTTTAGATTTGACAAATCAACCTAACTAGATAATCAACATGGTTTAGTGTATTGCTTTTTTACCAAATGCAGGATCCGTTTGCTTAGGACTCCTTATTGACACAGGTAAACCCTATTTAAAACTACCTAGCGCAATTGGAACCGATTATTGAAATACTACATAATTCACCCTTACATGATTAGAACGACAAAACTAGTGGGGATTACATGCTATTTACTCAAGCTAAGAGACATGCTATTTACTCAAGCTAAACTCTCATACTAACTTCTTCTTTTGCTTTTAAATTCCTGTCTTTATTTTATTAGTCTAATTTAGTTCATTGAAACCAAATAAAAATCCATTTGTCTTTTACTTTTCTGCGTTTTATTTGTTCTAGCTTTTAATAGTTGCACCTGATTATTGCATAAGATTCCCCTAAACTTCGTAGTCTCTGCGGAACGAATCTTACTTATTTATTAAAAACTTGCATACGATCTGTATACTTGCAGAACCGTGCTAGACTAGGGTGATTATTTGCACGTTATTTATATCATATTTTATCACACCCTAGTTGACACCAAGTTTTTGGCACCGCTGCCGCGGACTACATCGTTAGTCCTTGTGCATATATCTTGTGCGTTTATTTCAATTAGTTCTATTTTACGCTATTGTCTTTTTAGTTTTTGTTCTATAGATAGTTACAGATGGAGAATCCAAGGATACTTGAATTACCCGTCACGCTTAGAGTGCAACCACGCGAAATTCGCACTCCAGAGATCCAAGCCGCTAAATTTAGGCCAGATGCAGGGATGATAGCGCGATTTGCAAATCATGGACTATTTAGCGGTGCTGCACAACAAGATCCGATCCGATATATTCAGAAATTCATGCAAATCTGTGATACTTATATCGTTAGAGGAGTTACTAAAGAGCAGATGTATTACGTGATGCTCCTGTTCTTCTTGACCGGAGGTGCAAGCAATTGGTACGATACCCAATATCCTCATGTCATTCTAGATTGGGATAAGCTTCAAGCAAGATTCCTAGACCGTTTCTATCCGGTTATTAGAAGATTAAAAGATATGTTGGAGCTTGAACAATTTATGCAAGAAGACGGAGAAAGTTTGGGTGAAGCATGGTACGATTTAATAAAAAGAAGGCGAGATGTCCATACCATAAATCATCGCCAGAATATTCTTTAATCATGTTCTATGGAGGACTCAATGACAAGTCAAGGGCAAGAGCAGATGCGCTAGGAAACAAAGGTTTTGTGTTACTAGATCCTGAAGAAGCCGAACTTTGTATGGAGAGAATTCTTGAGAACGAGAGAAGTTGGCCAAGGGAACCAGAAGAAAAATAAGACACTTCAGAATCTCTGAAGCTCAAGGAATTGAGACAACAACTCGAAGAACTACAAGAACAAGCTCGAACAATTGCTCAGGTAAATCTAGTGCGTACTATACCTTCGTGTCCAGGTTGTGGATCAAGAAATCATATGTGGGAAAGGTGTATGAATAATCCATCTTCAGCTTCGATTATATCTTCGCAAAATAACTATTTTGTAATGGTTATGATAATCCTCAAGAAAGCTACACTAGTTATCAACACACTCCACAAGAGAGAAGTTGGGTCAGAAATCAAGAGACTTATCATCAACCCCAACCTCAATCCTACTATCCACCACAACCTATACATCAAAAGGCGCCCATTGTTGAAAAAGCTTATCAAGAACCTCCAAAACAGTCAATGCAACTAGCAAGGAAAGAACAAACCTTGAGCTTGAATTCGAGTATGGCTAAACTGATGCAAGCAATTAAAGAAAATATGAGTATTAGCCAACAAAAATTTCAAGCCCAGCAAAAGGTGATCAAATAACTCGAGCATACTATATCACATATGGCGAGTACATTACAAAACAGGACAAAAGGGCAACTCCCAAGTGATACTATTGCTCCTCGAGATGATGCTTGTCATACAGTTGAATTGCGAAGTGGAAAACAACTACCTCCACCTAAAAGAGAACCAGAACCAATCCCTATTCCAGAAAAGGGGGAGAAGAAACAACAGAAGATAAGGTAGAAGAGGTAGTTGAACCAAAGAGTGTCCAAGCCAAGACACCTGAAAAGAAGAAAAGCTCAGTGGAACTTAATACACGCCTGTTGGCATATAGCCTCCCTTAATAGGTTGTTTTAATATGACAAATCCTCTTATGATTAGTGTGCTAATTACTCTTGTTATATACATTCAAACTTGCACTATTAGGGCTGTAAACGAACCAAGCCGCTCGCGAGCCGCTCGAGCTCGGCTCGGTAAAAAGCTCGTTCGAACTCGTTCGTTTATATAAACGGGAAAAAAAAGTTCGTTCGAACTCGTTCGTTAAAAAACGCGTTCGTTCGAGCTCGTTCGTTAACTCGTTAGAAATTTATAATCTGTAAATTAATGGTTTAGTTATCAATAAATATATTGTTAAAACTATAAAAAAATAAATTATTCGTTAATAACTCGAGATCGGCTCGAAAAAAGCTCGTTCGATATGTTATCAAGCCTTAAAATTTGAGCTCGGCTCGACTCGTTAAAATTTGAGCTCGACTCGGCTCGACTCGGCTCGACTCGTAAATCTTATCAAACAAGCTTGCACATCTAGTATTCGGCTCGACTCGGTTCGTTTACAGCCCTATGCACTATTGTTCATCAAAAACACTTTACATATCATTCTTATTATATCTCTTACATATACTTTTATTCATATCTTTATATACTTTGAGATATAGCCTTAATGATCAACTACAATGTTTATAAGAATGATGTCATCTACAACTTTCGTGAAGAAGATTTATTGATCCGAGCATCAAAGCATATGTCAATTCTATCTAAGACATATGGTGCGGTACACCGGACATATGGCGCGGTACACCGGACCAAGAATGCGGACCAGGGCACGGTGCATGGCTAGTCCGGTCAGAGAGATAGAAAATCTAACCGTTGAGGTGCGGTACACCGCACGATACCTGCGGTACACCGCAAGGAAGGTTTTTCTGCACAAAGTTAAGTCATAAGAAATATATCTGTTGGGGAAATTAATAGATCCGTTAGACCCAAGCCTTATGACCGTTGGAAGCAATTTTCAGCTATAAATTGAAGCTCTTTGAAGGCTACAACTACACCAACAAATTACAAACATTAAGGAGCTTAATTGTTATCATTCAAGAAGGTGTCAAGAGCTATACATTGTCAAAATCAATCTTAGTGAGCTTATAAGTCCTATCCAACTCATTCAAGGAGTTAATCAAATAAACCACAAAGTATTATCTACTCAAGAGGAGTTTACATGCTTATAGTTATATCTACTCTTTAGGAGTTTATCTAGCAAAGTAGTTTCACCCCTTTAAACATTTTGTATCTATCCTCTTAAGTCTAGGTCTTGTAATAGATAGATTAAGAGAGAATTCAAGTATAGGGAGTATACTTGGTGTCCTTGTGTTGTGATTACACAAGAGTTTGTCCTTCGTGTTATCGAAGAGGTTGTAAGGGTTATTGTGTTCTCGACCCGGTTAAGAGAGACACGGGAGCTTAGTGAAAAGCTTGAAATCCTAAGGAGGCTTCCTTAGGTAGTGGATGTAGGGAAACCGAACCACTATAAATCGTGTGTATCTTTCTATCCATACTTTATTTACTTTCCGCACTTTATATGTTTGATAATATGCTAGTATGAATATTGTGATATTGATTATCTAGTTTATCTAACATATTGTCATCTAGAGTAGTAAGAGATTAGATAGTCGATTTACTTGTTAAACTTATATATCAAGCCTTTAACTTATCCTTTGCATGATCCCATAAGTGTTTGATATATTAAGTTGACTTAGAAGTTTCTCTTAAACTTATATTTGTCCAAAAGATTTTTAATTAGGCATTAATCTTATTACTAATCCTATTTACCCCCCTCTAGGACTTTCAACACCCTCCACCACCATACCCTTCACGTGTCAGAAAAAAGGACAATGAGCAGGAATTCAAGAAGTTCGTTGACATGGTGAGCAAGTTAGATATTAATATGCCGTTTGTAGAAGCTCTCAATAGAATGCCGAAATACTTGAAATTCATGAAGAACATTCTTTCTAACAAATGAAGTTTAGAAACTGGGGAAACAATTAGATTGCCTGTGGAGTGTAGTGCTATATGTCAAAACAAGTTACCACCAAAGCTAGAAGATCCCAGAAGTTTTACTATTCCCATTGGCATTGGAGACAGTTGGACCGGGAAAGTATTATGTGATTTAGGCGCGAGTATCAATCTCATGCCGAGATCCATGTTCGAGAAGCTTAACATAGGAGAGGTAGTACCCACATCTGTGGTATTACAAATGGCAGATCGCTCCCTCTCTCGACCAGTAGGTAAAATTGAATATATTCTTTTCAATTTTTCTTTTCATCTCAATTTTTCTTTTGTATAACCATGATTCTCTTTTTAATGTTCGAGATATCACGCTATTTTTTTTATATATATATTCTTCTTTTTATGCCCTTGTTGGCAAATTTAACTCGTAGCTTCTTTTTCATTCACTATTACCCCGGCAAAGGGTTACAATAATAACTTTTTTATCATCAATAAAATCACAATTACAATTCCCAAATCCCAATGTTCCCTAGTGATGAAACCCACGACCCCAAACTCAAGCTCTAAAAACGACTTGTTTCAAGTTTTGCGATTCGAGTGCGGGTCATATGGATAAGATGTGTTTACTTTTCAATGGAGATAAATGGAACTCAAAAATCAATCTCAAAACAAATAAGATTGTTATTAAATTTTTGGGGATCTTAATATGACAACACAACAAAATAATACTCAAAATCAGAATAATGAATCAATTCAATCTAGGGTAAAGCCCTCGTATGGCCCCTTAACTATGCCCAAAGTGCACGGGCCGCCCCTGATCTTCAAAATTACCCTTTTACGCCCCATATCTTCACCTTTTGTGACACCGTTAGCCCTTTTTTCATTTTTCTGTCAGTTGACCGTTAGTCAACGCCACATGGCGCCACGTCAGTGCCACATCAGCGTCAACTCAGCATGAGGTCTTCAGAGTATCCACGTAATTTTTTTAATTTTTTTTTTAAAATTTTTGTTTAATTTTTTTTATTTTACTTTATTATATGCCTCCTTCCTTCAACCTCCCTCACACCAATCCGTTCTCTGCACCATCATTATCTATCGAACCCAAAATAGCTAACTCCAACCGGGTCTCACACCGAGCCGATTAAGAATCAAATTAGCTGCGGAGGTTTTGAGAAGCTGCAAAGCCGCAAGACAAGCCGAGTTTGAATTGGATTGCGCGTCGGCATTGCGCGTCGAAACATTTGATACGCAATTGCAGAGGTGACCGATGAGACAATAGTGTTAAGGTGTCGGAAAATGATGATTACGTTTCTGACATGTTGAAGATACTCAAGCTAAATCCAATGGCGAAAGAGTTCTTTCCTTCTTCGCATAATTGTGATCCATCGGGTCTTAACAATTTTGTTATTGTCTCACCTAATAAGAATTCAAACAATGATGATTCCCCGACTAATCACCGAAGGGTATTAAACACAATTCTTATTACGTTAATATTCGCTATTGGATTTGATTCATGTTGGTAATTCAATGTTTCCTTATTGATCTCCATCTGTTTGTTAATATGATTTTACCATTTTTCTATATTTTGTTGTTTCCAGAGAAGAAATAAATATAATCAGGGTAGAAAAAGATTCAATGGTCGAGTCTTTAGGGCTCAAAGAGAAGGTAGTATTAGACGAGCTGTCTATGTTTCAGACCTTGATCAAAATGTAAGTAAAAATCAAATTAATTAAGAGATTGATATTTTTACAATTGATCTTTAATTTTTATTGGGTATGTTTATAATAGGTGCATTCAGTGGCATGGAACTGTACGGGGATGAAATTAGGTGGATCAAACTGCTCGAATTTGGCATATTGAACCTCACGGCCATGTAAGCTCAATTTTGTATAATATAGGGACTTGTAGTGCAATTAATTAAAATACTCTACAGGGAAAAGTTAAAGACATTGAATTAAAAGGCCACACAGATAGTGTAGATCAGCTTTGTTGGGACCCGAAACATGCGGATTTAATTGCAACTGCTTCAGGGGAATAAAACCGTTCGGATATGGGATGCTCGTAGTAAGTAAATATTAATTGCACTTTAGGTCCTTATATTATGTAGAAAGTGCACTATAGCTTCATATATTAGCTTTTTTAAGTTAATTGCATTAGTAGTCTCTATGTTAAGTTTTAGAGTTTATTGCATTATAGGTCCGCGATATTTTTGCAAAAACTGAACTATAGGTCCTATATTATGCAAAAAATTGCACTATAAGTCCCTTTTTTGATTTAATTGCATTATAAGCCCCTATATTCTACGAAAGTTGCACTATAAGTCCCTATATTATGCAAAAATTGTACTATAGGCTCTTATTTTGCAAAAATTGAACTATAGGTTCCTATATTATTATTATTATTATTTAATTGCATTATAAGTCCCTATATTATGCAAAAATTGTACTATAGGCTCTTATTTGATTTCTATAAGTAAATTTCACTATAGGTCCCTATATTATGAAGTAATTGCACCATAGGTCCTTATATTATGGCTGGTTTGTATAGACAGGTGGAAAATGCTCACAGCTAGCTGAACTAAGTGGTGAAAATATTAATATCACATATAAGCCTGATGGAACACATATAACTGTTGGAAATAGGTTATTAATTGCCCAAAAGGCCCCTCATTTTTCACTTATATCTTCAAATAACTATATTATTTAAGCTTCTAATTCTCATTATAGGATGATGAAATTACTATATTGGACGTTTGAACATCTTGAAAAAGATCCTAAAAAAGCAGAGGCATATTTAGCCATTGATAAAGCAGTAAAAGCAGGAGCACTTCACAAAAACACAGGAGCTAATAGAAAGTCTAGACTTGCTAGAAGAAAAAAAGCAATTGAAATTCATCATGGTTGGTACACACCTGCTACAGATCCAATTCCTGCTAATGCAGTTTGATTAATGTATTATTACCGTGTCAAGGAAATGGTTTTTTCACTTAGTGTATGAGATGTGTATTACAAATTTGTTGTCATTTTGTTGTTTAGGCGTTGTATATGTTGCTATTTATGCAATCTAGTCTTTGATAACTCCCTGTTTCAATTTTTGTTGGTCTTTGTTTGATTCATAATCGTCTCATACTTTTGACTAACATTCAGAATATCCAAGAAACCCATGCTCTCCATAGAGTTCATATACCCCCACTGCTTTTCTTCAGATCTTTTATTATTTTGATTGTTGAATAATTTTTTTAATTAGTAGGCTCTAACACCTTTAACAATTACAAGCTGTTATATTAAGAGTTGTTGGCACAAACTCTCATAGCAAATACAGGATACATTAAAAACAACTAAACATTAACTACTATAACGCCTAAAAGGTTCTGTAAAAACAAAGTATCTCATCTCTTAATCACTCAAATTCTGCAGGATAAAATAATTCTCCACTCAAAAACATCCATTGATCTTACACTTCAGCAACTATGCCTTGAAAGTAAAGAATTAGATGAAGTAAACACAATGCCATCTCTTATACTCAAACCTTTCTTCAAATTTATATTGAATAAGAGGATATATTGTTGAAATATGTGATATAATTGGCTCCTCAATTGCAAAGTTACGTCCATAAAGTCTTGCATTTCTCTCACTCCATATAATATGATTATATGATGTGAACCAATGAATGATTTTACTAAATTCTCAAGATGAATTTTATTAGATCATCCCACAAGTTATCCACAAACACATTTTGTGTTTTGTCAAGACAAGTGTTAAGAATCTTCCTAATGAATGAGCAGTTGACTGCAATCTATGACAAAAAACACATAAAGGATCTGCAATTAAACACCTCATCAATTCAATCAAACTTAATCTCGGATTTAGATCTCAATAAACACTACTGTGTGTGTGAACACCCGCACTCAATTCTTTTTGTTGGTTTGTAGTTAATGGTAGCCGCAATTCTCTTCGCTCACTCTTAGGTATGTGCTTTATCACCATTAATGGTTCTTCTTCGTTTCTTAAAAGCTTTACCAACTATCAATTTTAACGCCTCTATTTAAATTCACTATTAATTGCATCAATTCTTGCTTGATAAAACTGGGATTTAATTTGATTTTTTAATTGAATTGTAGTTGTATTCAAGAATATGGAATCGAGATCGAATCGAGATCATTGAAAGCTAGCAGATCAAGTATATCAACATCCTCAAGTATACAAGATTCAGACAACGGAAAAGCTTCTTTCGCGAGAAGAACATCTTCAGGAAGATACGTTAACTATTCTAGAGATGATTTCGATAGTGAAATTGGAAGCACAGATTTTATGAACTACACAGTTCATATACCACCAACACCTGATAACCAACCAATGGATACTATAACTCAAAAAGTCGAAGAACAATACGTTTCAAAATTCACTTTTCACAGAAGGGATCATGAGGGACGGCGGTTTCCTTGTGCAGAGAGCGGCTTGGTGTGAGACCCGGTTGGAGTGAGCAATTTTGGGTTCGATAGATAATGATGGTGCAGAGAACGGCTTGGTGTGAAGGAGGTTGAAGAAGAAGGAGGCATATATTAAAGTCAAAAAAAAAAAAAAATTAAAAAAAAATTAAAAAAAATGACGTGGATACTCTGAAGACCTCATGCTGAGTTGGCGCTGATTTGGCACTGACGTGGCGCCATGTGGCGTTGACTAACAGTCAATTGACAAAAAATTGAAAAAAGGGCTAACGGTGTCACAAAAGGTGAAGATATGGGACGTAAAAGGGTAATTTTGAAGATCAGGGGCGGCCCGTGCACTTTGGGTATAGATAGAGGGCCACACGAGGGCTTTACCCTTCAATCTATAACAACGCAGATAAATTAAGAGAAAAATTAAATTTGTTAGATTTAGTGATGCGTCTTTTGTCCACTCGTTGAAAACCTTCGAAATTCCTTTTGACCCGGTCAATAAACAAGGTCATATGATATCATTCAAAAATTTGACTAAGCATATTCATGCTTCTTTTTATGTCCAAATGAAAACTTTTATTAATGAAAAAGCCGTTGCTAATATCATCCTATACCATTAGGGATATTGTCCAGAAAATTGCAGGATACTGGGAGGGAATATAATTAACACTGTTGGCTGTTGCGGTCTGTGCTGCAAAACAAATCATGCGAACAATGGGAACTTAACTTAGGCAAACGATATTAATTAACAAAAATTTGGGCAAGTATAATAAGTAGGTAAAATATTTATTAGGCAAAGATATCAACACAAAACAAATACACAACAAATATATTAGGTAAAATATTAATTAACAAATATATTAGGTATAATACTAGTAACCATGGAAAGATATATTTGGTTCAAATTAAGTTTTCCATCATTTATTAGAGTTTGTTATTTGGGTTTTCCTGAGACTTGACTTAATTGAGAAGGTCAGTTGCTAATTAGTTAGACTAAATTTAAGTATTTCGAAACCTAATAATTGTTATAATAGATAAGGATTGCCATAATTACCAAGAAGTCAACTGATAATAGATCAAAAAAAAGATATACTTACATTCACATTAGTAAATTAACCATTCCTTCTATCAAATTTTAAACATTTTATTTATTTTTCTTCTAAAATACAATATCTAACAATATTTGTTCTTCTAATTTTTTTTAATATCATCATTAATTAATTAATTAAAGTAATAATTCAATAAATAGCATTATATTTAATAAATAAAGATAGTACAATAAAAAAGGTAGACAAAGATAATATAGTAAAAAAGGTAGACGAAAGAAGTACTCATCAAATTCATAACCTTGATACGTACATTTTATGTATGATTAGTTCACAATAAAATCAACCTAACAAATTAAATAACAAAACCTACAAAACTATTTAATACTACAAATTAAGCTTAACCAATACATATAAATAATATTTGTATCTTACATAAATAAATACTAAATCACGATTAAAAAATTAAGATAATGTAAATATTTTACGAAATTTGTAATGTTATAAAACGAGAACTAGATAGGAAAAAATAATAATATTAAAGTTTAATGTTTTTTTTGTTTTTTTAGTCAAAAGAAAATTGCATTAAAAAACCATAAAATACAACTTATCCAATCCTTATAGGATTAAAGTCCATAGCAAGTAAGTTTGTTAATTGGGGAGGAGGTTGACATCTCCAAAGACTAAATAAAGAGTCTTTAAACTTATGTTTAGCCACTCAATCAACACTCAAATTGTTTGATCTCCTAGCAAAGGAGATTTTCAAGTTATACAAAAATTTACACCTTAAAATGTTCTTAACCAATAGCTTAATACTACAAAAAATCTTTGCTCCTTTTCTTGATTGGTTAAAAAGGTTGAGGCAATCATTCTCTATATCTACCTTGCCTGTTGGGTATTTGGAGGCTAATTCACAAGCTGCTAGTAGTCCTCTAGCCTCAACTTCAATAACAGAATTGACCACTATATTTTGCGCAAAACCATCCACCATATTACCTGCTTAATCCCTAATTATGCAATCAAACGCAACTTGGTTAGATTCTAAGTCAAAAAAGGCATCACAATTAGTAACTTTATAAAAACCAGATAAAGGTGGTTTCCAGGACATTTTACTTTCATCTCTAAGGTGATTAGCCTGAGTAATATTAGCTATACACCCCGTTTCATGTGAATTAAATAAGAAAGGTGTATTTCTATTTGTACTTTTAGCCTCAGTAGTTGATCTATTAGCTAGATTAAACTCATCATAGGCTATATTTGCATCCTGTAGTATTTTTAGAGGATCAGGAACAATTCCACTAAAAACACTTTCATTCTGCCTTTCCAAATAAACCAGGCAATAAAAAAAAGCCAATTCACCAAGTCATATATCTTTAAACTCACTTTCTTTCAAACTTAACCTGATAAAATTTATCCACTTCTTAAAGTTGAAAGTAGGTTCTGACAAAGAGTTAAAACAAATTGGACTAGCCATGTAAACTGCTCTAGCCTAAGAACATTAAAATAGCATATATTCCACATTTTCATCACTAATTCCACAGATAGAACATGATGAATCATCAACTGATTTTCTTTTCTTTCTATTTTTATTGGTAGCCAAACCATTTTCAACATTTCCAAATGATTTTTTTTTTAATTTTTGGCAAAATGTTTATATGCCAAATAAATTTCCAGTCTTTAGAATCTAACTTAAAGGAAGAGTCTCCCTTTTTACTGTTAGTAAGCTTTTCTTCTGTTTGTTGAGCCTTCCAAAGTCTTTTATACATATCCCTTACTGTGACAACTCCATTAATAGAATGAATACAAAAAGAAGTATCAAAACAGTAGAAAGTAGGAATATATATAGAAGAAATGGTTGCTAAAATATCAGGAGATAATAAAGAGTTTAATAAATCCAAATCCCATTCTCTTTTATCTAAATCAATAAGCTCTGAAACCAAAACCAAATTACAACCTGATGATTGATTAATATTATGACAGTTTGGGATCCAAGAATCATCCCATATTCTGATATCCTTTCCATTACCCACATTCCATTGATATGTTTAGCAAAGCAATTTCTCCCATCAATAAGACCTTTCCAACCCCAAGAGCAGTTGCTATTAAGAGTAGCATTGATAAATTCCCCCTTAGGAAAATATTTTCCTTTCAATACTTTATAAAGCAAAGATTATTCCTTATTAAATAATTTCTATGCATTTGATGCTAAAAGAGCTAAATTTTGACAATAAAAATCTTTAAATCCAAGTCCCCCATCCTCTTTTAAATTCATAAGTGTTTGCTACTTAATTCAGTGACATCTATCCTCCCCTTGATTGTTCCAATAAAATTTGAAATCAGGGATGTAAGATGAGTAGTAACCTTTTTACGAATTCAAAAAACTGACATAATAAAATTTGGAATTGATCCAATAACTGCTTTACTAAATTTTCTTTTCCACTTTTAGATAACATTTTTGTATCCTAACTATCCATTCTTTTCGAAACCATCTCAATAAGCCACTCTAAAGATTTAACCTTATATTTACCCCATGAAGATGGAATGCCGAGATATTTACCAAGATGTTCCAGCTTTCTCATTCTCAGTAGAGTTGAAATATTATTTTTAACTTCATTAGGTGTATGTTTGCTAAATAAGACTCCACTCTTGTTGAGATTAAGTTTTTGTCCTGTAGCAAAAGTATACCATTTAATAATGTTATTGAATGTATCAATATTATAATAAAAAACTTCAAGAAAGAATAAGCTATCATCAGCAAATAAAACATGAGTAATCATGGGAGCTTCTCTCGCAACTCTAATACCCTTAAGTAGCCCCATCTCAGCATAATAGTCAAGTAAATGAGATAGTGCTTGAGTAACTAGAGAAAACAATTAGGGAGACAAGGGGTCTCCTTGTCTTACTCCCTTCTGTGGTTTTTCAAGGTAAAAAAGCTCACCATTGATTCGAACCTTGTAAGAAACCTCTAGTGACACAATTTTTAACCCATTCGACCCACTTTGAATGAAATCCCATCTCAATTAGAAGATCCAGTAGGAAATCCCACTCAATATTCTCATAGGCTTTGCTCATATCTGATTCAATAGCCAAACTATATTTTTTTTAAGCTTCTCTTTGTATTAAGATAATGAGTAACCTCTTGGGGTATAAGAATATTCTCAAAAATAGACCTATCAGGAATAAAAGCTATTTGAGTTTCAGAAACCAAACTTCCAATCCATTCTTGTAATCTAAGTGTCAAGATCTTTGAGCTTATTTTGTACAATTTAGGAATAAGAGTAATAATAGTACAATTTATTGTTTCTAGAGAAGAATTATTCAGAATAAAGTCAGAGATTAGTTCAACTAAATCAAGTTTAATTTCTTCCCAAAACTTTTTAAAGAAAAAACTCCAAATCCATCTGATCCTTGAGATTTATCATCTCCAAGAGACCAAACTGCACTTTTAACTTCTTCACAATCCACTAGTCTTATAAGTGGATCATTCATCTCTGTTGTTACAACTTTCTTTAATTTACTCAAAATTGGTTGATAATTTCTATTACCATCTGTTTTAAATATTTCAATATAGTATCTCACAATTTCACCAGAAATTTCTACCTTTTCTGAAAGCCAAATACCATTATAATCTTTGATTTTAGAGATTCTATTTCTAGTTATCTTCACTTTTGTTATTGCATGAAAGTACTTGCTATTTTTATATCCCAATCTCAACCAAGTATTCTTTGATCTTTGAGCCCAATAAAGCTCCTATTTTTTCCAAAAATTTTCAAGTTCCATGCTCAATGTGGAAAATCACTTAATTATTATCTAAGTAAGGTTCATTGAATAGTTTTTCTAATTGCGCAAGATTTTTGTTGATCAAAATCATGTTATTTAAATCCTCTTTCTTGCCAATTTAGTAATATGTTTTTGAATTTGAGAAAATTTAAATTTGGAAAGGCCTCTCAAATCCATAAAATATCTGCTTTTCCATTTTTCCAAAATCAATTGACAAAAAGAGCTATCATAAATCCAACATTTTTCACGCATAATCCTTTTCTTGTGTTTATCAGAAAATATTCTCAGATTTAAAATAATAGGTGAGTGATCAGACCCTATAGGGGGTAAAACCTCATTCCAAGAATTTGAGAATCTATTCATCCAATCCTGATTTACCAATATTCTATCCAACCTTTGTTTAATCAGCTGGTTGCCATTTCTCTTGTTAGACCAAGAGAAATTACATCCTTTAGCTGGAAGATCAAACAAAGAGTTAGAATCAATAGAGGTATTAAACACCAGCATATTCTTTTTGTGAACTGAATTTATCTCCCTTCCTAACTTATCAGATGGGAATCTAATTAGATTAAAGTCTCCAAGAAAACACCAGTTATCAGTTACATGAGACAAATCATGTAATTTTTTTTAGAAAACCTTCTTTTTCCTCATCATTTGTAGGTCCATACACAAAATTGATTTCACTGAGTTCAAATTTAGAACCTACATAAGTGCACTGGATTATGTTCTTATCTGAACTTATAATCTAAGCCACCTGATAACCCTTCAAGATCAATTTGAGCTACCAAAGTCAAATTAATCTTAGGGCTTAAAGCAAGTAAATAGTCAAATTTGCGTTTAGTTTCTGAAAGAAATAATACCTCTATGTGGTGAGACTTGATCTTATCAGTCAAACTCAGCTCTGTCAAGGCTGTGGCAATGCCTTGACAGTTCCAAGCTTGAATCATTGAAGACCTTGGGGTTGATTTGGGTCAACCCCACAAACCACTTCAGTTTCCATACCTTCCATTAATCCTTCTTCATACCATTTTTCAACGCCATATTCTGTTTCTTCTTTGTCTATCTCTAGTGGTTCAGCCATCTCATCATCTTCTCCATAGACAGAGTCGACAAGAGTTGCTGGAACTAGAGAGGTTAAGTCATCATCAAGAGGACGTCCTAGGTCTTCTATAACTTGTTTTGTCCTATTTTTATTCTTCTCTATTTACCCAAAGCGAATGTTTTGGTCTGAATTTAGAGTAATTGATAGATCAATAGTGACTTTTGGGTCCACTTCACTTATTGGGATGAACTTTGGGTTGTCCTTATTTGGGCCACAAAGTCTAAAGACCTCATTAGAGTTGAGGAGCCTAATATTCGAAATAAAGGGAACTCCTTCAACATTATTTTTGTCCCAACTTGACTGAAGGTACTAAAAGAGATTTTTGGACTTTATTATAAGTCTCTGTTACATTTATTCCTTCATTCTTACCTTTATCTGCAATTTCTCCTTCTTCCAGACTTGTTGACTTCTTCTTATTCTTAGCTTTCAATGGCTTCTTAATCCTTTGAGATTGGTTGTTATGTTTAACAGCTTTAAAAACAAAATCATTAGTTCTTTTTTCTTGATCTGAAAACTTTGTCCAGTTTCCCAATCTAATAACCAGCTTATTAGGATTATCACAGTTCCTTTCTTCATGAGAAACAATACCACATCTGAAACAAAAATCAAACAACTTCTCATATTTAAACGAAATCCACACTGATTGTCTATGAGAAATTTTAAAGTTGAATCCTGCTAATAAAGGTCTTAAAACTGAGCATTCCACATGGGCTCTAATTGTAGATTTTTCTTTGAATTTCTGAGGGTTTGGAAGTTCAACTGCTATAACTTTTCCAATTTCCGAGGCAATTTCGGTAACATTCGCTTCTTTAATAAAAGGAGGGGGAATACCAATTAATCTAATCCGGTAAGAAGTTTCATCCAAAAGAGCAGGGTTCTTAATAGTTTCATCATATTTTTGTACAAGCACATGAAAACTGAAAATGTGGTATGGTCTATTGACCCATACAGTTTCAAGATCCTTTTCATTTTCAAACTGGACAATACACATGTTTACTCCTCTTTTTTCAATAGAGATTCTGCCAGAAATCCCCCAATATTGAATAATGATTTTCTTAAGATAGCTAAGATTAATGATACCTGATGCTATTATTCGAACAAGAAGCTTAAGTTCATCATACTTGGAGTAAATAGCCTCTCTATCGGGAGAGAGACAAATTTCATCCTCTGATACTGCTTTATTATCATCTTTATTACGCACCATAAATGCCATAAAGAAGACTGGGCAGCTAGAAGACAAAGGTAAAAGAGAATTCTAAAATACACTTGAAAGTGATTTTTAGATAATGTAGGTTAGCAAAAGTAACGTAAAAGACACTAAGCTTCATAGATCTATTCAAGATCTAAATGAAACAATAGTTAAGAGCCGAGATCTAAGAGGCAAAAGGAGAGGCGGAGGTAGGCTGGGAGGGGAGGAGAAGCAGGGTTTATTGGTAGTAGAGGGTTTTTTTGGGATGAATTCCCAAGAGAAGTTTTCATGTTTACCTTTTTTTTTGTTGGATCTTGCATTTCTTTTTTTGGTGAATGTTTTTTCTTTGTAATATAAACGTAAATATATATATATATATGTATTTGTATGTGGACGTGTATAGAGTATTTTAATATATATTTTATTTGAATATTAGATTATTCATTGAATTATTTTCAAAAATAAGAATATCAAAAAATTATCTATCATATACTTATTATACAAACCAAAACCGATACATCAATTTCTCGAACAAAATTTTTATCGGATAATATACGCATCAACTTTATGACTGGCATGCAAAAAATAAGCAAACCTCTTTACTTAAATATAGTCCAATTTTCATCACAAATTTGATGTGGTGAGAAGTACTTGTTGTAGGGACTTGTTATGTCGTTGCAGTTATTTCAAGATGAAAGAGAAAGTGATGGCACCAATTTTTTTAAATATACACTCATTTTCTTTATTTTGTTAAATACAAGGTAGGCCCGGAGACCGTGATAATCACTCAATGTTGGATGTAACTTTTTTAATATATATATATGGTATCCCATCTACTGGGGATCCCCATTACGCGTCATCCAATTAACATACATGTTTGCTTTTCGATATATACATGTAACCATGAAATGTGCGTTCGTAGTTAGTATAACCTGAACGGCCTCAACCCCAGGTGCACTTGGAACTCTTTCATGTATCATTTGTTCCAAAGCTTCAATGGCTTTCTAATGAGTAAACTCCCGCACACAACTCCGTAAATCCAAGTTCTCTTACTAATGACAATGCCTCGTGGAGGGCGATCTCAATAAAGTGATTAGCGTCAAAATGGCATTAAGTTTCCTCGTAACCCTGCCAATCCACGTTCCATCTTAATTTGTCTCGCAAAAGGCCTCCTAAACCCCATGATTATACCTTGAATATACATTTATACCGATTTTAAGTTTTCATCTCTGGTGTGGCTTACACCGCCCGACTAACACGATTTTTTATTTCCATCTTGAAACTCATCCATGGGAATTTACCCATATTCCCTCACAGAGTCACTTGCAACAAACTATACCTCCATAATCAACATTTTTCTCATTGGAGGTTTATTCTCAGAAGCTCAATTTTCTAGCAAGCTAAATTGTCCATATTAAAGCCTCGAAAAAAACATTCTACAGTACCCCCAAAAGTGAGACTTCCTAGAAAGATTACACCACCGCCATTTGCTATCCGTCATCTGTGAAATTAGGAGGAAAAAGCTTGAAAAGTTCCTTTTGCTAGACTCACGGACCAGTTGCTGTGGACCTGGTCTATTGTCAACATTATGGACTCTAGCCTAGAAAGTTAATTTTGCTACTACTGTTCTCGGCTGGTACACATACCAACCAATGTTTCTCATCTTACTGGAACTATATTGTATAAAACATGAGGATGCATACCAATCAAATTCACTATTGGAGTTGTTCCCTTCAATATAACCATCCTGCAAAATATAGGTCCATCACCCATGTTTTTTTTGAAATAGTGTCACTAATATCTCTATATAATATAGTCAAAATATGCTTTGACAATGACCAATCTTGAAATACATGTACAATGACTTCCTTTGAGGTACCACAACATGGGTACATATATGAAATTTCCATCCCTCTTTTCAACAAACTCAAACACGTGGGTAGCTTTTCTTGAACTGCACACTAAAGTAAGACCCTAATTGTATGCATACATCAGATTTCCATTCTTTATCCTACTCAAAATCCTCGTACAATTACCCTCTACCCTCTCCATAATCCTCATTTTCACTAAATTGTTCCTATGAGCCTCATGTTGTCACAACAACAAATCTAATTATAGAAGGAAGAGAAGCTGAAAAAGAAGATAAAAAAAGGGCGTAAAATATGAAAGAGGAAAGTGATATTTATAGGCAAAGTAAAACGATAGACGCAAAACACTGTGGATGAAAATGAGAATCCGATATATTATGACGAAGCAGATACGATATGGCTTTGTGATGCATCTCATACGAAGATTTGGGAGCCGGCAAGTATGGTGTCTATAGCAGTTAACAAAGAGGGTGAAGTCAGGGAGATCAATACGAAAAGAGCAAGAGTAGATAGTAGTCTGGAAGCGGAGATGTGTGCGGTCTTATTAGCAATGAGATCGGCGGCAAATATTGGAGCAAAGAGTAGTTCTTTCTACTCGGATAACCTTGAGTTAGTTCAAGGTATTAATAAAAGGGGAGGAATCGACTGGAGAATCCGTCCCATGATCTCTAAGGCATGGAGATGGATAGGAAGATTTCCGAATCGGAAAATCAATCATATAAGGAGAAAATACAATGGAGTAGCGGACATAAGGCAGAAGCGAGAAATTCACACCAACAGCGCTGCGGTGTACCCTCGCGGTACACCCATGCACCGCAGGTATGCACCGCGCCAGGCGGTTTGTGAAGAGATCAAGGCCCAGTCAACTTATTACCTTAACGATAAACCCTAGCCTCTTCAGAAACGAATTTTCCAGACCTTAACCCTTATATACCTGCACAAAGACCACTACAACACCCAAGAACATTAAATCCTTCCTCCTAATCCGTTCCAAACACACATCCAACACCACAATCCTTCAAGAAAATCAAGAAATCTTCTCCTTCAACCTTAAGCCTCTTCATCAAAGCTTCAATCCTATTCATTAAACCTTCCCCAAGCTGTTACATATCATTACCCATCTCATATGACTCCATAATACTTCATTACAAATCCTCAAAACATCAAATTTCAAAACTCCTCTCTAGTTTTTGATTATTTGAAGTTTTGAGTTTGGGGTCCATTGAGATGTCAAGATTGGGAGGCCAAGAATACCATGAAGAGAAAAGAGAAGTTGGAGAAGCTTGTATTACTTTTGGGTGTTGAAAGATGTAGTTGGAAGAATGGAAACTTTGGAGGATAATCATGAAGAGGTGATTGACAACCATAGGAAAAAGTCACAAAAGAGTTGGAGCTTATGCAAATCATATTACGTGGAGTGAGCAATGTTCAACATGCCACCTACGCAACACAAGGAGCTCAATTTTACACGCAACCATGGAAACCAGCTTCGTGCTGGTTCAGATACGTTTTCCTATCCCTTTCTTATTTGTTTTATTTGTTTATTTGCTTTATTGAGTCTTTTTCGAGTCGTGGGGACACGATTCACTTTTGAGTTTGGGGTGGGGTTCGTTGCCTCATCCCAATTTTTTGTGTTTTACATGCTAGTCTTAGGGTTGCGATGACTGTAGAGAATTTTAAATGCCCCCATCAAGCATGATTTTTGTGAATTTATGATAGAAAATAGTTGACTTTAGGAGTTAGTATGAAGCTGAACTTTAATTGCATGCAAGTATGAGATAATTGATAGGAAAAATTAATGAACAATGCAAAAGAAGTAAACTTGTACTTAAGGATAATGGGTGGTTTGTAGAACGTGAGATCTAAATGAGTAGAGAACCCACTTAGGTATGAACTAGAGACAAGTTGTGTAAATAGGAAGATGATATAGGCAGTTCTTTGTTAGCCCTTTGAATCCTTTTTGGCTGTCTATCCCTGAATTAATTTTATCCTTCTTAGACAAATTTTTAGCCTTTAAGCCTTTCTTTTGTCGCCACATTATAAGCCAATTTCCCTTTAGATTGTTAGGCATGACCATATGACCCGCACTTGAATCACAATCCTGAGACTTCCTGTCTTGAGCTTGAGTTTGGGGTGGTGGGTCCACTATATGGGAATTTACATTGGGTTGGGATTTTTGAGCTTATCAATTGTGCTTTGTGCTATATATGATGATGATTCACATGTTTATTATATTGTAACCCTTTGTCGGGGTAATAGTGAATGGAAAAGAAGCTTCGAGCTCAAGTTATGAATAGGCATAACTATGAAAAAATAGCATGATTTCTCAACATTAAAAGAGAGTCATAGCCATAAGAAAAGAAAAGAAAAAAAATGAATGATTTGAAAAGATTATATATTCGGACCGGCAAAGTGGAAATTTTTAGGTGAATCATCCTTAGTGCTTATTGGGTTAATTTGTGGACGCTAATTAAGCGCGTCAATTGGGTTGAGTGAGAACGTTATTCAAGTGTAAACTCAAGCTCTTGGACAGTTTTGTTGATGGTAAGTGAGAAGAGAGCCAAAAGCTCACTTCAAATTTACCAAATATACATATCATACCGTCCTTCAGCCTATGCTAAAACCGTAAAGACCTCGTGATTCCTAGATACACAGTGAGTTAATAGGGAATATGCTAAGTGGAACATTCAACACAAGTAAGGATCGAGGAACACCCTATAGCCACCATCTTGAGATAAGTAATAAGCGTAACCTTCTAGCATTGTGAAATTAATTTTGGATTGATGTTGTTTTGTATTTGATTTTGCATGATAAGTGTAAGTGTATATTAATTCCTATATTAGACTATATGAGATTTGTTTTAAGTTTTGCTTTGGGATTATTTTCTAGATTCTACCTTCTGCGTTCACCTAAAAGATCCTTTGTTTTTATTTTACTTTGTCGGGACGACAAAGGTTTGAGTTTGGGGTCTTGATGTCTCCCTATTTGTTCTAATTATTAGCCCCTTGGAGACATCCTTTTAGGTGAATAAATGACTTGTTTGATAGACTTTTAAGCTTATTTGATCATATTGCACTTTCTCCCCTTAGAAATTAACTATTTGCAGAATCTGAGCTTTTGTGCCTAAATTTGACTATTTTTAATGCAAAGTTAATTGGTTCTTGAATCTCATGAAAGACCAATCCAAGGAGAATAAGTGAGAATAAAGTCTTAGGGTATTTTAGAGTGTTAGGAAGTGATTTCTAGTCGAGTTTCTATTTTTAGAGTGCACTTTCCTATTTCGATTTCTTGATTTATTGATTTATTCTTTTTAAGCATATGCGGTTTAATTATTTATTTAATGTGAAGCTTTAAGAGATAAATGGTAATTACTTAGAGGCCAAGTCAAGATAAAGATGAAAGGAAAGAAGATTTACATGGAAATAAGAAGATTTAGGAAAGATTTATTCAAAGGAGGAAAAGATAAAGCTGCCTTTTGAAATCTGAAAATCCAGCCACGTTTTAGAGATTAAATCATAATAAAAGATTGGCTTGGATTCTGGACGAGTGGTCTGCACCAATAGAAAGAGCTTTCCAAGACAAGCAGTTTCATATATTGGAACTTCTCAAACGGATAAGTATTGAAAAAGATATGACCAAATCAAATCAGCAGAATCTTATCTTTTAGAGCTACGAATTTGAGAGTCCTTGACTTGTCTTCCACTCCAAGCAAATTCGACCTAGGGTCTTCCAACACCTATAAATACACCCCTTAACCTCCTACTTTCACACACTTCAGAGAATTACACAAGAGGCTTAAGGTTTTCAAGTCAGAGCAAGAAGGCGAGAAGAAGCTAGTGCTGGAGGAGTCCTGTTCTTCCATCATCAGTCATCTTAACCTTTAGGTTCTTTATTATCTTTTGTATTTTAAACATGAATTCCTTTATTTTAATGTTAGTTTTCCAGTCCGTTATGAACTAATTTCTTTAGTACTTGAGAATCGCTATATGGGTTGAACTTAATTTTGTTTAATTTATGTGTTCTGAATTTGGGATTAATGGTTTAAATTAGACTAGGTATTTTGTGTTGACTATTATTTTGTTTTAATTACTAATTTTGAAGTCATTAATCAAACTTAGCTCATAGTAATTAGGCTATTCCATATAGTGGCGTATGGATCACCTTGACGGGGGGTTTAATTACAGACTTAGATAATAGACGCATAGTATCAGTTATTGACCTTGACAGGCTTAACTAACCATGCAGCCAATGAGGTAAATTATTATTCATCTGAAAGTAGCTTATATTCACCCTGACGGGGTTTGTAATACCGTAGGATAGCTCTTAGGTCCACCCTGACGGGGGCTAGGAGATATTAGAGTCCCGACTAGCACAATAATATCAGTTTAGCCCTTAAACAGAAGCATGAATTAGATAGATTAGGTGAAACCCTTGCGAGGATCAAGTACTCTTCCTCATCTGAAGTTTCAAGTCTCTTTTATTTGCTTTCTTTTATTTACGTAATTTATTTTCTTGCATCTTAATTTATAAAACCAAACAAAAATCTTTATTTTATTTTCTGTTAAGCAATTATTCTTACTTTTTGATTAATACCTGAGTTGTGCCTAATCCGTCCCTGCGAACGAACTCGATTTATCGAATATTACTTGGACAACCGTACACTTGCGGTGATTGTGGTTCCTTTACTTTCGCATTAATTTAATAACACACCAGGACCCACCAGTTATCGATTAAGTATATTTCTACAATTACTTTTTATGGTATATTTTGTAAATATTTTTTGCAATTCGATATATATTTTTTTTAAACTCTGAGAATAACGTTACTTAACAAATATGATGTACAAAATTTGAATTAGTCAAACAGCCAATCCTAACCAGAATTACTCCCCAAAATGTCAAAATCAAAACACATACTAATTTATATTGGCCTAGAACTACATCACATCAGAAAAAAACATATTGTATTTGATATTTATAAATATTAATTAATCGGTCAAATAGTTTCTAACTAACAAAGACATAAATGTACAAGTCAGAGAAAACTACAAACTCAAACTCTTATACACATGATATGTGAGAGGTGAACCAATTGAAAGTCATGTACATCATTTTTTTTCTTCTTAAAAGTTATATACATCACAATCAAAGGCTAAACAAATTGAGAGACAGGGAAAGACTATTTTTTTTTCTTTTCCAAATGCATAAATATATATAAATAATAGTAAACCGTTACAAAGTTTTAGTCTATCTCTATGGGTTTGCTTTTGTTACAAAATACAGTGGCTAATTAGGGAAGGATATAAGTACCCTATTTACCAAACAAAATGCTAAGAATCTCTTGTTTAGCAACCCAATCAGCTGCCATATTTCTACTCCTAGGAGTAAACGAAAAACAAAGGGGAGATAATTCAGCAAAATAATAAATATTACAAATAACATTTCTAATTGAATGACTCAAAACGTGTAGTCCTTAAGAAAAGGAATTCATGATAGTTTCAGAGTCATTCTCGATAATAACACTCCCCAAAGGAAACGTTAAAGCCAACTCGGTAGCTTTCAAAATCCCCGTGGCTTCTGCCTCCAACACCGAATCTGCTCAAACTTTCCATCTTTTACCTGATACAAATTCACCATTAGAGTTTCTTACTATACAAGCAATTGTAGCTCATTTATCTGAGAAACTGCAGCACAATTAATTTTAAATTTGTTTGGAGGTGGTTTTTTCCATTTGTCTTTAAATTTGAATAATTCCAATATTGTTATTAGTAGTATTACCCCTAATTTCTTTATCTAAGAAGTTAAAATCGTTAGGGTTTGAAATTTTATAATATTCTTTCCAAATTTCAATAGCTTTACTAATAGTGTTTAAAGAGTCACAACTTTTTCCGTTATATATGAAGTTATTTCTATCTTTTCAAATTTGCCACATAATAATACAGATACGTTCTAGTATCCTATCCTCCTTTTTAAAGCTTTTTTCAATATCTTGTACTTGTTTTAACATCCATTGATCTAACCTAGTAGTAGAATCATTATCAGATATTTTATATTAAGTGGACTAGTAAACCATACACTTTTAGACCAGGGGCATCGAAAGAGCATATATGTTCTACTGTCTCAATATTATTATCACAAATTTTACAAATATTACTGTTGCTACGTTTTTTGTTAAAAATATTTTTCTCATGGATAAAAGATTTCTAACCGCTCTCCAAATGTAGTTCCTAATTTTTGGTGGGGTTTCCATCTTCCAAATAAATTTCCAAAGACTTTTATTTCATGTAATTGATGTTGTTGGTTTATTTTTATCCTTAGTAATTTAGTTTATAGTTTCTTCTTTTAATTTATGATATGCTTCTTTAACCGTATATGTACCATTTTTGCAAAAATTAATACATATTTGGTCTTCACAACTTATCTTAGGTATTATCATTTTATCTATTTTTTCTTTGATATCCTTAGGATAGAGTTTATTTAGAATCTCAATATCCCATGATTTGTCACTTTTAATGAGTTTATTAATTCATATAAGTTCAGAGCTATTTGGTTTAACATTTTGATTATCGTTACATATTCAATTATGCTCATTTATTTTTATGTTAGTACCATTACCTAACTTCCATTTAATATTTTTTGAAAGGTTCCTCTACCCATGATTGCTTCAAGGAAACTACAATTATTGAATATTTTCCTTTTAAGAGTCTAAAAAGTAGGGATTCTTTTGTATTAACTAGATTCCAAGTTTGTTTTCCTAGTAAAGCTTTAATCATTAGATATAGATCCCTAAAACCTAAACCACCTTCATATTTTGATATAGTTAATAAAAGTTCAATAGAAAGATCTTACTTTTCCTTGCCAACAAAAATAAAAGAAAATATATCACAAGTTCACCACACGGTCGACACCGTTGTTGAGTATATATTTTCCATTCCTCTACGACAAATATATTAGGAAGTTTTTATCTACCAATTTTTTTTTACTTCGTCAAATTTTATGTATTCTACTTTTTATGATACAAATATAAAAAAAAACTATTGAATAAACCTTCTTTTTATTAAATTACCTTTATTAGATAAATATAATGTTATTTATTGCACCTTTCTTTTTAACATATTGTAAAACAAAATAATTATTGGACACCCTATTCGAATAAGTTAAACAAATAAAATTGGACAAAAGAAATATAAAAATGGGCTATTATGTTTCCTTGTTTTAGAAAGCCGAATCAAATTTGGGGTTTTTATTTTATGGTTAATATTATCTATCCTATTTGGCATGCAAAAATCCCAACAAATATCAAAGTTTTTATTTGAAAATATTATAAAAATACTATACCTTGCAACTTTAATCTTCAAAAAAAAAGTGTTAACTCCCAAATTTATAAAATATGTGATTTTCACTTTGTTGAACAAATTCTTTTTTTTGCCCATCTAACTGGTATGTCTTGGCTAATTCGATTGGGATATTTTCAACATCCCAAAGAAAGGATTTTTTTTTTGAATTGAATTCGTAAGTTGATACATGATTTATGTAAGGGAGGTTTGAAAAAAAAAAGGTTTTCACAACTTACATCTTTAACATTGGATGAAATGTTTGCGTTGCTCGTATAAAAGACATATTTAAATGATAGAAATAAAATTCAAATGATATTCTTATTACCACCCATAACCTTATGGTGACATATTTGGACATACTTGGAACAACTTACTTTGGATGACACCGTATTTGCGTACTAACACAACGCATACTGAATGGTAAATATGAATCTTAGAACTCTGAATACCTCTTGTGGCACTTCCCTGAGATCTAGTCAAGAACCAGTAGGGTGGAAGTGGTTTGCTCAAATCAGAATAACAACCTCAGTTTTTGTAAATCGTAAAAAGATTCGGTGTAGGTCTGCAGTATAAGGTGAGACAGTGACTTTCCTTATGACATGTCAAACAGGGGACAATCATTTAAATGGGAAACATCTTTATTTTTACAGTTTCTCTTGAGATTGTTCAAGGCATTACCTCCCAGATCAGTTTTAGATGGAATATGCCCCCATTTACGAATAAGATTAAAGATATTATTAGAGGAAATCGCATCTTAGATTTCATCATGAGATCTGGTAATGGAATGACTAATCTTTTAGTTAGGTGGGTTAATTCAATTATTAGGCCCAAACCCAAAAGTTTCTTTTAAAAATAGGCCTACCAAATATGGTTTCCCATTATAAGCCAATTGACACTTATACCCCTAATATAAAAATGAATAGAAATGAAAAATAATTAACCGCTAAAAACACTTCCATCGTTCAGAAAATTCTCTCAAGAACGCACACTACACCTTAAACACACATTTATAATTATTCATCAATTTCACTAGAATTTTGCATGGACTTCAAATCTTAAACCTCAACATAAGCTAATTGTCTAACAATCTCAAGTGATTCAAAATAAAAGCGAGGTAATAAGCTCAAATCATGACTTCTTTCCAACTCAGTTTTTTTTTTCTAGGATTTTTTCTTGAGTTTTTTTCGAAATTTGTTTTTTGTGATTCACCCTATAGAATAACTTTAATATACGTTTATAATCTTTCATTTTTAATTTCTTTTTTTCCTTTTCCCCCTTTTTCTTCATATTTTTATCCAAAAATTCATACGAAATCTATGTTTTTTTCACATTATAAACATTGCTTCTCCTTCATTATTGTTTATTTAATACTTGTGATTCATTTTTATCTTGCATGTAGTTGTGTTTCTTAATTATATGTGAACTTTTTGCATTCTTTCTTTAATATTTGATTGATATTTGAGCATTACAACATGCATAACTGATGCATTTTTGTTTGATTATTACATGTAGCCTTGTTTATCCCATTTTTGCTTAAACTCAGCTAGTAATCAATATAGAAGTTGTAGTTTCATAAAAAACTATAAAGTCGTGCTGCAAGTACAATATTATACTTGTAGTATTACTTTTTTTCTTTTTCGTGTCTTTCTTTTCTAGCTCTCGTGTTTTGTGTTTGTTTGTTAACTTCCACCTTGTTCATTTAGACACCTCAGATGGAGTCTACTTGTACGATTATGGTTTTATTTCAATACAGACTGTACAAGATATTATGTGTCTTGAACGTTCTCCTAAGCTATGTGGACAAGACCTCGTACTAAACGATTCAAGAAATATTACGAGAGCACACAGAAAAGAAAGATGGGATGTGGACGATGTTTTTGTCTTGGAAATCATAACACATTCACCTGCGATTCACCTTTGAATTAGTTTTCTCGTTTAGTCTGGTTTTTTGCATCGAGAACTACTACTATAATGGTTTTTATCGATTTTTCTTGTTTAGGGAATTTAATTTTAATTGTATTAATCGGTTGGTTAACCCTATATTTTTATTGATTTTTTACAATAAGATTGCAGATTTACTTTTATAATTTCATGTTTCTGCCTCTTAGTTTGTACATGTGTAACAAATATTCCTGCAACTACAATATTGTAGTTGCACAAGTATAATATTCTTGGTCATTTTATTACAAATTTGATCACTTATTGATTCGTTGTGCAACTACAATATTGTAGTTGCAACTTTACAACTATAATAATGTCCTTCTGCAACTTGTATGTTTGGCATAAGGATCATATATTTTATAGTATTTTTATCTCTTTATATATTATATTCTTCCAATTGTTAAGATACCTAGGTTATCGGTCAAAACTAGAATCAGAATGCAAAAAAAACCATGTCCGTCTGCAACTATAATACTGTACTTGCGCAGCTATAATATTCTAGTTGCAGCAATATATGTTAAACTTGTAAAAACTTGTTGTCCTCGAAGAGATAAAAATATAACATATTATAAAAGTAAAGATGCAATATTATTGTATGAACAACGATAAAAACACCAAGTTAACCAAACAATAATTACAAGTGAATACCCAAAACAAATAAACGATAAAAACATATATATAGTAGTAGTTCTCGAGGCATAAAACCAATGTCTAAGTAAATTCTCGATGCTAAAAACCAAAATATATGAAAAAACTAATTCAAAGATAAATCACAGGTTAATGTGTTACGATTTCATAGACGATCATATCGTCCACATTTGATCTTCCTTTTCCGTGCGCCCTCGTGTTGTTTCTTGATCCGTTTAGTACGAGGTCATGTCCACATACCTTACAAGCAAGTCCATCACACATAATATCTTGTACCATCTGAATTTAAATAAATCCATAATCGTACAAGTAGAATCCATGTGAGGTGTATAACAGATTACGGGATGTTAACAAAAAAATACACACAAAACCGGGGAGTTATAAAAGGACACAAATTTTTACAGAAATGCTGCAAGTACAGTATTGTACTTACAACACTATTGTATATGTTTTTATGCAACTACAGCTTATATATTAATTACTAACATGAATTTAAGCACATAACATCATAAACAAGGCTACATGTAATAATCTGACAAAAATGCAACAGCTGTGCGTGATGCAATGTAAAAGTTTAATTAAATACTCAAGGAAGAATGCACAAAGTTTACATATAATCAATAAACACCACTCTATGCAAGATAAAACGAATCACGTGTATTAAAGAACCAGTCAAGGCGAAGCAAGGCTTATAACATGAGGAAACACGGTTTTTATATGAATTTCGGTAAAATAAGAAAAAATAACAAAAATAGAGTGAACTAAAATACAAGATTACAAATGTATATTAAGTTTGATTATATAGAGTTAATTACAAAAATAAAATTCAAAAAAAAAAATCTGCAAAAATACATAGAAAAAAAACAAAGGTTGGAAAAATTCATGATTCAAGCAAATTACTACATTTTATTAGCTTCATTTTTTGAGATTGTTAGATTATTAGCTTACGTTAACGTTGTTTTTTTTGGACAGTGCTTACGTTAACGTTTTAGTTTCCAAATCTATGCAAAAATCAAGTGAAATTGATGAATAATTAAAAGTGTGTTTTTTAGATGTAGTGTGTGTTCTTGAGAGAAGTTTTGAACGATAGACATGTTTTCAAAAGTTAGTTATCTTTTTTTGGGGGAACGTGGGTGATCCGGGTCAGCTTACGCGCACCACGACTAGTCCCACGGGGATATACACGTCTCCCCATGTATAATTCCCAGGTAAATCAGAACTAGGTGACCCATGTTCAGGGAAGGGTTCGAGTCTTGTACCTCGCACTTTACACCCCCGTTAGGGAGAGAATTCGAACCATGGACCCCCCCCATTTAAGTGCTGAAGAAAAAGTACGGTTTTGGCCAGTTGAGCTAGCATTCCTCACCTTTTATAATACTAGAATAGGTAATTAGTTACTCCTTCCGTTTCAAAATGTTTGTCCACTTTTCTTTTTACATATATTAAGAAATATAATAATTACAATTCCTATTACAAAATTACCCTTCATAAAGTGACTTGATATCTTAAATGTATATTGAAAATATAAATTTTAATTTTTTAATAGGGGTAATAATTAAAAAATTGAAAAAAAGTGTCTTGAAATACTAAGTGGACAAACATTTTGAAACAACAATTTTAGTAAGTGGACAAACATTTTGAAACAACAATTTTAGTAAGTGGACAAACATTTTGAAACGGAGGGAGTACTTAATTAACTATATTCATAATATAACTATTTTTTTTTAATATGACATGTGTTTCTAGTATCTTTTTTCAACATTAGTAAAAAAATTGAGACAAAATTTTTCCAATTAAGATAACACACTACAATTTAATCTTTTTATATTTTTAAATAATTTTTTAACTTTAATTGTGTTCTCCTGCATCGTACGGGATCTGCAGGGCCGGTCTAACATTTTAGGGGCCTAAGGCAAACTTTTAAAAATAGGCCCCTAAAAAAAGTATAAATTACATTAAGAAATCTAAATATTTACTAATTTTTTTTATCTTAAATCTAATTATTTAAAAATATAAAATAATTGAATACATATATTTTGATACTTGGGCTTTAGGCTAGTTTTTGCACACCCAACTAGTCCCACGAAGAATATGCCCACCCTCACCAAGCATAACCTCAGACACGTCAGAACTAGGTTTGCTGTGAGGGATTCAGACCCTATACCTCTTGGTTGAGAAATAGGGTCCTGGCCAGTTCAGCTAACCCAACTGGTTAAATATATTTCAGTAGATATAAAATATGTAAAATAATATCATAATAAATTAAAAAACGTTTTAGAAAAAAACTAGGGTTAATTCCCAATTAATTACAATTCCCCACTTTTCCTTCCCAAAAAAAAGGGAGGAGGAAATTACTTCCTACTTACTCACAAATTTTCAACTTAATTCCTAATTAAACACATTGTCATATTCACCTTATATTATTGCCCTTATGTGATTTTTTTATTTCTTTATTTAATGTTTTTTTCCATTTTTTTTAAAAAGAAAATTCAGTTTTTTTTTTTCGAATTTTTTAAATTTTTTTTCTAATTTTTCTTTTCGAAATATTTTTTCCCGATTTTTGTTTTTAAAATCGAAATTTAGGGTTATGTGTTGCTGTAACACTATAACACACAAAGTCATAAAATCGATCTAAATGATTCTCTTCTTTAACAAAATTGTTTTTTTCTATTTATTAATTGCATATACCCTATTTTTATTCGTCTTTAACTATCTTGATATATTATCTTTTTGTCCAATACTTTTTTGTTATTTTTGTGTGTTTATATTTTAGGGTTTTGTGTGTTCCAGGTCACACAAAACTTGATTTTGTTTATTCTAATTCTGTGTATTCTTGGAACACACAAATCTCAGAATTGTGTATTCTTAGAACGCACAAATATAAAATTTATGTATTCATGGAACACACAAATCTCTGATTTGTGTATTCATGGAACACATAAAAATCAAATTTGTGTATTCATGTAATACACAAAACTTGATTTTGTTTGTTCCAATTCTGTGTTTTCCTGAACACACAAATCGCAAAATTGTGTGTTCCTGGAATACACAAATCTCATATTTGTGTATTCATGAACACATAAAACTCAAATTTGTGTATTCATGGAACACATAAAACTCAAATTTGTGTGTTCTTGGAATACAAAAAACTTAATTTCGGTTGTTCCAATTTTGTGTGTTCCTGCAACACACAAATCTCAGAATTATGTGTTCATAGAACACAAATCAGAACACATTAAAAAAAAAAATCGAAAAAGAAAAAGCCAAAAAAAAATTCAAAAAAAAAATTCGAAAAAAAATAAAAAAAAGGTTTAAAAAAATAAAATGAAAATAAAAAAATAAATATTATTATAATTAAAGTAATTAATTAATTGTCTATGGGTATTGTTGTTATCTTCCATTTTTGTTATTAAGTAGGAATTAAGTTGAAATTATAATTAATTGGAAATTTTTACATTTTTCGTGTAATTAGTTGGGAATTGCCCCAAAAAACTATACCTAATTACCTATAATAGGATATTTTTGACAAATATAAAAAAACTGAAAATTCTTTTTAAAAAAATATATTCAAGTATTTATTTAATTCGTATTGACACCAAAACTATATTTTTTTAAATAAAATATATGAACCTAGTATTTTTATTGTTTATGGACCATTTTTGTTGAGTATTATAGAAATGTGTTAGATGATTAAATGACTTCTATATATAGTATCATATTTATATTATATTATAACTAAATTGAATTCTACCAAATTATAATATGATATTATATTTTTTTATATTTTGATTTTATCGCAATCAATTTTAGTTATAACATATGAGACCTTTTAAGTATAAAAACTAAAAGATGGAAAAGTGTTGGGCTAAGAAATCTCTATGTTGGAATTTTTAAATTAAAACACGCTTTGGGGTATTGAAGTAGACATGGACTTCTTGTGAATTGGGAAAGTACTAGCACAATTTTATAACCAAAAAGTAACTAAATTGTCAATGTATTCATATAAATGGATATCGATCTCACATGTTTTGGTAGCATAAGTTAGTATTGGGCTGACGAATAGTCGAACCCAACACAAACAAGAGCCCAACTTCCAAGATAAGTGATAGTTTTTTCTTTTTTGTTTAGCTCGGGAAGTAATGAGTGAACAAATTAAACGGTTAACAGTGAATCGGTCCATGACTCCATTCAAATGAAAACTAGAACCTAGCCAAAAAAATAAAAGTTTTTGATGGAAATGGTCCGGGTTTAAAATTAAAATAGATAGATAACTAAACTGATTTATAGTTAAAATTGTTAGGTCATGGTTATATAAATCAAAATTATAGTTAAAATTATTAGATTATAGTTTAAATATAAAATAAAATCAAAAAACCAAAATCATATATATTATATTATATATATAATTTTTTTTTGCAATTAATTGTGTAGATTTGTTTCTTATTTTAATGTTAAAAAATATATATAGTCAAAATCCAAATACTAAGTTCAATTCATGCATTATCTTTTGTTACAAATTTCAAGCACTATCCATTATAACAAAAGAAGTTAAAATCACTAATATCATGTACTACTATACTTGTACGGCAATTTATAAAAATATAATGCCTATCATAATCGCTCTCTCATGTTACTTGATATACAAATGATACGCATTCAGGTAAAAAAATTAACATATTTTCAAGTTTTTCAAAAATGGAAGTGTATTCAATTTATATTTTAAAAGATTTTGTTAGAATTTTTATAAGGATTAATGCCCAAGAAACACCTTAAATCAAATTTAATGCCCCCTCACCCCTGCCGCTCTTCTTTTGCCCATAAAAAGCACCTCTTTTAATTTTTTTTCCTATCCTACCCTTTTCTACCGCCGCCGCTCTCTCTCTCCACGAGTTCATAAACAAATAACTATGATAGCCGCTCTCTCTCTTTCGTTTAAATCATCAGCATATAAATAAACACTGTGAATTATGAGAGCACCCATTAATAACGAATTTAGCAAGAAAAATAAAGAAACAGAGAGAAGAATAAGAAGAAGAATGAATAAGAGAGGAAGAAGAGATGTTTTATTTCTTGTTACAGTTACAATGTACAAAACTAGTTTATATACAATCATGTCTAACTAGATATAGCTGTAATCTAACTAATTTTTATGTAGAAGAAACAATTTGCATTTTGGTCCCTGCATTATTTATTTTTATCCAATTCATTTGCTGTATTCAAAGATAGATTGACATCTCCACTGAAACATGATATTTGAGTATTGGGAAAGTAAGAAATTATGATTGAATTGTGCGAAAGTTTGTATAGAATAAGTTGATTGATTAACGTTGAAAAACTAGAAGAAAAAAACAATTCAAATGAGTAATGGGAATCTCTCCCAGAACTCAATATTTAGTCCGCAAGTACAAAAATGTACTTGCTTAGCGTTTTCTGAGTTCTGGGAATTTATCCCAGTACTCAACATTTGCCACAAGTCCAAAAGTGCACTTGCACAAGTACAAAAGTGGGCTTGCACAAGTACAATCCGAGTTCTGAGTAATGGGAATCTATCCCAGAACTCAACATTTAGTCCACAAGTACAAAAGTGAACTTGCTTAGCCTTTTCCGAGTTCTGAGTAATGGGAATCTATCCCAGAACTCAACATTTAGTCCACAAGTACAAAAATGTACTTGCACGAGTTGTGGGAAATACTCCCATTACTCAACATTAGTCCATACAGTACAAAAGTGTACTTGCACGAGTTGTGGGAAACACTCCCATTACTCAACATTAGTCCATACAGTACAAAAGTGTACTTGCACGAGTTGTGGGAAACACTCCCATTACTCAACATTAGCCCATACAGTACAAAAGTGTATTTGCACGAGTTGTGGGAAACACTCCCATTACTCGCCCTTGACAAAAATTGTACTTGCACAAGTCCACTACTCGCCCTTGGCAGCAGCAGTAGACAGCAGTAAGCATTAAGGTATATTTACCTTAAGTGCCTTTTATGGGCAAGTGGCTAAGATGGCAGGTGGTTATTGGGCTAAGGGCATTAAGGTATATTTACCTTAAGTGCCTTTTATGGGCAAGTGACTAAGGTGGCAGGTGGTTATTGGGCATTCACCCTTTTTATAATCTGTAAATTTTGTATATTTTACAAATTGTTTAAATTTTATTAGTTCATTGATTCTAAAAATAATATCTATTTAGTCTTTTATATAGATTAAAAAACACATTTATTATATTTACCATTACTGAAATATTTTTTATAAAATGTTTTGCTATTTTAAATATTTATTAAAAACATATATTTAAATATTTTAATAAAAGTAATAATGAATAAAGCTGAAATAAAATGTATTGAAATTTTAAGTGAACAATTTTTTAAGACACTATTTTTAGTAAATAAACAATTTTTTTGGAACAATAGAGTAGAACTCATTCGCAATGAAATTTAATGAACTCATTACTGTACAACCAGAATATAACAAGTTCTCTAATTCGGAAAACATCGTTTCGAATTTGCCACGTGCTGAACTGTTCGAGTCTATCATCTCGGTGTCACCCGAATGACCACCACCCTCATAATTAGGTCTCAAATCTTCATAGACATCCAACATTTCATTTTCTTCATATCGAGTCTCGGGAATTTCCTCGTTCTCACCATACTTTGTCCAAATCTCATACGTGGACAAAAACCCAAATTGTAAAAGATGTGCCCTAACTTTGACCACGTCATACCGACGATAATTCGAACACTCATTACACGGACAAAACAAAGTTTCTTCAGGATCTTTATTTTTTTGAGCAAAAACGAGAAATGTTTCTATCCCCTTAATAAATTCACCAACTTTATGAGCGGAAGCCATCCAACTTTTATCAATACCCGAAACCATAATCAACTACTCCAATATAAAAGAATACAACATAACTATCTCATAAATATGATGAAAAAAATTATTACATCACCAATTAAATACATAAAAATAAAATGAAAAGGAAGATTATTACATCACCAATTAAATACATAAATATACAAAAATTATTATATCACTAATTAAATACATGAATATAAAATGAAAAAAAATTATTACATCACTAATTAAATAAATAAATATAAAATTAAAAGAACACAAATTATACATCACCAAATAAATGCATAAATATAAAATTAAAAGCATACAAAATATAACATCACCAAATAAATACATAATATAAAATGAAAAGCATACAAAATATTACATCACTAAATAAATATATATCCCATTTATGCATTTATGTCTCATACAATAATATATATATATATATATATATATATATATATATATATATATATATATATATATATATATATATATATATATATATTTATATGTCATATAAAATTATAAGATGATTAGAGATACATAGTGATACTATATATTTAGCATTAACTATACAATTGTAATCAAATAAAAAAGAGATGAAAAAAGTTTTATGGAATAAAAGATACATACTTTTGGGCAAATTTAGAAAGAAAATTTGATAATTGAGGAGGTCCCACGTTGTTGATTGACCCGGGAAAGCTTTTCCACGTGTTGAAATACCGAATAATTAATACTATTTACCATTAACTACACAATTGTATGCAAATAAAAGAAATTTAAAATAGTTTTATGGAACAAAAGATACCTACTTTTGGACAAATTTAGAAGGAAATATTGATAATTGAGGAGGTCCCACGTTGTTGATTGACCCGAAATTTTTTTTCCACGTGTTGAAATACCTAATAAGTAATACTATTTACCTTTAACTACACGATTGTATGCAAATAAAAAAAAATTGAAAGAGTTTTATGGAACAAAAAATACCTACTTTTGGGCAAATTTAGAAGGAAAAATTGATAATTGAGGAGGTCCCACGTTGTTGATTGACCCGGGAAAGATTTTCCACATCTTGAAATAATATTTGATGATGAATTGTGGAAAAAAAATTGGGAGAGTTTTGAGAGAAAGAGAGAGAAATTATAAAATAATGGTGTTTTGAGGATCTCAATTCGCAACTTGATGTAATAAATACGCCACCACTAATCGCGACTACACGACTACTCGCCAAAGACTCAAAAGTAGTCGTTAGTAAATAAACCAAACACTAGCGACTACTCATTGGCGGTGGGAAAATAATTAAAAAATAAAAACAACACTAGCGACTACGTATTACGTTTTAACGACTACTTCATGTAGTCCTTAAAGACAAAAATTGCTAACGACTACTGTGTAGTCGAGAAACAGATCAGGTAGTCGTTAAAAAAAAGTAGTCGCTAATGGTTCTTATCTTTAGCGACTACATTGAAGGAAAATTGCAACTCAATTATATCAAAATATAATTCGACGGAAACAAAATTGCAATTAAAAAAACCATCTAGTTGCAATTTAAGGATTTAAAACAAAGAAAAATTCGATCACATACCTTAAGTCGCTGTATGAAAATCAGATTGTTTAATACCAGCTTCAAAAGCTTGAAGCCTCCACGCTTTGCACACCGAGCTCGAGTCTTACTTTTAGAATCACAATTCTAACTTGGAGACAAAAGACCTTTTATTTCTTGTGGGTTTTTTTCTTGGAAGAAAAACTGATGGAAGAATTTATCTGTATAATGACTTTCATTATATTATAAACCCAACTATAGAAAATGAAAAGACAAAGAATAGGAAAAGTCAGGAACGTATAATGAAATTGATTATCTTAATAATCTAGTCCATTACCACTTGTGAAGTGGACTTGGACCTTCTACATTATACAAAAAAAATTGACTAGCCTAGCGGTTAGTGACACATTTCACACTACTAGAGGTTCGTGGTTTGATCCACAAACTTGTCAATTTTTCCTTTTCCTTTTTGTCTTAGTTCGGTCTTATATTAGAATATTAAATTGTGCTAGCAAATTAATATACCAATATTCCAATTATATATTTAATTAATATTTATTATCTAATAATAAAATTAATTAACGACATGAAGCAAGATCAATACACTCGTTAGTGTGCGACTACGTGGATTCATCGTTAAACCGGTAGTAGTTAACTTAATTAACTACTAATCGAGGTTGGCGTCTAACAAAACTCCTCAACGACCGGATAACGTGAAGTAAACCTGTACAAAGAACCCGGTAAAGGATCATACACGTATTCCCTCTATCTTTACAGCTCCGGATCATCCTGGGATATGGTACATCTGTCAAATCCCATTAGAAAATCAACTACATTACACGTCGATTATCAACGATTGACGAATGACCTAAGAAACTCCTTTCTTCATTCATTCTATCACCTTGGCCAAGGATTCGATACAATCGTTATAATCTTATGACATCGTAGAGCTCAAACTCTTTACCTAGAGTTTATAGATTCCATCTTGACTCATCCCTAGGAGCATATATGCTTAGCTACGTCCAATATCCTTTCGACTAGCATTATGACACACTAGTAGTCCAGTATCAAAACATAACAAGCACATACACAACTATAGTGATGATCTCAGGTCAAAGGATTACAAGTATAAAAATCCTTATAGAGATTAACCTATTTGACAGTTCAAGGTAATTAACCATTAGGAATCTCTAGTTTTAGTCGGTTCGATAATCACATCTCTATGTGCATTATCTATGCACCTAACTCGGTAAACGAGAACTACTGATATTTATCCAATAAATACTTGTTAGCTACATATTAATCTAACCGGATTATCGAGGTCCTAACTCGATGATCCTACGATTAAGAACAAGTTTAGATTAAGTCCTATGAGCTAGATTCTCATTATCATAACACCTTATGATATCTAGTTCGTAACTTAATCAAAGGATCTGCCTTTATATTATGTGGATTTATACCATAATCATAAAAGCTTGCCATAGATTCAAGGAAATCATTTCTTTAATCAAAACTGTAAGGATAACTATTATCGTGTACAGTAAACACTTGTGTTCAATTCTTTACAAGACGATCGGGGCTAGGACATAATTCCAACATACATCACGTAGACGCGAGAAATTTAGTCGTTAGAGAGCCGCGCTGTAGTAGTAGTGTTATCACTAGAGAAATTATATTATAAAATTGATTCTTTTGCAAATATACATATCTGTATGTAAGTATTCAGGCTTTTATCATTTAAAACTATGTAGAAATCAATTCTACCAAACATTTGATGGAGTATTTGATGATCGATTGGCTGCTAGGATGCACTTTTGAATGGGAAAGGGTCATTAGCTTGGTAGGTAGTGATTTCATAGTTAAAGATTTGTACATATATATACAAAACAGAGATGAGTCATCATGAGCGTGGAGATCTTTTTTTGTTTTTCGTTCCAACTTCCAATAAGTGTGTAAACTGTAAAGAGATGAGTTTTAAGAAAAATGTGAAGTTATCTTCTCATTGTTTACTTTGTAGTAGCTTTTATCGCATTGTTGACATCAAATTATATTATATCTTTGGAAAATTCTTCCATCCAATATTGGATGATCCTACACCAATTACATTAATACACATACCCTATGTTTTAAACATGCAAAAGTAACTAACACATTAATCTAATGACATGTGTTTTGTTATAATAATCAATGACCGTGATATGAAAATTGGACCATCCAATATTGGATGGAAGTATTACCCTATATCTTTATGGGTAGGTATTTTCTATTTATGCTTATGTGTATTTCTGAGGGATATATGATAAACATTTTCTTTATGAGATAGATAAACAACACAACACTTGTTTTCTTCTTATCTTGAAAGCATTTATTCATTCCACCGTTTAAATGTTGTTATCTCGTAGAATTGAATTTGAAAAGGTTAACATCACATTTTTCTTCTCTTTTTCTGTTTCTTAGCAAATAGTTTATGATAAATACAAAAGAATGAGTTGTATGATTACTGGTAGAACATATTTAGGAATATAAAGAGGTTGATTGTTCATACATTAGTTTTAAGAGTTCTTATTAGATTAGTGATCTTATAATTTTTATAATTTTCAAAAATAAATAAATAAATAAATAAAGTTAGAACCGGATCAAAACCGGTATGAACCGGACCGGAACCGGTTTGACCGGATACCAGTTCAGTCCTCTAAATATGCACTCTAAAAATCGGACCGGTTTGGACCGTTAAGAACGGAACCGTTGGACTGACACAGTCCGTTAAGGTCTAGGTCTGTTAAGAAACGGTCTCGAACAGACCGGACCGACCGTTTGTCACCTTGAAATACACCCAAATTTTGAAGGGTTTAAAAGAATCTTGATTATATACACCCAAATTTTAAAAGAGTTGTTAAAATCTTTATTTGAATACCTCTCGACTTTTACAATCCAAAAAAAAAAATCTTATACACTTTCATTTGAATACACCCCCTAAATTTGAATAAATATGAGTTAAACGGTTTGATTTGTTTTTTTTTTTTTTGGTTTGTTTTTTTTATAACCATTTAGTTTTAGGATTTTATAAATTTTTTGAGTGTATCAACTTCAATATTAAATATTTATTTATTAGTTTATATACATTAACTATAATAAAATAATCATGCAATCTACTATTATATGTATATTATTTGGATGAGATTTTTTTGGACTTATGGTGATTTAAATTTAGAGATAATTTCTAATTAAGTCCAAAACCTAACAAATCGTGTCTTAAGAAGTCCAGCCTAAAAGTTTAGATGAATAAGGTCCAAAGTAATTTTTAGGCTTATGATATTCCTAATATAGCCTTATGAATTATAATAAAAAAAGTTAAAATAAAACAAAATGTATACAACCTGGAACGTTTAAAAAGAAAGAAATGTCTCTTCACCATTACATTAAACAAAAAACAAAAAAGAAACATCTTCACACGAAGCCGCTCACCGACACAGAAAACAGCCGCCATTATCCACCATCTTCAACCTTCAACACAGACCTTGGCTATGCCAAAAAATTGAGTCCACCAAACACAGATCCCACCTCATCATCATCATCAAACACTTCCCACCAAGTCACCATGAACCATTCTACACCATCATCATCATCAATAATCGAAGAACCAAATTAAGGTGAAAAAATAATTTTTACATTCACCTTCTTAGCAAACCTTCTGCCCAAGAAAACCACCACATGAACATTTTTCCATCATCATCAACAATCCAAGAACCTAAATTAGGGTACAAAATTAATTTTGTTTCTTCAACCAAAATCAAACAAAAAATAAAAATTCTTCACTCACCTTCCCACCAAGCCTCCTAAAAACCACCAGCGGTCATTCTCCATCAGCACCATCAATAATCGAAGAGATCCAAATAATGGTAAAAAATTATACTGCACAATATCATTCGATTAATGGGCTCGCCATTCGTTTTGTTTAATAGGCTCTCCAAAAAATTAATCTCATATCTTTCACAGCAGCATTCGAACAAAAAAGAAAGTTCTTCATCTGCACAAGAAAACCGCGGCTAGGGACGATTCTCCGCCATCACCATCAACAATCGAAGAACCCAAATTAAGGTTAAATATTATACATTTATGCGCAACATCATTCGATTAATTACGTTTTGTTTAGTGGGCTCGTTTCGTTTTGTTTAATTGGCTCGTCGTTCGCGCTTGGTTAATGGGCTTGCTGTTCGCGCTTGGTTAATGGCGCGCCCATTCGTTTAGAATCTGTTATTCTGACGTGGACGGATTTATAGAGTCTTGAGGTGGTGACGTGTAATAAGATTAAAGATATTGCTTCACTATTTTCTACTCTTAAGGTTTTGAAATAGAGACCTGATACTAAGTCTGTATTATCATCTTATCTTGAGGGTAATGGTATGGGAAAAAGAGGACATAAATCTTTTAAAGGGAAAGTCCTGCTTGGTATTTAGAATCAAAGCTTCTTCATGGTCGATCAAATGGACGTGCTTGAGCTTTATATGTTCTGTAATTGCTTAATTGCGTCAGATCTGGAAATTGTAATGTTACTTTTTTTTTAATGTAATGTTAATTAGTATATTGAATCTCAATTTTTTCATTTGTGGATGTATTGTAACATATATGTCGATACAATTCTTTGTGTATGTGTGTAACTGTGTATATATTGATGATTATTCATTTTTTTTTGAATTTTAATGTAATTGGCAATGATTTGTGGTGCTTAAGAGGTCTCTGAGGGTTTATTATTGAGAAACGTCCAGGGATTTCCGAGGTGGAGGTGGAAGAAGGATGAAGGGGGTGGAGATGTCAAAACTTGTGTATAGAGCCCACCAAACGTGTGTACAGAGTCCACCAAACGTATTTACAGAGCCCACCAAAATGTATTCACAGAGAGCCCACCAAACATATTCACAGAGCCCACCAAACGTATTCACAGAGCCCACCAAGGGTATTACTGACTATGAATTATATAGAAATGGGCTGGACCTGCTAAAGAAAGTTATTTTGGTTATGGACCTTTTGGATTAATCACCCTTAAATTTATTAGTAGATATAGGATGATAATCATTCCTAATTAATATAGATCTTGGCTAGTTTGATAGAATACGTTGGTAACTATAGATATATAGATTGATATGGGTGGTTGTTAATGGAGTTTGTGATGTAGTAGAAATTTGGACTAGTTTGAATCATCCGAAAGCCCAGAAATATGTTTTGAAGGGTTCTTGCTTCTCTAACATTATCTCTACATCATCTGGTATCATAACATTTTTGCTTGTTAAGGGGTTTCATTAAATTTTGTTTACGTTGTTAAAATTGGACGAATAATATATGTCATTTGAGTGTGTTGGGTCTTTTGAACACAAAGGATGGCTATGTCATCCAAAATAATGAGTTTTGCGTTTTGATTTTCTTTCAGTGACTTTTTAGGTTGTTTTAATATTTTATTTTTTCAATTTTGTATCTTGGGCTCATTAGGGTTTTAGTTTATGCACTATTTAAAAACGTTAATTCGTCAATTGAAGACAACTTTTGAATTACTGAAAAATTGAACTGAGTTGTACTATTTTAATACTTTGTTTTTCTCTTATTGCGCACATTGTGTGTACATTAGATGATATTTAGAGACCGGTGTCTTGAAAATGATGTCTCCAAGAAGACGACCTTATGATCATCCTGCTTGGGCATAAAATATGCAATGAGACAAAAACGCACACTTGCATCAACATGTTGAGACCTTGATGCGTCATGTGGCATTCTTACATAACAGTTACAACAAGATAATGATTTTGATACCTTGGATAAAAGTTATGGTCATAAGATGTTTGCTTATGGTCAAGTTCGACAAGATGACAACAAATGGGAAGTTGGTTGTAAGGTTGATATTTATAAATTTGCGGGTGGATTGTAGGTTAATGAGTTACTAGATTTGATCTATTACGTGGAAAAGATCCCTTGAATTCAAAGAGACACCTAATCAATGTCGTATTCTACTAGTTGTGACTAGGCTCCTTGGGAGAGCACACGCATGCTATCAATTGCTGAAGAAAAATAGGGATCGCTTTGGTAAAGACAAGATCAATTCATGGGAGAAATCGAAGAAACACATGAGATCTAAATTTCTATCTTACAGCTTTGAACATGACCTATATCATCATTTCCAAAATTTACACCACAAAGAAATATATGTGGATGATTATACCACTGATTTCTTCAATATTCTCTTGCATACTAATGTTCATGAGAACGAAGATCAACTGGTTTTGCGGTATATTAGAGGATTGCCGGTCCATCAGAGGATGTTCTAAACATGTTTGATACAGGATTGTGTATGAAACACACCAACGGGGTCTATAAGCAATAGAGCAGATGGCTCGTAGGAAAAATCTCATACCTCACCCACCATTTGTTATACAAGCTAACCTGGTCCGCAGCGGCCCCAACCTCAACGTTTTCTGGGAGAAGGATTAAAATGATTTAATTATGGTGAACCACGACACCGACACATAAAAGTGTAAGAAACCCAAGGATCATACTTTGGTTGTGAATGGACGAGAATACAAATCTGCACTTATATGACAAAGACACTGACAAGATAGATACTGAGAACGAGTTTGTAGAAGATGACGTGGGCCCATATTTGATATTGCTTAGCTTCTTCTTGTGCCCATGCAACTAGGAGGATTATTTGCATAATGCAATTTACTAGTACACTCGCACAATCAGCAAAAAGGCGTGTTGCATTATTATCGATTCAGATAGTTTTGAAAACATATTTCGGTACCTGATGTGACTAAATTGGTGTTGACTATTGAGAAATGCCCCAAACCCTATAAATTTTCATGACTAAGTAAGGGTAATGAGGTCATTGTTTCTAGTCATGTCATTGTTGGTATTTTGATTGGACATGCATATATGCTTACTGTTACTTAGATGAGGTTTTGTGTGATGGTGTACCCATGTATGCATGTAGGTGGCCCCCAAGGTGTGATATAAAAACCATACGCGGGAAGAGCACTCCTAGAAAGTCTAAGAGCCATCCCAAGTTATAAAGAGTAAGTATTATATATCGTTCTCCTTAGGAATTATGAATTTAAGCTCGTATTGTTAACTTATGTTTAGGAAGTTTGTTGAGGTAAACATGAATGTTTATTGATAATATTTGGGTTTGAGTTTGTACAGTTGAAATAAAAGACATGGATTAAAGTTCAGATACTGAAGTTTGAAGATAAGTAATACCAACTACGAAGGACTAAATTGTAATTATGAGAAAGTAGCTTGAGACGCTCGTATCACTGCTAGTTATGACTTGCAATTATTCTTGACTTACAGCTAAAAACAGATTTTGTTCCTAATCAGAATTATAAGTTCAACCTAAGTCCCTCCGGGTAAGTAGGGGGCAATTATACGACTCTAGATATCTCTCTTGAGTGACTCTCCTAAGTCTTATAATGCGTTAGTCTTCTAACTTAGATGGCTATTTGACTATCCTAATCCTCTCGGTTCTTAGACGAATATCGAATATTTATAATTTTTTCCCGCTAATGAACACCCCTCCCGAATGTAGTTTACAAGCTATCACAACTCAATTATATGACCAACATAATTGTATATTACAATTTTCGCAAGAATTATAAACAACAATTATTCCTTAATATATTTAAATAAAAAATGATCCCAAATACAATCAAAATAATGCCCAAATCATATGATAGGATTCATACAAAAGCATCTCAAGCTAAATAGGTTTAGTTCATAAGTAAAATATGAATTACAATGATAATCAAATATTCAAGTTAATAGTACAAAAGAACACTACAAATGATGATGACATAATGGCAGAATAGTGGAATGGTGTGAATCCTTGGTGTTCTCCTTGCTCCAAGTGTGTAGTCTTCTCTGTAGCTGAATTTTATTTTTTTCCAAGTGTAAAACTAATATATTAAAGTCAAAAACATTTTCCTTCTTTATGGGCCTACTTAGGTGGGTCAAATATGGCCTAAGAGGCCTTATTACAATTTTGGAGTCACCGTAGAAATATTACAATAACTTTGTTATCTCAACTCCAAATCGCGAGTCGTTTCCTCTCACGCGTCCCCTATTCAAAGGGATATCTTGAGCTCCATAGGTATGGTCAAAATCTTCACCATTGTGTGTGGTAGCACACTCATGTTAATTTTAAAGTTTTACCGATAATTGCACCCGACCTTATAAGTTGTTGGTGGTTTGGTATGACCATTAACGGAAGCTCGGTGGTGGGTATGGTTTGATTTGCTGCAACATCTGCCTGTTTTTAACGTAATTTGGGTTCCTCGGTGTAGCCAAGACGGGGTGATGATGATGGTGGAGACTGGTCTTCGAGTGGCGGTGGTTTTCTTGGCTTTTGGTGGCCGAACTTGAGTGTGAAGAGATTTCATTTTTGTTTTCTGTTCGGATGTGAGTTGAAGAAGATGAGATTGTTTTTTATCTTTTGTTTTCCATTAATTAAGTAATAGTTATTTTTAAATGATTTGAAGTATTTTTAGTAATAAAAATGATTGAAAAATCGTACATGCGTCACACATGCTCACTTAACGGAAAAAATGGACGGATCAGTCGTCAAAAGATAACGAGGCACGTTTTCAAAAGTTAGGGGTAAATTTACACTTTATAAGAAATAGGGTGTAAGCTGACAATTCAGGAAAAATACAGGGGATAGTCAGTGTATATATTCTACAAGATATTATGATTTTTTCTTAAAAAAAGATAGAATTTTGAACTAATTTGTAACATAGTCTCGCAAATCTGAAAAGACAAAAATATTTTATTTATAATAATAAGTTTATGTGACCCTACTATAACTATATCCAATGCTATAGTAATATAAAAAGAATATTATAAAATATCAAAACTTAGTAATATAAAATTCTATAGAAAAAAAAAGAATGTATAGTAGAAATTTTGATACCAACCTAACTAATAATATAAAAAACCAACAAGTAAATAGTAATATAAATAATAATCGTATTAAATTTAAAGACAAATTATAAGGACTACCTTCAAATCATTTTAAAATAAATTGTGATACAGCGTTCTCAGATAAAAAGGCTGTACTAACATATATAGTAAAAAATTCTAACAGAAATTTTTTAATAGGATAAAGTTGAAAAGTTGAAGCTGATTCAGTTCTTAAGACAGAAGCGCCAGACATTTGGAAGGCAACAGAAATGGCGTTGGATTATCCCTTGAAAAACGTAACTATAGAGAATAATGCAGAAAAAATTATGAAATTTCTTTTTTCTAATCAAACATATATGGTATTCAATTAATATATATATATATATATATATATATATATATATATATATATATATATATATATATATATATATATATATATATATTAATATGGTTTGAGAAAAAAAGATTTAAAGAAAATGTAGGAGAACATTGCATAATTCATTAATTGCAGCACGTTTTCTCAGTTTCTGTATGCACAAATTGGAGAGCAAAGAATTGCAAATTGTATGAGGTGACTATCAAGAGTGAAGTGGACTTGATACAAGAAATAGGTGGGTGTGTTAAATGCAGATTGTAGAATAGAGGGTATATGTCAATTATTATACTAAGCCTATATTAGATGGAGGCAATGTAATAATGATAGAATAGGCAAGGGACGTGTGTTGTTGATGTATTGTAATTGGGGGTTGAAGTTGTAGTTAATGGTGACTATTGGGGATGGTTGTGATGTGATTGTTGGTCTTTTATTTGATATAAAATGTTAAATTTTACTTATTAGTTTGGAGCGAGTTTAGTAATTATTTGTAAAATTTGTGCTTAATGATTAAATTTGACTTTTTAGAAAAATAGATATAGCTTCATAAGGGTAAGACTTCCATCAATATTGGATGGTCCAACATTCATATCGAAGCCATTGATTATTTTAACAAAACACATGTCACTAGATTAATACATTAGTTACTTTTACAAGTTTAAAAAATGTGGTATGTGTATTAATATAATTGGTGTAGAATCATTCAATATTGGATGGAAGAATTATCCGCTCCATAATTAATCTCTTTGCTTAAAAATAAAGGGCAATTATTTTTAAGACCCATAGACACAGAGTGTTTATATTATAAGACTTCAATCTAACTGACTCTTAATTAGTTTAATTAGAAGAAGGTAAAATATCTTTCTCTTTTCTTCTATTTACAGTAAAAAAACCAAAACCTAAATAAATTATACCATTAAGATTAAGGAAAACCAAATAATCTTTTCATTCTTCTTTTCCTTTTTTTCTTTTTTTCATTTTAACCAGAAAACCGCCTCCTGCGTGGACCATAATCTACCACCATCATCTGTATCACCATAACAACCATCTCCACCAACATCACTACTATCTTCACCATCATCACCACTCGGATCTCACCTTCCATTAGAAGAACACCACTATTTTCATCACCATCACCACTATCTTCATCATCATCACCACCCTCATCCAGAGCTACTCACCTCCTAACCAAGCCTCTCTCCCTCCACCTTTGCACCAACAAACTGTCGTCGTACGAGTTCGTTCTCCACCATTGAAGGCACTATCTGACCTTCCATCTTAGGTCTCACCTTTCCGCCGTTCGTGCTCATTCTCCACCATCCACCAATCCTCTGTTCGTGGCCATTATCACCTTCGCACCTCCGCCGCCACTCCTCTGCACAAGAAATCTCGCCGCCGTGACCAGATCCCGACATTACCACCATCACTTTCCCTTTCTTTTTCTTTTTTTTTGTTTTGTTTCCAGAGGCTGCCATCACCACCATCACCTTCCCTTTTTCTCTTATTTTGTTTTGTTTTCATATCGCGGTAGCAGGAACAGCCCAAGACATCTCTCCACCTTCACGACGAATCAACACATGCCTCACCTTCACACCTTCCTTTGTTTTCCAGATCCCTTGAGTATGAATAGATTTGTTTTGTTTTTTGTTCCTGAAAGATACAACCTCAATGCGAGTGTGAAGAAGGTCGATTTGTTTTTTGTTCCTAAAGGGTACAACCCAAGAACATTTTTGAATTTTGATTTTGGGCCGGAAAAAGTTTCCCTTTTTGGTTTTGGTCATGATTGTTACAACCCAAGAATCATAGGGGACTATTGCAAGTGATTGTACTGGACATGGGTACACCCCGTTGTTGTGATAAACGACACGGGTCCATACACATCTAACTATTTGTCGAGATGGGTCCGTACCCACATGGAGTTTAACATGGACCACTATGAAGGATTAAATAATTAAAAAAAACGACCTAATAAAAAATTACAAACGCTACGGGGCCGTACCCATCAGGGTTATAATTTCTGAATATGGTTGCGAGCGGTCGTGGGTCCGTACCCATCGAAAAAATTAAAAAATTCTGTGTTCAAACCAAGCAAAATAAAACGTCAAAAATCAAACCAAAAGATTAGAAATAGTCCTTAAATAGAACAAATATTTAGTTAGAATTTAAAATATAAACATTGAAAATTTTAGGTTTTTTTTATATTTTCCTCGAAAAATAATAAGATGACTCATGTCTATAAATAATAGAGTAATCTCATCCAAAATGCGATGTATATTAATATTGACGTATGTGCAATGATATATTATCAAAAGTCAGATGCTACTAAATTGAGAAAGAAATAAAATAAAATTGAAAAAAATAAATTTGATAATTAATATCTAATTAAATTATATCATATTATTTACAATATTTTAATAACATAAATTTTGATAATAAATATCATTCCAGTAGTAGTATATATTATCGATTCTAGTAATGAAAATCATACCTAGTATTATAAACACAAATCCCAAAAGCATTAGATCCTAATACTACAAATTTCATCTACATCTTTATCTTATAGTATAAATATCCTTTTTTTTTGTCATAGTATAAATATCCATCTAAAAATATATACTTATACTTTTATTTTTGGTTATAGAAAAAGTCAATAGATTGACTAGGAATAAACTCCTAATAATTATTGATAAACTAATTATATTTTTGGCAGAGCTCAACTATAACGGTCCTTCGTAAACAATTTTTATAAGCTATCAGGTGGGTCTCTATATTTAATTGGCCCCTCCTCACCGAGCCTTTCGAATTTATCATCCAATCCGCGCATCTCTTTGCTTCCCGATAGTTCCAGATCAGCTCAAGACGTTCATTTGAAGCCAAAATACTACGATAATTATCGACTATACCATTCGAAGGTCCCCTTGGGTTTACACCGCCCTTCACTAGCGCGTGTAACTCACTTGAGTGAACCTCAATATTAAGTGAAGTGTATCCTCGCCTTATCGCCATGCTCAACCCAAAAAGAAGTGCTCGAAGCTCCGCCTCAAGGGGTGTTCTGTGACAGATTTTCCCTTACAGACTCCTAGATAATCTCTGTTACTATTACGAATTAGACCCCCAATTCCCGCTACTTCTCTTGTCGTATCATATGACCCGTCTACGTTTAATTTGATCCCATCTAAGTGTGTAACCCGCCTAACAAGAACAGTCTTGACCGAAACTATCAACCAACTGTCTTTTTCCGAACCCAGAGCTCGTACAAAGTCCGTCGCTGCATTTGATAATGATAGCACACAACTCGTTTTCCATCTTCTTTCTCGCGGCTTGGTGAAAAATTCTCATGTTCCTATCTAGCCAAATATGCCATATCAATGCTGCAAAAATACTCCTCCCCTCAAGACCGTTCACCCTTTTCTTGTTACTCAACATATCCGTCCCCCACTCTCTTATTTCCACCTCACTTTCCGGGCCCCTTGGACAATAGCTGCAGTTGTTCTAGATCATGTCCCCTGCTGCAACAAGGGATCTCACGGTGCGACTTGCTGATGCGGAGCTACTCTCCGTGGTGTATTCTGCTGCTGCAAATTCAGCAACTCGGTCAAGCCCCTGATCTCCCATTCGTGATCCCTGATTAGTCCACTATCTGATACACAAGCTGCAGCCGCGACAGTCCCAACTGAAGCTCCAACAACCCCCATTTGTTTCTCCCTTACTCCATCCGAACCAGCAGTACAATTCCTAACCAAAGTGCTATACCCACTGCATTTTTGAAATAAATTAACAGCAGACTCCCTTTCTAACCTGCATATGTAACATGTGGGGTCCTCCAAAACTCCCCTCACCACAAGGTTCCCTAGCGTAGGTAGGCGGTCCCAAATCGCATGCCACAAAAGCGCCTTAATTTTCTATGGGAACTTAAGTGACCATACAAGATCCCACTTGAAATTTGAGGTATTTTCCAAAGTTATTAGGCTATTAAATGTCGATGTAACCGAGAACTTACTTGATGCTTCAAGATTCCACTTATATGACTTTTATTTACTCTCTATCACATCTGCAACGCCTCTACTAAGTACATCACGACCCACAAGGATGTTATTACATATTCTCGAATCGGCCGGTTTCACCACCCGCTCCAAAAGACCGTTTCTAAAATAATTTTGTTTAAAAACTCTCACCCACAATGAAGGACTATTCTGGAGTATTTCCATCCAAGTTTAGCCAGAAGTGCCCTATTGTAATTCCTTGCGCTCCTCAAACCCAAACCTCCACACTTTTTCGGCCGACATAGAGTTTCCCACGAAGTCCAATGAATTTTTCTCCCCTCACTTGACAACCCCCAAATGAAATCACGTATAATTCTGTCTATTTCCTCACACATATTCACCAGAAGTTTCATTGTTTGTATTATGTATGTAGGAATAGCCAATAACACCGATTGTGCTAATGTAATCCGTCCTGCCAACGATAGATTTTGACTCTTCCAATTTGGAAGTTTTCTTTGCATATTCGCTATGACTCTTCGGAAAAAACCCCTTGGTAAACATTGGGATCAAATTTGCGTCCCCAGATACACTCCTAGCGACTTGCTTAACGTAAAGCCACTTCTCCTCGCTATATCTTCTACTCTATTTACGGAAACATTCCTCGAGAAGTAAATCATGGATTTCTCCTCATTCGCTGTTTGACTTGCCTCATTACAAAAAACACATAGTGACTCCTTGATGAGAATCACTTGATTATCCTTCGCTTCTGCGGACAACAAGAGATCATCTACGAAAAGAACAAGTAAAATCGCGGGACCTTGACGATAAAGAAGGATAGGTAACCATTCCCCCCCATCACGAAATCCTTGAATAAGCAAAGCTAAACGTTCCACATAAGATAAATATACGCCAAACCAATTTTAATCACCATAATCCCCTTCTTCGTCGTTATTTTCTGCATATGGTGATCGGTCTCTTGTACATTATCAATAGTCGACCGCCCCGGAAGAAAGCTACTTTGCGTTGGACCTATCAGTTCAGCTAATTACGACCTAATTCGATTAACCATGGCCTTCATGATGAACTTGATCAGAATATTAAAGCTGATCGGCCTAAGTTGCCCCCTTACTTCTAGATCTGTCAACTTGGGGATCAAATGTATAAGAATACAATCCAGGCTCGGCGTCACTACTCCTATCTGAATTCATTAATTAATAAAAAAAAAATTTATAGTCAATCAATTTACGACACGTCATTACTCGAACTTATATTCAGAAGATCCTTCGAGTGGTATATATCATTGCTAAATCTTTATATCCCAATACACATTCTGTCTGCACGATAAAAAATTAACCTAATTACACAATTACTAGTACTTAGTTGTTTTATATAGTTTTAAAATAATATTTTATCCCAAATTTGTATGTTTCATTTGAGATTTTGACAAAGTAGATGTTGAAGAAGTAATTACAATCACACCAACATTATACATCATACGTAACATTTCACTCTAAAAATAGATAAATAATTATATTTAAATATTTTGTATTAATTACGAGATCTTTGAGATCGAACCTTCTCAGAAACTCTCGACCTTATTCTTTCTGTTCATGAATCTTGATGCACCCATAGCCTTAGCAATTTCTCTTAACACAAACTTCTGAATCTTCCCAGTAGAAGTCTTAGGCAACTCTTCCCTAAACACCACTGTTTTAGGCACCATATAGTGTGGCAATCTATCCCTACAAAACTCAATAATATCCTTCTCTAATGGCTTTTCATTTATATGATCCTTTAAACTCACAAAAGCACAAGGTGTCTCACCCCAGAATTCATCAGGTCTTGCTACTACAGCTGCTTCATTTATAGCAGGATGCATATATAACACTGATTCAACTTCAACACTACTTAGATTCTCACCACCACTAATGATCACATCCTTTGATCTATCCTTAATTTCTAAATACCCATCACTATGCATTACACCAACATCACCTGTGTAAAACCACCCATCATCTTTCATGCATTTCGAGGTTGCTTCAGGGTCCTTAAAGTACCCTAACATAACACTTCCACCCCTAAGAACCACCTCGCCAGGTGTCAACCCGTCACGATTCACGCTTAAACCAGTTTCCGGATCTATCACATCATATTCAGCCATCCCGATCGTGCGTACACCTTGTCGAGCTTTTAATCGTGCCCTTTTAGTTGCTGGTAGTTTGTTCCAGTTTTTATTCCACGTACAGTGCACTACTAATCCTCCTGTTTCAGTTAAACCATATCCATGACTAACCGCAAACCCTAATGACTCTGTCCGGTGTAAAACTGCTGCAGGTGGTGGTGCACCGGCGGTGAGGATAGATAATGGTTTGCTTAATCGTTTTCCTTCTGGGTATGAATTAGCTAACATGTTTAAGACAACAGGAGCTGCACACATATGTGTAACATCATGTTGTTTGATCAATGAATTAACAACGTTAGCATCGAATTTACGCATACATATGTTTGTTCCTCCAACAGCCGCCATACCCCACGTAAAACTCCACCCATTTGCGTGAAACATGGGAAGTGTCCATAGATAGACAGGCTCTTTAGGCATGGACCATTCAAGTAATGAATCGACTGTTATCATGAATGCTCCACGATGACTATGAACTACACCCTTTGGTGATGAGGTTGTTCCTGAGGTGTAGTTTAATGTAATCGGGTCAAATTCACTTCCCGGGCGTACCCATTTGAAACCTTCATCACCACCTTTCACCATCTCTTCGTAGGTTGTGTGGAAATAGTTGTATTTCGGAACTGCCGGTGATGAAGATATTGAACCGTTGATAATGTTATCGTCTGTGATAAGGATTAAACTAGGTCGAGCAACACCTGGAGGAAACATAGATAAAGCGTCCAAGACTAGAGAAGTTGATTGATGATCAACAAACACGAGCTTAGATTCGCCATGTTGGAGAAGGATGGAAATAGTTCGAGCATCAAGCCGGAGATTAATGGTGTTTAGCACCGCACCGGACATCGGAATAGCAAAATGAAGCTCATACATGGCAGGAACATTTGGTGCAACAACGGGTACAACTTGACCTTTTTTAATGCCTAAGGAGGCAAGAGAAGAAGCTAAACGGAGACACCGTTGATGAGTTTCCGACCATGTGTATGTGGTCTTGTTGTAGACGATTGAAGGGCTGTCACGGTGGACTAAGGCGGCTCTTTCTAGGAAGCCAAGAGGGGTTAGGGGAGCTGTATTAGCTGGACTTGGTATTAGTTGCTCCATTTCTTGATATCTATTTTTATTATTTTGCTAGGGCTTTATGATGGATATGTAAACTATATATTACTAGTATATATATAGTCATCATAAGAGATTATTTTTATAAAATGGGGCGGTGAGTCTAGTCATTGGAACAGCACACCCATGCTGAGTTAGCTCCACCGGTCCGTATTTATGGCTATTTATTCAAGGGTTGTCAAGTGGGTGAAAATTGAATTATGGTTTCATATTTAGTCTTTCATGAAACGATAAAATAGGTACGATATTGCGTTTAAAACATATTGTACTTCACTTGAACAAGAAAATAACATATTGACTTTCAGAGTATCTCCTATCTTATCCCGAGGCCCGAGATCATCATCAAAAAACCTCTTTGTCTATATTAGAAGATTTCATAAATAAAAAAAATGTCTATATCAGAAGATTTTTGTATCCACCTTTTTATATTACGACATCAACCGTGCATTTGTATATCTATCTCCAAAATAGTGTTCATTCAATAACTAATAGTTGTTTCGTACCTAACATAGACAAAATATTAATAGCGTGACATTGATTTGTATTACTCAAAATAATGAACCTCTTTAGGCACTTGGAAATGCATTGATGAATCACATGATATATTGGGTAAAATACCTAATTTTTATGGAATAAAAGGGGACAATTTGTTAATATCTTTTCCGAAAAGATTTTAGAAAATATCCTAAGTACTTAAACTAGAATTTAGATCATCTTCAAATTTAATTTTGAGTAAATAACATTTTTGCCCCCTGGGTTTATACGCGATTGACAGGTTGCCCCCTAACTCTTAAAATGCGCCTCAATACCCCCTAAGATTTAGTTTTGTGACCCGTTACCCCCTACTGCGTGTTCCGTCCATTTTTACCGTTAAAAGTGACGTGGCATTTCCATGTCACAATTTTTTTTTTTTTAATCCAGTTGTCAATTAATTATTTAATTAATTTAAACCAAGGGGCAAAAATGAAATTTCATTAATAAGTTTTATAATATTAAATATAATTAATAAAATAACACCCCCCACCCCCACCCCACCCGCACCCCCTACCCCCCCTCCCCTTCTTCTTCTTCCCCTTCTTCTTCCCCGATGACCTACCTGCAACTCCTTTTCTTAAAAAAAAAAAAAAAAAAAATTAAGCAAACTTTAACAATATTTTCTTATCCAAAAGCAAGGAATTAGCAAATAAAAGTGAACAATTACATTATTGGAGGCTAATCACAATCTCCATAGGCGAGTGTTCATGGGTATTAATTTTTTTATTGACGGCCAAAGAAGAACCATTGGAAGAAACCCCACAAGAAACTAATTGAGAAGAACTTTGTGAATCCACAGACTTGTTTCTTGGCCATCTTGTCTCCTTTAGGTGTATGGAAGCCATTGATGAGTACAGCAGTAGCAGTTCCACTTGGGTAAGTTAACTTATAATCAATAATCAACACTTTTCTAAGAGGAATCAATGCAAATAACCCAACAAAAGCAGTTAAGAAAAGGAAACCAATCATCCAATCAAGCCCAGGATCCTTTACACTCTCAAGTGTATTTCCTGGTGTAGCAAGCCCTCCAGCTAATTCAAACGTCTTTCTGCTCATTGCCAAAAGATAAGATGCAAAACCACCTCCTAGAGCCATGGCATAACACGCAACAGCAGAAGTTTGAATAATTGTATTTTCCTGTCTAGTGAAAGGAGTGTTGGTATAACCAGCAAACTCAACCAGCTTTGTCCACCCTCGCATAAACACAAAAGCAACCAGAGCAGCTGATACATTGAGATTAGGAACAAGCCCAGTATTGATTTTTTTTTTTTTTTTTTTTAAGAAAAGGAGTTGCAGGTAGGTCATCGGGGAAGAAGAAGGGGAAGAAGAAGAAGGGGTGGGTGCGGTGGGGTGGGGCTGGGGGGTGTTATTTTATTAATTATATTTAATATTATAAAACCTATTAATGAAATTTCATTTTTGCCCTTGGTTTAAATTAATTAAAAACGCAATTAACACCTGGATTAAAAAAAAAAAAAATTGTGACGTGGAATTGCCACGTCACTTTTAACGGTGATAAATGGACGGAACACGCAGTAGGGGGTAACGGGTCACAAAAACAAATCTTAGGGGGCATCTAGGCGCATTTTAAGAGTTAGGGGGCAACCTGTCAATCGGGTATAAACACAGGGGGCAAAAGTGTCATTTACTCTTTAATTTTTATACTAACTCTACTAACTCCAATCAAACTATGGAGATAGTTTACACCTTTTTAAAATTCATAATCGACCTATATCCTTAATCATTTGCTACGTGATGTGTTATTTAGCGACCACATCTTTGTCGACTCATTACGTAGTCACAGGTAGAATAATTCTGACGACTGATAATGATCACCTGAAGAATCTTTTGGTGAACAGAAGGTTGGTCGTTAGAGTTTTGATAATATTAGCGACCACAATAATAATCGCTAATAAATATTTTAAATTAAAAAAGAAAATCTATCAACCAAGAGGTGGTAACTAGTGATCTTAATTTATTAGCGACCACTCGTGTAGTTGGGTAAAATAGTTTTGTAAAACTCTTAATTAAAATTTAAAAATAATTACCCAACCAACTTTGTGGTCGCTAAATATTATAGTTACTTTGGCGACCACCTTATTGGTCGCTATTTAGAACTCTTGCGAGGACTAAAGACACCTCTATTGACCAATAGCGACGACCACTAAAGTTTCGCGTAATAAATACATAGCGAATGGGGCGGAAACTACCCAATCATCTTCTCCCCATATTTATTTAAAACTTTCTCCAGAAACTAGAAAATCGCTCTCCATAAATTCTCACAATGGATTCACCAGTAGACACTACCACCTCCTATTTCGCTACTGGACTTCACCTAGCTTAGTTTTGCCCATTAGGCTAAATCAAATGGGAACCCAATTCTAGCTAAAAGCTGGAATTAGGGTTTGACTATCTATATTTCATACTATAATAGGCTCTTAATAATTGGGTATTGAAAGTCCTAGAGGGGGGGTGAATAGGATTACTAATAAGATTAATGCCTAATTAAAAATCTTTTGGACAATTATAAGTTTAAGAAAGAAACTTCTAAGTCAACTAATATATCAAACTCTTAAGGGATCATACAATGGATAAGCTAGAGGTTTGATATATAAGTGATACAAGTAAAAACGAGTTTCTAATCTCTTACTACTCTAGATGACAATATGTTAGATAAACTAGATAATCAATATCACAATATTCATACTAGCATATTATCAAACATATAAAGTGCGGAAAGTAAATAGAGTAGGGATAGAAAGATACACACGATTTATAGTGGTTCGGTTTCCCTACATCCACTACCTAAGGAAGCCTCCTTAGGATTTCAAGCTTTTCACTAAGCTCCCGTGTCTCTCTTAACCGGGTCGAGAACACAATAACCCTTACAACCTTTTCGATAACACGAAGGACAACCTCTTCGAAACCACGAAGGAAACTCTTGTGTAATCACAACACAAGGACACCGAGTATACTCCCGATACTCAAATTCTCTCTTAATCTATCTATTACAAGAACTAGACTTAAGAGGATAAATACAAAGTGTTTAAAGGGTGAAACAACTTTGCTAATGAACTCCTAAAGAGATGATATAACTATAAGCTTAAAACTTCTCTTGAGTAGTTAATAACTTTGAAGCTTCTTGGATTAACTCCTTAATTGAGTGGATACAACATTGTATAGCTCTTGACACCTTCTTGGATGATAACAATTAAGCCCCTAAGTGTATATGGGTTGAAGGTGTAGTTGTAGCCTTGAAAGACCTTCAATTTATAGCTGCAAAATGCTCCCAACGGTCATAAGACTTGTCTCCAACGGATATATTAATATCCCCAACGGATCTATTCCTTTTGTCTTCATTTTGCTGCAGGAAACCCTAATCTGCGGTGCACCGCGGGGTTGGTGAGGTGCACCGCGCCAAGCTTGCTAAATTCACTTGCTCTCTGACGGGCTAGCCCCCTGGTCCGTGCCCTGGTCCGCACATCTGCGGTGTACCGTGCCCATAGTGCGGTGTACCGCACCAAAGGTCTAAAACACCTTTTAATGAGTATATCTTTCACTACGATGCTCGGATCAGAAAACCTTCTTCACGAGAATTGTTGGAAACATCATTCTAAGAAACTTTGTAGTTGATCACTAAAGCTAATTCTCAATGTACACAAAGATAAGGTTAAAAGTATTTGTATGAGAATTAGTTTCATAAGATATAACAATAAAGCTTTGATCTAAATGATAAAGATGTGCTTTTTGATGAATTAGAGTGCAAGATAGAATATGTATAACAAGAGTAATTAGCACACTAAACACAAGAGGATTTGTCACATTAAAACAACCTATTAAGGGAGGCTATATGCCAACAGGTATCTCATTATTGGATACCCAATTCTTCCAACTTTTTAGGCTAAGTCCAACAACTTACAAATCATATAACCAGAATCGAAAGTCAAACAACTAGTTTTTCTCAAATATTAACTTTCTACAGCAGTTTTGCTCCAACAACTTCCCAATCTCACATCCTCAATTTGCAATTATATAATCTAACTTTATTTTAAGAATTTTTCTATTTTATTACTCAGTAATTTTTTTGAAATTTGTATAGATTTTATTTATTTATATATTTTTTAGATATAATTTTTAACATTCAAGTTATAATTATAATTATTTTTAAATACTTACAATGTTCAGAAATATATTACTTGATTATTTGAAAAAATTAAATTTATTATTTTCTTTTTAAAATCTTTATTATTCTAATGAAAAGAAAAGAACTTGTTGAATTATAAAGTGAAATCTTTACTTAGATTGTTTCCCTACTACTTTACGTGTCCGATTGGGAGGTTTGTTATGGCTCATGTTCAAAGTAGGAAGGTCACCTGGATTTGGTGGGTAAAGTATCGATTGGGTATAGTTAAGGTCCACGCTTCTCTTTGGGTAATTTCGTGGGAAAGCTTTTGGATTTTATTGGGAAATTTTGGTAAAGAAAGATGCTTTAGAAGGATTGGGTCAGGTGATTTGGGTCTGACAGCGAGTGGGCTACGTGATCTTCTTAAGGTTTGGGAGTTTTTTTTGAAACTCCTCGAGTAGGCAACAGAAGTATTGTTATTCATCTTTTCAAAGTTTTCCTGATTGGCTTTGATTTGCTGATAGTTGAAGAGTTTGGCACCTATTCTCCTTTCCTTTCCTACACGATTTGTTTGATGAGTCCTAAGAAGGGAAGGCTAAGTTGTCATGGTCGTTATTATAGCGTGAAACTGTCTCATTGGTCGACTTTGCCTCATGTGATTAAAAAATCTCTTTATGAGATTGGCCGTACTTCATTTACTAGGTGTTAGTGTAATAAGTATATCATGAATCTCTTCATTTTTTGTGTTTGCAGGTACTCTGGTGAGGTGGAGTACATAACCTTCTCTGTTGGAGCATGCCCAGACTCCTTGGTTTACCCAAGGTTTGATAATTATTACTCTAAATGTTTCGGTGGCATTTATAGAGAGTGTCTCTCGTCTTTTGGATATGTGTCTTGTTCTGAGTCTCTTCATTTTCTCCTCTTTGTTGCTAACTCTCTTTTTCCCAGTTTACTTTACTTTTTTTTCTTGTTTTATTCATTAGATCAGAGTCGTTTGTCCTTTCTTTCATTCATCTTTCCTTTTGGGTTTCATGGCTACTCGTGATCGTCATGCTTTACCTCTCATCCCTTTTGATAGGAATGATGTTCAGAAACTGGGAGTCATTAACATTGGTAAAACTCGTGTCATTGATGATTAGAGGGATGTATTGATTTTATGTTACGTGATTTTGGAGATACAAAGGTTTTCACTATTGGGTTCAGGAAACACATAGCGAAACAATGGGGCTTTTCGATTAACTGAAGTTAAAAGGAATGTCTTTAAGCTGGAAATTCAGGATGACAAGGAGTTTAAAAGGTTTTGGGAACTGAGGCCAACCTTCTTTCTTAAGATGCATGTTAGCATCACTGAATGGCCTCGAATCCTACTTAAGCATGGAGTGGAAGATTGCTACTCGTCTATTTGGGTCCAAGCTAAGACCTTGCTTTTGTTCAGAATAATGTCAACACTATTCTAGCGTTGGAGACACGCTTCATGGATATTGAGGCAATTGATTTTCCTGAGATAACAAATGAACATATTAAGATTCGTAGGTTTTTCATCAAGTTTGACGTGGAACAGCCATTACCCCCCTGGGGTGTACATCTGGCAAGAAGATGGTATTGCTTGGGTTACATTCTAGTATGAAAATGCAAGGCCTTTATGTTTCAGTTGTGGATGTATTGGTCATAAGATTGGTAGCTGATTAGTTCAAGTCATCAGAGATATTGGTGATTGATGTCTCCTCATTTGTGATGATTTAATATCATTTTAGGTGTATTTATTAGGATATATGTCGATTTTCTCATGATTCAATACACTTTCCTATTTCGTGTCTTGATTTAATTATTTATTATTCTTAGAGCATATTGAGTTTAATTGTTTGTTAATTGTGAAGCTTTAAAGATATATGGTAATTAATTATATGTCAAGTTAATTCTAAGAGAAAAAGGAAAGAGGATAAACATGGAAATTGCAGATAAAGGAAAGAAATATGAAAAAGGAAAAGATAAAGTTGCCGAATAAATATGAATTACAGCCGCTACAAACATAAAAGTGATCATAACTCAAGATTGGCTAGGAATTTGGAAGAATTGTCTGAATCAAGGTTAAAGAGCTTTCCGAGACAATCAGTTTCGACTACTGGAACGCGTCAAATGGATAAGTATTGAAAGGGTTACGGCCAAAACAACACCAGAATCTTACCTTTTCTGTATTTTAGGGTTACGAATTTGAGTTGGGCTAGAAGTCCAATACCTATCTTCTACTCCAAAAAACGTTTGGGGGTTTCATATACCCTATAAATACACCCGCTTATCATAAGAAACACATCCTTGGCATACCTTAAGCCAAGAGGAAGCTTACAACACAAGAAGAGAAGTCTGGAAGGAGTTGAACACCATATTATATCTTCTTCAACCTTTAAATTTGTAATTTCTTTCTTTTATTGCATTAGTATGAACTAAATAATTTTATCTTAAGATTTAGCATATATGTATGAACCCTAGTTCTTTCTATCTGATTTGGGATACTTCGTATTTAATTTGAATTCATGATTTATTCTCTGTTTATGTGTTTTAATTTATTGACTGTTTTCCTTGCTAGTGCATGAGTATAGGATTACCATAATAGTAGTTAGATGGTCTCCCAGAAGGGGTGTTTAACTATTGAAACACCACATAATATCTAGTGTCCGATATTGGTCCTGACAACACCGATCCTAACTAGATAGTCATTAGGGTATGTTTTAATCACCATATCACCAATTGAAGGAATTGTTCTGCTTAAGGCCTTGGTGGCGCTTGATAACCCTAATTTAGACTGCCTCGTGGTTGTGCCGTAGCCCCCTTAGTCGCTCTCAAGGTCTAAGGAATGGGAATTTAGAATCCTGATTATTGCATATTACATGATTTACCCTTACATGTTAGAATAAAAAAGACTAGTGGGGATTATTTGCTAATATCTCGAGATAAACTCTAATAATAATTGTTCCTTGCTTATTTAATTTTCTGTCATTTAATTTATTAGTTTAATTTTCTATTTCTCAAAATCAAACAAAAATCTTTAGTCTTTTATTTTCCTGCGTACTATCTGATGTAGCTTTCATATCTTCACTTGATAATTTGCATAAGTTCTTCCTAACTTTCGTAGTCTCTGAGGAACGAATTCTATTTATCATTAAAACTTGCATACGTCCTGTATAATTGCAGAACCGTGCTCAGCCTAGGGTGTTTATTTGCACTTATTTTATTCATTATTTTATCACACCTTAGGCGACACCAGTGATCTCAATACGAGGCAGAAGACTATCTGGAGTATGGAGAACATTACTAAGTTACCTCTTTATAAACCTATTTATGGAGTTAGGAATTGGAACATAGGAGGTTTTGATGGTTTTGGTGATCAATTTCGTTGAACTCGTGAAGAAGATAATGGTACTAACAGTGGGAAATGGAGTTCTGCTGGGATTTTAAATAGGAATGCCCTTATCAAGATAGTTGAAATCTTGGATCATGGGCGGAATGTCAAATAAAGAAGGATGCATCAGGAAGAGATCAATGTTTCGATGCTCAGAATGTGGAAAAAGGGAACAGCTCAAACTGGCGTAAAGATAAGGTTAATGACAAAGATAAAAGAAGATAACAATTGTCCATACCCATGGTTTCTCTTCTTTTGGAGTGGGAAGTGGGGGGTCGAACCAACTCAATAGTTTTAAGGTTTTGGCGGATTTGGAGGTATAGAATAATTTGGAAGGAAACATTTTGGTCAAGGATAAAGAACTCGCTACTTTGGTGGAAACCGAAAAGGATAGCATATTTTTTTACGTAGTATGAGGAAGAAGAGCATCTACGGAAAAAAGGAAGATAGATTGTTGGAGAAGAACTCCTTGGAGAAATTGATTATGCTTAAACGTAGGAAAGAGTTTGTGGAAAAGGTTTGTGGTAAGGATGCTGCAGGAATTGGTATTGGTTGTACTTCTAGTATGGGTCAGAACTTATTTGTGGAATATGAGGAACATGGACATCCTAATACTCCTACTTCGGAGACTGAGGGTAGCAACCAGGGCATGGTCTTTGAAGAAGATTTAGAAGATGAAGATGAGGAAGATGGTAAGTTTAATGATGCGGATTTTGAAGGTATGGAATAATCTGATATGCTAAGTCCGTAATCCGACCCCTATCTCGGACGATAGTCTAAATTACTAACACTACCTAATATTTGGCTAGAATACAGTAGGAAATAATCACACACATATAGTCAATGGAAATAAACTTCACTTCAATTAAATATAATCCCAAATTCTCAAAAACATTAAATAACTAATAATGGTTCATACATATAGAAATCTTCAAGCAATGAGGGTTTTAGATCATAATCAAATAATGGAAAAAATGATATATAATGGATAACAATGATAAATAATGTAAGAATAATGGTTAAAACAATAAAACAGGATAAAATTAACCTACGAATCGAAGGAAAATGAGTTTGGAATGGTGAAGAATGGTGGAAAATGGTGGAAACTCTTCTCCTCTTCTTGTTTGCTTGCTTTAGGCACTATTTCGCTATTCAAAAGTATGTAGTGTGTGTTATGAGCCTCTAAAAATGATTATGTACCCGCCTTTAACCATTTTGGGTCCAAATGGGCTCAGTTAAATGGGTTAGTGGAAGTTTGTCTCTACGTTTGAGTTGGAGTAGTCAACCACTACTATAAGAGCTGGTACAAAATCCAATTCATTTTTCATTTTTTGACTCCCCAAACTCCCCAAACTCCCCACGACCCACGACCCACGCCTTACGCCGGTGCCGGTGCCGGGCCGGGCCGGGCGGGTGGGTGGTGGTGGTGGTGGTGGTGGTGCGCGCGTGTGGGCTAACCCATTGCTTTGTTATGTGCATGGTTGTTGGCCATTTGGACATTGTTAATTTTAAACCTTATAAAAGAAGGAATAAATTCTTTCCTCCTACCGATGTGGGAGAATAAGAATTGTCCAAAACCAACTTGTGACTTTTCAAGTTTTCCAACAATTCCCCACACATTTGAAAGTCAACAAAAGGTTTGGAGAGAAGGTTCCAAAAAGAAGAATGGGTGAATTGTACTTAAGTGTCAATATCTTGCGATTTGAATTGACACGTAGTGAAGTGAGGCAACCACCGAATTCCGTTTAAGTGAACTTACTCTTGAACTTTAACGGTTATCGATCGAGACCCTCACAGCCCATACTCTACCCGATTCAAGGTTATGGTTCCCTCTAACATTACCTTTTGGTTCATCAAGTCCTTCTCTAAGGACCACCCTTTAAGGGCTATGAACTTGGTGGATTTATTCATTTGAGAGTGGTGTAAGGACGTCTCCTCAACACTCTACCATGAATATTTGGGTTTCAAAGTTACCCTTGAATTCATCAAGTCCTTCTCAAAAGGACCACCATAAAGGCTATGAATTCAAATGTGAGTTTCAACACTCGGTACGCCTTTTTCATCAAGTCCTTCTCAAAAGGACCACCACGAGTGGCTATGAACAAGACGATTTGGGGTTGAGCCTTAGGGATAGGGAAATCACATTGACTCATTAGTCACATGTTCCCACTTAATGGGTTTTAGACCCATCCCCCTCGACGTCTCCAGGACTAGTCTCCTAGTCAAGCCTTTGGTGAACGGATCAGCTAGATTCTCTTCTGATCGTACAAATTCCAAGGCTATCACACCATTCTTCAGTAATTGTCTTACTGACCCATGTCTGATGCGAATATGTCTCTTCTTCCCATTATAGGCGCTATTATGAGCGACTCCAATGGCTGCTTGTGAATCACAGTGGATACATACAGGTGTGGCACTTCCTTCCCAAAGTGGCACATCCGATAAGAGACTTCTCAACCACTCAGCTTCTTGCCCAGCTAACTCTAGTGCTATGAACTCAGACTCCATGGTGGAGCGTGCTATACAAGCCTGTTTGGAAGACTTCCACGATACAGCACCTCCCCCTAAGGAGAATACATAACCACTGGTGGAGTTTACTTCGTCATTGTCAGAGATCCAGTTTGCATCACAAAAACCCTCAAGGACTGCAGGGAATTTGTTATAGTGCAGCCCTAGATCGATGGTACCCCTCAAGTATTTCAATAGACGGCGAAGTGCAACCCAGTGATCACTATTTGGGTTATGAGTATAGCGACTGAGTCTACTCACAGCATAGGCAATATCGGGTCGAGTATAGTTCATTAGGAACATTACACTTCCTATGATTTTAGCATATTTATTTTGGGATACAACATCCCCAACATGTTTGGATAAACTAATGCTAGAATCATAAGGAGTATTTACAGGCGTTACCTCAAAGGAATTGAACTTCTTCAGCATCCTTTCTACGTAATGAGACTGATTCAGGGTAATACCATTACTGCTTCTAATGATTTTTACCCCAAGTATTACATCAGCTTCTCCCATATCTTTCATGTCGAATCTGGAAGACAAGAAGCGTTTAGTCTCATTTATAATATGAATAGTAGTACCGAAGATGAACATGTCATCTACATAAAGGCAGATGATAACACACTCTGAATTTGTTACCTTGGAGTAAACACATGAATCAGAATTGTTAGCTATAAACCCATATGAAATGAGAGTACTATCTAGTTTTTCATACCATTTTTTCGGTGCCTGTTTCAAACCATACAAGGATTTTTTCAACTTACACACTTTGTCCCCTTGACCAGGGACCACACACCCTTCAGGTTGAGCCATGTAGATCTCTTCATCTAGATCTCCGTTCAAGAACGCGGTTTTGACATCCATTTGATGTATTACAAGTTCGTGAATGACGGCTAAGGCAATAAGGGTTCTTATCGTGGCAATTTTGGTCACTGGGGAATAGGTGTCAAAATAATCTTGACCTTTCTTTTGGGTGAAGCCCTTAATAACAAGTCTGGCTTTGAATTTTTCTATTGAGCCATCGGGTCTCAATTTTTTCTTAAAAATCCATTTTCTACTAATCGCTTTGCTACCCCTAGGTAAGTCGGTTAATTCCCATGTATGGTTACTTTTAATTGACTCAAGTTCACTATTAATAGCCTCTTTCCAAAAACTAGCATCTATAGATTTTAAAGCATCACCATAAGTTTTTGGGTCATCCTCCATGAGGAAGCAATTGACTACCTGTTCGTCTAATAGATCAATGTGAGAACCTTCTGTTATAAAGGCTGTTATAAAGTCAGGGCCGAAGCTAGACTCGATCCTGCGCCTCTTACTTCTCCTAGGTTCTTCCTCTGGAATACTACTAGGCTCCAAGGAAGTGGAGGGGTTAGGAAAAACATCACAAAGAGGTACAAAATCATTAGTAGATAAGTTATCAACAGGTAAAGAAGCATTGACAGTATTTAAATCTTTCAAAGGGAAAACATGTTCAAAAAACTCAGCGTCTCTAGATTCACAAATAGAGTTATCTTCTAATGACAAGAATCTGTAAGCCGCACTATTCTGAGCGTACCCTATGAAAATTGAGTCAACGGTTTTGGGACCAACGGTGACAGTTTGAAAATCAGGTAGTTTGACTTTGGCTAGGCACCCCCACACTTTTAAAAATTTCAGGTTTGGTGGAAAACCCTTCCACATTTCATACGGGGTCTTTTCTAGGGATTTATGCGGTACCCTATTAAGTACATAACAGGCTGACAAGACAGCTTCCCCCCACATGTTGTTTGGTAAACCTGAACTTATTAACATGGCATTCATAGTCTCTTTAAGGGACCTATTCTTTCTTTCTGCTATGCCTTGTTGGGGTGTATAAGGGGCACTTAGTTCGTGGATAATTCCATTTGTTTCACAAAACTCTTTAAGGGAATTAGAACTATACTCGCCTCCTCTATCGGACCTAAGTCGTTTGATTTTACAATCTAGTTGGTTTTCAACTTCGGCTTTATATTTTAAAAACGCATTTTCTGCCTCATCTTTAGTTTTAAGGAGATACACTTTAGTAAACCTAGAGTAGTCATCTACGAAGGTTATGTAATAAAGTTTTCCACCTCTACTAGCGGAGTTTTTAAAATCAGCTAAGTCCGAATGAACTAATTCAAGAAATTTGGTTTGTCTCGTGGTAACGGATTTAAAAGGTTTTTTCGCAAGTTTTGACTCTACACATATTTGACATTTTTCAAAGTCATCCACGTTGTTAACGGGTATTAGTCCAAGTTTTTTAAGCCTTTTAATAGACGCAACATTTAAATGGCCTAATCTACCGTGCCACGTTTGAACGGACTCAACAATATAAGCGGAATTAGATGCATTCTCATTAAGGGTTACAGTTTTTAAAACAAACAAGCCATTATTAAGGTACCCTTTCCCTACGAATTCGTCATTTTTGGTGATAATGACTTTACCCCCCTCGAAGACAAGTTTGAGACTAACTTTGTTAAGGAGAGCCCCGGAAACTAAGTTCCTACGGAGAGAGGGGACGAAGAGAACATCATTTAGTTCAAGAGTCTTACCAGAGGTGAGTTTGAGGGGAACCTGACCTTTCCCAAGAACAGTAGCGGTGGAAGAGTCACCCAAGTATACACACTCACCATCAGTTGCCTTTTCGAATTTCTTGAACAAGGATTTGTTTGCGCAGAAATGGCGAGAAGCTCCAGTGTCAAGGATCCACTCGCTCTTATTCTCTACCAAGTTTACCTCAACCATTACCGCAGCGATTATTTCTTCGGTCTCAGTCAGATTCGCGGCGGCTTTGGGACCCTGGCCAGCTCTCTGGGGACATTCGAAAGCTTTGTGCCCTTCTTTGCCACAACAGTAACAGGCCCCTTTAGGTTTTTGAATCTTACCAGAGATCTTGAACCCTCCACCTTGTTTGTTGGTGTTGCCGCGATTCTTATTTCCCCCAGACTTAGATTTGTTTGACCCTTGTTGCTTTCCCTTCCCTTTGAACCTGTCTTTGTTACCTTGGCCAGAACCTTCGACTAGATTAGCTTTGGAGGAATGAGAAGGGAAAGAGATTGACTTATCCTTTAGTCGATTTGCTTCTTCGACTTGGATGTGGCTGATGAGCTCTTGGAGGGTCATTTCTTTCTTTTTGTGCTTGAGGTGGTTGCGGTATTCACTCCAAGATGGGGGAAATTTCTCAAGCAAAATGTTGGCTTGAAGAATTTCACACATCTTCATGCCTTCGGCGATTACCTCCGCGCATAGGTTCTCGTACACGTGAAGTTGTTCAGTCATGGGTTTCTGATCCGTAAGTCTAAAATTATACCAATTCCCAGTCACGTACTTTTTCTTACCCGAATCATCAGCCCCATACTTCTTCTCGAGAGTTTCCCATATGACCTTTGCCGATTTCTCTTTGGCAAGGAGGTCAAAAATGGGATTAGTAACGTTGTTCAACATCCAGCCCCGAGCCATGGTGTTAGCTCTTTTGAACCTAGATTCGAGGGCAGCATGCCTTGCTAGCTCTTGTTCAGTATGGGCTCCAATTTCCAAAAGTGGAGGAGCCTCGACTATAACAAAGTCGAGTTCATACTGTTCAAGGCATATCATTAATTTTTGCGCCCAACGCTTATAGTTAGAATCATTAAGGGGTTCCAACTTGTTTGCGTCGAGAAGAGGCTTTGTGTTCAAAGAGGAACCAACAGCCGAAACAGGAAGAGCCATTTTCAAAAATAACCGGTGGAAAAGAAAATGAATATCTTTTTAAATTGTTATTAGAAATAACCACCAGTTGTACAAATGAAAAATGGTTTCCGGAAAAACAAATGAAAAGAAAACAGTTTTTGAAACCAACTAACTATTACAATAATCCGAAAAACGATTACAACAATCGAATAATGATTACACGGAAAGAGTTACGATTACAAAAAAACGAATTGAAATTACACGGAAAATAATAAACTTACACGAAAAGAAAACAAGTTCAATCCTCGGTTGTCAAAAAGATATTCCGGCGGAACCCGGTTATCTCTAACAGAACGGAAAAACTAACAACTAGTTTAGTGTTTTTAGAGAGTGAGAGAAGAGGCAGAGTTTTCTTTTTTTCCCTTTGTAATTCGTAGCTGTAGAGAGTGGAATGGGAGCTCTATATATAGGGGTGAGGAGTGGAATACACAAGCCTTCAGAAACGCCCCTATTAAATCCCATGATTCTCTCCCGGCTTTCCCTTTAACGCGTGCGAGATTAGTGGAAGTTTGTCTCTACGTTTGAGTTGGAGTAGTCAACCACTACTATAAGAGCTGGTACAAAATCCAATTCATTTTTCATTTTTTGACTCCCCACACCGTCGCCGTCGCCGGGCCGGGCCGGGCGGGTGGGCTAACCCATTGCTTTGTTATGTGCATGGTTGTTGGCCATTTGGACATTGTTAATTTTAAACCTTATAAAAGAAGGAATAAATTCTTTCCTCCTACCGATGTGGGAGAATAAGAATTGTCCAAAACCAACTTGTGACTTTTCAAGTTTTCCAACAAGCTTTTTGTTGCAAGGCTAAATTAGTTAAATTCAATGAAAAAAAGTTAGTTCTCCATTGATTTTATTCTACTGAGATACTCAACAACAACAAAATTAGTTTTCGCTAATAAAATATCTCGAGCAACAACCGTTTTTATGGTTATTGAGTATGTTATTAGCGACATTGATATTTTGTCGTAAAAGATATCCTAAATAGGTACGACTAATTTTGTCTCCAGTACTATTTAGACTCGTCGATGAAGATCATTTACCAATTGCAACGACATATTTTTTTGTCAATAATAAGTATATTTAGATATTATAAGATAGCGACAACATGTTAATAAATGAAAATCATTAGTAATAATATTTTAAACCGTTAACGACCACAAATATCACCGCTAATAAAAGTAACAGTAGACAAAGTAACAATAGACGTGCGCATATATCATGTATTGCTTTAAAATCCTTTTATCCGGATTTTTTAGGTGTCCTGTATTAAGCCGTACCCTTTTGCAAGCGACTCGAACTTATGCTATCATTGATATTTAATTTTAAACTTTGCTTAGGTTTGTACCATTCTCACCAATCGAGCCTACCACTCACCTCACGGCCTCATGGTTGTAGTAGAACCAGAATTAAATGAGCATTTAATTAGGACAGATCACCAATTCCTACTATTACCTTAGATATGGGGGATTTTGGAGACCATGCTTTTGTTGATCATGCTCCTCCCCCTATTTTCGTTTGATTTTTCATTCAGCCCCCTGAACGAAAGAGGGGTTACTGACTTTTTTTTTTTGTCGACAGGGGTTATTTACCTAAATGCCATCTCATTCACAAGCCAATTCTGACAAAAAACGAAAATACAACCTAAATAAGCCAAGTAGTATAGAATTGATTATCTGGTCCTCGACAAGGTAGTTTACTCATGTAGCACATTGCCATGGGACCATTATTAACAAAGAAAGACTCCGAACCAAATAGAGTACTCTTGTTTAACAACATAAAAAGAAATAGAGTACTCTTATTTTTCTCTAAAAATATAATTTGGTTATTCAATTTAAATATATGCATACTTTTTCGTTGGATAAAAGAGGTTTAAGGACCTACTTCAACATCTGTTTTATAAAAAGGATCCCAATTAGAAACCAACTAGCCCAATTAGAATCCAACTAAAAAAAAGTCCATAAAACCCACCCCCATCCCCCTTTATTTGTCGACAGAATTGCAGAAAAACCAGCAACACTTCATCTCTCTCTCATTCACGGTTGTGTAGAAACCCAGCAACGCTCCCTGCACACAGAAAACCCTCGTCGTGCAGCAGCAGCACCACCACTGCTCTCATCCGTGCAGCAGCACCACCACCTCTGCTGCGTCGCGCCACCAGCAACACCTCACGCCACTACCATTGTTGCTGCCATCGAGGTCCACCAACACCAACACCATTCTCGTCTGCAGATTCGAGATCCACCAACCACATCGAGCACCGCCACCGTGAAGGACCACTACGCCGATCTGCTCTCATGCAGATTCGAGATCCACCACTCCGCTGCAGATACGTTGGGCCCACACCACCATCACCTTCCCCTTTCCAACCAGCGCTGCTGCAGGCCTCGCCGCCCTCCACCATTGCTGCTGCAGGCCTCGCCGCCCCACCATTCCTGCTGCCATGTCGATGCTGATCATCCAGATTTGTTTTTTTTTAGCGAGGGTATATGGGTCCAGCCCCATTTGTGTGTTAATGGAGTTCGCATCCCATTTGCAACAGCAGCACCACCAGATTTGGTTTCATTTTTTAATTATTTATTATATATGTTGTTCTATTGTTGATGCATTTTTAGATCTATTTATTCAGGGGGTAAATACCCTTTTTTTTGCTCGTTTAGGGGGTAATCGTGATGTTTTAGGGGAAAATCTTGTTATTTTAGGGGGTAAGCATGCTGAACAAGGACTGACCGCCACTTTGGACTGGCCTAAACAAGGAAAAAAAGAACGACCTTATAATGTAATAAGAAAAACGGTGGACGCCTACCCCCAAATAATTAAAATAGGGGGTATATACCCCCCAAAAAAAAAGTGGGTATGTACCCCCTAAAAACGTGAACCTAACTAGAAAAATCTCTAGTTAGGCCCTTAAAAAACATAAAAACTAACTAGGCCATTAAAATTCTCATTTTTGAATTTGAGGCCTCAAAAGGTACATTCTTCTTTTTCGTTTTTCCAACTATCATTAGTTATAAATATAAAGTTTGGAGTCTAAAAATGTTCACTCAAATAAAATTATTTTTATTAATATCTAATGAAGATAGTAAAAGCAACTTTAGTTGGAAGTTCATGGTTATCAAATGTTTTAGAAAAAAATTCTCGTAGTTTATTAAGGAGAAAATTCCCATTTGACATTATTATTTTATATTAATTTTACAATTATAGTCGTATTTTTTTAATTATTTCTAACTATGATCCGATTTAATTAATTTGTTATTACATTAATCCAATAATCCAAAATAACAATTTCTGTTATAAAATAGATGTAAAACACATGTGAATGCATGTTCTCCATTAAGTTCTTAAAACAATCAACTCCTATAATAAGAACAATGTAAAAGTATGATTAAAAATTGAATAAACTAATATAAGATACTAGTGTGTAATGAGATTTTACTTTAATCATATATAATATTGTCAAAATACACCACTCCTATATAGGTAGGTTGAGTATATAAAAGTTTGTTTATTTACTAAACTATCTTAATTACAAATGAATTTATTTTATACCATTGAGAAGTTTTTGGATTTATTTTTAGAGTGGATTATTTAAAATGATCATAACCCATATTTTTTTGCTCATAAGGTCCAACCTACAATAATGAACAATGTATTATTGATCTTTCATTAAAAGAATAACAAACCATCCTATTTTAACACACATTAAAATAATAACAACAATGTGTATTCTATATCTAAAATCTTTGGTTTCCGAAAATCAAGCAAATCAAACAAATAACCCATCCAAAACAACACGATTCAAATGATAAACAAATCATAAGTGACAAAAAAACGTAAACATGAAAAAAACGTGATTGAGTAAACTAAAATAATTTCAACGCTTCCTCCTTAAGGTTTTGGAATACTACAAGTACATTCAAAGTGATAGCTAAGTCTGCATGTGCATAAAACCAAAAAAAATTCTAGAAAAAGTCTAAAAATATTAAATAAAGTAATGGGTTGACATTATAAAAACATGAGCTATATGTGCAAAATAATGGGTTGACTGCCACATCAATGAGTTGTAAGTGTAATATTAGGTTGCCTCACTAACTATATTGAGTTAATGAACCATAAGTAGTGGGTTGTCTACATATTGCATTGAGTTGACAATGCAAATCTAATAGGACGTCTATATACTGTAGTGGATTACCAGTACAAATCTAGTAGGTTGTCTACATAGTGTCATGTGTTGTCTAGTAACAAAAACATGATAACAACATCATTGCAAGGATTATATTCCATCAAAACATATAAACTGGATCTCTAAATGGAAGAAATTAGATGTAGACAACACAAATAATAACCAGGAAAAAAACAAATGGTGAAAAATATTCATAGAAATTTGATACAGTCATAGAAAGTGGAACATATATCTCGTATTTTATGATATATTTTGATATACACGAGACATCATTTTGAAGGGTGGGGTTGAGATCGGAAGTTGGGATTTATCCCTTGATTTGGCATATATTTTGATATACACGAGACATCATTTTCTAATCAAGTACAACAATTATTTAACCTTTTAGGGTTTGCTCAAGTGTGATATCAACCAGTTATGGTTATACTAACGATGATGTTATTTAAATTACAATGTTGTAATAAACTTACCCGATTACCTTTATAGGTCGTCTCACATTTTACTTAGATGATGCCATTACTAGGTTTCAAATCGTCTGATTTTTAAAATAATTCATGAGATTTATCAATGATTTTAGTAACTTTGAGTAACCAATATAGGTTTAAGCCTCAATAACCTTTCCTAAGATTTAACTGAAAATATTGATAATTTGGTGAATGCAACGAATTTAGTATTTTTTTTTACTTTGGTGACATTCCCTGAGGTTAGTTGATGATGTTGATAGTTTTTCAGGAGTTTAACCCACTTATTTATTTTATTCACAATAATATTTCTAGATGTTTAATCGCGCGTATATATAACTTCTGGAGTTTAACCAACTTAGTTTTTATTCTCGAAAACCTTTCTCAAGGTTTAATCGAGGTTGTTGGTAATTTCTAGAGTTTAACCAATTTAAGTTTTATTCTTGATATAAACTTTCTTGAAGTTTAATCAATATTATTGGTAACTTTGGGAGTATCCAATTTAGGTTTTGTTTTCGATAACATTTGCTGAGGTTTACTCGAGAGTGTTGGTAACTTTTGGAGTTTACCGATTCAAGTTTTATTCTCGGTAACCTTTCCTTAGGTTTAATAGAGTGTTTTGGTAATTTTGGGAGTTTAACCAATCATAAATTTTTATTTTGATAACTTTTTATTGAGGTTTAATTGAAGGTGTTGGTATTTTTGGAAGTTTAATCAATTTTATATTTATACTTTGATAACTTTTATATTTATATTTTATATTTATACTTTGATAACTTTTCTTGAGGTTTAATCTAGAGTGTTGCTAATTCGGTATATATTAACTAATCATATATTTATATTTCGATAACCTTTCATGAGGTTTAACTTAGGGTGCTGATAAATTTGGGACTTTAACCAATTTATATCTATATTTTGACAACCTAACCTGACGTGTGATCAAGAGTGTTGGTAATTTTGGGAGCTTAACTAATCGTATATTTATATTTTGATAACTTTTCCTAAGATTTAATCGAGGATGTTGGTAACCTTGCAAGTTTAATCAACTTAGATTTTTATGTTTATCCAATTTAGGGTTCCCTTTGTTCTCATTTGTCATGATCACGCATAAATGTTATTTGGAAGTAAAGTAAAGATATTTTCCCCATGATAAAAATTTGAAACTGATACGAGATAAAATGTTTATCATAATTTATAGACCAAGTAAAGCTAATTTACCAATGATAAAATTTTGAGAATAGTATAAACTACATCCCTAACCCGTCAACCTAATTACATCTCATGAGTTCATCTTTATAAATAATTTTGTGCATACCTTGGTCCATGAAATATGCATTATAGCCACCTTGGATTTTGAGTCCGTGATCTGGATTATTCATTAACGAGATTTTGTTGCAAAGTTTGTAATAATTATTCCAGTGTCCAGGTTTCAATCGCTTTCATCAGAGGTGGTTGTCCTATTCTCATATTACCATATATATTGAATGAAATAGGTCATCTCGATTTGTTGGGTATGCTTTATATAAGTTTATGGGTAATTCTGCCCCTTGGTGCCATGAATTCTATCATGCTTACTATTATTATAATAACTTCTTCTATCATCATCGGTAGTGAAACTAGTTGGGGGAACTTTCCTTTGCTCCTCCCACGAGTTTACACACTATGACTTTACATAACTGGATGTTGTTGTTCCATCCTTCTACTTTACATCATGTGATTGCTTTCTCTTGATGGCTCCAATGATGGTCACGCGTGGTGTATCAATGGGTGAAAATCTAAATCGCTTCACACAGACGACATCAATCTAATAGAACAAAAATTACTAGTTAAAGAAAATAATTACAAATGACAAAGTAAAATGCAAAAAAGTAAATATCGTTATTGTAAAATACACGTGGCTTAATTGTATGTGATTACATGAATCAGGGTCCTTACTCTTTACATAATTATTCTACGTGTAGTTTTCCTGGGTCGTTATGATTAAAATCTCGTCCTTAATGTATAATTTAACATATATCGTCATAACGTTTGGGGAGGCACGAACTCGAATTTATCGTTGGTGTTGTCGCCTACAACGTCATGTATTTCGTATGTAGGATATAACAATTTTTCCTTAATCTTGTATTTTCAAATCTGGCTTCCATATTTTCCTCAATTGACCATAGTTTGAATTTGCTCGGCTTTACTTAAAAAAATTATATCCTTGGAAATAAGTGATTGAGAACTTTTCACCCTATCAGTTCTTAATTTATGATAAAGATATAATTTATTTGAAATATCCAAATTATTCGTAAAATCTATTAAATATCTAACGGAATTAGGAAAATGATCTAACGAGAAACTGATTAATAATGTTTAACCTATCCATGATACTTTTTAATAAAATATAATTGCTAATTAGGTCTATAACCCAACAAATCATGCTCTAAGAAGTTCAGACCAAAAGTTTAGATGAATTAAGTCTAAAATACTATTTTAGACTTATGATGTAATCAGTATAACCTTATAAATTTAAAATAATAAAATTTAAGATAAAAAAAGTATACAACCAAAAACATTGAAAATCAATGAAACGTAAAACCTAAAAGTCATCTCTTCACACTCGCATCCAAACAAAAAACAAAAATAAAATCTCAAGAATCCGCCGCCACTCGTGGACCATTTTCCACCATCTTCAACTCGGCTTGGCTACGCCATCAACAATCAAAGAACCCAAATTAAGGTAAAAAAATAATCTTACCGTTGAAACTCTATAAACTGAATTATTTTTAACCTAATGTCATTACTATTACAACTTTTCAAAATTATATGATTTAAGTATAATTACACTCGGTGATGTTTATTATGTTTTTATACAAATAATATAATGACCATTTATAAGAAGTGATGATCTTAGAATAACGTACATGATGAGGGGATGTCACGTGAGTTTTGTAGGTTTCATGATTTGCCATGAGCAACTAGGTCTTATAATGTATTATTTTTTTAAACTGTTTTGCAGTATATTCATTTGACGTAACTGTTGAAATTCGGTCATATACTGTATTTTTGATTTGTTTTGCAGTAAATATTCATTTGACGTAATTGCTGAAATTTTGTCTTATACTGCATTTTTTGGATTGTTTTAGTAAATTCATTTGACGCAATTACTTAAAATGGTTAGACAGCCTCAGTAAATTGTGTCGCACAATTCAATGAATTGTGTCGCAAAATCTAATAATTATGTCGTAGTTGGAGCCCAGAACGAGATATTATGAATCTGAATTGTTAATAAAGTAGGATAGACTAGATCTTATTAAAAAAAGTTATTGGACCATGGGATCTTTTAGATTAGTCATTTTTTTGATAATATGGCCAAAATTTGATTTTATGCTATAAATAATAGCTTATTTTTAAAATTACTCTAAATTTAAACTTGAAAGTTACAACTCTCGCTAACTTTTGACCACTACATGACTTTGAACAAAAAATAAAAGGCCACTACAAGTTGCACCATGACGATTTTAGTTGGTAGTTGTTGTAGACTATTAAATGTGTAGCTAGTTGCAACGTCGGGGATTAAATTTAAGTGGTTACAAGCCGATACAAAATTAATGCCATACATGGTCAAGAGTATAGTACTCTTAGTAACATAAGAAAAACGGTTCATATAGATGAGGAAATTTATGAAGAGACTATGACAATCAGCAATTTTGTAGGACCAAATTTTTTATTCTTAACGTAATTGGCATGTTACTTTGTGCCAAATATAGGCTTTTGTTTAGAAAAATCTTTATTTTTGGATACACGATAAATAATTTTGTTTTTCTCTTACTAAGGGATTACATTAAAAGGGCATACATGTTAAAGCAAATACATGCAGCCCGTTAACTAAATATCATTACGTTTCTATTCTTTTGTTACATAGCTGTTAGTGGCCAGTTTACGCACACCTTGACTATTTGACACAAAATCTATACGCGTCTCTCGTGTATATCTCAAAAGAAATTAAAAAAATCTTATTATATATACGTATTATCGACGTTTATAGAATCTGTATGATATAATGTAATAAGATCAGTAATATAATAACATTATTAATTTTAACTTGATTACTGTAATTGGTATATCGTAATCGATATAATAATGTCATTCATTCCATAATCACATTACGAAAAATATAAGGTTTTTCATACATAGCAAATACTTATAAATAACTCATTACAGTAAAAGGGCATACATGTTAAAGCAAATACATGCATGCCGTTAACTAAATATCATTACGTTTCTTTTCTTTTGTTACATAGCTGTTCGTGGCTAGTTTCGCACACCTTAACTATTTGACACAAAATATATACGCGTCTCTCGTGTATATCTCTAAAGAAATTAAAAAAATCTTATTTTATATATATATACACGTATTATCGACTTTTATAGATTCTGTATGATATAATGTAATAAGATCAGTAATATAATAACATTATTAATTTTAACTTGATTACTGTAATTGGTATATCGTAATCGATATAATAATGTCATTTATTCCATAATCACATTACGACAAATATAAGGTTTTCATACATATCGAATACTTATAAATTACTCATTACAATCGTAATCATATTATATATTTTTAACATAAATTGAAATAATTTGATAAAACTTAATATATTACACATTTTTAACATATCTTATTTTCCTCCATTAAATTTAATATATAAAAATCATTTTATCATTTTAAAATATTAAATAAATGTATACTATAATCAAGTTACAATTACATGTGTTTTTATTAGATGTTTTATATTTTATTTTTTAATCCTTTAAATATTGATTCTTTCCTTTTTATTTGTATTTTAAATTCTTATTTTTATTTATAAATCATATTATATTCATATATTACATAATTATATATTATAATTACACTTTAATCTAAAGTTTATATATATATATATATATATATATATTAATTATACTTAATCCATAATTTAAAGAGAATTCTAACAAAAAATTAATTCTTCTTTATATACTTATGATTCTAATTAATATATTTATGAACCTATTAATATGAATAAAAATTTCTAACTAAATTATTGATTTTTTTTGTCTATAATATTAATCAAATTACCTAATCATTAAACTTGACAACCAAATATCAAAATGATGAAATTTCGAATTATATATCCAAACAATATAAATTTGTAAAGATTTTTTTATTATTTTTTTAATAAATTTTTATTATATTATTTTAATTTTAATCATTCTATAGTGATAAAGGATAACCATATTATTTTATATAACACAAGTTTAAAATTAATAAATCCAGTCACATCCTCATGTCGTTGTGGTAAAGTCGAGCAAACACTATGTTATCCTTTCACTTAATGAAAACAGATTCCAGTACTATATGATATGTGTGTACGCACAAAATGACTTTAATGATAGAATATGTATTTGGGATGAATTGACTAAATGGAAAAAATCTAACAAGGGACCATACTTAATTTTTTCCTATTTCATTGACATACTTAACATAAACAAGAAACAAATCTCGCAGCCGATAAACAATAATCATATGCTTGAATATAAGAATTTCCTTTTCATAAATAGTCTTATCGAACTAATATCGATGGGATGTTTTTACAAATGGTCAAATAGACGTATAGACACGAAATTAGCAAGAGAAAAACTAGATAGAGCTCTAATCACTCACGACTGGTTAAAGAATTCTAAATGTCGAAGTTTTGTTGCCCCGATCAACTGGATCGGACCAATCACCACTTATACTTCAATTTGATGCAAACTGCAAACAGGGTAGTAAAATGTTCAGGTTCGAGTCGTTCTAGCTTGATAATGAAAATTGTAAAGAGGTGATCAAAGAAGTTTGGGGCGAGCCTGATAATCTCATCTACTTAGAAACTTACTTACACAAAAGAAATGATACGATACAAGAGTTGGACAAATGGAATAAGGTAAATTTTAGGAACAATGAGAAGCTAATTATACATATTCTAAATAGACTCACAAAAATAAATAGCCTTAATCTTGGAGTAAAAGGAGACGAAAGTAGCAATCTAGAAGGCATATACCCATGAGGAACAGTAATGGGCAGACCGTGCATGCCAAATCTAGTTCAAGTGTGGAGACCGGAACACCAAATTCTTTTTCATTGCGACCCAACAAAGAAGAAATATGAATAAATCACTAGAGTAAAAGATAATAACGATACTTGGAAGGAGGAAGAGTCAGACAAAAGAAAATATTTCTAGGATAGCTATAAAGATTTATATATCGAATCACACGGTCAATCCAATTATGAAGCGGTAGCTAACATCAAACAAAAGCTATCTGATACTATTAATAACAAAATCAAAAGGAACGTAACCATGTAAGAGGTGGAAACCGTTGTCTTTGAAATGTTGGGATCAAAAGCTCTAGGTCGTTGGCTTAAATGGGAAATTCTATCACGGGTCATGGGACATAATAAAATGAGACGTCTATGGGACTTTTTTGAAAACAAAATTTCTTTAGACAGGTTGAACAATACTTTTATCACACTAATACCTAAAGGATAAGTTCAGACAAAAGTTGGTGATTACAATCCTATATCATGCGTCAATTTGGATACAAAATAATTGCAAGAATACTAACAAATAGATTACAAAACTTTATGGATCTAATAATTTCACCTACACAAATGACTTTCATCAAAAGGGGTGCAATACATGACTACATAATAATAGCACATGAGGTCATTTTCTACATGAAAAGGAAGATGAAAAATCCAAAATACATGGTGGCTGTTGAATTAGATGTGGAAAAAGATTATGACAAAATTAACTGGTTTTTTTTGCTTAAATTTTTAAAAAATATTGGTTTTTGTGAAAAAAGGATTGATTGGAACCACATTGTATAAAGACGGTCTCTTTCCAGCTTAATATTAATGGATGCATGATAGAGAAATTCACCCTTGGGAGAGCCTAAGGCAAGGGGACCCCCTGCCCTCTTTTTTTAACATGATGACTGAATCACTCATTGGTATTTTCAAAGAAAACATTACGATAGGAAGGATCCAAGGAATCCAAATTACAAGAAACTTCCCTAAATTGATGCAACTTCTGTTTGCAGATGACTAGTTATTCTTTCTCTCCATTTTTGAAGAAGAAATCAAGGCTTTCCAGGAAGGCTTAGACCTTTATTGTAAGGCTTTGGGTCAGCATGTAAATTTTAGGAAATCAGTTATGAATTTTAGCAAAGACACGCCGACAGAAATCAGGGAATGGGTATGCGAATATACAATATCAATGAAACTGAGGATATAGGGATATACCTTGGCATCCCTTTGTGCTACAAGAGATCCATAGTCGACTCTTTGTCCTAGATTGCAGAAAGAATCTTCAAAACCCAACTTTTATCCTAGGACAGGAAAGAAGTACTTATCAAGGCAATACTTTAGGCTATACCGGTATATACTATGTTTATCTTTTCTTTTCCTATCACTTTTTGCAGGAAGCTGATGTCAGAAATTACCAACTTTTGGTGGAGCTTAGGAGAGCGACATAGAACTCATTGGTTAGCTTGGTAAGAAGTAGTAGTTGGAAAATTTGGGAGGTATGGGCTTCAAAGATTTCGAACGAATGAAACAACCCTTCTTGGGGTCCAAGCTTGGAGAATACTGAAACATCCGGACACTATTGCGGCAAAATTACTAAAAGGTATTTATTTCCTAAGATCTGGCTTCATGTATGTAAAAGTAAGACAAACCAGGATCTAGTCTTGGACTAGTCTCATGGAAAGAAGATACTTCATAAAAAATCATGGTAATTACCAAATTGGTGTCAAAGTTCACATTAACATATGGAATGATAAATGGATTGAAACTCAATAGATTTTGGACGACCAAAGGGATGTGAACTTGCAACTGTCTCGCAATTATGGGTAAGTGGCTCTAAGAGTTGGAATGCCGAGCTCTGGGGCGAATTCTTAACCCAACAACTTGTGGAAAAATAGAAAAACTAAAATTATACTACACCAATGAAAAGCACACACTTATTTTGCCATGTTACAAAAATGGCAACTATGTAACAAAAACGAGAGTGTAAGATATTGGGATATTCTCGCCAAGATTCTTGCCTCCATATGGCCTCTAGGAATCAAGAACCTTAATGGGTGACTCTTCCATATTCGCATCTACCCTAGAACGTAGTGGATAACCTTCTTTTTCATCACATCATGCAACCAATGATAGCACTTCGTCGAATCCATATCCCTCGCCCGATCTACCCCTTGCAAACGTTCCTTTAAATCTTTTTAATTGACGACCCATCCTCTACCTTATTTAGTTGTCCTTTTCAGACGGCGATACACAATAGAAAAAGGATGAGGACTATTTGAGTTCGACATGAAAAGATTACATCTAAAACTAATGTTGCAAGTGATTAGTGTCGGAGTTGAGTTGCTTTTGTTCATCGCCGATGGAAAACTTTTTAACCCCCCCCCCCCCCCCCCCCTCTCTAAAATATGCAAAGGGAACTATTTATATATAATGGATTAGTTGTCGGAGTTGAAATGTTTTGTGGTGCTCTAATCTTATCTATTATAAAATTATAGTCAAAGTTTGGTAGTGGAAGACTTATATATCAAAGTTACTCTTAACAATCATATATACTGATCTCTACCATATTCATTTACTTTAGTCATGGAAACCACCAACAATTAAGAAACAGTAGTTATAATCATGAAATTCAATAATTGTATTGTGATTATTATGAAGTATAACTGTTAAAGACAAAAAATGTGACGGCTTTAAAATCTACAACATTGGAGGAGAACTTTGCGTTCCTTAGGCTTCCTCGTGCCTAACCTTTCTGGCTTGGGCATTTGAACTGGACTCTCTATCCCTTGCGACCCAAATCTGCATAAATCATCATTGTAATTAATAGTTATGTAAACTAGGTGGGTTTGACAAAAAAAATTAAAAATGTAATTCAGGTGTTATACATATTTTACTTTCGGAGATGAAAGTGGAACATGTTTTGACAAAAAAAAAGTGAAACATGTACTTTAATCATTTAAATTTCAAATATATTAAAATTATTAGTTACATTCAGCATATATATACATATATACTTAATTTTTAAGTAATTTAAAATTTATTTTATTAAAATTATATATCTATTATTTTTTAAAGAATTATATATTTTTTTAACCAATTGAGTGTACTTTTTCAATGGATTGTTCTAGGGAGAGCATGAGTCGGTTTTACCCGATTTTGATGTTAAGGTAAACTAAAGGTAATATATGTCGGTTTAAGGAATTGCTAGGGTAACCTCCAAGGGTAAGGTAAAAATAGTTTACCTTCAGGTAAATTCGGGTTACCCTTCGGTTTACCCCGGTAGTCAACATTATTCAAACTTTTCTTAGCGCACGAAAAATTAAATAAATGACAAAATTTGAAAAACCGATATCATTATATTTCTATTTCTAAAGACCAAAGTTACAATTTTGACATTACAAACAAAGAAGTCATGAATCGATACTTCGAAATAAATTATGCATATCTAAAATATTCGAGAAGCCAAATGAAATAACTTTTCTGATATGCATGTTTTATATATTTTTTAGTATACATTTTTCCGGTTTGGGTAATCCTACCCCAATAGTTTCGGTAATATATAAGCAAAATACATGGACCCAAAAAATCATAAGGTAACTCTATTAGTAAGGTTGACCCAGGTAAAATTAACATATATTTCGCATCGATGTGGTTAAAATTAACACGATTTTTTGGTTTAGTTAAAAATTCGCTCTGCCTTAGATTGTTTTGTATTATATAATAGGTTATTAGTGTTTAACTAATATAAACCTAATCAAGCAATAATTTATTTGCATAGACCCTTGGATCAATATCTTTGATATTTTAATATCAACTAAAATATATTGAATAAAAATTCTTTTGATATATACCAACTATTAATAGAAAAATATTTGTAGTATATGAATTTATATTAAAATAGTTTATATTGACACATCATAGATAGATTTTTATAAGAGAATGGAATATAAAATTAAATTAATATATTCTAAATTCTAAATTATTTATAAGAAGAATACCACATAGATACTCATTGTTTCAAAAACTGATAAGTGTCTAAATTTTCAAAAATAACAAATAAGTACTCAAATTTGCATTTCTTGTCTTCCGTTACTACCTATCGTTAGTTTTGACGTTAAGTGTCACGTGGCACTACGTGACACTTGTGTGGCGCTTGCGCGGAAGCTCCACGCAACCGCCGCATGACACTTAATGTCAAAACTAACCGTGTGTATTAGGTGTAGAAATCAGATTCGAAATTTTTGATTTCTAACTTTTCTGATCCAAAAATTTCGATTTCTGAACAGATTTTTAATGTTCTGATATTACGACTTCAGATTGTTTAGGAAAAATTGGATTAAGAGAGGAACTACATAAATTTTCGAAATTTTCGAAATTTTCGGTTTTTCAATTTTATTTTTGTTTTCCATTTGTAATTTCGATTTTACTTGCTAAAAATTAAATAAATAATTAATTTTAAGATACAAAAATTACACGAAACGTTAAAAGAAAAACAATGAAACATTTTATGTTATTAAAACAATGTAACATGATAAAACCTAAAACCCATTTTTCCGCACATGCAGTGGAACAAACAACAAAAAGAAATCTCTTGACACTCATCTCTTCCTACGAAGACGGTTGAAATAATCAATTTGATTTTATACTGTACTTTTTTAAATTGTTTCGTGAAATATCCATTTGGCGCATTGCTAGAGATTGTCTAATATAACCAAAAAAAACTCACTTTTTTCGTAGTTTTCGAATAAAAAAATTCTGTATTGAAATTTTTGATTTCCGGTAAATTCCGGAATTTCAAATTCGGAATTTTTTTTCTAGTTTCGATTAAATCAGAATTAGAATAAAAAAAGAATTCCAAAAAAATAAAAAAATTCCCGAAAACTCTAATGGGTAATAAATAAAGACAAAAATATATACATAGTATTTATTTGTTATTTTTAAAATTTAAGCATTTAGTTTCCAAAATTCGTAAATTATAGATATCCATGAAGGCATTTTTCCTATTTATATTTAGGAGCAAATTCAAAAGGGCTTGTGTAAAATTTGTTAGATTTTATGGGAAGAACGTGAGTAAAGGAAAATACTAATTAATTCTCACTATTAAATATTCAATTCTTTGTTGGAGTATAATTTTTTTTTTTTCATTTTTGTAATTTTAACTCTCAATATGATATTATATATTATATGGAAAGGTATATGGAACTATAATAATTAAGTTAATCTAATTTAATTTTTTAAATTTTAGCCGGAGAAAAATCTATGGATCTGCCATATCTACTCCCGGATCTCATTCTTAACGAAGTCAACTAATTTAAATAAAAAATTATGCATTAAATTAAGAAGGCACCCAACCAAGGAAAAGAAAAAGAAAAATCTTGAACCAGAAAATGTAGGTTTGACTAAAAATAAAATTAAACGAGGGTTTGTATACACTTACACAGGAAATGTAAATGAGCTTGTACTAGAATCTGAGAGTTTGGGAGCACTTGATTCGATACTTCCTGTCTTGCATTCATTACGAGTTTCCTTAATATGTTTTATCTCTTTGATCTCGTCAGGAGGCCGTTCTGTGTCTAATGTTTGGCCACTTTGCTCTCCACCCTAATAAAAAAAGTCTTTATTATTTTCAAATAGTACATGAGCAATGTAAACTGTAAAGTATATTAAAACTATAAATTCAGAATTCGAGAAAAATATCACTTAAAAGATCAGGATTATTGGTGTAATTGCTACTAATTATATACTGTATTTTCAAATTTGGCATAATGTAGGTATCATCAATATCTTTGGATGAAAACAATATTACTATAAACTTGAAAGTATATTATGGATAAGATTATAGAGGGGTAGGGTAAGCTAGACAACAATTGACCAAAGAAGGAGGCCGCGTTGGATTGTAGATAGTAGAGGACGTCAATAAAGACTAAAGAATTAATGTGACATCAATAAATTCAAAGTAATCTACTCAAAGGGAGATGTATTTTAAAAATTTACTTGAAAGCTGTTTCTAAAGAGATCTTAGAATAAAGTAGTTAAATTTCTAAAAGTGTAAATTCTATATGATTATTCGTTTTGAATATATAAACCCTTGGCCCCATAACATTTTAATAAGCATAATTGCTGGTTAGGGTTACATTGAAATATTAGTATAGGTAGACATTGTTTTTCCTTGTAATAGTGCTGTCTAAGTAAATGTCGGTTTTGTGACAAAAAAACAAGTAAATGTTGGTTGGTTTACACAGCTAACTACTACTCCAAAAATTTAATGTAGTACTAGTACTCCAATTTAATGGTTTCAATAAAATTTAATGTTGGTTGTAATAAAATTTAATGTAGTACAATAATTCCTTACATATTATGTGAAATTGAAACAACCCAAAAGATTGCACAATAGGTGAGTACATTAATACACAGACTACAGAGAGAGACTTAACAATGGCAATAATTTATTACTTACCTGTCTATCCATGATATGAATTTCGGTGTACTTCTCATTTTCAGCTTCATTAACCAACTGATCCTTAATAGATTCATGACCCTTTTCAACTTTCTCAATATACATAAGCTGTTTCCAAAAGTAATTTTGTTTGAGTAAATTATTTAGTTTTGGATAATTTACATCATTGATTCCTGAGTTATATGTAAAATCGCCATATATCTACGTATTTCAACTAGTGTTATTAAATATACATGCCCAAAAAAAAGGGGTCGATTGCACTATAAATCCCTTAATTATTATTTTTGAATTACTTACACTATAACAAAAAATTTAAAAACTAAATAAAGATTCTAGAAATTTCAAAAGAAAATGAGCAATAAGGTGTGAATATCATCTTGTTAAAAGTATAAACTAAAAATTAAAAAGTGAAGGTTCTCTTTCATAATTTTGAACCTTAAGGGTATATTATATTATGCTATTTTGCATAACACAAGACTAATATTGCAATTACCCTTTTTTCTTTTGACAAGTACAATGACCCTATTAGTTTCCCCATGTGTTTATAATCATGCCAATAAATATACATTTTTGTAATATCCTACAAAAATTAAAAAAAAAAAAAAAAGAGTACTAAGTACTTTACTAACCTTCCTATTGACAGGCTTTAAATTTCCATTTTGGGAATTAATTTGAGCAGAGGATGATGAAGCCTCTTCTGACTTCCTCCTATCTTTAGTTACATGGATTGCTCCATCTTCTTTAAAGCAGAAAACTATATAATCCTCTTCTGTAAAATGAGGGCAGTTACTTGAATCAGTACTACTACTCTCTATAATTTTTGGAGCTCCTAATGATAATTCCCTTTCTTTTTTAGGTCGGGATGATAATTCCCTTTCTTGATTGCATGCAATGTTATTATCATTATCATGATCATGATCATATCTATTTTCTTTGATTTGCTCATTGATTCTTGTTTTGTCCTTTGGAATGTACGGTGATGAGACGATATACATGTCTGGTTCTTCGTCTGCACGTCATGAAAGTAAATTACTACGAAACGATATTTAAGAAAAAGTCGAATCAATTTTTAAATTATTTTGCTATGCATTTTTCGCATTATGTTATATTCACAAATCGACTCCATAACCTTAAGACGTTGACAATTTTGGTGTTCTAGTTAATTATAAGTGGTACTATATACCCCATTTTAAATAAAGGGAAACAAGGATCAGAAAACCTAGACGAGATTAAATAAGGTACCTATAGGAAACTTGAAACACGATGCCCAATCTTTTACTCTCCATCTAACAAGTCTTGTAATTGTACATGATGAGCCCATCTTCCAAATATATCCTGCTCACTATGACAAAAATATATATTTAAATGGAATGAAATTCTGTAGAATTTACTCTCACTTAATTGTTATATATTGACAAAAAAATAAGTCATATTAGTAAAATAGTAAGATATATATGTGTTGTCACATAATATACTCAGTTTTTATGATAATGTCCAAAACCTAATACCATAATTATATTTACCTTGGATTACTCAAACGAATAGCACATTCTCAGAGTGTAATGATTGGATAATTAGCTACTGAATAATCTTTTACCAATTACCATTAAATACAATTAAAATGAAAACCCAATCAAATTCATCAAAATCAATTAGTTACTATCTTAGCTGTTTGTATTATGAAAAACGAATAAAATCATGACTTATCAAATTATATTCATCAAATTGGGAAATGTATTCTGGAAATTAACATAAACACAAAGCAAAATACAATGGATGAATGTTAAAAAAAAAACAAGCAAGAATTGTAATATTTACCTTGTTGAGACGCAAAAAATGTAAAGGAGCTCTATAACAAGACGAATGATAGAAGCAAACTAAACTATTCTAATAGAGTTTTTTGAATTTTAAATATTGAGCATATTCAGCCTGTACACTAACGTTATCCAGGTCAATTGATTCTTCGATTAAGTTTAAAAAATGTAGATAGGTATAATAATGGGGGGCAAATTTTTGAATTTGAAAAATAGGTAGATGAATCTTGTAGAGAAAGGTATAATAGTGTTAAATTATTAAATTCACCATGATTAATCAGTCAGTTATGGATCTAAACATGGTATAGGAATTAATCGTGAAGATATATATGTTAAGTGTCAATTATATCGTTGCTTATTTTTCTCTTTCTGTTTCATTAATATTTTATTACATTTCAAATTTCTTAGGTTTTTTTTCAGTTGAGATATTATTTTACAAAAATAAACAAGATACAAAATCACTATATTACATAGCCCTATTAATAACAAAAACACATTTAAACTATTCAACCATTAATCTTTATTCTATCCAGAATTTCATTAAAAAAAAAAAAGACTTTGCCAATATATTAATTGATCGTGACATATGGTCAAATTAAATTTCAGACTTAAATCGAGTCATATTCAAAAATCTGAGAAATAACGAGATGAATCGAACATCTGGCTCTATGTGACCGTGTTTTATATTCTGAACGATTTCAAGATAATATGGATTATTAGTAACTGGTTTATTGAACATATCACTTGCTTTATCACAACAAAAGCTTCCTTCTCTGTAGCATTATTGCATTAAACTGATTCTTTCAAGTGAACTATGTGTTGGTTTTTTATACTAAGATTAAAAAAAATTGAAAAAAAAAATAGACGTTGGTTTAATATAGAAAGAAACATAAGAGTGGATAATTCCGAGAAACTAAAAAAAAGTTATAAGAGTAGGTAAATATTTGCCACCATATGTAGCAGCAAATAATTCAAAATGTTTGTGAATATGAGTAGATAGTTTTTCAAGAAATCCCTTGAATTTCCATACACAAAAAATAGAACAGAATCAGCAAAAATCACCAGCCTTGCCAATTTTAATCTTCTCCTCACCAAGGAATCCTATTATAGCATTCTTCTGCCAGCTTTTAAAACTCCTACATAATTAAAAAATAAAAAATTAATTTCTATTTAATCAATCACAAGACAAAAAACTAACTTTTGATCAAGATGCACCAAAACTTCCCCTTCAGGAAAACCAACTTTAGTAGTCTCGTAAGCAACTTTAATAGCTTGACTCCATGTTCCACCTATTTTCTCTCCATTTGTTTTTCCTTTCGGTTCTTCCATTGGTAATGAATAACCCGATAATAAATGTCCTACCCAACCTCCCTCCTTTCTAAAAATTATTCAAATTTATATAATTAAAAAATTAAATAAATAAAACTTTATATAATAATAACTTACAAAACTAAATCCATATGCCGTGGTACATAATGTCCACCACCAATTCCAAGTAGAACCTTTCGTGTACCATTATTTCTGCATTTTTAAGTAAATTACCTTATAGGTCCCTATATTATGCCAAAATTTTAATTTTTTTACCTGCTCCAATCTCCCACTGCTTCTCCATCTCCAAGTCCTAAACCTTGCCATAGTAGCTAAAATCAAACATTGCAACATTTTGTCAAACTCTAAAATAAAATTAAAAATATTTTTAAATAAAATAAAAAAAACGCAAAAATTTCTAAAGATACCGAACCAATGCAATAACTTGTGCAGCATCTTGTCTCTTCCAATACTCTTCAGTACTTCCTATACACACACTACATACGTATTATATACACACACTACACATACATATATATAATATATGTACGATTATTGAATTATTATCATACCAATTTCAACAAACATAGTGGGTGAATTAATTTCAGGTCCATGATGAGTAGCTTCTAATGTAACCTCAAATTCAGGAACTAAATTATGAGCTTGAGCGAGAGTTTTCAAGAGTTTTAACCATGGACCTATCCGTGGATTTGGTGGAGCAGCCCAACCAGGTTTCCCACCAGATGGTGACACCTCATCGTCACGTAAATGTGGGATACCTTTTGTATATATTTACACATGTTAATTAATACCTTTAAGATTAAATTGAAACAATCATGGTATGAAAAGATTAGTACCGATTGGGTGAATTGTTAATGCTGGACGATTAGATACAGCTGTGTGTCTACTAAGAAATATAACTTCGTTAACTTTTTCTCCAGTTGCTTCTTCCCATCTTTTATCTAAATGATCCTCTTTCACTATGCTGTTTTCATGTTTTAATAATCTCACGTCCTTGTTTACGAAACTTGTCATGTCCTAAACAAAATTCGAAATTCAAACTTTATAATATCCCCATTTTGCGTATAATTGGAAGTGAAAAAACTACATTTGATCTTCTTCAGAAGTTAATTGAATAACAAAAATGAATAGAAATAGCGTGAGAGAATAAAAATTCAAGATTCAATGTTGACCATAATATCGATTAATTCATTGAAGTTTATTGGGATTAACACAAAAATATCAATTAACAGAGTTTAATTAGAATATAATTTTCAATTATTTCTGAATTTAAATTGGGTACCTGGATGGAGGGGCCAGGGTGCCAGCCAGGAATGGCTAAGAGGGCGGAAGCAGGGCCGATAGAAGCAGGATCGACGGTGGTGGCCACCACTAGTGTCACCATGGCTCTGCTAGCACTAGCAAGATACTGTTTGTTGCTTAAAAATGATATGATGAAACAATTGTTTGAAGCTTTCCTTTTGTTGATTGTTTTGTGTATCAACGAGCTGAGCGTAAGCCTACCAAGTTGTCGTACAAGCCCAAGTGTCATTTTCTTTTATTTTTCTTATAAACTTTTTTTTTTTCCAATTTTTCTTATAACCAAATGGTATTTAGTATTTACTAGGAAGAGACCAATGGGCTAAGAGATTTAAAAATAATTGATTTACATTTGAAAATCTTCAGGTGATCACCAAATCAAAATGAATTCAAAATAATATTCTTAAGTTAAAATTAGCTGGTGGAGAATAATCAGAGAATCTAATTTGCTTCGAAAAAATATAGTTGATTACTTCTCAAATATCTTTTAAACAGGTTGTGATCGAGATATTCACCAAGTAATCAGTTATGTTCAACCCAAAGGTAATGATGAGATGAATTCAAATCTTCTTAAACCAATCTCGATGGATGAAGTAAGAGCAATTTGAAAAATAAAACTAGGTAAAGCTCCGGTTCTGGATGGTTTTGCGAGATTTTTCTTCCGTAAAAATTAGAATATGATAAAACTAGATGTTCAGAGGGTCTCTCAAGATATGATGATGAACAATAATGACCTGAACAAAATCAATCGTTTAATTAGTACTTTGATTCCTGAGATAGAAATACCTGAGAATGTAGGTTAACTGAACCTATAAGATATGTTATTTCATCTATAAGGTGTTAGCGATGATCCTTTCTTCCTACCTCAAACCTTTGACGAATCACTGTGTTAGTGAAGCCCAAACAACTTTCATTCTGGGTTAATCCATTCATGAAAATATCTGTTTGGCCTACGAGGTGTATCACCATCTTAAGTCAAAAGATCTTCAAAGTTTATACCAAGTCGCAATTGAAACAAATATTTTCACAACTTATGAAAGAGTAGAATGGGACTTTTTGGAGGCCCTTCTACTAAAGTTAGGTTATTAAGATATATGGATTTCTTGGATCATAATATGTGTTCGTAGTGTTTCCTATGAGGTAGTAATTAATGGGGTGGCTTGACCATTAAGAATCCCACTAGGTTTATTCGCCAAGGTGATCCATTATCTCCGTATATTTTATGTTTAGTCACCCACAAGAAGGAAAGATGTGGTTTGCTTAAAGGGTTCCAGGTTGCTAGGAATTCTCCAATAGTGACCCAGATCCTTTTTATTGATGATATTTTTCCTAGAAGCAAATAAAATTAATATTTCAGTCTTTAGGAATGTCATCCATTAGTTGGAGTTGTTTTAGTCTAGATTGTAAACCTTAATAAGAGAGGCATTATTTTTAGTAGAAACACCTCAGCTCACATTAGAAACACCCTCTCTAATCTTTTGGACATGAGAAATCTTTTCGATCTAGACAAATACTTAGATCTCTTTTCCGACTGGGGAAGATCTAAAGTGAAAGCCTTAGCCTGTTTGATCGAGAGGGTGAGAAAGAAAATGTCTTCCTAGTATAACTCCTTCATATTTAAGAGTAGGAATGAGGTCTTGCTGAAACTCATCATCAATCATATTCTTCAGTTTTCCTTATCCCTAGACAAGTTTTCTCTCGCTTGGATTCTTTGGTTGCCAACTTTTTCTAAGATACTAAGGAAAAAACCAAGGCCCACTAGGCAAAGTGGGATTTACTCACTAAATCCAAGATGGAGGGAGGCCTTGGACTTAAGGATTTCAATTTTGTGAATAATCCCTCCTTGATTGTAATTTTTGGAGAATTCTCCTTCGACAAGATTACATCCTCTTCTGAGTGTTAAGAGGAAAGTATTTCCATCACGCTTCTTTCCTTGAAACTGGTGTAGGTAATAAAACTTCATGGGGATGGAAGAGTCTTCTTCTTGGGTAGAGATATTTTTTAAAATAATATTAAGAGTAAATCCATCCAATGGCATATGTACTATGAGCGGATTGAAACTTACCCCCAATATATTTTTTAGTAATGGTTACCCCCAAGTTTATGTTTTCGTGCCTCCTTACCCCTTTTTAACGAAAACCGTTAAAAATGGTCGTTAGTTGGTCACGTGCTAGTCATGTGCGTGGTTTTTTTAATTAAAAAATCAATTTTCTGATTTAATAAACATTATCAATTTACTAACAATGATAAAATTGGTACTTCATAATCACCTAACCTATATATACATAAAATTAAAACAAAAATAATCCAAACATAATCCAAAAATCTTCATCCAATTGGGGGAAATGAAGAACACTAATTTCTGGGTTCTCCAAATCAAAATGAAAAATCTTCTAGGAGAATATAAGCCAACAGGCTGCAAATGTATAATTGACACCACTAGCTCTCACTTCAAGTACAGTAGCTTCCCCAGTCCTTCGAACCCAATCGCCTTTTTTTTGTTCTAGCTTTCGAAACAAATCAAAATCCCTATTATAAATAATAAAAGGTATTTGCGTGTATGAAAGTTGTTAATGATTGATTTTAGTACCTTCAAACATTTTAATAAGAATGAACCTGGTAGCTCCTAGGCCAACGTTATGTGGAAATATAATAGCCCTAAACACGTTATTATTGTCGTGAACAACATCAGAACAATACAACAAAGTAATCCCAAGACGAAATTCAAGGGCAGCCTTCTGAAATCATCAACCATAACAACCCAATCAGCTTACTTAGCATTCTCAAACGGTCCACTACCACCCACACTAAGTATACTACCTACACAAAGGTCCTTAATCACTGAAGAAGTGGCAATGTTGCATTCTATTTGAGTCATTTGACCTAGATTTTCATGGAGTGTCATGCGAGAGATGAAGATTTAGAGAACCCATAAATTAGGGTTCTTCATTTCCCCCCATTGGATTAAGATGTTTGGATTATTTTTGTTTTAATTTTGTGTATATATAGATTAGGTAATTATGGAGTACCAATTTTACCCTTTTTAATAAATGGGTAATGTTTATTAAATCAGATAATTGATTTTTTAATCAAAAAAAATCGCGCACATGATCAGCACGTGACCAACTAACGGTCATTTTTAACGGTTTTCGTTAAAAGGGGGTAAGGAGTCACGGAAACATAAACTGGGAGGTAACCAGTACCAAAAAATATACTAGGGGTAAGTTGTCAATCCTCCCGTAGTACATAGGATATTGGATGTATTTACTCTAATATTAAATGGTTGTGGGTAATGGTCGATCTATTGTATATGGTAGGACTAATGGCTCCCAGATAGAAGTATGCTTGTTAATACTACCAATATTAATCTAATATTCATTCATAGGTTAATCAATACAAATGAGAGGGTGATGTCTCCTCATTTGTGATAGATTTATGTTAGGATGAGACATCATTTTTAGTGATTTATAAGTCTTTCTAATCATTTTTCTTGAGAAATAGTGCACTTTTCCTATTTTGAGTCTTGATTTAGTAAAATAATATTTTTAGAGCATATTGGGTTTAATTATTTATTTAGTGTGAAGCTTTAAAGATAATTATGGAGATTAATTAGAGTCCAAGTCAAATACTACAAGATATGGAAAGAGATAAGCATGGAAATTGGAGATAAGGAAACAGAAGCTAAAAACATGGAAAAGCTGCCTTAATCCTGAATTTCTGCACCTACGACCACAAATCAGCTTATATCTCAAAAACGGTGTGGAATTGGGAGAAACGGTCAAGAGAAAAGTTGAAGATCTTTCCGATACGATGAATTTGGTGTACTCGTACGCGTCAAACGGATGAGTATTGAAGCTGCTAAGACCAAAAGAAAAACGGGCCTGATTTCATGTTTTTAGGGTTACGAATTTGAGGTGGGTTTGGAGTCCATTACTTACCTTCTCCTTCAAGAAAACGAATTAGGTCTTCTAAACACCTATAAATACACTCTTATATCACTTGTAAATCATCCTTGCCTCATAGTAATTAGTTCTTAAGGTTTTATTCTTCCAAGTTATTGTAGAGAGCAAGATGATGTCTTTTATTATTTCTTTTAGTTTATTTCCTTCAGGTATGAACTAAACTTCCCATAGCTTGGGTTTTGCATCATGTATAATCTATGAATTCTATTTTCTTTCTATCTAAGTTTCTTTGGGAATTACATGTTTTAATCTGATATTAGCTTCTTACCTTTATATTTGTTTATGTGTTTTGATTTATTGTCGGTCCTAGAACTGATCACTTTAGGCTTTCTTAATAGTAATTAGATGATCACCTTAGCTGGGTGTCTAATTATTGAAACACCACATAACGTCTAGTGTCGATATTAGTCCTGACAACACTGATTCTAACTAGATAGTAATTAGGGTATGATTTAATCACTATCACCATGTATGAAAATTAATTGCTTAGGGCCTTGGTAGCGCTTGATAACCCTATTTGAACCAGCCTCGTGGTGTATCTGTAGCCCCCTTAGTCGCTCTCAAGGTCTAAGGTATGGGAATTTAGAATCCTGACTAAGTATACAAGAGCTAATTATCTCCCTTATTAACTAGATGTAATATAAATAATTAGAAGGATTAGTGCGTACTAGCAACACCTAAGCTATACTTCTCATCTCATATTTCTTCGTATTTAATTTACTGTCTTTAATTTCTTTAGTTTAATTTAGTAATTTCGAATATTCTCTATTTATTTTCTTGTCTTTTAATTAATTACTTCTTACTCGTTATCTCTACCCGTTCGTATAACACACTAAGTCCCTGAGAACAAACTTTCTTATCATTAAAACTTGCATACGTCCTGTAATACTTGCAGTACTGTGCCTGTCTAGGGTGAGAGTGCATTGTTTTCTGACTTATATTTTATCTTATTTTTATCACACCCTAGGAGACACCAGAGGGTTTGGAACACAAATCTTATTTGCTTGATTGTTAACCCTTCTCAAGCCTCTACGACTTCCTTTGATGGTAAAAACAATCCTAGTTGGACTTTGTCCTCATCAGGGTAGGTTTCTGTTAAAGAAGCTTATCATATCCTTACAGTAAAGAAAGATGTGGAAAAAATAAATGGGGTTATTAAAAGAGGAGACCAATAAAAAATTATCCCTAAAAATCTTTGTAATATAATTTGGGGCCTCAAGATAGCCCCAAAGATTAGAATTTTTTTTGGAAAACGGAAAATAAAGCGATGTAAATGATTGAAATAGAGTTAAAATGCACATAGGAACCAATGCTACTTGTGATGCGGCTTGGATGGCTAGTCCTTTTAACCATCTTGATCTTAATATCTCTAACACTTGTTTTGATGAATGTAACCTTCTTCTCCACGATTATGCTAAAGCAACTCACGAAGCCACAAAAGGAGACTAGACCCTCCGTTTCACTGCCTATTTGGTTTGTAATATTTGGACTAGTAGAAGTAATTATATCAATAGAAATAATCGACCTGACCCTTTGGTTACGGTTAATAATACTTTTTGTTCCTACGATGAGTTCTCTAAAGTTGTGGATACAAGTTCTAAGGAAAAAGTCAGATTGGGAAGGGTCTTAATGGACCTAAATTTTATTTTAATAGGGCAGCTAATGAAGCTCTTACGATGACTCATCCTCGACAATCTTATATCTCTTCTAATACTATGAATAAATTAGGTCCCCTAGTTAATCAACAATAGCAAAGGGATATTATTACTAGATGCAGGGGAAATGGCAAGATCACACTCCATCCCCTTATGGAAACCACCCCTTTTTAATTGTTTAAACTAATCTGTAATACGACTTGGAAAATCTACGAATGATTTAGTAGCGGTTGGTTGCATTGTCAGGAATGCATGTGGAATTTTGGTGGATATGAGAGATAGGAAGTATAACGCACGATCCTTGGTTGAAGTAGAGGCCATTAGAGTAGTTTTTGTGTGTAGATCAACATAGAAGTATTTGAGAGCATTCATCACCATTGAGAATGATTGCACTAGAGTTATACAAGTCATCAATAACCCAAGCTCAAAAGTCGATAATATGTTATGTAATATTTTAGTCGAGATTAATTATTTGAAATAATTATGTAGTATTTCTTATTTGCTTGTCCCGAGAAAGAATAAAAATATTGTTGATTGGGTGGCAAAACAAGAGTTATACGATATTTTGTTTAGTCAGTGGGTGACCATTCCCCCTCCCTAATTAGCAAGACTTTTATTCCAAGGTATTGATCCAAGTGGAATCTGTTAAACGTTATAATGGTTGATCCTTTGTCATTTTATATATTATGTTTTCGTTAAAAAATATCTCGGGTGAGCCTCTTATAATGAGGAATAAACTTTTAGAGGCTAGACATTCAACTTAAGTTATTTAAAGGTTCAATTGGAGAATTGTTATTTTAAAGGTCTAGTTTTCTAAACTGGGGATGTGATTTACATTTCTCCCCCTACTAATGTCGGCTCAATTATAGGGTTCATTAATAGCTATCGTCTTATTCATTAAATGCTACAGTACAGTGTTATCTCTCTTTGTCCATCGCATGATCTCATTATTTCCATCAAAGTTCAAATTTTAAAGGTTGACGAGAGCATTATAATTCAAATTGTATACCCATTGTAGAAAGAAGTTTGATTATTCGTTGGATTTGTATCATAATCCAATCATCTTTTTTACTTTAAGGTAATCTTATCATACTAATCTGATCATCTTTGTTGTTGGTTTTTTCTACTATAATAAAAAGATGATATATGTTAGGGAAAAACTCTTTGAATTTTAGGATAAAAATATGATAATCTTATAATTTTTATGGTTATTCTTATTTGCTAGGTTTTGCTAAAAATCTGATTATCTCTCGTTCCAAAAAGGTAATGTGACAACTATTTTTTTACAATGTAACAATTAGATGATGATTATGCACGCTTCTCAATCCAAAAAGTGTATGATTTTAGGGTAAAATAGTAAGAACTTGTTTCGAAGATGATTATTTGTGAAAAAATATTTTTTTGCTTTGGTATTTGTGAATATATTTGCTTTGAAGATGAGTCATCACCCCCATTTCATACAAAACACTTTATAAGTGGAAGGAGATAAATTGTTAAAGATTGGGGTAAATTTGTTTTCTTACATTTACTAGTTACTCTTCTAAATATGTTGTTAGACAATGGTCTTTCTATAATAACAAAGTTTACTCATAGGCCTTATACAAAAATCCCTCCATTAAATAAACAATAAAGGACTTAGGAAGAGAGATAATTGACCCGACCCCAAACCTTTTACCTCAATTATCAAACTTGATGATATCATTGAGGATTTCTGCAAGGATGTTGTCAAGATGTGTGATATCTTCGTTAACTAAGATGGGTAACTTCACCCGGTCCGTTTTTCATTCTTCAGATTTATGTTTTTATAATTGTAAAATCGATGAAATTCTACAAACCCTAGACAACAGTCAATTAAAACATACACAAACTTATATATTTAATGTAATATAAGAACCTTTACTTTATGGGATCTTTTATTAAAAAGTTGAAGTTTTCGAGAATTCTAGTTTTGCATCATAAACAAAAAAAATTGTGAAGAAAAAATACTTGCTTTCATGCTTAGTCATTTTAGATTTTGAAAAACCTGAATGAAACTTTAAATCGATATCCTTTCATTAACTAAACTGGTTTGTAGGAAAAATTAACAAAGAGACACAAGGGTTGTGAAAATTATCTATTTAGTTGAAGTTCAAAATTATATTTAAGAAAATAATTGGTAACATGTCTATGATATATGATTTAAAGGGGTTTGATTTCCATAAAAATTTAAGAACATCACATTCAGTATTTTCACTTACAAGCAATTGAAAGATTCTTTTTGATGACTTTTTAACCTGACACTTCATTTTCACTTCATATCAAATTGAAATAATTCTAACGTCACTATGTACTACAACTTATATGAAACTAATATAATGTTATAAAATATCATGATATTTTTTAATTATATTTCAGAAAATTAGTCATTGGAATATGGAGACATATAGAGAGACATTTTATTTTTATTTTTATTTTTATGGTGGTCGATAATAACCCAGGATGGAATAAATTGGGATGTGAAGGTAGTCTTGTAGTTTAGTTTTGGTTAATCTTTTTTTATCTATATCATGTATATTTTAGAAAAATTTGGGCTCACATTTGTTACGATCATACATCTTATCATTGTGAAAAGAGTCTTTCTAAACTATCTATCTGAACATTTTCCTCCATTATCTTTCGGTTTGTTGACATTCAACACCCAATCGCTACATGTGGCACTGAAATTGAGTGTGTGTATAATCAACTATAGTGTCATATTAGTGGCAAGCTACAAATTATTTTTGTAGGGTGTGTTAAACCGAAACGAGGATTCAAATTAAATACGGATGGAAGCTTCAATAAATGGTGTAATTGATGAGGAGGCAGTGAAGTGATTCGTGATGGGTAGGGCAACTGGATAAGTGGGGTTTTGATGAAGATTGAATAGGATATGATAGCTGGTATTGAACTCATGGAGCTTAGTCAAGGCCTAAGCTTGGCGGAGGATCTTGGGTTGACGGATTAGAGGTATAGATTGATTCGAAGGAGGCTTTGGATATACTTTACGAAGGGGATTGCAGGAGAGGACCGATGACTTTTTGGATTCACCGGATCAAACAAATACTTAGTAGGAACACAACTTTCATTTTACGGGGTATTTATTGAGAAAACAATACATATGCTGATTGGCTCGTGAAGTTGGGTGTGTCGCAAGTGGGGCAGTTCCAAAGATATAACAATTCTCCGGATGGCATTTGGAGTGTTCTCACGCGTGATCGGTCAGGGTGGAAAACTCCCAGACTAATTGATAGTCCTGGTTTAGTGTGTGATGTACTAAACTAGATTTCTTTTGTGATGTTATATGTTTATCTCATGATCCTGTAGGATCTCCCTTGTAATGAAAAAAACCCTTTAGTGTCATATGTACTAATGTACTGGATACTGTCACAAAATTAAAAGATAATGAAAGAAAATATTCTAAATGAAAGATAAGAAAGGAAATAGTCAAAAATGGAAAATATAGTGGCCCATAAAAAATATTTATGTAAAAAATAGTAGCTAAACTAGTCCCCTTATTTTTTGGAACCTATGTGGTCGCCTCGTCTGCCCTTACTTAGATATGTCCATAGATTGAATAAAAATATTCAAATCTCAACTTTCAAACTTGTAAAAACTCATACCATTTATGAAAACTCAGATACTAAGATTATAAATGAGAACACAAGGTGGATAGTATTTGATCAAATTAAATCATATTTATTTCCAATTAAACTACTTCATATAAGTCATTTGAGTAGAATTTTTAAGAAGTTTTAGAGGAAACGTTTTGGTGGTAAGAAGAGAAACAAATGAGATAAAATGCATCTAGTCAGATAACACACATGGTTTAGAATGTCAACATTCGAGTCTTAATACCTATATCATGTGAACTTTGTAAAGCAGAAGAATACATTCCCACTTTGTATTGCAATATTTTAGAAGTCAGAAATTATTCTTTTATTCTTTTGATAGCATAAGACTGAGAATAGTGTATTACTTATTGTTCAACTTACTTTTACGTTTATCGACATATTTGAGAGTTCTACAAGACCTGCCTATCATAATTGAGCTAGTCGCGCTTTGTGGAGTTTTGAAAATGGTGGAAGAGCTTGGCATGTGCAGAGTGGAGGTGGTAGTGGATTCTTGGGAGGCCATCTAGATAATTCGCAAAGTCGATTGGGGAAGAGGACCACCGACATTCTAGGTTCATCAAATTAGAGAGATTCCTGCAAGGAATGGATCCTTTACACTTAAGGGAAATTATAGAGAGGTGAATTTTGTGCGCTGATTGTTTAGCTCATGCTGGTTTACACAAGCAGATTCTTATCAATCACATATCGATCCCCCGAGAGGAATATGGAGTTTTCTCACATGCCACATGATGGGATGGAATACGTCGAGGATGATACATAGTCCAGCCTTGATTACAGATGTACTAGCTTAGATATTTTACGATCCATTGAATCTCCTTTGTAACAAAAAAACATCTTTGAGAGTTTAGAGCATTTGCATTTGAGGCTCTAAAAATAAAGTTTAATATACCACTTTATAGTCTAAAATCATTGGATTTAAAACAAATTAAAACCATAACATTTTTTTATGCATATGAGATTCTAAACATGAGCGCTATTTTTTGAAAGAAAAATACAAAAAGGTTTAAAATGTACAACATTCTATCAAAAAGTATAGTTTTCTATCTTAAAATATGATGTGATGTATGTGATATTTTTAGAGTTCAACATAAATTTTAGTTTGAAATGTTGCTAGCAGACCTAAGCTATATTCTCATCTCTATTCTATTTAGTTTATTTATTTGCATTAGTTGTTTAACATTGCATTTGCATTCTTATTTAGAAAACCAAATAAATGTTTGTCTTTTATTTCTTTGTTAGTCTTAGTAATTAATCTCTGCTACTTTTTTTTATCTAAACACGAATTTGATCTAACCAATAAGTTTCTGAGAACGAATCTTATTTATCAACTATAACTTGCAAACGATCTGTGCACTTGCAGTATGTTTCTCGTAGTGGTTGAGGTGTGTGTTCTTTTATATAGTTATTTATTCACTATTTTATCACACATTTTACACTACCAGTAATTCACACTTCTATCGCCTAGATCTACCTATATATCTTCTCCAAGATATAATTTATAAGTTGAGACTGGTCCAATATGTGTACATCTAATGAAAAGCAAATTAGTCCAAGATAATAGTATAAATATAATCAAATTTAAATATTAATTAAGCAAGAACCCCGAAATCATACAAAATCCCTATTCTATATAGCCCAGGATTCATCATACATCGACCTAAACTAAATAAGGGTCTAACTCATACTATGAAATAAAAGCAAAACTGCGAGTTTGAGGGAAGAAGAATTACAAAGATAGAAATATTGTGGTGTTTGGCCTCTTCCCTTGATCACATTGCGTCTCTCTTGCTAGAAAAGTAATAATAAGTAATTTGTCTTAAAAAAACTAAAACTACTAATATACTAGGAAATTCAGAGGTTTAAGTCATTGTCCCATTAAATAGGTTAAAATTGCTCATTGACTTCTTTGTTGAATGGATTGCTCAAGTCATCTTGCCAAAACGTCCATAACGACCTCGTATCAACTCAGAATTGATCTATGGTTCCTCTCACATGTACTAGACTTCAAGAGTTATCTTGGGTGGAAAGATCATGATTAGATTCATTATCAATTATTTATTGTGATTTTTCCAAGTTGACAAATCCGTTTTTCCAAATTTAGTGATCTGAATTCTAATGATTTTTTTGACTTCTTGGCTTGTCGGATCTCGTTACCACTCATTTTGGGTGTTTCCTTAGTTTATTGACTCCTTATGTTGGCATTTCCATCCCCATATCCTCCAAGTTCTAAGAGCTACAAAACTAAAACACAAAACTACCTCAAATTACTCTAAAACACAAATAATCTCATATAACAGATATGAATTCAATATATGTTAAATCAAGGGATATATCTCATATTTTCCAACAAAACACCCAAAATGATGTCTCGAAAGTATTACATTATATCACACAACATGAGACATCAACCCCTAATGTAAAGTTCTATTAGAACTTAGAGAGGGCAGTTAAAAGTATATAAAAAATGTTATTATATATGAATTACAAAGGGTGCGTGCTATGAGATGATGTGTTTTTATCATACCTTTGTAATAAATTAAGAGGGATATTTATATATTTTAGGAAAATGGTGTTAGAACACCCGTAATAAATGGGTAAGGATATATAACTCGACTGTTGGAGTAACTTCATTATCTAGACGTTAGCTCAACTTCTCAACCAACGTTATGCACATGTCTCATTCAAAGTACGTCAAACTATTCTGCGAGACACCCCACAAGGTGATTTGTCTTGCCTTCATGAATCTTATGTGTTAACATATACTTTTTCTTTAGAGATGATTTCGAGGTTCTCGCCTTATTGGTACTCCATCTAAGATATGCAATGTAACAAATTGGTTCTCGTATATCTCAAGGGCAAATTTTGGTCTATTAAATTCTTTTATGATGTCGCTTAAACATCTCTATTTTAAACACATTTTTTGACTAATGGCTATATATTCTCTTTTACCTACAAATCTGAAAATGGGCAGAATAACAAGGTAGAATTTATTCAATGTCCTATATAACTAGTAACATACTCAAACTATTCGGACACATCAACCTCCCTATCGCAATATTACATTCTCAAGAGCATACCTTTGGTCATTCTCTTAGATATCCCTAGACGTGGGTAGGACCATTCTCAATCCTTTAATACGATTTTATCGTAAATATAAATTATATTTATTCAAGGAAAAAATGTCGAACAAAAAAACAAAGATTAAAAAAAAGTAAAAAGGAACCACACATAAATTAAAAAAATAAAAAGAAATTATGTGACTAAATAATTATGTTGCTCAAACATATGTAGAGAAACAAAACAAAAAAATGGGGTTAAAATGTAAGATTCTCTAATTTACTATTTTTGTTGAAGAGTATAAAATAAGGAGTCAAACTTTAATTCTAATTTTTTGCTAAAATTGAAAGGTTAATAGGCTAAGTCCAATAGGATCTTAATTCTGAAAAACCCCAATATTAAGGTTTGATTAGCTAGTTGATAATTATGCTTCAATAGCCCTAATAGAATATAGAACACCAATGATAAATATCAATATCTTGGAGATTGATGGTTGGCCTAGTGGTTAGGTTACTTCGCAGAGATCAAGAAGTCCTGGGATCGAATCTCATTGGAGTTATTTACTCCGAGTCCAAAGTAGCTCTCTCATGCATTCATAAAAAAAAAATCAATATCTTGCTCTTTTTTAGCCAAATCTGTTAAGCAGTAGAACATTAAGTACATATTATTTCTTAACTTTTTTAATTTGTTTTACATATCTAAAGACTATAACTTGTTATTTTTTAATCCATTTGATAATTAAACAAAATCTTAGTTGTCTTTAATTTTTCTTTTTCTTAATTCATTTTACGTTTCATTCTTTTAACGGGTTTATACGTGTTATTCGTAACCTCCATTTTTTTGTTAATTCACTTTAAAATTAAAAGCTTAGTTATATTTTTTAAATTTTTTATTACATATCTTTAATCTTAATTTTTTTAAATTCATTTTACATATATTTAATTTCCAACTTTATTTTTATAATTCAATTTACAATTCAACAAATCTCTATATATATAAATTTTTTGAAACATTAAAAAAGAAAGTAATAAATTCTAATATTATTAAGATAAATAAATGGTATATTTTTAAAATTATAAATATTTAGAAAAAAACAATTATAATTATGTTATAAAAAAATTTAGATATAAAAACAATTTAAATATTTTTTTAAGATATATAAATAAATAAACTTCATAAAATTTAGAAATCAAATAATTAACTAAAATAAACAATTATTGAAAATAAAATAAAATTATAAATTTTTAAAATTAGGAAGGTAAAATAGGAAGGTAGTCGAAGCAAAATTATTATAAAGAGTTAATTCTTGAAATAGAAGGAAAGTTTGATCCAAGTAAGAAAATAAATAGGAAGCTGATGAATTTAAAAAGAAATAAACGACATCGAAAAGAAATAGGGAGCAGTACTGAGTTTTTTTTAGGTTTGACACTTTCTGTCAAAATAATTAGCGTTTTAGCATAGAAGGAAAAAATTCAAGTTTGGCACATGGGCGGTATCCTGTATACCACCCTTAGTTAAAAATATGATTAAGTTGGAAGGGCGGTGATGTCTCCTCATTTGTGATAGATTAATGTTAGGATGAGACATCATTTTAAGTGATTTAGAAGTCAATAATGTCGATTTTCTTGAGTTTTAGTGCACTTTCCTATTTTGTGTCTTGATTTGTAGAATTATTGTTTTTAGAGCATATTAGGTTTAATTGTTTATTTAGTGTGTAGCTTTAAAGATAATTATGGAGCTTAATTAGAGTCCAAGTCAAAGACAACAACTTATGGAAAGAGATTTGCATGGTAATTGGAGATAAGGAAAGAAAAGCTAAAAAGATGGAAAAGAAAAAGCTGCCTAAATCTGGGATTCTGCATACACGTCCAAAGATAGGCGTTTTTACCTAAGAAATAGGCCGAATCTGATGATTTCCTTCTAGAGGGTCTAGATAATTCTGTTGCGATTCTTTTGGTATCTTGTGGAGCAAAATCCGACCAATAACGAAGAAGATATGCTCAAAACGGTGCAGCAGTATTTATCTTTATTTCCATACGAATTTGAGTTGGGCTAGAAGTCCATTACCTTAACTCTTCCTCAAGAAAACGAATTAGGTCTTCTAAACACCTATAAATACACCCTTATATCACTTGTAAATCATCCTTGCCTCATAGTAATTAGTTCTTAAGGTTTAATTCTTCCAGTTTATTGTAGAGAGCAAGATGATGTCTTTTGTAATTTCTTTTAGTTTATTTCCATCAGGTATGAACTAAACTCCCCATAGCTTGGGTTTTGTATATGTATAATCTATGAATTCTAATTCTTCTATCTAAGTTTCTTTGGGAATTATATGTTTTAATCTGATATTAGCTTCTTACTTTATATTTGCTTATGTGTTTTGATTTAATATCTTTCCTAGAACTGATCACTTTAGGATTGTTTTAAGAGTAGTTAGATGGTCTCCTTGACAGGGTGTTTAACTATTGAACCACCACATAATGTCTAGTGTCGATAGCAGTTCTGACAAAACATACTTCTAACTAGATAGTCATTAGGGTTTGTTTTAACCATCGTATCACCAAGATTGCAGTATTTGCTTAGGGCCTTAGTAGCGTTTGATAACCCTATTTGAAATCACTTCTTGGTTGTGACGTAGCCCCCTTAGTCGCTCTCAAGGTCTAAGCTCGGGGAATTTAGAATCCTGACTAAGTATACTAAGAGCTAATATTCTCCCTTATTAACTAGATTTATAGATAGAATTAGAAGGATTAGTGTATACTAGCGAAACCTAAGCTATACTTCTCATCTCATATTTCTTATCTTTTACTTTATTGTCTTAATTTTCTTAGTTTTAATTATTAATCTCGAAATCTCTTTGCTTTATTTTCTGTCTTTTAATTATTTACTTTTACTCGTAATTTCTACTCACGCGATTAACACACTTAAGTCCCTTAGAACGAACTCTATTTATCATTAAAACTTGCATACGTCCTGTAATACTTGCAGTACTGTGCCTGTCTAGGGTGAGAGTGCGTAGTTTCTTGGCTTATTTTAATCTTATTTTTATCACACGCTAGGCGACACCAAGTTTTTGGCGCCGCTGCCGGGGACTTGTGTCTCGTTAGCGTGTGGGTTATCTATTTCGAGTTTTAGTTTTTAATTAGTTTTTACTTTTCTGTTTTTAGTTTAGTTTTTATTTTTCCAGATTTACGCTTGTGGTTTGCTTTAGTCTTTTTCAGGTTTCACAGTGTTTAATTCTTGGCCTCCCTTATCGGAGCCTGAGAGGAGCTTCAGACCTTACAACAAACGAGTTCGTGAGGAAAGAGCCTTGAGAAAAGCTATGGCATCCCAACAAGAGCCACCACTTGGTGGAGTTCATCAAGATCCACCAGCAGGAGGACAGCAATTACCAGTAGGAGGATTACCAGCGGGAGGAGATCCACCACTTGGTGCACCTCTCGGTCAACAAGATCCACCACTCGGTGGACAAGAAGGACAACAACTACCAGCAGGAGGAGGTAATGTGCAAAACAACCTTAATCAACAGAACCGAGTTGAACAAGATCTACCGGGCCTTAATGTACCATTCCATGTTCAACCAATTGGTTACCGCCCTCCTGAGATTCTTAATATCAAATTTAGACCCGATCCGGGCATGCTCAGTCAATTTCAAAGTTTCGGACTCTATACTGGTACGGCTATTCAAGATCCGGTAAAAGCGATTCAGAAATTCATGCAGATTTGTGATGCCTACATTACTCCTGGCATTACACGCGAGCAACTGTATTGTCATATGTTTTCGTTTTTCTTGACCGGAAGAGCTAGCGATTGGCTAGAAAGACAACCACATGGAACCATTCACTCTTGGAGAGAACTTCAAGCCGCATTCTTTAACCGATTTTATCCGAAGAGCATGAGACTCAAAGATCAAACCGAGCTTGCAAGATTTTCTCAAGAAGATGGAGAAACAGTGGGAGAAGCATGGACAAGGTTTCAACAAAAGTTAACTAGATGTCCGCTCCATGGTTATACACCTGCTCTACAACTTGCGATGTTCTATGAAGGCCTTAATGATAAAGGTAGAGAAAAGGTGGATAACATTGGAAAGGGTAATTTTGTGTCCATGAATCACAATGAAGCTTCTGAGGTGTTAGAGAATATTATGGAACAAGAAAGAAGTTGGCCTTCAACACGAGCTTCTGTAGCAAAGACCCGAGGAACGCTTCGTTTAGATGCAGAAACTGCGAACTCAGCTCAAATATCCTCGTTATAAAATCAAATAAAAGAGCTGAGAATCGCGATGGAGAAGAATTTAGCCGCTACAAAGGTAGTACAAGAAGCACAAGGTTGTCAACAATGTGGAGTTAACGATCATGTATGGGAAGAGTGCGAATCAAATCCGCAATCTGTTTACTTTATATCCAACCGGTGGGGCAATCGCAACCATCCGGGTATGCAGTGTTCAAATCCACAAGGGGCCGCTAATCCTGGTCAATATCAACCGCGTCCCCAGAACAACTCTTACCAACAGAGAGGTCAGTACCAAAACCAATATCAGAATAGATCTGCTCCTCCACAACCACCTGCTCAAGACGCCTATACCGATTCATTAGAGCAGAAAGCTTTACCTCAGTATCCGCAAGAAGGATCTATGGACAATACACAGATAGTACAAGCTCTAGACCGTTTGAACACAACTATTAATGCTCAAGACGAGAAGGTCAGAGGACATGATGCCATACTTCAAATGCTAACTACTCAAGTGACACAGTTAAACAAAGTGTTAACAAGTGTTGTAGAACAAAAAGAAGTAAAGGCAATCGAAGGAGGTGAAGACAAGGATGAGTTCGAAGCTTGCAAGGCTATATGCCTTGAGATCGAAAAAGCAAAAGAGGAAGCACCACATGCTGCCATTAGTGCCGTGGAGGTTCCCAATACTGAAGAAGAACCAACCGAGTTTAGCCCCGTTGAATCCAACTGTTCTGAAGTTTATGTAGAGGACGATCAAGAGAAAGACGAGTTCATAGAGTTACTGAGGAAGGTGCAAGAGGAGATTCGATCGGTAGTGGAATATGCAGCCGAGTTGGCTAAAGAGAAAGAGGAAGAAGCCTCAAAGGAGGAATCAAAAGATGAAGTGGCACCTGCTGTGCTAGAAGAGAAAGAAGAAGAGAAGGTGGAATCGCCACCTGTTGTTCAACCAGTGTCATCAACTATTCCTAATACAAATCCGAAAGATGACACTGTTCTCAAGACATTTGTAGAGGCGTACCAACCTGAAAATTTCAACGCCCAAATGCTTGAGATTGCGAAGAGAGGACTTACACCACAACAAGTTTATACGCAAGTTATTCCTGAGAAAGAGGTGAGTGTAGAGATCCCAAGAGAGAACCTGAGGGTTTCAAGAAGAAGTGAGAAAGAGTTGCCTACCAAGCTTAAAGATCCGTGAAGTTTCAACCTTCCTATTCAATTACATGGTATGCTCAAGGTGAAAGTGATGTACGATGTGGGTTCTGGTGTGAATCTTATGCCTAAGTCCGTGTTCGAAAGACTTGGACTTCAGAAATCAGAGAAGACTCCAGTGAAGTTGCAGTTTGCTGACAACTCAGTGAAAAGGACATGGGGAACAGTGGAGGACGTCTTAGTCCGAGCAGGTAATATCGCCATCCCTACTGACTTTGTTATTCTTGAGTTTGATGCAGATAAGCAGGTTCCGATCCTACTTGGACGGCCCTTCATGGCCACAAGTCAAAGTGTGATCAACTTCCAAGATGGGACCATCACCCTTCATGCTAAGAATATATCTGAGACCTTCTATGTCTTGGGTAAGAAACCGAGGAAGTTGGATCCCACCGTACCTATCATCCACAGCCTTTCACATCACAAAGTCCCTCCTGAGGAGATCCACTTAAAACCCGTGGATACTGAGCCAAACATTGAGTTTGGGGTTGGCCATGAAGTCCTATGGAAAGCCCACAAACGCGAGAACAGGCCACGAAGTTTCAAAGACTCTTGGATGGGACCATTCATTGTCACTAAGGTTGTTTCAGCCAAGGTGATAGAAATTCGCCCCAAAACTGGGGTCAAGCGCAGATTAGTTGACGTTCATAGCCTTAATCGTTGTTAGGGAGGCTATATTCGCAAATCTTGACAGAGGTAACACGTCTAACTTTGAAAGACGTAAAACAAAAGTGCTGTACGGGAGACAACCCGTAGTATTTTATGTTTTCATGTCTTTTACGTTTTTAGTATAAGTTTATTTTAGTTGTTTTTAGTTGATAATGCATGTTTGAGAAAGGTATTAGTGTTTTTGGTGTGTAGGAATTGGAGAAATCGAGTTAGGGAACGCGAGGAAAAAATTTTGGAGCAAAGGAATGCACCCCGCGGACTACCCCACGGACTACCCCATGGTCCGTGCCCTGGTCCGCGAGGTCAAAACACATGCCACGGGTTTCACCGGGGGTTTGATCCAGAAACGAGAAAAAAATCGACCGCGGACTACCCCCCTGCACCGCACCATGGTCCGCGCCCCAAAAACGCGTGCCACGGGGTAGGTGCCACGGGTATTTTGACGGAGTTACCTACAACAGGAGCGGTATACCCTCCGGTGCACCGGACCCTAGTCCGCGAGTCAAAAACACGTGCCACGGGGTCCTACCACGGGTCCAATCCAGTGAGCAAAATTTTTCGAGCATCAGATGTCGCGGACTACCCTGCGGTGCACCCCATGGTCCGCAGGGGTAGTCCGCAGCGCCGCCAGAGAGAGAGAAAGTTACGGGATTTGTGTATAAAGGAGGTATTATGCTTTTAGTTCCGAATTTTATAACCCCAAACCCTCTTTTTCCTCTCCAAAACTCTCCTAACTCCATTGAAGCTCATCAAAACCTTCACCAATCACCAAAACACTACCCAATCATCAAGAAAAACACATCAAACCTTCTCTCCACATCATTACAAGAGAAAATCAAACACCCAATCCTCACCAAATCCATTCAGATTGAAGAATCAAAGAGCCAAATTTTCATAATTCATCCTACAATTTCATAAATCCAAGCCAACCCATTACAAATCCACCTCACCCACATAGAGATTAATCATCAATTCATATTTCCTAAGCCAAATCAAGCTTGTTCAACCATTAATTCAAGAGTTTAAATTTCAAGGGTTGCTAAAGCTTTGAGTTGGGGGTTAATTGAGGATGACTAATAGAACAACAATCTTAGCTAACAAGAGGGAGGTGAAGAGTAACAAGGGATTGGATTTAAACAAGAAGAAATCAATTGACAAAGGTGCTAGTTCTAAATCAAAGGGTAAAGATAAAGTGAAGAGTGGGAAACCTTCGTATGATTGTAATGGTAAAAAGCTTTATTATTATGCAAAGGAGAGAACACAACCTCAACAAGATCTTATACCTATAGAGAAAGTGGATACTTCAAAGGCCTTGAAGACTTCTGCAGAGAAACAATTAAAAGAACTACCTTTTGCTTATGAGAAAGTATTCAAGGAAGAAATTAGAGATGGAGAATACAAGAGATTCTTAGAGCTTGGTGAGAAATTGGGTTGGTCTACGTTCATGGTAAGATGTTCTGAATTATGTCCTGAATTAGTTTTAGAATTCTATTTAGGCCTCTTTAGTCGAGATAGTGATGGTGTTCCGATTAGAGGAAAGATAGTTCCTTTCACAGTTGAGGAGATTAGGAACCACTTCAAGTTTAAAAAACTGAAAGGTTTTTGCAGATTTGAAGAAGCAGTTGCTAAACGAAAAATCTTTGATGAGGAATTACTTTTTGAGCATGTATTAGACAAAGAGAAAGTGCAATCACATAAGGGAGAATTGAAGGCACCTTGGCCTTACAAATATCTTCAAGCGGATGCGCGAATTTGGCACAATTTCCTTGTACCTAATATTTTCGGAAACACACGAACTTTGGATGTGACTATGAAGTACACTCTACTATTGGACTGTATTTTGAGAGGAGAAGAAGTTGATGTGGCACAGTTGATCTATGAGGAGGTGATACGATTTTCGGTCTCTCCTAAATCAGTTTATAATGTTAAATTTCCAACTATGATCACGTGTCTTGTGCGAAAAGCGAATGTAACATTGGGTGAAGAAGAGAAACTAGAGTTTAGAATGAGTTATATTGATAATACTTGGATCAAGGAAATTCTTCGAAGAGCGGGTTCTACGCAAGTCTCGAAGGAGGAAAAGGAGGACAATTGGCAAGAGAAGATGGAGGATCGTTTGACGAAATTTGAAGCAGCTCAAACTTCCTTAGTCAATGATGTGGCACAAATCAACGCTAATCAAGTGCACATCATGAAACTCCTTGAGCAATTAACGAAAGGTCCAGCAAATCCAACCTTGGATATCAATGATGCGAGGCAATTGCCTCGAGAGTATGTTCTCTTTCTTCCTTACCATTTCTGTAAATATGTCTATCTGCTAATTTTAATTTCTGTTTTTCGAGTCTTTTTCGAGTCGTGGGGACACGGCTCATTTTTGAGTTGGGGGTGTGGGGATTCGTTGTCTCTCATCTCCATTTTTCTGTTTTTGGGTGAAATTAAAAATTTTGGTACATGGGAATTAGAGGTAGAGTGTGTTTAAATAGCTTGGAAGCATAAGCTTAGTAGATTGATGATAGTAAGTAATATGTTTATGAGCTATGTATTTGTATGCTTTGAGTATTTGCAGGAAAACACACGTTGATAGTAAAGAAAAGATTAGTGAGCAATGCGATAGAAAGTATGTTCGATCTCAGGGAACCTTGAGAAGTGTGTAGGCCGTGAGATCCAAGCTAGTTGAAAAACCATTTGATGAAAGTGCTAAAGGTAAGAAATTTTCTAAATTACATAGTGTAGAAAGTGATTAAGGCGGTTCTTTCATATTTTGAAGCCCTTGAAGCCTTTTTATACCTTCTCACCTTGTGATTTTTGATTTTATATGCTATATCCTTCTCAGCCCCTTCTAGCCTTTCTAAAGCCTTTTGAAACACGTTATAAGCCATATCCTTTAGATTTTAGGACTTTTCCATATAACCCGCACTCGAATCGCGATGCATAGACAATTGTTTTAGAGCTTGAGTTTGGGGTGGTGGGTCCACCATTATGGGAATTGTTATTTTGTTGGGATTTTTGAGCTTATTAACTGTGCTTTGTGCTTTATATTGATGATGATTCACAGAATTGTATGGTAACCCTTTGCCGGGGTAATAGTGAATGAAAAAGAAGCTTCGAGCTAAATTTTGCCAACAAGGGCATTAAAAGAAAAATATATATATAATACATTAGCGTGATATCTCAACATTAAAAGAGAGTCATAACTATAAAAGAAAGTTGATTTGAAAAGAAAATAAAATATATATATTCGGACCGGCAAAGTGGATTTTTATGTGAACATCTTAAGCTTTAATTGGGTTATTGGGGATGCTAAATTGTGCATCAAGGAATTCATTGGGTTGAGTGAAAAACGTTTTATGAGAGTAATTCAAGCTCTAGGGCGATTCGTTGATGGCTAGTGAGGAGAGAGCCAAAAGCTCACTCCAAATTATCCAAATATATGATCATACCCGTCCCTAAGCCTACATTACAACCTTAAAGACCTTTTGATTCTTTGCTATGTAATTAAGAAGTGATTGAGCCATTAGAGATTAGTTAAGTGTATCCTTGGATACTAGTGAGGTTCGATGAACAATCTATAGCTCTCTTGGGGAACTGAGTAAAGTCCCAATCCTTCTTACATTGCGAAACTAATCTGATCTTGAATTCAAGCCGTGTTGACTGTAGATATGAGAAGTGTACAGGTATGTAGTTTATGAATATTATTGCATGAAATTTTCTGAGTTATGTGCTTTCGGTTTATTCTATATATTCTGCTATGCTTTTTCCCTTGTGTTGAGAATTTTATAAGTGTGTATTTCTAGACTTCCCTATGTTTTTATCTTTTATTGTATCGGGACGATACAACTTTGAGTTGGGGGTCTTGATGTCTCCTCATTTGTGATAGATTAATGTTAGGATGAGACATCATTTTAAGTGATTTCGAAGTCAATAATGTCGATTTTCTTGAGTTTTAGTGCACTTTCCTATTTTGTGTCTTGATTTGTAGAATTATTGTTTTTAGAGCATATTGGGTTTAATTGTTTATTTAGTGTGTAGCTTTAAAGATAATTATGGAGCTTAATTAGAGTCCAAGTCAAAGACAACAACTTATGGAAAGAGATTTGCATAGTAATTGGAGATAAGGAAAGAAAAGCTAAAAAGATGGAAAAGGAAAAGCTGCCTAAATCTGGGATTCTGCATACACGTCCAAAGATAGGCGTTTTTACCTAAGAAATAGGCCGAATCTGATGATTTCCTTCTATAGGGTCTAGATAATTCTGTTGCGATTCTTTTGGTATCTTGTGGAGCAAAATCCGACCAATAACGAAGAAGATATGCTCAAAACGGTGCAGCAGTGTTTATCTTTATTTCCATACGAATTTGAGTTGGGCTAGAAGTCCATTACCTTAACTCGTCCTCAAGAAAACGAATTAGGTCTTCTAAACACCTATAAATACACCCTTATATCACTTGTAAATCATCCTTGCCTCATAGTAATTAGTTCTTAAGGTTTAATTCTTCCAGTTTATTGTAGAGAGCAAGATGATGTCTTTTGTAATTTCTTTTAGTTTATTTCCATCAGGTATGAACTAAACTCCCCATAGCTTGGGTTTTGTATATGTATAATCTATGAATTCTAATTCTTCTATCTAAGTTTCTTTGGGAATTATATGTTTTAATCTGATATTAGCTTCTTACTTTATATTTGCTTATGTGTTTTGATTTAATGTCTTTCCTAGAACTGATCACTTTAGGATTGTTTTAAGAGTAGTTAGATGGTCTCCTTGACAGGGTGTTTAACTATTGAACCACCACATAATGTCTAGTGTCGATAGCAGTTCTGACAAAACATACTTCTAACTAGATAGTCATTAGGGTTTGTTTTAACCATCGTATCACCAAGATTGCAGTATTTGCTTAGGGCCTTAGTAGCGTTTGATAACCCTATTTGAAATCACTTCTTGGTTGTGACGTAGCCCCCTTAGTCGCTCTCAAGGTCTAAGCTCGGGGAATTTAGAATCCTGACTAAGTATACCAAGAGCTAATATTCTCCCTTATTAACTAGATTTATAGATAGAATTAGAAGGATTAGTGCATACTAGCGAAACCTAAGCTATACTTCTCATCTCATATTTCTTATCTTTTACTTTATTATCTTTATTTTCTTAGTTTTAATTATTAATCTCGAAATCTCTTTGCTTTATTTTCTGTATTTTAATTATTTACTTTTACTCATAATTTCTACTCACGCGATTAACACACTTAAGTCCCTGGGAACGAACTCTATTTATCATTAAAACTTGCATACGTCCTGTAATACTTGCAGTACTGTGCCTGTCTAGGGTGAGAGTGCGTAGTTTCTTGGCTTATTTTAATCTTATTTTTATCACACCCTAGGCGACACCAGGCGGTCAACCGATGACCGCCCTTTAGTTAATTTAATTTTTAAGTAAGGGCGGCCCATTGACCGTCACCCTCTTCACGCGGAGGATGGGCGGTCTCTTGGAGACCGCCCTTCACATCAGATTAGGTTAAAAAGAACCCCTCTTCATTTTCATTCCATTTTCAATACCCCTTTTCTCTCCTACACTCACCCCCTTCATATCACATCCAAAATCTACAATTTTTTTATCAAATCCTTGGTCCATTCATTTTGAAGGTAATTATTCTATTCATTTGTTTTTATATATATATATCATATATATGTAAGAAAAACTAGGTTTTATTTGTTTTATATAGTAGTTGTGAGTAATAATTAGTTGTAGGAGTTGTTTCTAACAAGTATTAGGTCAAATTAGGTTTTACATATTGTCTTTGATTTGCTATTGATTATGTTGTTTGTATTAGGGTTTTAGGTAGATAAGAGTTTTGTGTGGATATGTTTTTATGGAGGTGATATTGTTGGGAGTGGTAACGGTGTTGTTGAGTATGCCGGTGGAAATTGTAAAGCGCTTATGACCGGAGGAGATATAGGGTTGATTGGTTTAAAACAAGTCGTATGTTTGACTTGTAATTGGAATGCAAATGAAGTTATTTTCGATTTGAAATGGCGATATCCAATTTCGTCAAACCCTCCACGGTATCATGCTATAGATGTTGGGGAGGATACGATCAATGCGATGATATGTGGGGTGAGAAACGGTCAATACCATGCTATTGAGATTTACGCCGAGATTAAAGAAATTCGTGAATCGCAAGCTTCTACTTCGCGTGAAAAGGGTAAAAAAAGAATTATGAGCGGGGTAACACATCCACACCTCTTCATCCGATTCGCGAGACAATTCGTGAAGATTATAGTGAAAATGAGGAAGATAGCGAAATCGAATCGGAAGCATCCAATGAAGAGGGTTTTCATTTTTCAAGTGATGAGAATGAAGATAGTGGATAGGACGACGATGATGATTGTTCTAATCCAACTCATTACAGTTTTGGTCCCTTTGATAAGAGCGAGAAAGGAGAATGTCATGATTGGCAACTAAGTCGACCATCTTCCATGGTGAACGGAGTTCAACTCATCTTGGGTGACCGATACGCCTCAAGACGTGTTCTTTTATTGAACGTGAGTAGGTGGAACCTTAAAAATCACAAGCAATGTAAAACTCAAAGGAAGAATAATAAATACATTGCACGCATTTGTGTACATGCTAAAGACGGTTGCGGATTTTATCTTCGTGGTATTTATGTTAGTCGAAGTAATGTGTGACAAATTACTAGGTTAGAAGAACATAGGTGTCAAACCGGAATTCTTGCATGTCTAAATCATCTCGATAAATCCTTAAAGTTCTACCGCAATGTTGGCCCACGTTTTTTGCACCATTCCACCTAAAAATACAAAAACAAAAGAACATTAATAATTCATTATTAGTAATTATACATGATTTTTAAAAAGTTAACTTACGAGACACTAGCGGGACCGTATCCACCTTTCGACCATCGCAGAGATCAATACGTGGTCCAGTACAATCCTGGCTATCTTACGAATCTCCCCGAACCAAGCTTCTTCAACTAGAGGAATTACTCGTGGGTCCAATTTCCACAGAGTAGTGGAGATGAGCCTGATCACCACACCTTCATATCGGCCCTAGTCACAAAAAAATTTAACAAATAAACTAAAATAAATTTTATATTTAAAATAATTAACTTACGTTAGTCACCGCTTTGCTTTTGTGTTCAAATTTCCCTTGTCTCCATAAAAGCGAGCCTGAATTGCTACTAGATGATGCCATTATACACTAGCATGAAACACGAACCGGTAAATTAATAAATGGACCAATTGTGCAATTATTTATAATAAAAAGGACCAATTGTGCAATTACCTAAAATTAAAAGGACCAATTGTGCAATTACTTAAAATTCGAGACACTAATTGTACAATTCACTAATACCAAAGAAAGGGAAACTTTTGCAATTAAACTAAACTTAAAGGACCAATTGTGCAATTATCAAAAATTAAAATGACCAATTATGCAATTACCTAAAATTCAAGGCCCAAATTGTATAATTAAAAATCTATTATTTCAACTAAAATTAACTAAAAGGACTAGTAGTGCAATTACCAAATTAAAAAAGGACCAATAGTGCAATTACCTAAAATTGTGAAATTAATCTAATAATTTTTTGCATCAATATAAAACGAAATTAAACCCATTTATACTAAATTACAAGCATGCATTCATTCATTATAATCAATAACAAAAAAAAAAGTTTTAGAAACCCTAACCTTAGGATTAGAGAAGGAAGTGCTTGAGAATGTGGTTGATTCACGTGGAAGGACTCGGAAATTGACCGATGGTGGCGGCAGCAAGGCGGTGTGGCGGTAGGGACGGTAAGATTTTCGTGGTTTTTGGTTGAATGAAAGAACTCCCGTAATGGGAGTTCTGAGATATTGCAGAAATATAAACTGCATTGAAGAGCGGTGGCTAGCCAACCGCCCTTACTATGCGGTAAAAATAACGCTAAGGGCGGTCGCTAGCCAACCGCACTCAAAATTAATTTTGTTCTTTGGGCGGTGGCTAGCCAACCACCCTTTCCCTAAACACGTAATTAAGGAAGGGCGGTCCATTGACTAACGCCCTTCAAGGAAGGGCGGTATACAGGATACCATCCTTGTGCCAAGTTTGAATTTTTTTTTGTTTTTATGCCAAAACGCTAAATATTTTTTAAAAAAATGCCAAAAATAAAAAAACTCAGGAATGGACTTTGCGGATTGGGCTAAATCTTGCAAGCTTAGTTAAACCCTAACCTTCTGTGTAAATCATTCCCCCACCATCTTCTTCACAGAACCACCCCACACACTCGGCTGTACACATAAAAGTGGGTGAGGCAACTTACCATTATCCATAAAAAAAAAAATCAAATTTATTGAATAAATCATAGACGCCGCACAACCAGTCTCCTCCGTTGTTGTATTGAGTGTTTTTTTTTTCTGTCCATTTTCTTTTTTATTTTCCAAGATATATTCATCAAATGATGGACTAGAGTGCCCATGATTACTTGCTCTGATGCTGGATTCAGTAAGCTTTAACGCCATATATGCATATATTTTATTATCTACTGCATTGTTCCCTATGATTTAATCGGTTTCAATAATACAATTTTGCACCAGTAATCCTCATTATACGTAATATATAATCGTTGACGAAAACCTTTTTCTTGGTGCAGTGAATATTCTATTTTTGAGTTGCAAAAGATTTCATTCTTCATCCTACTTGGCAAATGAAGGTCATCCCTTTTTTGAAGCAGAGAGTCTTCAACATTGGTTCAAGAACTGGCAATATTTGAGAAGGAATAAACTCACAGCAAGTACATTTGCAAGTGCCCTTGGCTTTTTTAACTATCGAAGAGTTGAGCTCTGGGAAGAAAAGATAGGGTTAACCAAACCCTTTACAGGAAATTTCGCTACCTCTGTTAGCAATATCAAAGAGAAAGAAGCCCTCTATAATTACATGAACTTAACCAAAAATGCTCTAGACTTCCCCAAGTTCAAAGTTCACGATAAAATGGACTGGCTTGGTGCATCACCTGATGGTATAATAGTTGACGATGTTTTCTTTGGATCGCCTTCTCATTCTCATGGAGTGTTGGAGATTAAGTGTTTGATCGATCCTGATCCATGGAAACGGTTACCTAAATATTATATTCCGCAAGCTCAAGGGTTAATGGAAAAAATGGATAAAGATTGGATTGAAATTTATTGTTGGACTGTTGAAGGAAATAGTAGTTTGTTTAGAGTAAATCGAGATCCGGAGTATTGGGAGATTATTGAACGAGCGTTAAATGATTTCTGGTGGAAGCATGTTCAACCAGCAAGGGACTTGTGCAAAAATAATTCAGAAATTATAAATACCGAAAAATGAAGAACTTAAATTACTTAAGCCACGTCCTAAACACGAGTCATTTTATGATATAATTTGTGGGACTAAAAGAGTTGTAGATAATTTCCCTGTTGCTGGTGCGTCAAGTTAATGGAAAATCGCAAATGTGATTATGTTGATGATATTGCTAGGATCATATGTTAGTTGTTCATTTTGAATTTTTGTTAAGCTTTCAGAGTCTTCATTTAACTCCTTGCTTCAAGGGTCAATTTTTGGATAGTTGAAGGACTTATCAAACAACTTTTTATGTTGATTATGACTAACGCACATTCTTGGGTAGTTTAAGATCATGATTTCACTTATAGTATTGTCTCATTTTGTATATTTAAAAAAGAAATTGATGTAGAAGATGTAGATCATGATTTCACTTATAGTATTGTCTTATTTTGTACATTTTAAAGAAAAGTTTATATAGAAAATGTGGCGAGTCATAATTATAAAATACAAGTAAATCGTTACTCATACTTAATCAAACCGGAAGGCGTCATGTAAATTGATTAATATTTGGACTGATAACTTACTTGGCATCCCGTGGGAAGTGGAACAATCACCTAACTTCAAGCTTGAAACGGTTTCGCAACTTATGAAAGAAAATTCTGATGAATGGAATGTTATTATTTGGGTCTTTACCCAAGTAAAACTGCTCCTTTTAGCTCAATTTTTAAGTGGGTCCTGGACCTCTTTATAGGTCTGGACAAAGACGAAAGTTGTTCGTCTTACTTCGGTAATGAATTTTATGTATTCACTTGTGTAAAACAAATGGAAGGTGAATGAGAAATTGAGTGTTAAACGTGAGGTATATGAAAAGTTTTGGAAAAGTAAGGAAATAATAGTGACTTAGTATATTGTTCTTAGCACTTAAGGTTTGGGCCCTGGGGCACCAGCTTTTGGGCTTGGGCTTGGCTGGACTATACTTTTTGTAATATTAAAACGTTGTCGTCTTTAACGTTCTAATTTTTTAAAACAACACTCTTCTTCCTCAAACGTCATCTCACATGTCTGAAACGTTGCAGGTCAAATTTAAACAGGTGCTTCTACACCTATAAATACTTGGCCAAAAATCATTTTCATTCATTTTAATAATTTTTTTCCAAACAAATAACATAAAAGAGAAAGATTAAACACCATTTAAAGTTCAAAGTTCTGCAGATTTTCGAGTGTTTGATATTTGCATTGTTGATCGTTGTATTCTGGAGGTTGAAGCCATTACAAAACGAAAGACACCAGTGCGTGGCTAATAAACCTTAAAGACATAGGATCCAATCCTAGCCTCGATCAGTAACAGGTTCTCTGTTCATTTTCATTTCTGTCATTTTGCATTTTTGTTTTTCCTTCATTTTTGCTTTCTGAATCAAAATAAATCAGTGGAGATAACATGGAACATGGAATTTATTGACAATGTGTTTCCTAACCCGACTAAGAAACAGATATCTAGAATCTCAATTCTACGAAGGTGAGGGAAGGACAAATTTATTTGGACCCACTCAAGGTTCGGGAAAAATATGACAAAGAAGGGGTGTGGTGTTCTCACCAGAAACATGATAACACAAATGGAGCAGACCTCAAGGGAAGCTGAGGCAGGTTACGCCGAAGCTTGGCCTAGAACTTGAAAATCAAATGTACCTGCTAAGGTCAGAATCTTCGCGTGGAAAGCGTGTAAGAACGCAATTCCGACAAGAAAAAACCTTAAACAATGCAAGTGCATCAAGGAGGAGTGGTACTACTGGTGCGACGAGCATGTACAGTTAGTCAACCATTTACTCTTGACATGTCATTTGGTGCGACAACTCTGGGAAGAATCCACTTTAGAAATTTGAATAGCAGAAGATCTCAACGAGAGCCTAGGTGATTAGGTAGTTAACATTAACATTGCCTACGCCAAACAAGGAGGGGATATCAATGCGGCATTAACATATAATATTCTAATGATTTGGAACATTTGGAAAGCCAAAATAAAATCAGTAATGAGAATGAAAATATTGATATTCAAGAAGTTGTTAGGACTAATACTGCATAAATGAATAATCTATTTGGAGATGATAAGCTTTTAACGACTGGTTCGGCTTCTTCTAGAGTAATTGGATCTTCTCTCATGGCTGCTTTTGAAAGTAAGTATTTGACATGTTCGTATTTTAAAGTTATTGTTGATAACATCCTCATTAAGTTTTCTAATTATTTTTTTAAGTCTTCAATAATTTATTTTATAAAAAAATGCCTAATGAAGTAATTATTTATAGAAAACATCTCTTTCATATTTTTCATATCTTTACTACCCTTATTATTAAATATATTATTTTATTTTAATACAATATTAATTTTTAAATATTAAACAAATATTAATTTGATTTATCCAAATATATAATTTTTTTATTTTTTTTGATTTTTTAGAATTAGTTATGACGATTTTAAAAAAAAAAATTACGGACGCGCGCGTGTTTATTAGTTTTTTTTTAATTGTTAATTATAGGGGTAGTTTGGGATGGGGCTGTTTTCAATAAAGTATCTTATTCTAGGTACCTTTTTCTAAATAAGTTTTTAAATAGGCATTAATCAACAATTGGCTCTCGTATTTTTGAACTTAGCTCTCATGCTAGATGAAGATTGTTATGTTCCTTTGCTATTACTACGTAAGCTTTTGCTAGTGTCATTTGTTCTGATAATTGTCTAGCGTATGATTTTTTGCTTGAGATTTCTTCAGTTAGATTTGAGTTTGGATTAGTGATTTCTTTTACTTCTTCAACAATCTCCTGAAAATTACAAGGAAATCGTGTTATAATTGCTCATTTTGGTAAGATGATCGTGTAATAAAAGGATTAATCATTTAATTAGGGTAAAATATCTAACTTAAAGGCGCAAAAAAAATTGACAAGTAATAACGCTAACAAAGGAAAGAACTAATAGCAATGAAAGTACAAAATAAAAATAAGAGATTAGATAAAAACGAGTTCGGGATCGTGTATTGTGGACTCCCTGCTCACGTCGGAATTACTAGCGCTACATTTCGGCTTGAAATGGGCCGTTAGGAGGGGTTACAAAGATCTTTATATTGAGACGGACTCGAGGGAGCTCCACGCGCTAGTGAAGGGCGGTGGGAGCTCAGGTAGTCGGCAGACTCATTTAAGTCGCGAGTGTAGGATTATTTTATGCGATCATCCGGGTTTTAAGCTTAATTATATACTTCGAGAAGCTAACTCATGCGCATACAAATTAGCCAAAGAAGACGCAAATGAGCAAACAGTGCATGTGGGATTACAAGATCCACCAGATTACCTATGGAGATTTATTACGAGAGATAGGAGCGAGTGCGCGGCAATTAGAATCGTTTTGGATTCTCATCTAGGATCTCATGTCGTGTAATTTTGTTCAAAACGACTTTTGAAGCCTCTTATGTATGCAAAAAAAAAGACCCATAAAAGTAAACTTAAACTGCAAGGGCAATGGCAGGAAAATCCTTCTAAACCTCTATCAAGTGAATTTAGTTTCTATCCTCAAAATCTAGGAATTACGTCTGAATAAACCAACAAATATATAGGGTTTTGTTCATTTTATCCACCAAATGTTATGTAAATTCCTAAAGTCTTTCAATTTAATTAGAAATTCACACTCCTATTGCCTATATCTAAGAATAAACCCCTCACCGGGTGTAATTTATAAGTTGAGATTGATCCAATATGTGTACATTAGAATGAATAACAAATTAATACGAGATAATTGAAAAAATAATTAAATTTAGACAATAACTAAGCAAGAACCCCAAAATCAAACAAAAGCCCTAATATTTAAAGCTTAGGGTTCATCATACATCATCCTAATCTAAATAATGGTCCAACTCATACTATAAAAAAAAGCATAATTGAGAGTTTGAGGTAAGAAAAATTATAAAGATAGAAATATTGTGTTGTTTGACCTCTTGCCTTTCTCTTATTGCTTCTCACTTGCTATAAAAGTAATAATAAGTAAATTGTCTAAAAAACAAAAAACAACTAATATATACTAGGAATTTTAGATGTTTAAGTCATTGGTCCAGGAAATAGGTCAAAAGTGGCTCGTGGACTTCTTTGTTGAATATGAATTGCTCAAGTAATCTTGTCAAAACGTCCATAACTTTCTTGTATCAACTCATATTTGATTTTCGTTTCTTCTTACACGTACTAGTCTCCAAGAGTTATCTTGTGTGAAAATTGCATGATCAGATTCATATCCAATTATTTGCTGTGATTTTTCCAAATTGACAAATTCGTTATTCCAGATTTAGTGCTCAAACTTCTAATGCTCTATTTAACATCTTGGCTTTTCTCGATCTCATTTCCACTTATTTTAGATGTTTCCTTAGTTTCTTGACTCCTTAGGTTGGCATCTTCATCCTCAAATCCTCTAAATTCTAAGAGCTACAAAATGGAAACACAAGACTACCTCAAATTACTCTAAAACACAGATAATCTTATATTATAGCTATGGATTCAATATATGTTAAATAAAGGATAGATACAATTTTTTTAATCACAAAATAAACCAAAATGATGTCTCAAAGTATAAAATTATATCATACAACACGAGACAGCGATGGTAGTACAAAGTATATAAACATAAATGTTATTATATATATGTATTATAGATGGCATGTGCTCTGATATGATGTGTTTTATCATACCTTTGTAATTAATTAAGAGTGATATTTATATACGTCAGGCAAATGATATTAGAACACCTATAGTAAATGGAAAAGGATAAATAACTCGACTATTGAAGTAACTTCATTGTCTAGATGTTAGCTCAACTTCTCAACGAACGTTATGCACATGTCTCATTCGAAGTAACTGTCAAACTGCTCTGCGAGACACCACACAAAGTGAACTGTCTACAAGGCCTTCGTCAATCTTATGTTTTGACATATACCATTTCTTTGGAGATGATTTCGAGGCTCTCGCCTTATTGGTACTCCATCTAAGATATGCTATGTAACACATCGGTTTTGGCCTAACTCTAAGGATAATTTTTGGTCTACCAAATTTTTTTCTGATATAACTCGTATATCTTTATTTTATAGATATTTTTGGCTAATGGCTATAAATTCTCTTTTACCTATAATTTCTACAAATAGGCAGAATAACGAGGTAAAATTGATTATAATGTCCTTAATAATTGGTAAAATACCCAACTATTTGGATACATCAACCTCCCCCTAACATTGGATTCTCGAGGGGATAACTTTGGCCTATCTCTAAGATATCCCTACACATGGGTAGGATCATTTTCAGTGTCCCAAGGATATTTTTGGACCAACGGCTGTTAATACGATTTTATCGTAAATATAATTATATTTATATTTATATTTTTATTTATATTTTTATGCTATTTACATGATAATGTTTTATGAAAATGATATAAAATTAGAATATATTATATTGATTTCATGTAATTTTGTAATTATTTATGAGACTACAACAACTCTAAATTTTATTTAAAATCAAAATAAAGTGTCATATTAAAAAAATGTTAAACTTTTATGTATTACCCTATAAATAAAAATCAAATTATTAAATAAATTATCGCTGATATTCTCCTTGAACCTTCATGGATTTATTATTTGTCTTTCTAATTTTGTATTCCATTTGTAAACAAAATCATTTTCTCAATCGTCAATAACTCTTTATTAGTATTTAATATGAATTATCTCTACTAATATATGAGACTTGATTTAATTCTAATCCCTCAACTAAAAAAAAACCCTAACTTCTCTCTCTCTCAACAGTCGCTCCCCTCAGAACAGCCGCCCCTTCTATCCATTATTCGGCCGTCGTCACCGGTGTCTCTTCGGCTGGTGATGGCGGCCCACCTCTGTTCTTCTTTTCCTTTTCTTTCCGGCGTCTGTTTTTGTTTCCTGGTTCCTCTTTCCTTTTGCTTTCTCCTTCCTCCTACCCCCTGTCTCCTCGGCTTTGATTCTACTCCCACCATTGATGGTTTCCTGGATTCTTGTTGCACGGCCATATCCGCCGTGTATTGGATGAAGTGGGCTTGGGCCCAATTTGAACCCTCCCTTTTTATTGAACGAACCCCCTTTTTGGAGGCTTGTTCTTCTTTTTCCATCTTTGAAGGCTACTGGTACTCCGAGTTCTTCGTTGTTCTTCTCCTCTGTGCTTACTGCTCAATTGATGGGTTCACCATTAGTCAGTCTTTTTTTATTTGGGCAAGTTCGGCAGCAAACTATGAAACTGGTTGGTCTTCAGGTTACATTTTCAGGTTCTGCTTTGCTTCCTGGATCTTGGTGTTCTATATTGCTGGTTTGGAGTTCTCTGTAGTTTGTGGTTTGAGTTGGGTTAGTCTGTGGAGCGTTGGTCTGTGTGTGAGGTTAGGACTTTTTTACCTTGCTTTTTGCTCTTCCTATCGTTGGGTTGGTGGTGATACACTTTGTGCTAAGATTCCTATTTCATCGGATTTTGATTCTCGGAGTTACGAGTGTTTGCCGTTCATTTGTTACTTTCCTGATTCTAAATCTTACTATTTGGTTATTTTGGCCTGCTCTTCGATTAAGTGGCAATTGGTGTGGCCTTTTCTTTGTTTGTTTTGGTTCACCGGTTGTCTCTGTTTCCCCTCAATCACAGATGGTGATTCATTTATAGCCATGAGTTTTCATTTAGTAGAATCTGATTTGAGAGATTTCAAGTGTTTGTCGTTCATTTGGGGCTTCTTATGCTCAGATTGTGCTTGTTTGTCTTCTCTGGCTCGCGTTTGTCTGGTGATGATAGAGGAGCAGCTTGTGTGTGAAATTGGAATTGCAGTAGCTCTCGCAGTTTTTCGTAATTGGAAGGGTGAAGTTTTTCATGATCTTGATCAGATTGACCTCAGTTTATCTAGTTTGGTTGCAGATACAAAGTTGATTCATAGTGATTTATGTCTCACTCTACATTCTGCTCCACTTTGCATTTCGTTTGTTTCGAATGCCGCAGCCAGTCTTCAGCCTATACGATCTCCAAGCCCGTGCTGCTCCTTGAAGAGCTTGCCCATCCTTGTTGATCTTGAGAGTATGGCTAGATCCCACACACATTTCTATTTTGGGATTAGAAGGACGGCTATCATTTCGACTGCTGGGTTTGCGAATGCTTTTCCTTGTTTTCCATTGCTTGGTGTTTGTATTTCGTGTTTGTTTTTTCTGTCTTTTCTGATTGTTTGTAATGTGTTGGGTTCCCCGCTACAACTGGAATGGTTTTCTTCCCTCTTGGTTGATTGTTCTTTTTAATACAAGCTTGGTTAACTAAAAAAAAAAAATTTAATTCTATTTCTTCTTCCAATGTGTTTATAATATATGTTCACTTTTTAAAATAGAGTAATTTAGTAGCAATTCACACCTAATATTTGTTTGAGCAAAACTAAGAAATTTTCAATAAATTATAAAACTGTATCCTAATTTTAGAAGAAGTTATACACATCAGTTTTGCTATCCTTGGGACTTATTCTGAATCACGGAAGCGCTTACAAATATTTATCAATTTTGCGTTTATCTAAATCACGACAAATTGTCACAAAATTTCCAAAAAAAATTTCATTCTACAGTTTGCCAAAGAGAAAAAAATCTCATCCACCAAAACTAAGATCAAATTTCCTGTCCAAGATGCTAAAATATAAAATAACCACAAGGAGTAAAAATAACTCCTCACAAAAAACAAAAATTCTCTACTTCTAACTCTACAATAACGCAATACATTGTTCAATAAATCACCATAATCAAACTATTTATATCCTTAACTTGTAGCACAATCTTGAATATACGGATGTGTAAAATTCAAATATTGTTCCCATAAAGGCTTATACCTAGTAATCCCTAGTTTCATCCATGGCTTCATATTTCCATTAAAATGTAAAGTAGCTGCACTTTCGATTAACCGATTATCAATATTTAAATCATACCCCAATCCTAACACATGCCATCTCCGATCTAACGGCTCAGTTAATCCGTAAAAAGCTAATAATCCAGGTGGCAAAGTCCCAAGCTTCCATAACATTCGATCACTATTTTGCTCAACCCAATAATGATACCTTGCTGTAACATTCTTTATTCTCCAAGACATTAAATCAAACACATTCATACCAAAAGCCCATCCACAAGCTTGTGGATCAAATTTCGAACTTATAAGTGGATTCGAAAAGTTTAAGTACTTGTAATAACGATGAAAAGCTTCTAAACATGTTTCAACTGCTCCGTTTACATTTCCATGTAGATCTAATGAAAAAAGCGGAGTTAAATCCTTTTGAATTACTAAATCATCGTCTAGAAAAACGATTTTTTCTAATTTTGGATATATTTCAGGGATATAGAATCGGAGATGATTTAGTAATGATAAGTATTTCGGATTTCGAAATTTCGGTTCCACGTTTGGATCGTTTAAACCTTCGAAATAGTATTTTTTTCGAATCTTCTTCAGATAATTGTCGGATAATCGGAGAATATGAAGCGTTTAGCCATTTGAAATGTTCGATATTTTGGATTTCGATTTCTGATTTGAAATTTTGACTCGTGAACCAAGCTTGCATTGGTCCGTATTTTATACTATTTGTTACGATATGGAATACGAGCTGACTCGGTTTATCTGAGTTCGAAATGGTTGAGTATATAAGTACTGATACTGCGAGTACATTATCGGAAAATATACAGAAATGGTGAAGATTATTGTCTATAAACGGAGGAGAGTTTTTGTTTTTGTTCGAATCAGGAAGTTTTTTTGTAAGAAAATCAGACATGAGTTTAATGTTTAAACAATGGAGGTTTTTAGGGAGTGATTCAGAAGCGATTTGTCCAAATATCGTACCTTGTATAGTAGCAGCTTTTGCACGTTCTTCAAGAGCTTGAATATGTGATTGCATGGTTATTAAAGTTGTTTGGATATAACAATGTGCATCTTGTACTTTAAAGATGAGAGATGATAAGGTTTTAACGATTGGTTCTCCTTCTTCTAGAGAAATTGGGTTTCCTCTCATGGGCGTCATGGCTGCTTTTGAAAGTAAGTATTGACAGGTTCGTATTTTTGAACTTAGCTCCCATGCTAGATGAAGATTGTTATTTTCCTTTGCTATTACTACGTAAGCTTTTGCTAGTGTCATTTGTTCTGATAATTGTCTAGCGTATGATTTTGCGCTTGAGATTTCATCAGTCGGATTTGAGTTTGGATTAGTGATTTCTTCTACTTCTTCCTTAATCTCCCAAAAATTACGAGGGAATCGTGTTATTATTGCTCATTTTGGTAAGGTAATCGTGTATAAAAGGATTAATCATGCCATTAGGGTAATAGATCTAACCTAAAGGCGCAAAAAAATTGACAAGTAATAATGCTAGCAAAGGAAATGACTAATAGCAATGAAAGTGCAAAATAGAAATAAAAGATTAAATAAGAACTAGTTCTGGAAGACTTGAATCACCAAAGACCCATAAAAGTAAACTTTAATTGATTAAGGAAAATGGCTAATAGTTATATTGACAGGAAAATCCTTCTAAACCTTTTTCAAATGAATTTGGTATCTATCGTCTAAATCTAGGAATTACTCCTAGATAAACCAACAAATATTTAGGGTCTTGTTCGTTTTGCCCACCAAAGGTTATGTAAATCCCTAAAATCATTAATTTAATAAGTAATTCACACTTCTATTGCCTATATCTATCAATAAAACCCCTCACCGGGTGTAATTTATAACTTGAGATTCATCCAATATGTGTATATCATAATGAAAAGCATATTAATACAAGATAATAGAAAATATAATTAAATTTAGACATTAATTAAGCAAGAACCCAAAATCAAACAAAAGCCCTAATATTTAAAGCCTAGGGTTCATCATACATCATCCTAATCTAAATAATGGGCCAACTCATACTATAAAAAAAGAAACATAACTGAGAGTTTGAGGAAAAAAAATTATAAAGATAGAAATATTTTGTTGTTTGACCTCTTGTCTTTCTCTCATTGTTTCTCACTGGCTACAAAAGTAATAATAAGTAAATTGTAAAAAAAACAAAAAAAAAAACTACTAATATATATACTAGGAAATTTAGATGTTTAAGTCATGGCCCAGAAAATAGGTCAAAAGTGGCTCGTGGACTTCTTTGTGGAATATGTATTGCTCAAGTAATCTTTCCAAAACGTCCATAAGTTCCTTGTATCAACTCATATTTGATTTCCGTTTTTTCTCATACGTACTAGACTCCAAGAGTTATCTTGTGTGAAAATTTCATGATCAGATTCATTTTCAATATTTGCTGTGATTTTTCCAAATTGATGAATCTGTTATTCAAAGTTTAGTGCTCAAACTTCTAATGCTCTTATTAACATCTTGGATTTTCTCGATATCATTTCCACTTATATTGCGGGTTTTCTTACTTTCTTGACTCCTTAGGTTGACATTTCCATCCTCAAATCCTCTAAGTTCTAAGAGCTACATAACTGAAACACAAGACTACCTCAAATTGCTCTAGAACACGAATAATCTCATATAATAGCTATGGATTCAATATATGTTAAATAAAGGATAAATACAATTTTTTTAATCACAAAAAACTACCAAAATGATGTCTCAAAGTATAAAATTATATCACACAATACGAGACAGCGATGGTAGTACAAAGTATATAAACATATATGCATTGTAGAGGGCATGTGCTCTGATATAATGTGTTTTCTCATACCTTTGTAATAAATTAAGAGCGATATTTATATATGTCAGGCAAATGATATTAGAACACCTATAGTAAATGGACAAGGATAAATAACCCGACTGTTGAAGTAACTTCATTGTCTAGATGTTAGCTCAACTTCTCAACGAACGTTATGCACATGTTTCATTCGAAGTATATGTCAAACTGCTCTGCGAGACACCACACAAAGTGAACTGTCTACAAGGCCTTCGTCAATCTTATGTTTTAACATATACTTTTTCGTTGGAGATGATTTCGAGCTCTCGCCTTATTGGTACTCCATCTAAGATATGCTATGTAACACATCGGTTTTGGCCTAACTCAAGGGTAATTTTCGGTCTACCAAATGGTTTTCCTGATATAACTCGTATATCTTTATTTGTAGATATTTTTGGCTAATGGCTATAAATTCTCTTTTACCTATAATTTCTACAAATAGGACGAATAACGAGGTAAAATTGATTATAATGTCCTTTAATAATTGGTAAAATACCCAACTATTTGGATACATCAACCTCCCCATCCTAACATCGGATTCTCGAGGGGATACCTTTGGTCTATCCCTACATGTGGGTAGGATTTCAGTGCCCTAAGGATATTTTTGGACCAACGGATGTTAATAAGATTTTATCGTAAATATAAATGATATTCATATTTATATTTTTGTGCTATTTACATGATAGTGTTTTATGAAACTGATATATAATTAGAATATATTATATTAATTTCATGTAATTTTTTAGTAATTTATGAGACTACGACAAATCTAAATTTTATTTGAAATCAAAATAAGGTGTTATATTAAAAAAGAGTTAAACTTTTATGTATTACCCTATAAATGAAAATCAAATTATTAAAAATATTATCGGTGATATTCTCCTTGAACCTTCCTGGATTTATTATTTCTCTTTCTAATTTTGTATTCCACTTGTAATCAAAATTATTTTCTCAATCGTCATAACTCTTTATTAGTATTTAATATGAATTATCTCTACTAATATATGAGACTTGATTTAATTCTATTTCTTCTTCCAAGTTTATAGTATATGTTCACTTGTTAAAACAGAGGAATTTAGCATACAAATTTTATCATAGGAGCTATGACATGCGATCCACCCCTAATATTTGTTTGAGCATCCATTATAAATTTTCTAAAAAATCAGAAATTTTCAATAAATTATAAATTTTATCCTAATTTTAGAAGAAGTTATACACATCAATTTTGCTATACTTCGATGAAGGATTTATTTCGAATCACGGACAACTTACAAATATTTATCAATTCTGCATTTATCTAAATCACGACAAATTATCACAAAATTTCCAAAAAAATTCATTCTACAGTTTGCCAAAGAGAAAAAAATCTCATCCACCAAAACTAAGATCAAATTTCCTGTCCAAGATGCTAAAATTCAAAATAACCACAAGGAGTAAAAATATCTCCTCTTAACAAACGAAAATTCTCTACTTCTAACTCTACAATAATGCAATACATTGTTTAATAAATCACCATAATCAAACTATTTATAATCCTTAACTTGTCGCACAATCTTGAATATACGGATGTGTAAAATTCAAATATTGTTCCAATAAAGGCTTATACCTATTAATCCCTAGTTTCATCCATGGCTTCATATTTCCATTAAAATGTAAAGTAGCTGCACTTTCGATTAATCAATTATCAATATTTAAATGGGTAAATAAGGTTTTGAGGCCTACTACAATTATGCTTAATAAAAAAAGCCCCAATTAGAATCCAACTACCCTAATTAGAATCCAACTAAAAAATACCCATAAAAACCCACCCTCTTCCTGCTTTCTCTCTCGACACAATTGCAGAAAAACCCTCCCTCTCTCCCTTTCTCTCTCCAACCACCACCACCACGAAGCTGTGACGAGGACCAGCACCACCACTGCTGTTGTTACGCACCACCACCACGAAGCTGTCCACTGCTGCGAGATCCACCGTTCGTGGCCAACCAACAGATCCACGAAGCTGTGCCAGATCAACCGCCGTTCTGAAGAGCAATGACAACACCACCCTCATCTCCTCCATCTTCTCCTCTTGATTTGCAGAAAACACCGTCGCCGTCCAGTTCCTGTTGCCTCTGTTCCTCTTCCAGCGCTGCTTCGTTCCTCTTGCCTCTGTTACTCTAGCGCCGCCGTCCAGTTCTTCTACACCACCACGAATCCATCGCGACAGGTTATTGCACCATAAAATCGCCTCTGCAGAACAAATCTACACCATCACAATCCTTCACCCTACAGATCCATACCATCACCATGTTCACACCACAGTAGAACTGCCACCATTGTCGCTGCCTGTAAAACCCAATAGCCCACTGATCTCATATCTAGATCTGTATATTCAGGGGGTACATACCCATTTTTTTGCATTTTTAGGGGGTATATACCCACTGTTTCGTGCTGTTTGACCGGGTATTCAGATCTGTTATGCTGTTTCAGGGGGTAATTGTGTTGTTTTAGGGGGTAAGCATTATAGGGGGTAATCGTGTTGTTTTAGTGGGTAATAGACCCACTGTTTTTGTGGGTATGGTTCTTCACCACCACGTTGGACTCACCACCACTTTGGACGGACCTGAACAAGGAATAAGGAACATTGAACTTTGAACAATAGGGACTTAATATGTAATTAAAAAAATAGTGGGTATTTACGTACCCCTTTTTTGCATTTCCAGGGGGTATATACCCACTGTTTTGTATTTTTCAGGGGGTATTCACTCAAGCAAGCTATTTTCAGGGGGTAACCACTATTAACGGGCCACAAAAGGTCATACATAAGCAAATTAGAACCATAAATTTCCAACAAAGGACTTATAATGTAATTAAAAATAAATAAAAATAGTGGGTGTGTAACCCCTAAAAATGTAACCAGAAAATCTCTAGTTAGGTCCTTAAAAAACATAACATTTAACTAGACCCTTAAAATTCTTATTTTTGAATTTGAGGCCTATAAAGGTATATTCCTCTATTTAAATCATACCACAAACCTAACACATGCCATCTCCGATCTAACTGCTCAGTTAATCCGTAAAAAGCTAATAGACCAGGTGGAAAAGTCCCAAGCTTCCATAACATTCGATCACTTTTTTGCTGTAACTTTGTTCTCCATGACATTAAATCAAAACATTCATACCAAAAGCCCATCCACAAGCTTGTGGATCGAATTTCGAACTTATAAGTGGATTTGAAAAGTTTAAAGACTTGTAATAACGATGAAAAGCTTCTAAAAATGTTTCAACTGCTCCGTTTACATTTCCATGTAGGTATAATGAAAAAAGCGGAGTTAAATTCTTTTGAATTACTATATTCGTCTAAAAAAACTATTTTTTTCTAATTTAGGATATATTTCGGGGATGTAGGATAGGAGATGAGTTAGTAATGATAAGTATTTCGGATTTCGAAATTTCGGTTCCACGTTTGGATCGTTTAAACCTTCAAAATAGTATTTTTTTCAAATCTTGTTCGGATAATTGTCCGAATAATATATAGCGTTTAGCTATTTAAAATCTTCAATATTTTGGATTTCGATTTCTGATTTGAAATTATGACTCATGAACCCGCTTGCATTGGTCCGTAGTTTATACTTTTTTTATGATATGGAAAACGAGTTGACTCGGTTTATCTGAGTACGAAACGATTGAGTTTATAACTACTGATACTACGAGTATAGTATCGGAAAATATGTATAAACGGTGTAGATTATTGTCTATAAAAGGAGGAGAGTTTTTGTTTTTGTATTTGTTCAAATCGGGAAGTTCTCTTGTAAGAAAATTGAACACGAGATTAATGTTTAAACAATGAAGGTTTTTTGGGAGTGATATAGAAGCGATTTGTCCAAAAACTGTACCTTGTATAGTCCAGCTTTTTCACAATCTTCAAGGGCTTGAATATGTGATTTCATGGTTATTAAAGTTGTTGCGATATCATAATGTGCATCTTGTGCTTTGACGATGAGAGATGATAAGCTTTTAACGACTGGTTCTGCTTCTTCTAGAGTAATTGGATCTTCTCTCGTGGCTGCTTTTGAAAGTACGTATTGACAGGCTCGTATTTTGAACTTAGCTCCCATGCTAGATGAAGAATGTTATGTTCCTTTGTTGTTACTACGTAAGCTTTTGCTAGTGTCATTTGTTGTGATAATTGTCTAGTGTATGATTTTGCGCTTGAGATTTCTTCAGTTAGATTTGAGTTTGGATTAGTGATTTCTTCTACTTCTTCATTAATCTCCTGAAATTTGCAAGCAAATCGTGTTATAATTGCTCATTTTGGTAAGATAATCGTGTAATAAAAGGATTAATAATTTCATTAGGGTAACAGATCTAAATTAAAGGCGCAAAAAAAATTGACAAGTAATAACGCTAACAAAGGAAAGGACTAATAGCAATGAAAGTACAAAATAAAAATAAGAGATTAAATAAAATCTAGTTCGGGATCTTGTATTGTGGACTCGCCGTTCACGTCGGAATTACTAGCGCTACATTTTGCTTTGAAATAGGCCGTCACAAAGATCTTTATATTGAGACGGACTCGAGGGAGTTCCACGCGCTAGTGAAGGATGGTGAGAGCTCAGGTAATCGGCTGTCTCATACAAATCGCGAGTGTAGGATTATTTTATGCGATCATCCGGGTTTTAAGCTTAATTATATACTTCGAGAAGCTAACTCCTGCGCAGACAAATTAGCAAAAGAAGGCGCAAATGAGCAAACATGGCCTGTGGAATTACAAGATCCACCAGATTACTTATGGGTATTTATTATGAGAGATAGGAGCGAGTACGCGGCAATAAGAATCGTTTTGGATCCTCATCTAGGATCTTATGTCGTGTAATTTTGTTCAAAACGACTTTTAAAGCCTCTTATGTATGAAAAAAAACCATAAAAGTAAATTTAAAACGATAAAGGGCAATGGCAGGAAAATCCTTCTAAACCTCTTTCAAGTGAATTTGGTTTCTATCCTCTAAATCTAGGAATTACTTCCGAATAAACCAACAAATATTTAGGGTTTTGTTCATTTTATCCACCAAAGGTTATGTAAATTCCTAAAATCTTTCAATTTAATAAGTAATTCACACTCCTATTGCCTATATCTATCAATAAAACCCTCCGCGGGTGTAATTTATAAGTTGAGATTGATCCAATATGTGTACATTAAAAATGAAAAACAAATTAATACGAGATAATTGAAAATATAATTAAATTGAGGCATTAATTAAGCAAGAACCCCAAAATCAAACAAAAGCCCTAATATGTAAAGCCTAGGGTTCATCATACATCATTCTAATATAAATAATGGTCCAACTCATACTATTAAAAAAAGCATAATTAAGAGTTTGAGGTAAGAAAAATTATAAAGATAGAAATATTGTGTTGTTTGACCTCTTGCCTTTCTCTCATTGCATCTCACTTGCTACAAAAGTAATAATAAGTAAATTGCCTAAAAAAACAAAAAAAAAAAAAAACTAATATATACTAGGGAATTTAGATGTTTAAGTCATCGGTCCAGAAAATAGTTCAAAAGTGGCTCGTGGACTTCTTTGTTGAATATAATTTGCTCAAGTAATCTTGTCAAAACGTCCATATCTTCCTTGTATCAACTCATATTTGATTTTCGTTTCTTCTCACACGTACTAGTCTCCAAGAGTTATCTTGTATGAAAATTGTATGATCAGATTCATTTCCAATTATTTGATGTGATTTTTCCAAATTGACAAATCCGTTATTCCAGATTTAGTGCTCAAACTTCTAATGCTCTATTTAACATCTTAGCTTTTCTCGATCTCATTTCCACTTATTTTAGGTGTTTCCTTAGTTTCTTGACTCCTTAGGTTGGCATTTTCATCCTCAAATCCTCTAAGTTCTAAGAGCTACAAAACAGAAACACAAGACTACCTCAAATTACTCTAAAACACAGATAATCTCATATAGCTATGGATTTAATATATGTTAAATAAAGGATAGATACAATATTTTTAATCACAAAATAAACCAAAATGATGTCTCAAAGTATAAAATTATATCACACAACACGAGACAGCGATGGTAGTACAAAGTATATGAACATAAATGTTATTATGTATATGCATTATAGAGGGCATGTGCTCTGATATGATGTGTTTTCTCATACCTTTGTAATAAATTAAGAGCGATATTTATATATGTCATGCAAATGATATTAGAACACCTATAGTAAATGGACAAGGATAAATAACTCGACTGTTGCAGTAACTTCATTGTCTAGATGTTAGCTCAATTTCCCAACGAACGTTATGCACATGTCTCATTCGAAGTAACTGTCAAACTGCTCTGCGAGACACCACAGAAAGTGAATTGTCTGCAAGGCCTTCGTCAATCTTATGTTTTAACATATACTTTTTCTTTGGAGGTGATTTCGAGGCTCTCGTCTTATTGGTACTCCATCTAAGATATGCTATGTAACATATCGATTTTGGCCTAACTCAAGGGTAATTTTCGGTCTACCAAATGTTTTTATGATATAACTCGTATATCTTTATTTTATAGATATTTTTGGCTAATGGCTATAAATTCTCTTTTACCTATGATTTCTACAAATAGGCAGAATAACGAGGTAAAAATTATAATAATGTCCTTAATAATTGGTAAAATACCTAACTATTTGGATACATCAACCTCTCCATCCTAACATTGGATTCTCGAGGGGATACCTTTGGTCTATCCCTAAAATATCCCTACACGTGGGTAGGATCATTTTCAGTGCCCCAAGGATATTTTTGGACCAACGGATGTTAATACGATTTTGTCGTAAATATAAATTATATTCATATTTATATTTTTATGCTATTTACATGATAGTGCTTTATGAAACTGATATATATTTAGAATATATTATATTGATTTCATGTAATTTTTTAGTAATTTATGAGACTACAACAAATCTAAATTTTATTTGAAATCAAAATAAAGTGTCATATTAAAAATAAGTTAAACTTTTATGTATTATCCTATAAATGAAAATCAAATTATTAAAAAAATTATCGTTGATATTCTCCTTGAACCTTCATGGATTTATTATTTCTCTTTCTAATTTTGTATTCCACTTGTAAACAAAATCATTTTCTCAATCATCATAACTCTTTTTTATATTTAATATGAATTATCTCTACTAATATATAAGACTTGATTTAATTCTATTTCTTCTTCCTATGTGTTTATAGTATATGTTGACTTGTTAAACAGACGAATATAGCATAGGAATTGTTATCATACGAGCTATGACATGAGATTTAACACCTAAAATTTGTTTGACCATCCATTATAAATTTACCAAAAAATCAGAAATTTTCAATAAATTATAATTGTATCCTAATTTTAAAATAAGTTATACACATCAGTTTTGCTATCCTTCGATGAAGGACTTGTTGTTTTCTCTCTCTAAAATTAATGCTCTCGCCTCTCTCTATTTTTTAATTTCTCTTTAATTAAATCTTAAACTTCCAATGCCAATTTCTTTCCTTTGGTGAGGTCTCATTACGTTTCTCCTTGGTGCATGTTAAATCAAAGGTTGTGTTAGCTAATTTTCGAACAATAGGACAATGAATTTGCTGGTTGGGTCTTTCTTCTATTCTTTTTTACATAATTTTGACCCTGGTCCTTTTATGATCTTAATAGCTATTAAGTTGATGGGTCTTTTGTTTCTTTGGTGGTGTCAATCGTATATTCCTTACATACAAACCTTGATTGTTTGTATGGTATTTAAGTATGGGAATATGGGTCCCGTGAAGGTCCATTTCTCTGATATTATAAGTTATGTGATGGTTTTGTGGTGTTTGTGGTATTCGAAGAATTGTGATATTTTGCTTTATGAAGTGGTTTATCTCAGAAGGCTGATGGGGTCTATCTCTGTGGTTTGCATGGCCATGCATTGGTCTAAAATGTTTTTTAAACAGGATTTGATTTTACCAAGATACGGCGGTAGCAGTCTTCTCACCACGCGTGAGAATGGAGTGTGTTGGAAGCTGGTTCGTATTGGAAAAGACGGAGGGAGTGCAAAAGGCTTTTTGCTGATGTACAATTGGTATATGAAGGAATTTGGGGCTATGAAAATATTATTGGTATCTATAATCAATAAGTATAAATGGTCAATCTGGAGTAACGTTAAATGCATATTTACCTTGAATACCCATGGAATTAAATGTCTAATTAATGGTGGAATGTTTCTCGGATTTATAAAGCAAGGAGACAATGACAATAGCTGTGAATATCATTTAAAATGGATCTTTTATGAGGGCTCAGAAATTAATTTCCAAAACTTTGGGGATTTTATTCCTTGTACAAGGATACTTTTGGAAGTTTTGGGTGTGTTCTCGTACATAAGATCTCTATCTGATCAGGAAGCTTTTCATACAAAAGACGTTTCATTTTTTAATTGTCCATTTTATCATTCCAATGATAATGATAAGTCCAAGACACTCAACCTTGTACAAATGGTGCGCATGCAGACAAGCTGGTATAACTTAAAATGGGTTTCAACTCCTTTATGTATCATTATCCGTACTCTATATATATATCCTCAAGTTAGAACAAATACACTCACAAACAAAATAACCTTTTCATATATCCCTCATTCGTGCAACATAATGTCAGGAAAAAACAATCACATCCTTCCCTTAGCCAAAGTCAAAACAGAAACTGTTCTTAAACTTGAAACATTATCTCTTTCCACTAAAGTATCCTCTGCAAAACCGGTGCTACCAGAATTCCTATTTGTTGCGAAGGTTGTTTCAGATAGGGTAATCCTATTTGGTGCTTTCAGGAAGGTGGTTTTGGAAACTTGGGGCATACGCTGTAGAATCACATTTGAAGAAATCTCGGAGAATGTTTTCAAACTGTGCTTGTTTGATCAAGAAGAGGCTGAGAGGCTCTTTTTCATTAGGCCTCTTCTTTGTCAAACAATGCATGTCATGATTGTTAAATGGGAGGACAACAAGGCTTTCAAAGATCTTGATCTAATCTTTTCTGAAGTATGGGTGCGGGTGTATGGGCTAGCAGGAACTCAAAATAATCTGGAGGCTATCCAAGTTTTTGGTGATTTTATTGGAGCTACTACTGAGATAGATTATCCGGTTGTGGATAATGATGAGCTGAAGTTTATCAGATTTAGAGTAAAGTTCAACACCACGGAGCCACTCAAGACTGGAGTTTTTCTTCAACAATTAGACGGAAAGGCATGGGTTTCGTTTGTTTACGAAAACATTGGTTTGTTTTGCTTCAATTGTGGAAAACTTGGCCACAATAAAACCACATGCAATCTAGCTATGGTGAGGCCTAGGTGGTCCGATGATGCGGCAAGATATTGTAATTGGAGCAAGGAACTAACTATGAAGAGTGAAGACAAAGTTTTTCACATAATCAGAAAGAAAGATAGGTGGGGACATTTCGACGAGATTATTCGTTTCTTTCCATTCCGTAGATTTGATAATGATGGTGAAGATGATGACGACTTTTACGGTCATGGTGGAGGTGGTAATGGAGGTGGTAATGCAATACAACCTGAGCATGCTCTCAATAGCGGTGGAAATATGGATGTAGCGAAGGGTAAGGAATCTGAAAGTAAAGCTTCAGGAAGTGAATCATCTAAAAGAAAGCGTGAAAACTCAGAAATGCTTGAAGAGGTTTACAGAAGCGTGAATAACCTTGAAGGACCTGTGGAACTGTCTGAAAAAAGGTTCCCTGGGCTGTTCAAGATATTTCGAAAGGAGCTGGGTGATATTGGTATGAGCATTGTTGTGAACAATGATACTATAAAAGAAGTTTTAAATGCGCAAGAGTTCGACGTTGATATGATGTACAAGGAATTCAAGAATGGTGCTGCAGATGATAGTGTGGTGGTTAACGACAACAACTCAATGATGGATAAAGGGAAACAGGTTATGGACCTTAACAAAAATCTCTGGGAAGCTGGAAGGGGCGAGGAGATATGTTTTGGAGATAATATGAATAACGGTTATATGAGCAATATGCAGGACGGTGAGAATTTCAACAATGGTGGAAAGAAGAGGTTCACGCGCGATGATTTGGCTAGTCCTGATTTGGAGGACTTTCAGTTCTATGATCAAATTGTCTCACCAAATTCTCAGTCTATTAACATTAGTGATCACCCTAGAATGGAAGATGTTAACAATCAAGAAGGCTGGATTTCAAACCCCAGAAGCCGCTCGTTTATTCCTCAAGTGAAATTTACTTGGCCAAAAACTTTAAAGCGGAAGACGGCGCCTAGTGGTGAAATGGGAAACCCGAAGCAGCAAAAATTCTCGAAAGATGACTTTATAGATATGGAGAAGAGGATCCTCGGAATGCAAGGCTTTATTGATGAACTCTGTGATAGTTTTTACGAAGTGAAGAACAAGGTGATTCGTGAGAAGCGTGGCTGTGACGGTAATAATTTGGTTCTAATGGAAGAATTCGAAGATAAACAGAAGCTATATTTTTGTGGTGGTGACGATTGTGATGGACATTTAGAAGATGGATCATCAGATTCTAGCAGCTCGGATGATGGGGGGAGCTCCCAGGGGTATCTCGAGAAGGAAAACCCTCCTCCAGTCTCTATTGCGGACGTCGGCCGGTCCCGTAAAGCGGCTGGGATTGATGGATAGTTTCTTGATCTGGAACTGTCAAGGGGTTCGGGCGCCCTTGACGAGAAGTTACTTCAAGTCCCTGGTTAGGAAGAATAATATTTCGTTAGCTTGTTTATTAGAGAGTCGTCTGAGACAAAAAGATCTTAAATCTTGCTCTCATCTTATGTCTTTTGATAATAAATTTGTGATCAACCCCGGAGGTAGAGCGTTTAGGTCTGGGGGGATTGTTGTGGTTTGGAAGGATTCTGTGTCTATTTCGATCTTGTACTCATCTTCAAATTTTGTTATTTTGGAAGTTAATGAATCGGAAGATGTTTCTTGGGTTTTGTGCTGTGTTTATGCTCCATGTAAAGATGAGGAAAAGACTAAATTTTGGAACTTATTACAGAAGAGAATTAAGCTTATTGATAAACCATTTATTGTCATTGGTGACTTCAATGACATCTCAAGATTTGAAGAGAAAAGGGGTAAGAAAGAACCTAATATTGATAGAATCTTAAAATTCAATGAGTTTATTAATGATAATCATCTTGTGGATATCCCAAGTAAAGGGTGTTTCTATACTTGGGATAACCATAGACGCGATCAAGAAAACATCAAAGAAAGATTAGATCGAGGTCTTGCTAGTATGGATTGGTGCGCTATGTTTTCGGAAGCTAACATCCTTGTACCACCGGCTATTGGATCGGACCACTCTCCATTAATCCTTAAAAGATTCAATAAAAAAGAAAGGTACAATAAATATTTTATCTTCGAATCTAGATGGATTGAGCATTCACAATGTAAAGATATAATTAGAGATAATTGGAAAACGAAAGGTGGTGAGACTAGTATTGAAAGATTTTGTGATAAACGGGACGCTACTTGCCTGGCCCTTCAAGGATGGAGTAAAAAAACCTTTCATAATAATAGAAAGAGAATTGAAACTCTTCAGAAGGAATTGGTATGCCTGAATAATGAACCTCAAACTGACGAAAATGTGGGGAAGGAGCAAATGATTAGAAAAGAGATTGAAGAATTGTGGAGAATCGAGGAGATGTTCTGGGAGGATAGAGCAAGGGATTTGAATATTAAGAAGGGTGATAAAAATACTAGGTACTTCTTTGCGAAAACCATGAGTAGAAGGAAGAGTAATAGAATTGTTGCAATTAAAAATGATGATGGTAATTGGACGGAGAATCCTAAAGAAATCAAGAAGACTATTAATTCTTATTACCAGAATCTCTTCAAAGAAAATCCGACAAGTGATGAAAATAATATAACACAATATATTCCGACTAAGGTTACATATTTGATGAATGAAGAGCTTACAAGAATGCCTTCCAATGAGGAAATTACAAGTGCTGTTTTTGATATGTCGGGTTCCAAAGCGCCAGGGCCTGATGGTCTTCCGGGTAAATTCTATCATGAGTTTTGGGAAACTATCAAGGAGGATATATTTAAGGTGGTCAATGACTTCTTTGAATCAAATCTTGATCTTAATAAAATTAACGACTCAGTCATTACACTTGTACCTAAAGGAGCAGCCCAGGAAGGTGTTAAAGATTATAGACCGATTTCTTGCGCAAATTTTTGCTACAAGATTATAGCCAAGATTCTTGCTGTTAGACTACAGAAATTTATGAATGATCTTGTTTCCCCCACGCAAGCTGCTTTTATTAAGGGAAGAAACATCCAAGACAATATTCTGATTGCGCAAGAAATTTCTTTTTTTCTTAATCGTAAAAGGAGAACCAAAAAATACTATGCTGCAATTAAACTCGATATGGAAAAAGCCTACGATCAGGTTAACTGGAATTTCTTGGAAAAAACGCTTATAGCAATGGGTTTCTGTGGAAAATGGGTCAAGTGGATTATGAATTGCATCTCATCGGTCTCTTTCCAAATCAAGGTTAATGGCCAGCGCCTTAAAAAGTTTAAACCATCTCAAGGCCTAAGGCAAGGTGACCCACTATCACCTCTTTTATTTTCATTACTTACGGAAAGTCTTATTAATCTCATTAACTTTCACTGCCGGGAAGGATCAATTAAAGGTATCTCTATAACTAGAAACTGTCCGAGTATTACTCATCTTTTGTTTGCTGATGACGCCCTCTTCTTCATTAACATTAATCCTAAAGAAATTGAAATATTCAAGCAAATCCTAAAAGATTATTGTCAAGCGTCGGGGCAGCGTGTTAACCTTGGGAAATCATCTGTTTATTTTAGTAAAAACACACCGATTGAACTTCAGAATGAGGTCTCTAATGTTCTCAATATTGAGAATACAAAAGATTTGGGCAAATATTTGGGGGTTCCGCTTTGTATTAGGAGAGCAAAAAGCCAGAACCTTAATTATATTAAAGATCGGCTACTTTCGAAATCCGCTAGTTGGGTGTCTAATCTACTTTCAGATGGAGGGAAAGAAACGCTTATTAAAGCGGTTCTGCAAGCTATTCCGAACTATGCAATGTCTATTTTTGAGTTCCCGAAGACGCTTTGTAGGAAAATGTCAAGTATTGTAGCAAACTTTTGGTGGGACTCGCCGAATCGTAAGAAAATCCACTGGGTTGCGTGGGACAAAATCGCGAGATCAAAAAAAATGGGTGGCCTTGGATTTAGAGACTTTCATAAGATGAATTTAGCTTTATTGGCGGCGCAGGCTTGGAGGATAATTAATAGACCTGACTCGTTTGTTTACAAAATACTAAAGGCAATTTATTTTCCTAATGGTGACATTTGGGACACGAAGTTAAGCAAGGTTAGATCATGGTCGTGGGCTAGTCTATTCAGAGGAATACAAGTTCTTAAAAAACATTGTATTTGGCAAGTCGGAAATGGTACAAAGATTGATATATGGGATCATTGTTGGATTAAGAAGGGGTTCTATGCTGATAGACCAGATAACCCCACTGTATCTAAAGTGTGTGAATTAATAAATGAGAGTGGAGATGATTGGAACTACTCTATCCTCAGAAGTATATTTTCGGAGGAAACAATTGCACTCATTAGAGAGATTCCGATTATTAAATGCAATAAAGAGGATACGATTATCTGGACGTGTTCAAAAAATGGTGCATATAATACTAAATCTGGATATCATACTATTGTTAGCGACCAATCGGCTGGTGAAGGCCAATCGCCGAGAAGTGGAGAATATCTTAATAGTGAGTTGTGGAATATCATTTGGGGGGCAAATGTTCAAGCTAAAATCCGGAATTTTGGGTGGAAAGTGTGTAAAAATGCCATCCCAACTAAGAATAATTTGGTTCGGAAAAGATGCTTAAATGAAGATCTTTGTGAATGGTGCGAAAGTGAAGGCGAAAATGTTTCTCATCTCATTCTTAAATGTCCGTTCAGCAGCGAGGTGTGGGCGAAATCTCCACTCCAAATTAAAATTGATATAAATATGCAAGAAAATGTAGAGGAATGGCTTGTGAAAACAATAAAGAGTTATTCAGCAAATGGGTGGGACAAGAAAATTGTTACCGCGTACGTACTCACGATAATGTGGAATATATGGAAGGAAAGGATGAAATGTTTTCATGAAAGGAAACCCTGGTGTATCAATGATATTTTCTACAGAGTCAAAGATAGTATGACCAGGCTTTTTGGGGAAGAATTGACCGAAGGAGCGAAAAATAAGAAGATTAAGGGAATGAACAAGGAAAGTAGCGATAACCCAATAGGTGATGATATTGCCGATATGATATGGTTGAGTGACGCATCAGTTAAAGAGGGAAGTAACTCCTCGGCTGTTGCGGCTATTGGGATTAATAAGAGTGGTGTCATTGAAAGGAAAATTAATGTGAAGTGTAAAGTTAACAAGGTTATTGAAGGAGAAGCGTGGGCCGTTTTGATGGCCATGAGATCATCGCAGGATCTCATAAGTCAGAGGGTCTCTTTTTACTCTGACAATCTTGAGTTAACTCAAGGAATTAAGAAGAAGACCGGGCTCCATTGGAACCTAAAACCCATCCTTTCGGAAATCGAAAGCTGGCTAGGTCAAAGCCCAAAGTGGGAGGTTAAACATATTAGCAGAAGATATAACACCACGGCGGACGCCCTTGCGAGATGTACGAGAAAGGACATTGATTTATCTAGCTGGACTGATCACTCGCTTAGTAATTCGGATATAATACTTAATAGGTTATGTAGGAAGTAATTTGTAATAGCTTGCTTTGACAAAAAAAAAAAAAAAAAAAGATGAAGGACTTATTCTGAACAATTAACCGCTTACAAATATTTATCAATTTCGCATTTATCTAAATCACGACAAATTATCACAAAATTTCCAAAAAAAAATTCATTCTACAGTTTGCCAAAGAGAAAAAAATCTCATCCACCAAAACTAAGATCAAATTTCCTGTCCAAGATGCTAAAATATAAAATAACCACAAGGAGTAAAAATATCTCCTCACAAAAACAAAAATTCTCTACTTCTAACTCTACAATAACGCAATACATTGTTCAATAAACCACCATAATCAAACTATTTATATCCTTAACTTGTAGCACAATCTTGAATATACGGATGTGTAAAATTCAAATATTGTTCCCATAAAGGCTTATACCTAGTAATCCCTAGTTTCATCCATGGCTTCATATTTCCATTATAATGTAAAGTAGCTGCACTTTCGATTAATCGATTATCAATATTTAAATCATACCCCAAACCTAACACATGCCATCTCCGATCTAACGGCTCAGTTAATCCGTAAAAAGCTAATAATCCAGGTGGCAAAGTCCCAAGCTTCCATAACATTCGATCACTATTTTGCTCAACCCAATAATGATACCTTGCTGTAACATTCTTTGTTCTCCAAGACATTAAATCAAACACATTCATACCAAAAGCCCATCCACAAGCTTGTGGATCAAATTTCGAACTTATAAGTGGATTCGAAAAGTTTAAATACTTGTAATAACGATGAAAAGCTTCTAAACATGTTTCAACTGCTCCATTTACATTTCCGTGTAGATCTAATGTAAAAAGCGGAGTTAAATCCTTTTGAATTACTAAATCATCGTCTAGAAAAACGATTTTTTCTAATTTAGGATATATTTCGGGGATATAGAATCGGAGATGATTTAGTAATGATAAGTATTTCGGATTTCGAAATTTCGGTTCCACGTTTGGATCGTTTAAACCTTCGAAATAGTATTTTTTCGAATCTTCTTCGGATAATTGTCGGATAATCGGTGAATAAGAAGCGTTTAGCCATTTGAAATCTTCGATATTTTGGATTTCGATTTCTGATTTGAAATTTTGACTCGTGAACCAAACTTGCATTGGTCCGTAGTTTATACGGTTTGTTACTATATGGAATACGAGTTGACTCGATTTATCTGAGTTCGAAATAGTTGAGTTTATCACTACTGATACTGCGAGTACATTATCGGAAAATATACAGAAATGGTGAAGAGTATTGTCTATAAACGGAGGAGAGTTTTTGTTTTTGTTTGAATCGGGAAGTTTTTTTGTAAGAAAATCGGACATGAGTTTAATGTTTAGACAATGGAGATTTTTAGGGAGTGATTCAGAAGCGATTTGTCCGAAAATCGTACCTTGTATAGTAGCAGCTTTTGCACGTTCTTCAAGAGCTTGAATATGTGATTTCATGGTTATTAAAGTTGTTGCGATATCATAATGTGTGTCTTGTGCTTTAAAGATGAGAGATGATAAGGTTTTAACGATTGGTTCAGCTTCTTCTAGAGTAATTGGAGCTTCTCTCATGGCTGCTTTTGAAAGTAAGTATTGACAGGCTCGTATTTTTGAACTTAACTCCCATGCTAAATGAAGATTGTTATGTTCCTTTGCTATTACTACGTAAGCTTTTGCTAATGTCATTTGTTCTGATAATTGTCGTGCGTATGATTTTGCACTTGAGATTTCTTCAGTTAGATTTGAGTTTGGTTTAGTGATTTCTTCTACTTCTTCGTTAGTTTCCTGAAAATTAATTAAGCTTGAATCATTGCATAGGTCTAAAGATAAATACTCTGTCTCTGATTTAAATAAAAATTGTAATACAATATATAGATTCAATATAAACTACACATTCTAGCAAATATTACTAATGGAATTTATCAACATAAGGAAAGTGAATAAGCATGACTATAGATTAAGGTTACTAATAATAATTTGACTATCGAATTAAACTAACATGTTGAAGAATAGTTACCATATCGGGTTGTTGTTCAACACGATCTAGTTGGTGATGATGATGATGAAGGACAAACAAAGCAGAAGCACCAATCATGAATAATCCGAGAATTGCCCAGATCCAACAAGAGAAATCTCTTCGAATCGGGCGCCGGTAATCGGCCGCCCGCCGCCGCATCTTTCGGTGGAATCTTCCACGAAGATTCCAAAATGACCAATTAACGGAAACTGGATCTTAAAATTGTGGAGAAAAGGTTAATCTTGTATGACTAAATCAATGATTAAGAACAATCCAGCTCTTAATTCAGACTGAAGATCAATACTTCCACGTTAAACATCAAATCATTCGGCAAGATGGGATGTGAAAATGAGCTCAGATGATGTAAATAAGAAGCGTTTGAATCGATAGCGTTGAAATGGTATTAATAATAGCAGTTGAATAATTTATGAAATGGGGTTAGGGTGCCGGAGAAATATAGAGATTTAGTGCGATGAGTGTTTGAAAATGTGAGATTTTTGGCAGCTTTTAAATATGAGTGTGAATACTGATTAGATGGTCCTTTTCGGTTCATTCTAACTTCTAAGGGAAAGAGTAAGAGGATGGGTCATTGTGTGTACTATTAAAAATCACTTGTCTCTAATCTTGGGTTCACTTATCTTGTACAAATCCCCAAAACTTATTATGAAAAGACCATGCAGCCTCGAATCGAAACAAACGAGTTGGAGTCTACCGAATCCGATCTAGTAAAAGTTGAACCAAATTAGAGTATGGTCTGAATGTACTCGAGGCAAATGGAAGACTTTCGCATAAGGAAACGTGTCTTGTGAGTATCCATTTTCATACGACCTATCTAATATTCTCATGATACGTTGTCTAGTGTCCTTAAAGTCAAACCACTTAAATTGCGGTTCTTCATACCCATATCGATTAACTAACAACTATAATGTCATTCTTTGATTCCTTGACATTGGTAAAGAGCTTCCCATAACTTTTTACATTCTGTTGGATATATTCAAGTATAAATGGATGAGAATACCCATAGGGTGCACCCCTGTTTGCAAACATCGACATTGATGACTTGTCGACTCATTGATAACACTTGAACCACTAATATGAGTTATTCCAAATCAACCAAAATACCCCCTTTTGTAAGTCTTGCACTCTACCCTACATATTATCCATATGTAATAACTCGATCACTTGGTTAATTGTCATACCACTACAAGTACAATTCATATGCTAGGTTGCAATGACAAAGCAATATTATGTAAAGTGGATCGTGTCAAGTAAAAAACGCAGTTTTGTTTCATCCAACCCATATCTAAGATGGACACTATGGGATAAGTTGAGAGAATTGGGACGAATAGTGCAAGGCAACCCTTGGTGTATATAGGAAGACTTTAATGAAATCATGGATATCAGTGAAAGATTAAGATACATTGTTCTAGATAAAGGGGCAAGAGATATGATTAGATGTGTCAATGATGAAGCATTGACATACATGTATTACCATGGTCCAAAGTTCACTTGGACTAACAAATATAACTTAGTAAAAGGAGAGAAGATTGTTTACTAAATATGAAGTGACAAGAATCCATTTCATTTATGAATACATATCATAATGTGGAGAAAGTGGGAGGCAGTTGGATACCAAAATATTCAAAACACTTTTAGTCTTTAGAAAATGTAAGAAAACCCCCTAAATAATTTCAGAAATTAGAATATTAGCCCCAATTTTTTTTTTCAAAATTTCAAATAGAACACCTTGGCAATTAAATATTATTTTGCAAATAATAAAAACTTACAATTTTGAATATTAATGCAATGTCATAATAAAACCGCCTAAGGGCACTTTGGACCAAAATAAACATCTCATAAAAGTTTAGGGACCATTTTGTAAATTTTTAGAATTATAATCATCATTTTACAAACTTAAAGAAGATGTTTTAAACTCATTTTGGTCCAATTGAACCATTTTAGGAAAATTTGGGGCAATTTTGTAAAGAAAGTTATCTTTTATAAGGAAAATTCTTCCATCCAATATTGGATGAACCTACACCAATTATATTAATACACATACCCCATGTTTTAAACTTACAAAAGTAACTAACTTATTAATCTAATGACATTTGTTTTGTTATAATAATTAATGGATGTGATGTGAATATTGGACCATCCAATATTGGATGGAAGTCTTACCCCTTCTATAAAGGCATTTCATCATTTTTGTAAAATCAGGGTTTTTTTGCACTTTCTAAAACTTTCGTCTCATTTTCGAAAACTTTCGTTTAAACCCGTCAATTCCAAAAATTCCACAATTTCGTTCACTTAATTCAATAAATAACTACTTGATCTTAACAATTCATGATCTGCATAAACATCACCCAATAATATATTTTATGTGAAATTGATACTATAAGTCCCTAATTTATCTCTAAAAAACTTTTGCCAGACAACCTCACATATATCATGTACCAAAGTGTCAAATAAGCATAAATCATTAACTCAAGGACTTAAACTATCAAATTCACATCACCCAATCATTTTCACAAACTTCATTAACTAAAATTATCAATTTCTCAAAAACCAGGGACTTATAGTATCATTTTCGAAAACAATATGTATTTCCCACAACAAATTCACAGAATTCAGGGAGTATTTGGATCAATTTCCCAAACCAAAGGGGATAGAATAACCTATTTCGCATAACATAAGGACTTATAATGTCAAATCCCCTAAAAAATTTGAATTACAATATCTAATTCACAAAAACCAATGACTTTGACTATCAAAATCTCATAAAACAGGTAGTTATAGTATCAATTCGCCTTATCAAGCACTAATAGTAACAATTTGGCACAAAATATGGACTTTCCATATCAATTTCACAAAAAACAAGGACAATTTCGTATTACAGCAAGATTTTCGCATAACAAAAGGGACTTTAACAACAAGTTTGAGATAAAACATGGACTAAAAAGAATATTACCCATAACTCCATCACCATCCTTCAATCCAAATCCAGAAAATCAACCATTTACAAGAGAAATTTACATACGAATCTCATTCTTCAACATAATATACATATAACTAGAAATATCAAATGAATACTTACACAGTTCGAATCTCTCAGTTAGAATTTAAGTATACAACATAAAACCATCTCAAACTCTCCTGATGAAGAATACCAACTCGGAAATCCACCATGGATTAATAAGAGAAGATATTACAGACTAGAGGACAATAGATTAGATAGTACATAATATAGATTCAAGAGATGCGTAAGGATGAAGATTAGAGGGAGAGTGGTTGGGAGAGTAATGATACGAGAGAGTAAAGGGTGTAAATGAGACGGGTGTGGTGGGTTAGGGTGAATTAATTTGGGACGGGTGGGGTGGGTTAAGGCGGTGGTATTATAAAAAAAAAATTAGTTAACGGTCCAATCCGGTCTAAAAGCTTGATTTTTTAGGGGAACCGGACCGATAAGACCTGACCGGTCCGGCTCGGTTCAGTTCCCTCCTATAGCTTCGGTTCGTTTTCGGTTCGGGAACCCGCCGGTCCGGTCTGTAGTCCGATAGCCAGCCCGAGTTTTAAGTATTTTTCTTTTTTTCCTCTTTTTTTTCCTCTTTTTTTTCCTCTTTTGTTTCCGTAACACCCCAACACCCCCCCCACCCCCCCCCACCCCCCCCCCCCCCCCCCTCCACCCTTGTTTCGATTCTATCTTTCTTTAATTGATAAAATATGGAGAATTACAAATGACGAATCTTTTATTATTTCTGGAAAAGTTACAATAACTATTTAAAAATTTACCTAAGCCAAAAGCCAAAATTTCTTATGGCGTTTAGTAGTGATTAAATATCCACCATATTTCTTGCCTTTACTTCGAACAGCAATTGTCATGCAATTAGCATTCTGAATGCAATAATCCACAGCTCTGGCTCTACTTCGTGTTCTATTATTACCGACAGGCCAAACCATCCTTAAACGCGACAATACTGATCGTTTTCTTTGTCCCATAACCAATAAAGACACCTTCAATCTCTTAGCAGCTTCAACAATTACTGCTCCCTTTTCTTTTCCTTCTTGCAACGTGATCTCCACATTCACCTAATCAATTGAAGGAAAACTATTCATATTAGTATATTGTTTTGAAATTTCATAAATAAGTAGAATATTAAACCTTAGACCAATATGATTTTCCAAAAGATAATGAGATTAAATACTCTTTAATTAATTGTAGGATTTCTACCCTTTATTATTGACACAATTTTTAAAGAATATCCTATAAAATTTGGTTTAACTCCTTAATCATAAAATATCCTGTCTATATTTAGGTGGGTGGTGGCTATGAAAGAATATTTTAGGGGTACATAGATAGATTACCTTAATCTCTTATTGTCTCTATTCTATATATAATATATTTCCAGCTGAACAACGGCTAACCGAATCCGCGTTTTCAATCAAAGAGAATAATTCTTTTGTTGTAAGAGTTTTATTGATTTTTAATAATTATAACAAGGATACGACAATTTTTTTATACTATAAAACGATGGCATTCTAAACTTAAATGAATGGTATTAACTATTAAGATAATTTTGGTACAAATTTACAAATTCTCCTCAGCTTCTTATTAGGAGGAATCCTTACTAATTTGCAATGGAGAAGATAAAAACTAAAATGAACATATATACATCACTATTAATTTTTTTTATAATTTCCAAGTTAAAAAGTTTTGTTAAAAAATTATACAACTAAATATATCTTCAGTGAGTTCAATATTTTTTTACTCTAAACTAATAACCAACCCCCTAATCCACTTCTGATTTCATTAATTCAATATAGATTTAAGAATATCTGAAAAAATTAGAACGATCCATGTCCGAAGCAACGAAAAAACAAGTTTGTTCCCCTATTAAATAAGAGGGTAAGAACGCATATAGGAAGCTGAAGGTGAGTGGGCCATGTACTGCCCACATCTTTAATTTGCAATTCAGACTTTCTCCCTTAAAGATTAGGATCAGTGTATCCGTCGGTGATTACCTCCAATTAATTCGTATATTTAATCTCCCACCCATATCATTTTCAATTACTCTCAAAAAATTAATTAGAAACTTGAATAGATTGATCACAAAAATATTCACTTAGTTCAGATAATGTCCTAAATGTACTTAGAAACATAAAATAAACACAAATTGGGAAAGACCATGAAATATATATAATTCAACGTCAAATTTTACTTACACCGGGTTTTTTATCTACACACAAATTCTTCATTGATCGAAGTACTTCAAATGCCTTTTCATTTTCTATGCTCGAGTCTACCCCTGCAAAAAAAAGTACACATCTTCATAATCAGAGGCAAGTTTATGAGTGACGGGATATTTTGGGAAGAAAAGAAAAAGCAAATATATAAATATACCTGGTTTCGGTGGCTTGGTTACATGCAAAAGAATCATGGTATCTTCAACTTGAAGAGTATGAGAAAGTGCCCATTGGAGAGCAGTTTTTGATTCAACACCTGAATCCACCACTAGCATGACTCTATTCCCACTTTCAGAACCAGCTGGCCTTGAATAACAATTGAAGCTCATTTCACTACTCTTATTTGAAAAATCTTGACCACTCTTCTCATCACGTTTAATCAAACTATTTGTTTTTCGATACCGGTGAGACGGTGAAGGGACGGGGCTACGCACACGGACACGCGCAGCTGCACGGCTCATGCAAAATCCCGCGAATTTTGATCGCACTTTGATCATTTTCAATACTACAAGATGCTTGATTTTTGTACGAAAAGTGAGGAATATATAAGAGTTAGTTCGATTAGGTGGTGAGTGTTTCTCACTTTTGAAGGGTGTGGTTTGTTACTAGACGTGGCTAGCATGAACTTGGAGACTAGTATATTAAGATGACTTGAAGTTTGAAATTGAATTACTTTATTTGGCTAAGCAGACAGGAAATAGTGAGAAAAAGTATTATCTGCACGTACTCTTTGGAGTTTATGTACTGTACAACGTGCTCACCTTAATATAGTGTAGAAATTTTGTGCGCGAAAGGAAACAATTAAGAGGAAATTACTAATAAAATCCCCAAAATTCCAAATATTACTTACAAAGTCTTAACTAAATTTTTTTTCTATAAAAAACTTAATTTTGATTTTTTGGTTGGTTTTATCCTTATACTTCTATTAAGTTTTATCATTGGTACGCACGAATATATTTCGTTTCTATATTTTGCTATTTGGTATGTACCAATATTTTATGTTTGGTACGTACCAATATTTTATGTTTGGTACGTACCAATATTTTATGTTTGGTACGTACCAATTATATATCTATTATGTTTGTTTTATCAATTTTTTTTATAATTGTATGATAGGTCCTTAATAGCATTTTTGTAAATTTAAATGGGTTTTGTCCATGTCCAAAATTAACATCCGTACTTATTTAGATAACTCAATCGAAACTACCGTGTCAAGGTCCTATTAGTGTGTGTCAAGCTACCGTCAAGGTCCCTTGGTAAGTGTCAAACAACCGTGTTAAGGTCCAATTGGTATGTGCCAAACAAAAAAATTCTGCAAAAACAATTCAAATAAAATAAAAAAACACAAAACATTTGAATTGGAACAAAACAAAAAGATAGTACTAAATTCGTACGTACCAAACGGATCTGATTGGTACATACCAATAAGATCCAATTGGTATGTACCAAAACGATCTGGATCTAAACAATTAAAAGCATATAAACCATCTCCGGGAGTTGTGCCAAGCAATTGTTTTCTAAAAAGAAACAATTTAAATAAAACAGTAAAAGAAAATTAAAAAAGATCTATTCACACTCACATATACAAAAAACACAGTCAATTAGTACATACCAAAGTATACATAATATTTGAAAAACCAATTCAAGAAAATCAGTATAAGACTATGAAACATTGTTTTATGTTAAAAACAATGAATCATGATAAATCCTTCACACTTAATTGAAACAAAAAACAAAAAGATTTTTTTCACACTCACACTCACACTGAAACAAAAATCAAACCAAAAAAAATAGTCTCACAACCACAAAATGGCATCACTTCTCACAATAAAAGCCTTCCAATGACAAAAGTCGTTGCAAATATTTGACAAAAAAAATCTACTGAAAAAAAAAAACTCTTCACCATCTGAACAGAAAAGAAAAAAAAACAAAAAAACTAATCTATTCACTTGCAGGAATCTCTTCACACTTGCATCATATGAACAAAAACAAAATGAAATCTCTTCATACTTGCATCATAAGAACAAAAAACAAAAATAAATCTCTTCACACTTATATTTGGAAGAAAAAACAAAAAGAAATCTCTTCACACTCACCAAGAGAATGAACTGCTTGCGGCGGTTTTCTTGTGCAAGAGAACAGCGAAGGTGAGACGGTAATTAATGGCGGCGGTTTTTGTATGCTGGAGAGCGGTTAAGGTGAGAAACACCATTGGCTGCGGTATTCTTGTGCACGGGAGCGACATGATCTCTTCTCCAGAGAGCGGCTAAGCTAAGTAATAAAGAGATTTCTTTTTGTTTTTTGTTATGATACGAGAGAATAGAGAGGCAAAGGAGAGAGAAAATGAGGGATGAGTGAATTTGAAATTAAACCCTAATGAGGTATTTTTTTTCACTAGAATAAAAAAAAGAGAGGTTTTTGGTCTTATAATTTTTTTTTAGTTGGATTCTAATTAGTTGTTAGAGAGGCTTTAATAAGAACAAACAAGGTTGTTATGGGCTTTTATAAATAAAAACCCTAACAATTAATCACCAACCAAATCGAATTTTTACTTGGAGGACAAAAGAGTAAAGATATTAGTAATGAAATATATCACCTACATTTATACCATCAAAATATCATCTTATATAACATATTATTATTCTAGTTTTTATAAATTTTTTATTTAGATTATTTTTATTATATCAATCTAAATAAATATACTTAATATATCTATTGAAAAATCAATACAACCATGGTTATCTTCTTCAACAATTTTTTTGTCGACCGATTCTAACTACTCGACAAGCAAAAACAAAAAAAAATTCAGATGACATCAATCAACAGAAAACTAACCACCACGGAGAAATCACTCTGTAATTAAAAAAATCCTTTTTATTCTAATTAAATTAAATAAATGTCTGATTTTATTTTTTGTGAATAAAAAACATACAAATTCCAAAAAACAATTTTTTAGAATTATCTAATTTAAGTAGAATTACAGCCGTGTTGTTTATTATGTTTTATAACAAATCCTACCATGGTCATATTATAACTGTCGGAATCCTTATATCGTATGAGGAGTGATGAGCTAAGTTTTCAAAGACTAGAAGAAATACCACAAATAGATGATCAATGGCTAATTTTTTTTTGTCAAGTTAAAAAGAGTTATGGATTATTACAATGATTCAGAGATTGTTTAAATAACTCTATACTATCCTCTACGCTAGTACACGTCCAGTTATCTATACTACTAGTTTTCCGTACTAATTTTGCCGCCAAATCCGCGATTGTGTTATGTTCTCTTTTTAAGTGCCTTACATTCCATTCAGGGAATTTTGCGATCCATTGCCAAATAACCTCAATCATTGGCCGAATCGTCCAATCAATTCCTGTTTTTGTATGAATACCTTGAACAATTTCAAGGATATCGGTGTAGAAGATGATTCTTCTACAGTCAAGCTCTTCAGACCCCTTCATTGCTTGCAAAATAACCCATGTTTCGCCATCCTTTGCACTTCTGAAAAAGCCCCTTCTGTGTTTTATTTTTATTATCTTTTTATCTTTATTGATTCCGATCGAAACGATTCCAGCTGGTTCATGTTTGGCGTTGAAAGATGTATCGTTATGCAAATCATATCCACTTGTTCCTCTGGCTTGTCATCTTTAATTTCATAACCTGATTGTCTTTCTCTATGGATAATACGCTCCCCCAACTGTCCCTGATTTGTTTTGTATAGTCTATCGATTAATCTAATACTGTTATTGATGATTTCAGAAATATCCCGATCAATGGCTAATGAATTAAAAAGATCAATGGCTATTCTCACCCCATCACTTCTCATATGATAAATCCAACAGTCATAAATGTTTTATGGGGATAATGTTTAATTAGTTATACGGAAAGTGAAATTATTACTAATTAACTACAACTACAAGTTAATTTCCAATTAAGAACAAAAAATTAGAAGACTAAAAAAATACCCATAAGTCTACTAATTACTAGTTTAATTATAGGGTTAATGCCCAATAGGCACCTGCCACCTTACACCTTACGCCCTGGTCTATAAAAGATACCGTTTTTTTTTTAAAGAACAGTGAGTTATGGGAAGCTTCCCAAAACTCAAAATCTGAGTTTTTTAAAAGCTTCCCATAACTCAAAATTTGAGTTATGAGAAGTTTCCCTTAACTCAAACGATTTTTTTTATGAGAAAGAAAAGGAAAAAACAAAATGTATATGGCCTTTTATGGGCAAAAAAATTATGGTTGGGGTGAGGAGAAAATAATTTTAACTTGAGGTGTTTCTTGGGCATTAATCCTTAATTATATATATCATCCAATTCTTATTATGTTCACCATTTATTATATAATATTTATTTATATATTTTATTCACCAACACCTCCACCACCACCATCCCTACCCCCACCACCCCCACCCCCACCCCACCACCCCTACCACTCCTCTACCACCACCACCACCTTCACCTCCATCACCACCCATCACTACTACTACCATTGGTGGTGGTGGTGGTGGTGGTTGGGTGATAGGGGTAGGTGGTGGTGGTTGGAATGGTGGGTATAGGCGTGGTGGTGGTTGGAATGGTGGGTATAGGCGTGGTGGTGGTAGCGGTGGATGGTGGTGGTGGGTGGGGGTGGTTGTGAAGAAATAAATTATTAATATTATATAATAAATGGTGAAGATAATAAGAATTAAATTATATATATATATATATATATAATAAAAGTAATAATTTTTAGACTTATGAGTATTTTTGTAATCTTCCATTTTTTTGTTCTTAATTGGGAGTTAACTTGTAGTTGTAGTTAATTAGGAATAACTGCACTCTCTGTATAATTAATTGGGTGTTGCCCCAAAATAAATAAACAATACGATTGTAATTATACTTAAATCAGATAATTCTGAAAAATTGTTTTTCAAAACTCGTCTGAGTTCTATTTCTAAAACATAAAATTAACAATTTAATTAGAAAAACGTATTTTTCTTAATTTTTTTTGAGACAAAGTGATTTATCCGTGGTGGTCAACAGGCAATGATATATGATGCCATTTGATTTTTTTTGTTATTACTTGTCGAGTAATCGGAATTGGTCGACTTTAAAAAATAGTTGGACAAGATGACCATGGCAGTATTAAATTCTTACTAGATATCTTAGGTAAATTTATTAAGATTGACATAATAAAGGTAATTTAAATAAAAAATATCAAATAAAATAAAAAATGTATAAAAGGTAAAATAATGATTGTACCTGTCATGTAGGATGTCATGTCACAGGTGAAATTCGGGTGGTATATATCATTATTCGATAGATATATATCACCCCTATTTGCTCACCTATATATCACCTTTTATGTGGAGGTTTTAATCACCAATTAAATCGTTAGTCTTTCCTAATTGATTATTTTCTCTCTCTTTTGTTTAATGCCACATAAGGTGACACATAAGAGGTGAAATAAAGGTGAAACAAATAGAGGTGATATATAACAATGCTCAGGACAAAATGATAGGTAAGAGATATGTATCACACATATTTATTATTCAGATGGTTGTTATAGGCAATTTTTGCATTTGGATGCCTAATTGAAACAAGATCGAAAAGTTTCACCGGCCGATTTAGATCCGGGAGACAAAAGTTACTTCACCAAGCTTCCTTCATCAAGGAGTCACCGGACCCCAAGAACCTCACGTCTTGGGTAACCCCGGATGCCGGGTCACTCTTGATCATACTAGCCTTACGCGAGCTCATGACTTACCGGTTGATGGTCTCCTTGGAGCATCTAAGGAGGATAAAAAGGTGATTTTCAATAATTTTTGGGAAACAAAACCCTATATCAGATACCATTATTGAGGAAGAATTTGATGAAACCCATTTGGTGGCTATGGAGGGACAAGCTTCCCCGAAACAAGAGACTAGTTTTCCATTCTTATAGCTTATTCAAGGTCTTCTCCTAGTGTGGGGGAGGCTTCGATTCAAAGTCCCGGTAAATTTAGTGCAAAATTTGCAAATCTAAGTGCATTTGATATATCTATTGAGTCCAAAACAAAGTTTTGTAAACCTTGTCAAAGATTTGAAAAGAGAGTAGTGGAGAAAATTTAGGGATAACTTGTTGATCACCAAATATTTAATAAAATGCCTAATTCAAAATATTTCTGAAGGAGCCTAAGGAGATTTTAGTTGAAGGCTCTTGTGCATCAAAGACTGTGGTCCAAGGAGGGTGTGAGAGGATCATCGAGGGACCCGTGAAGTTGTCCGGGAACCTCGCCGTCAATGCAAAGAGTCTGAAAGAAGCCCACTCAACTAAATAGGAAGGTGTGAAATTGGATTACAAAAATGTTCTTTGAATAATCGTAAAGTTTCGATTGGAATGGAGCTACAATACTTTAAGGTCGTTGAAGGTGAAATGTTGCAACTTTTGAAAATTGATGTTTTGACAATTGAGTAAGCGTTTGGGTTTCACTTATTGGTTATGTGGACGGTAAAAAGACGCCGGATATGGAGGATATTCAAAAAATCGTGAAGGATTTGAAGGTTAGGATGATGATAAGAGAAGTATAGTCATAAAGGGATCTTTTATGGATTAATTATAGATCAATTTGTTAATCAGGTAGGCTTCTTTTGCTTACCGAAATTTCTGACTTTTTTTACTTTGGGTATATTGGAATCACTAAGATACCGACATGGGTTACACTTCGAAATCTTCCGGAACAAGCTCAAACCTTCTATGGGTTAGTGATGGTTGCTTCACAAGTAGGGGCAGAGTCAAGAATTTTTGTTAGGGAGGACCAAGGAGGTCGGGGGCAATGTTCCCGGAAAAAAATTTGCCTTAATTTTCATTATAAGTCAATATATTGTGTAAAAATTGTAAAATAGGTCCTTGAAAAGACCTATTGTGCAATTAGCTGGAATACAGGGTGTTTAGTGGAATAATTTGAGAAGCATAGCACCTCAGGAATCACGAGCTGTTGACATTACTCTGCAGTCAAGTACTAGAGCAGATGGGATGAACAACTCGCATAAGGTTGTTGCTGTTGAATTAATAGTGGAATCTTCTTAACAAAGAAACCTTTGTTACTTTTATAGACCAGGCAATAGTGAGACTTTGTAAGGGCGTCCTAATTTTTTACTTCCAACATCCCAATTTACTTTTTATAGGTATCTAGCCAAGGGCACAGCTATGCAATAGACAACACAACTCTCCCACATGTGATTAAATATACATTCTCAACAATGGTATAATATCATAGGTCATTCTACTCAATACTATATAAATTTTACGATAATAACATATTTCTTAATACATACAAGGGCCAGGATCGTCTACTGCTTCAACAAGTTATAAAAAAGGGAGGTGCATATAGTGAATTTGAGTCATTATTGACATGCAATATTACATACAAGATAAAGTAATTATGTAGTATGCGAGTCATTCAACTGGCTACTACATGAACATATCATACGTTAATGCGGAGCATCCAAGGCGGCATAGTAGATTGATTTTCTCTTGGAATTCCTTCAGTTTCTCCGTTTTCCGGAGTAGCCTGAAATGTTTCACTGCAAGCATAACCGCCCGATTTTCAAGTAGAACATGATCAGATACAGGTTTTGGTTAAGATTTCATTTCTTTAAAATCAGACAAAAAAACGTACCCTAGATTCATGGAGTTCAAAGGTTGTACATTTAGAACATATGAAGATGAGTTAAGGTCATGGTTTTGTTGCTCCCATTGAGCCTGCTGGGCTAGTTCTTTCTCCTTCTCTTTTACCTTAAATACTCATACCAATACATGTAAGTGCAAATGTTGCAAGATATTTCGCAAGTTTAAACTATAAAATTAGGCCAGAGGCTGCATTTAAAGAATTTTTCAGATTTTTAAAATATATATTTAAAGGAGACAAATATAAATCACCTTCTTTGCGAGCATATTGTTTTGCTCCTGCAATGCCTTATCCTGCCAGAGAAGCAATAGATGATACTTGATGAGAAACTCAAGTGAAACTATTTGAGCATGAGAACAATAAAACAGGATTAAACATAAAATTTATAATAATAGTATTTAAATTTCACCTTTTTCTGCATATCTGAAATGGCTTCATACATAAGCTGGTTCTGCAAGATAAAGATTTTAAGAACTCATTTCTTAGTAATATTTCAAAAAAAGACCAGGATATTAATTACTTGTAGACTTTTGATATAAATCGTTCCATTTACCTTTCTCGCTCGAATGCGTTTGAGCGCTACATCAAGTTGTTGTTCCAAATTTTGAAGCTCTTTGAGACTCAATGGATCTAGTTCCTCACCCATGTAATGCCTAACGAGTTTAAAAACATTTGAGATAAGATAGATGAGAGTTCACTTACATATTGTTATGTAGTAATTACCATTTACTCTAAATGTTACCGTAGTCACTTATCTTTTACACATCTTACTAAGTTAGCCTCTTGTGTTTGTTTTGCAACTTTTTAGTCCTATCATATTACTTTTTTTTTTTTGTCAATATCACGTCAGTAATTTACATCTCTCATTTCTTCTGACAAAATTAACTAATTTCGGCTCTCTAATTTAACGAAAAAGAAGAGATAACAAATTTGCAAATATGAAGATAAATGACCAGCTTCTTAAATATGTAAAGATAAATATAAAACGAAAATAGAGAAATTTTAAAAACACTAATTACAAATATAAAGGACCATTTTAGTAATTAACCCTATTATTATATTATACACACCTTTGATTTTTCTGTAAAATCTCAATTCTAGCCTTCAGCTTTGCGTATTCGAGCGTCCAGTTTGCCTGTGCATCATTAAATTTTCCTAAGTGTACGTAACAAAATGGGCAATTGAATTGAAAAATACATTTTGTAGAGTGTTTTATGTGAATACTTAAGAGGACAATTGAGAAGTGCAGTAAAAATGAATGCTCACATTACAAGCTCATGAAGTAAAGAATAAACAAAAGACAAAAGTTATCTAAGAAAATCCTACAATCTAAATTTTCTTAATAAGAATAAGAGAACAGTGGAAAATATGAAAGTAGCCAGAAAAGAAGAGAACAATGTTGAGGCCATGCGAGGAGGTAACCTTGATCATGCACGGCACAAGGAAGAAAACAACTGAATTACAAAATAAATCAAAATGGTGTGAAAAAAGAAAGAGTACTAATAATGTATATATCACCTAGAGTTATACAATTCAACTGATTGTTTTTAAATCATCAACTCATCTTTTGTTTTCCTTTTATATATATATTCCTTTAGTTACTCAATCCAACTATATATCTTTCCTAATTCATTTTCAATCTATAACTATACCACATTATGTATGATACTTTGATATAAATCTTAATTTGGGTAGCATATATCATTATTGTAAGAAAACTTTTGAATTATAGAAATACTGTATGACAAATAAAAAACTGAACACTTAATTGATAAATTTATTTGTCTAAATGATTCCTACAATTGATCATCATTCTTTTTCTTTTTTTAGCTTGTTTTGATCGTTATTCTTGGAAGTGTAGGTTTTCTTTAGATCCTATATATATTAATATACATAGGTGGTATAAATTTGGGTTTAAGATTGTTCAAATATACATTTGTTCTTTGCCAGTTAAGCTATTCCTTGGTGCGGGAATAAGAAACATTAGAGAGCACATTGTGAATAGATTAGTGTTCAGTACAGTACAATGGAATAAACATCTGTATATAAGCCTAGCAATTTGTTGAACAAAAAACCTAACTTGGTAAACAATAAAGCTAATACTATGTTAACATGGGAATAATTTCCTAGTCTAATGAGGTAAGAATAATATTATACGAATATATTTAGATATTATTCCCTAACAGGTTGAAGACTCTTTTTCGACACCCAAACACCCCAATGAATGAAAGTTTCTAGTTAATATTTAGAAATAATGTATTAGTTAATATAAAACATTTATGTCACATAAAGAGTCATATACTCAAGACCAATAGTTATTCTATTAGTTAAGTCATATAATAACCAAAAAAGTTTGAAATCAAATTTTACTTAATCAAATAACTTTGAAACAAAATTATATACTTTTCAAAATAATGAAACTTATATTAGATAAAGTGCATGTATAATGATTAGTTATGTATAACTTATATAGACTTTCTCTTTCTTTCTTATAAATAATATTCACTTATTAAGTTTAGTTTTCTAAAATTGGTTTCCATTTAGAATATTAAAATATTTTTTTCAATTTTTTGCTGTTACTTTCATTAAGATATTAAAAATATGTTTAATAAATATTCAAATTTAAGATTTTATATAAAAATATTTTTAAGCCTAATTATTATTTTAGTGTGTGAAAAATTAAATGATCATTATTTAAGAGGAATACATCTTAAACATATATGAAATATTTAAATATAATTAGATTAATAATATGACAATTAATAAATGGTGTAGTAAATTTAGCTGAGATTTCGACACTTGATTAGTGATAGGTGATGGCTAACCTGTGAATCATGATCGTTGGTGACAAGCTGTCGTTCTGCATACGAGTATCTTTCGTATCGTTCAAGGATTCTCTCCATGCTGTCATTAATCAATGTTACTTTACATACTCAATAACATCATAAAACTTGATATTGATATATTTTAATAATGCAAGAGATATTAGCACCACTTAATATTTTAGAAATTCATTTTGAACCTAGAATCATGCAAACTACAACCCATGATATTACAATGTCTTAGAAATATATATATTTTTTAAAAAGATCAAAAGTTCTGACCATGAGATTTGACATGACGAATCATTTTTACGACTTTAAACTCTAATAAAAATTCCGTTAAACATCTAGTGAAAATTTTTATAGGATTTTTAGAATTATATCTTAAATTAATTAATGCACTATGTTCTAGACCAAGACATGAAAAAGAGAAGGCGAGTAATATTCCGAATTAATTACAAAATCCATCACTTATTTAAGAAGTAAAGTGCTAAAATCAATAGGTGCTTAATTAAAGGGTCTCTTGTATACTACAAAGAACATCTTTGGCTATTTGTAAGAAGTGAAGTTTACTAAATTCACTCCTAGATTTTTGTAGTCACTAATTTAGAGTAAATTTAGCTAAATTATTAATTGTACTTGTGTATTTTAAAAATAACAAATACTAGTGTGTTATTAATGAATTAGTTAATATATCACGTGGAGAAGTAAATTTTTAAAGTTGATGTGTAATATATGGGATTACATTTGACATCTTTGAATACATAGATAGACCTAATTATTTTGCTTAACACATGGACCTATTGTAAGATAGTACTTAGTATAATTATACTTTTTACTTATCATTTTAGAACTTTTTTATCCTTTGATTTTTTTAGTAAGTTAAATCCTTTATTCTAAGCAACATGATAAAAAATTCAATTGATCATTGACAAGATAAACCATGTGACTGGGAAGTTTGGTCTCATCATCTTCAGATACATCTCAAAAAAGTGGAATGGTCTAACAGACAATTCGCAAAAGATGCTAAACACCAAGCCACCAACTAACCACATAGAAGCATCAATGTAACGTCTATCATAGAATAGTTTAATAAGATCGGAATAGGATAAGTTTTGTTTTTTCTTTTACTTTTCGTGCTTTTTCCCGTAAAAAAAACAATTATGATGTTTATTTTGAACACAAGTTAAGAAATATCAATAATTATTATGTTATTATTATAATATTTTTTATAAATTGTTTTGATATTTCAAATATTTATTAAAATATAAATTTTAATATTTGAATAAAAATAAAATTTGCTTAAAGAATAAAAAAAAAATTTAAAATGAATAATTTTTTTATCGATAATATTTTTTTTGAAATAATTACAATTTTTGTCCTTTTGTGGATATAGATCTATTTTAATCACGTGAGTCGATTATGTCGCAATTTTTTTTTTTTTTTCATTTTTTGATCTATTTCAAATTAGAACAAGTCCAGCGTTAATGGACAAAAAAAATTAAAAATTAGCAATAAGGACTAAATCAAAAGGTTTCAAAAATAAAAGAAAAAAATATCTGACATGTTGATAATCATTCCATTTTATTTTATTTTATTTTATGAAATGCTGTAATTAAGTACAATCATTTCACGGTAAGCATTGTGAGGTAATATAATATCTACTTTCATGTACCATCTATTTTCTGCTTAACATGAAAAACAGTAACAAATGTGACACCACATAGTACATGCACTGTGTTAAACCCAAAAAGGTTAAATATCTGAAATGAAAAAAAAAAAATATGTGACATACTTTTAATGTTAAGAGTTCTAACCAAGGGACACAATATGCAATTATGGCATAGTACATGATTTCACATTTTTCATAGGGCAACATTTAGAGTTGCGCTCTTTTAATTTCCAATGCTCTTATTTGTTAAAAGAGAACATAAATTATTTTGACATAACATTCCAAATTTGGGTATTGAAATGATATAAACAGCATGGTGTATATGGGGTATAAACAAATATGTGTACATTAATAGTATCAAATATATGCATGCAGTGCTATATGTTTTTTTCCATACAGATCTATCTATTTATTCTTAAAAGAGAAAATTTGGCTGGATCTAATGGGAAAAAAAAGAAGTGATACTATATTAACGTAGAGGAGCATAAATTCGAACAAAAAAAAAAAAAACGTAGAGGAGCATAACATTATCTGTTAGGTTTTTGCATGAAGTTGAGTAAATCCATTGGATAATAATTATAAACTGACTTTCTAAAGAATACAATCATGGAGGAGAAAATTATAATAGGAAATTTAAATAAATAATTGTGGAGATCAATAAAATACTTACATGATTAGAAAAGAAGAGCAAACATAAATCCAACAAAAACAAAGATGTATTATGATTGAAAACACCATAAATCCTCATAGATCTATTAATTTTTCATTTAAACACAAATTCTATATGATGAGTACAGAAAAAGAATATGTAACAATAAAATCAAAGCACATAAAATAACTCATGATAACAAAATTAAAGTAAAGAAAAGCTAGAATATCATACCAAGAATCAGTAGCATACTCAAAGAGCTTCCCTTTAGTAGAAAACACGATCAAAGCAACTTCTGCATCGCACAGCACAGAGATCTCATGAGCTTTCTTGAGTAAACCGGACCTCCGTTTCGAGAAAGTAACTTGCCGATTGATTTTGTTCTCAATTCTCTTCAGTTGCACTCTTCCTCTCCCCATTTTCTTTTAAGCCCTCAAAATTCTGAAAATTTTTAGATTATTTTTGTATAATTTTGCTAAAAATAGATTGCTAATTATGGAACTATTTTGAGCCAGTGAAGAAAACTAAGAAGGATCAGACAGTGAGGTAATTACACGGATCTATGGAGGTGTTCCATTTATGTGTATGTTTTGAGTTGGAGGAAGTGTCTGAAAAAAGTTTCAGATGTGAGTATATGTGGTATGGGAAAAAACCAGGGTGGTTTCGTCAAGAAGCTTGTCGAAATTTGATTGGTTCAACCAACTGAACCTCTGAACACTCGATTTAATGTTGCTATATTTTTTCTTGGAACTTTATCGTACACGTGCTGAGTGTGCTACGTGCCGAATCTTTTTTTTCCTACCATTTGAATAAAAATGTGACGACGGCGCCCCATGACATATTGGTTCTAAGCCTCACCTATGCTATGTGTAACCTCCGGAGTGTCTTGTTCTATTCCGACAACCTTGAGCTCGTTCAAGGTATTACAAACTGCAAAGGTCTTCGATGGAAAATCTTTCCTTTTATTGCCGAGATGAGGACCTGGCTCATGAAGTTTCCTAATTGGAAGGTTAACTTTGTGAACATGAGATTTAATAATGTCACTGATCTCACAGCCAAGAGTGTTAGGCGCAACATCGATATGTCTAAATGGAAGAATAGATCTTTGAATGATTTTTACATTTTCCTTAAATCATTGTATAAACGTTCGTAATTAATACTATTTTATTCTGAAAAAAAAAAGCCTCACCTATGTAGAATTTATAGCCTCAATTTTATTAAGTATTAAATGCAATATTTTGGGGAAAAATCTTCTAGAGGGTAAATCACATTTGTGCAAGTGATGAGAGGTGATGACCAATGATTAAATGTTAACTAATTTGAATTCGTAAAGTAGACATTTTGAGATTGATAGTTTGGCCTAGTGGTTAGGTTACTTCGCAGAGACCAAGAGAGTCTGAGATCGAATCTCATTAAAGTCAAAATGACTCCGAGTCCAAAGTGCCTCTCTCATGTACTAGAAAAAAAAAGTAGACATTTCTATTATAAACAAAAATGGAGAAAAAATATAATATAAAAAAAAAATTCTTGTATTTCAATAAACTAGTTATATTACAATGAAGTAATCTTATATTTATAAAGAAATAAGTAACTATTCACTTGTTATAATAAATAGTAAATATAAAATTTTAAATTTTTGGATATTCAATATTAATAATATACTTAATTTATAATACCAGAACCGGTCCTGGCATTTTGAAGGTCATGTGCAAAATTTTAAACTGGACCCTGAAACGGTTAATTAAAAAGAAAAATTAAGATGCAAATTTTATAATTGAACAAAAGCTTTCAATTTACTTACTACATAAAATTTACAACAGATATTAGATTTATTCAAAATATCTAAATTTACATTAGTTATTTTATTTATTACTTGTAGAACATTAAAAATAAATTATATCTAATTCTTAAATTTTTGAAACGTTCAGAGAGTGTAATTCGAGGACATTACTCATGATTTGACCTTTATAATAGTGAAATAAATATTAAACTAAATATAACAAGATACGACATATTGAACCTTATATCGTTGAACAATAAAAATATAACCAGTTAGGTTAGCTAAACTGTTTAGTACTTAAAGAACGTGTAGTTAGAGGTACATGGTTCGACCCCCTTAATATGGGTAACCTAACTCTTATTTACCAAGAAAGTATGTATGGGAAGGTGTGCGTATTTTATGTGAGATTAGTCATGGTGCGCTAAACTAGCCCGAACCACCCATTTACCAAAAAAAACCTGATTTTGATACAGTCAAATACAAACATGTTATAACATACTTTCTTTTTTTAAATTCGTATACGAGAATTTAAACTTAAGAAAATTATTTTCTTATATATTTCAATTAAAATATAAAAAAGACTGTGAAGTAAAATCTTATATTAACTTTTATAAAAAAAGAATTATCCTTTTTTTCTTTATCGTTCATTAAATTAATTTGATAAAATAAGTTAACTTAATTTAAATTATAAATTAATTATACTTATGTTTAGTTTAACAAAACAAAAAGATTGCCTTAAATTGCAAAAGAAAAACACACTTATAGGCCTCGAACCTGAGCCGATAATATTTAAGACCAACCATACTACCAATACACCCAAGAAATTATATCACATAGTTAAATAAACTATACATATATATACAGCAAATTTGGGCCCCTGACTTGATCGGGCCCCTGTACGGCCGCCCCTCTTGCACCTGCCCAGGTCCGGCCTTGCATAATACTCCCACTTAGATGTTCATCTATTGAGAAATATGTCTCATTAAAACCTTTACGAGAACCCGTGGGATGGAAAATTTGGTCTAAAGGAAAAGAGTACATATATATGGAACTAATCATCTTGAAACACTACCTCGTTAAAAACTTGTCAAGAAAACCCAGTGGAATAAAAATTTGGACGAAAGAAAAAGAGTACATTCTTATTTACGCTTCCCCTGAAGTTGGAAAGAGATCTCTGAGTTGTCGTATTCAATTATTGTGGATTGACTTCTTGAATGTTGTGGTTGACAATGATTTCGTAAAAAAAAATTCTACAAAATTCTTACGTGATTGTATCTATCGTGTCAATATCCACATTCTTTTTTGCTCGTTTGTGTAGGAGACTCTGGTGAAATATCTTTTGTTTTGTCTCCTTTGATGTAGCCATTTTTAATTATTTGTGGTACAAGCAACAGTATCCTCATAGAAGACCATTAGTATATTCTTGTTGAAGATAAACCACACTTCTTTTGAGTATGTTAAATAGTCCAATTAGGTGAATATTTCATACCACTCCCCCTTGGTTATTCACTGAAAGATATGCCTCATTAAAACCTTATCAAGAAAACCCATTGCGACAAAACTTGATGAAAAGAAAAGAGTACATCAATCCTTGGTTATGACACATATTCAATATATCTCGTTATAACCTTATCGGGAAAATCCAATGCAAAAAACCGTGGTAAAGTGAAAAAATAAAGAATTCCAATATATTATCCCCATCATTATGACATTACATATTTCTAAATACATTAGATACTTGCAGACTTGTACCTTGATGTCGTCGTTAATGAAACTTTAATTAGTAAATCTTCTGGATTTTCACTTGAGAGTATGGAGTGTTAGTAATATCATTTTCTTGATCGAGAAAAAGAGTATATACTTTTTTTGACAATGAATATTTGGCATGCCACGTTAAAACCTTACTAGGAAAAACGTAGTGAGAAAAAAACCTTAGTGAAGGAAAAAGAGTACAACACACAAATATCACACCCTCTTCATTGTAACATGAATTATGACCACAACTATTCTGAGTATCCTTTCATAATCCAAGCACTTATCTCTCGTGCTTTAAATAAATTATGTTTTTCATTATTTTTATGCTCCATGCACTTCTAGATCTTTGAGAACTTAAACGTTAGATGCTCTAAGTACTTCTGGCACCTATTATGCTTCAGACACTTGTTGTGCTTCAAAAACTTTCGTGCTTGAAAACGTGTCATACTTCAGGCACCTATGGTGCTTCGAGCACCTATTGTGTTTGTCAAGAACTTTAATACACATCTAATAACCACTACACTGTATCAATAATATAATAATGAGGACGTCTTTCCATAATTAATTCTAGGTTTTTGTAGGAATCTTTGTGATACATGTAGGGTTGTAGATTTCAAAATTTCACTATTATCCTTTTTATCATTATCAACATATTCCACCACTTTGTGGTTTAGGATCCTTATTATTTATTTCAAGCGTTATATTATATGAAAATAATATTAATCACATAAGCTGTCTCACAGTTTTAAAGATTTTCAGTAGACAAACAATCTACATAATTTTATTTGTATTCAGATACCTCAGTCTCTTCAATTACCATTACTTCCTTTGAGAGTAATGCATTTGCCTGCATTAATTGGCTCAAAAATTCTTCTCATATCACGTAAAGTGCACATTTCACTATATTTACCATTTTATCATTTACTCCTGAGATTTTTTTCGGGGCATGGTATACTTTGAACTGACGGGCTTACCACGCTTCATGTGTTGGTTATATGAATTCCACATCTACCAAGCTTCATGCGTTGGTTAGATGCACTACAAGTTTACCACGCTTTATGCGTTTGTTGGATACATTCGCTAGAATATTTGTTATGTGTCTATATGGGACAATAACTTATGTTTGAGCCTTTACAACATATTTTTGGGATTTCAAAATATTCTACATACTTGCGAATGCATTAGGTATATTGTTTGAAATACTTTGCAAATGAATATTCCTATTAACTTCAAGTTTCTATTCTTTAGTTCGTGGATACGTCACGCAACTTCAGGTTACCTTGTCTCTTCCCCTAATAAGGGGAAAGTCGTCTCTTTTAAATGACACTCTGCAAAATGTGTTTTAAGATATCAGTTTTTAGAGATTCGAGATATGCAATCATTTAAAGATAATCAAAATTAATATAAATCCCAAATCACCGGTTGGGATTGTTAGTTATTGGATTTCGTATAAGTTTAGGTTTTGAATATAACTAAACAAATCATTTACAAATCTATCTGGAAAAGTAGAGATTTCATAAAATTAAAAAAAAAATCAGACCTACGATCAAGCAAGCAATGACTGAGCAGATATATTCAAGCCAACGACTTGGATCCATTAAAGTTAGCCAAAATCAATTTCAATAATCTTCTGACTCCAGATTTTCATTTTCCTTCTCCTAATCCGAACTCTTTTTCTAGTGAATGTTGAAAAATTATGCGTGAGTTTAGGCATAGTGCTACAATTACTTGGGTTAATAAGATGTTTTTTAGTTGATCCTGAAATATATAATATTCACAAATATGACCTGGATATGGTATGAGTGCAAATACATACTGATATTCTTAGTGTTCAACATAAACATAAAAGTACTCAACGCGACTAATTCAGCTGTAAACCCAACGTTCAAGGGGTAATTTTTTGCAATATTTTTCAATACCAAGTTGACTTATACACGATATTTTTCGTAACAAAAATATATTTTAACCTATTTCGGATATCGCAAGTAATTTTGGTGCAGTTTTCCAAATAAAGAGGAAAACCAGTCTCTCACAACATATTTAAAGCATTAATTATCACACACAATTATTCAATAATATATATTTACAATTTATGCTCTAGATGTATATAATTTCAATTGTCAAGTTCTCAAGTAGAGACTAGTGTAGTAGACTCGTCTCATAGTTTACAAAAATTACTTAAAGAACTATTGTTTGGACCGTAAAATCACATGCTTAAACCTAATCGTCGAGCTAATAGTGAAGACCTTAGCATACAACATAATAGAGTATTAACTCGTCTATATAAGTGTAGAATTTGAATTCAGGGAGGCGGCAGACGAAAGGACGAAATTCATCAGAGCTGATGTCTCCCTATTTGTCATGAATTAATCCTACTTAAAGACATCATTTTAGGTGTATTTATTAGAGTATAGGTCGATTTTCACATGATTTAGTACACTGTCCTATTTTGTGTCTTGAATTAATTATTTATTATTTTTAGAGCATATTGGGTTTAATTATTTATTTAGTGTGAAGCTTTAGAGATATATGGTAATTAATTAGAGTCCAAGTTGGTTCCAAGAGCTAAAGGAAAGAGGATAAACATGGAAATTGATGATAAGGAAACAAAAGCTAAAAATATGGAAAAGAAAAAGCTGCCATAAATCTGAATTCCAGCACCTACGACAAAAAATCAGCTTATATCTCAAAATCGGTGAGGAATTTGGAGAAAAGGTCAAGAGAAAAGTTAATTATCTTTTCAAGACGATGAATTTCGACTACTCATACGCGTCAAACGGATAAGTATTGAAGCTGTTAGGACCAAAACAAAAACGGGGCTAATTCCATATTTTAGGGTTACGAATCTGAGTTGGGCTTGGAGTCCAATACTTACCTTCTCCTTCAAGAAAACGAATTAGGTCTTCCTATACACTATAAATACAGCCTCTTATCATTAGAAAATCATCCTTGGCCAAACCTTAGGTCAGGAAGAAGCTACAACACAAGAAGAGAAGTTTGCAAGGAGCTGTGCATCAATCATGTCTTCTTCAACCCTCAGTTCTGTAATTCTTTTCCTTTCTTTCTTAGTATGACCTAAATTATATTTAGCTTGAGTTTTAGCATATATGTATAAACCCTAGTTTTGATTGACATCTATCTAATTTGGGAATTATATGTTTTAATCTGAATTCATGTTTTATTTCTCTGTCTATGTGTTTGAATTATAATCTGTTTTCTTTGCGGATTGCAACCGTATAGGATTACCTTCATAGTAGTTAGATAAGTCATTAGCTAAGACATATTTAATTATGGGAACACCACATAGCGTCTAGAACAAGGTTTAGACCTGACAAATCAACCTAACTAGATTGTCATTATGGTTTAGTGTATTGCTATTTAATCAATTGCAGGAAAAGATTACTTAAATTCTTATTGACACAGGTAAACTCTAATATTATCTACCTAGCGCAATTGAAACCGAACATTGAAATACTACATGATTCACCCTTACATGTTTAGAACGGCAAAACTAGTGGGGATTATTTGCTAATTACTCAGGCTAAACTATCATACTATCTATTCTTAGCTTATTTAATTTTCTGTCTTTAGTTTATTAGTTTAATTTTATATTTAAAAACCAAATAAAAATCTATCTTTCTCTTCTTTACTCTTACGTATTACTATTCTAGCTCTCATATCTGCACTTGATAATTTGCATAAGTTCTCTCTAACTTTCGTAGGCTCTGAGGAACGAATCTTCTTATCATTAAAACTTGCATACGTCCTGTAATACTTGCAGAACCGTGCTCAGCCTAGGGAGTTTATTTGCACTTATTTATATCATTATTTTATCACACCTTAGGCGACACCAAGAGCTATGTGTCGACAGTATAGGACCACCACTATTATCATCCATATTAACGGCTGTGATGTCTTCCATTCTGGGATCCACTTGAGACGAGAGGAAAGCGATCAACATCTGGATAACGTATATGCCGAGACCGTATGTGATCACGTAGAATCTTTGCAATATATACTCGTACGATGTATATCGATGCTAGTACGACTAAGAAGATCCATCTGTGCTTCACGTGCGGCGTTTATTTGTCTAACACGTATTGAATACTAGCCTTTGTCCGTTTTATGGTTAACTCATTCTCTAAAAGACAAAACTTTAAAGTCATCATCTTGGCGAGTCTTCTAGTAGGAGATTATTTATTTTACTATTTTCAATTTGAATCGACCAAATTTTCAAAAAATACTTCATGCTAAGGTTATCAAATTAATATTTCGACCAGGAATCAAGATTTATGTTGTGTGTATATCAAATTTTCAAGTTTTCATAATATATATGTGAAAATATGGGTCAAATATTCAGTTTGTTTAAGAGTTGAGTATTTCCAATTCTTGTAAAAAGTTAAAAAATAGTATGTCAAAGTCTGTCAAAATCTTCTATAAAGGATTTACAAGATTTGAAAAGAATCTGTCGAAATCTGTGTGAATTTAAAATAATCCATGAAATCTGCAAAGTCTATAGATTTTTTTAAGTTAAAAAAAATCCAACAAGTTCTCTATTAAATGCACTCTCTTAATTAACAACAACATGTTCCATAACTGAAAAATACTTTCCATTTAACTCATTAATAGGTGCAACTTAATTAACAACAAAATATCATAAAAATAAAAAATTACATATCTAAATCATTTCATAATGTTTCCTATTCCATCACAAAAAATTAAATTGTTTTAATTAACAGACTTACCTATTTTAATCATCAAGAAGCAAAACCATACCTAAATTTGTATGTGCATATAAACAAAACAAAAAACAAGAAATTGGTAAGTGTAATAAAATTGGGTTGACAATAAAAAAAATAGTGGACTATCTGAATAAAAATAATGGCTTAATAGATATTTCGATGGTTGTACGTGTAATTACACTGGGTTGTTTATATATTATTCGTGGATGGTTAGCAAAACTTTACATACAAATATACAAAATGGTGGGTTGATAGCGTAATTGCAGTGAAGGTGATAGGATAATATAAATGGACATTTAGAGTAATATTGTTGGATTGTTAATTTGTTGTATGATATATACATATAATCAATACGAAATTTAACCCAGTTAGCAATTTAAAAGCAACTATTGAAATAAACTCAAAAATATTACCCCAAATATATCGCCTTTATATCGCCACCTAGGTGGACCAATCACAAAGGAGAGAGAAAATGATAAATCAGGAAAGAGAAATTATATGATGGGTTAATTTAAAATCCACCTAGGAAGCGATAAAAAGGCGATGGGATTTAGGGTGATATCCAGCATTACTCTGAAAAAAATAGAAGAAAAAAAATATGATTTCTTATTAAGGATGCAAAACGTGTTCTTTATCCTTTTGAGTAAATAACTTTTTTTATTATTGTTACTATTATTAATAATATTTTCTATGAGACAAATGATTAAATATTTGGTAGAATAATAAATTTTGTTAAAGAATAAAAAACATCCTTTAAATTTATAAAGAAAAATTATATTTAATGTAAAAGAACTTGTATACCAAATGTAACCAAATTAAAATAACAAAAATAATTACTTAAAAGAGTTATTTGCCAATTAAGTCCCACAACTCAACTATCCACCCCTAACAGGTTCAGCGCCTGATTTTTCACCCAACAGGTTCAGACGTTTTCATGATATACCATCGATACCCTTATTCATGATCAAATCATATCAAAACTTTCCATGATTCTCGCTGGTAACTAAATCCCTATTATTAACTGATATATTAAATCCCTTAATTATTGCAGTTTATTATGGTAATTTTTTTTAATGCTTTAACAACTCCATTCTAGCACACACCCCATGGATTCTGTCTCAGATTCCGACGGCTCTCACATTTCCGCCACCCCTCTCGGGAATTCTCCACCACCACAACCTCCACTCCCAAAGCTGCCACCAAAGCCTCCAGCTCACCACTGCACCACCAAATCGAGTATCGAAATTCCCACCGCCACCAAGTCGACCACCAGGACCACCACCATTACTTTTTCTCGAGTCATTCTACGACCTAAACACACAAAACCATCCTTGAAACCCAATCCAAAAGAAGCCCAACCCGAAGCCCATCAACAACTCCCACCGGAAAGCCCAATACCACCACCGAACTTCACCAATCTATCTTTCCAAATCTGTCACCAAACACCATAAAAAATAGAAGGAGATAACATCAACACCACCCTCCCTTAAGGCCAATACTTGATGTCAATTTGTATGTAGGTGGTGGTTTGGTTGATATGTATGCGAAACTGGGGAATATTCATGATGCCAGGAAGATGTTTGATGAAATGCCACACTGTATGTCATATGGACATGTAACACGTCCAAATGCCCTACTGACCCACTATTATTACTCTGACACTCCATCGTAAGCTGAATAGTTTTTACAAACACACACCATCACATTAGTCAACCAACCCATTGTTTTTGCTCACATACACCACCATGTATGAAAATTATTTACTGTGTTATTTTTGTATTTTTGCAGGTTTGCAGAGGTGGGATGTTTTTCTTTGGTAGGGTTCGATTGGTTTGGAAGAAAGAAGACCATGGAAGTGCTCAAGGTATGAATCTTTTAATCCAAAACCACACTTTATGTCATACAAACATGTAACCCGTCCAAATACCCTACTAACCCACTATTATTACCTTGACACACCATCGCAAGCTGAATAGTTTTTGCAAACACACACTCACATTAGTCAACCAACCCACTTATTTTTCTCACATACACCACCATATACGAAAGTTATTTTACTGTGTTATATTTGCATTTTTGCAGGTATGCAAAGGTATGGTGTTTCTTTGGTAGGGTTCAATTGTTTTGGATGAAAGAAGACGATGGATTGTTAATTTATTTTCTTAATTTTTGTTTTGGTTCTTTGTTTTTTATTTAATATTATTTGACTTGTTGATTGTTTTGGATGAAAGAAGAAGATTGATTGTTAATTGTTTTTCTGAATTTTTATTTTGGTTCTTTGTTTTTTTATTTAATATTATTTGACTTTGTTGCATGGAATTAGGGTATTTGGTTATGGTAACTCAATAAATATTAATTGGTATAAAATAATAATTCAGACTTTCTGGGTAGGTTGGACCTGATGGGCAACTGACAATAGTCCGTGGACTCTCTTAATTCATCACCCTACTTAAAATTATAGTTAAATATTATAATTAATAGTTTTAAATATTAATATTTTAGGATTTATGATATTTATAAAAAAAATAAAAAGATATCTATGTTACAAAACATACTACTCGACGGTTTAGTTTCTCTACATAAAGAGCAGACAGGGTCGTCTGAAACCCCATATTTTACTTTTTTTGCATTTATACCATTAATTATCTCTGCTGATTAGAAAAAATCACCTACATAATTGGTTTTTATAATTTCGGAAAAATAAAAGAATTGACTAAAATACAAAACAATTGCAACGCGTTACCTAATTTCATTCCATCCTTTTTCTTTTCCTTTTTCTTACCACTCCTCACGCCGCTGTCGATCTCCCCACGCCGTCGACGATAAACTTACTCCATTCCTTTTTTTCCTTTTCTTTACATTTTCCAACCGTCGAACAACAAACGCTTTCCCTTCATTCCTCATGTCGTCGTAAACCTCACCGCGCACATCCATCAATTTCACAACACACGACCATCGTCACTGCCAACCATAAAAATTATCTTCTATAAAACAAAGAAGGTACATATCTATTTATTTTATAAAAATCATCTTTGTACTAACAACTTTTCAAAACCAGTCATCGATCTCACTGCACGCGGCTAGCACCGACATTCATCGTTCTCCTCCTACAACACTATGTTTTGATTGAGCCTAAAAACTAATTTCTCTATTTTATAGTCCACCATCTGAGGTTTTATAGATGTATGAATAAGTCTGTTCACCTCTCTCTTTATCTGAGGTAAAGATTTTTTATTTTATTTATAACCTTAATTGCCCGCTTATCTTCTTCTTTTTCCTTTTTCCACATGTCTTCTTCCCTTTCACCTTACATGGATCTGTACTCATCAAATCGAGTATTTAATAGCTCAGTCATTTCATATCTCCACATCAAATCTTTCTCTGGTAAGTTTCAATTAACCCATCATCATTAATTTTGATTGAGAAATTAATTTAATGCTGATATTTACAGTTTGTTTTTAGAAACAGTTTTAGAATATTTTGGATTAGTGGAACTCATCCATTTTCTTCACTTTCCCCTTAATAAATATATGGTATCGGTCCATATCTACTCATCAAATCTTTTGATATTCTCAAAGTATTATTATTAATAAATTATTTGCTATTTTTTAACTTTTGAGTGGAAAACAGGTAGCGATTTAAATATAACATAGATTGAAGATGGTCATTCGTTGAACTTTTTTTATTGGAAAACAGGTGGTCATTTGTTTAGATTTCTTCAACTTTTTATTGTGGGTATTAAGGATGAAATAATGTTTAATTTATGGATTGAATAATATTCAAATCTCTCTCATCTTCATCGAATTTGTATGCACAATTGTACTCGCATTGGCTTGGACAAAAAACATTATTTCTTATCTTTTTAATCCGACAACACAGTTTTTTTTGTGGGTGTTTTCAGATTCGTCTTAGATATTCATTTAGATTTAAACTAAATTTTATCTTATTATGATCTAAATCTTTACCTTCAAAATAGTTAATATGTGGCGTGAACTTTATCTATATTATAAAGTATACTACTCGATGATCTAAATCCTCTACATAAAGAGCAACCATGATCGTCTAAAACCCCATATTTTACTTTGTTGCATTAATGACATTAATGATATTAACTGTCTCTACTAATTTTAAGAAAATTAGATATGGAGTCGATTTTTACAATTTCAGAAGAACATAAGAATTGGCTTAAAAACATTTATTTCATAATACATACTCCTCGACGGCTAGATCCTCCACATAAAGAGAGGCCAAGATCGTCTGAAACCTGATATGCTACTCCTTTGCATTAATGACATCAATTGGCTCTACTAATTAAAAAAATCACCTATGTAATTGGTTTTTTACAATTTCGACAGAACAAAAGAATTATCTTAAAAATAATAATATACAAAACAATTACAACATGTAATTTAATTCAATTTCACCCTTTTCCTTTTCTTTACCACTCCTCATGTCGTCGTCGGTCTTCTCACACCGCCGACTATAAACTTACCCCATTCCTTTCTTTTCCTTTTCTTCACCATTTCCCGGTCGTCGAACAACAAACCCTTGCTCTTCACTGCTCATAACACCTTCGACTTCGTCGCACGCATCCATTGATCTCTTGGCACACAATTATCATCACAAAATACCTTCAAAATCATCTTTGTATCAACAGATAAGGTACATATATTTTTATCAAATTCATCTATGTACTAAAAACCTTCAAAATCATACATTGGTCTCCTCCTACAACACTATTTTTAATTGAGTCTACAAACTGATTCTTTATTTTACAGTCCACCATCTGAGGTTTTACCTCAACCTTAACTTTAACCTTAACCTAAACCTTATACTTAACCTCAACCTTAAACTTAAACTTAAGCTTAACCTTAACCTTAAGTTTAGCCGTAGCCCTATCCCTATCCCTAGCCTTATCCTTAACCTTAGCCTTATAGTTAGCTTTAGCATTAGCCTTAGACTTAGCCTTAGTTGTATCCTTAAACTTAGCCTTAACCTTAGCCTTAGCCTTAACCTTAGCCGTAAGCTTAACCTTAACCTCAACATTAACTTTAACCTTGGCCTTAGCCTTAAACTTAAACTTAACCTTAACATTAAAATTAAACTTAACCTTAACATTAAAATTAAACTTAACCTTAACCACAACCCTTAACCCCTTAACCTTAATCTTACCCACAATTCTTAACACCTTAAACCTTAACCTTAAAGTTAACTACAACCCTTAACCTTTTAACCTCAACCTCAATCCTTAAACTATTAAATTTTACCATATATGTAACCTTCTCCTTAATCTTAACACCAACCCCTTGACTATCAATCTTTACCATATTCGTAACTTTATAATTAACCTTAACCTTGATCTCAAACTTAACCTTAACCTTAACTTTGACCTTAACCTTAACCTCAACCTTAACCTTTACCTTACCCTTAGCTTTAACCTTAACCTCAAACCTTAAACCTCAAACCTTAAACCATAAACCTAAATATCCACATTCACCTTAACCTTTACTTTAACCTTACCCTTCAAACCTTAAACCTCATATCTACCTTAAACCTTAAACCTTCAACATCAAACCTCAAACCTTAATCCTTAACCTTAACCTTAAACCTTAACATTAACCTTAACATTAACCTTAACCTTCACCTTCATCTTAAATTTTTTACCTTTAAACTTAACCTTAAAGTTAAAACTTAACCTTTACCTTAAATATAAAACTTAACCTTAACCTTAAAGTTAAAACTTAACCTAAACCTTGAACCTTGAACCTTAAACCTTAAACCTCAAACATTAACTCTTAACTTTAACCATAACCATGACATTAACATTTAACTTTAAACTTTACCTTATACTTTACCTTAAACCTTGAAATTTAAATCTTAATCTTAATCTTAACCTTAACCAAATAAATATTCACGCGCTAATATTTGATCTTAAACCTTATATCGTTATAAACCTTAACGTTTAATCCTATACCTTAACTTTAAACTTAAACTTAACCTCACCTTAAAGTTAAACTTAAACTGAATTCTAACCTTAACCTTAACCTTGACCAAAACCTTAACATTATCCCCTAACCTTGACTTTTACCCAGGGATCCTGCGTTCGATCCCAATCGATGAAACAAATCTTTTCTTGAGTGTCTCATACACGGGTTTTACCTAGTATATATATAAATAAAGAATCTCAATGATAATTTAGAAAAGAAAAGAACTAGTTGTATAAATCTATTGGAATAAAGTTAAAATAGAATTTGCGAAATTAAGAAATTGTTGGAGAAAAATTGTTTTAGAGAGTTATTATTTGATAAGGTAAAGGTGCTTGATTCTCAACTCTAGCTAAAATTTTAGGGTTTTTTTGGACTTAGCTTAACATGCTATAAAAATGTCACCGAAATTTCAAGGTCTAAAATAATAATTTCAAGACGCCCCTGCACGGGCAGAGATAAAAGGTTTAATTTAGAGAAGCCAAGGTGGACTAAGACCAAATACTTATATATTGTTCATCAAATACATACATTTTTTTTATGGGTCTCCTCCAAATGGGGATGAAGTATAGTTTTATCTCTTTTAGAAATGGTTTAATCCATCCACGAGACATTATTTTAAGAGTTTATTGGGCCTAAGTGAGAGATTTTTTCCTATTAATTGTTATATTGTACCTTTGCCTCATGTTTTGGTCATAATGCTATTTATAGAGCTTTTGTGACTTAATTGTGTGTTAGTCTTTATCTTTTAGCTACATGGTTGATAAGGGGCCAAGATGAGAAGAAGAAGTCAAAAAGTCAAGATAAACCGCAAGCCAGGGCAGAATTTGACCTTAGAGTCAATTTAGGAAGTTGGAGCATTTACCAGAGAGATTTGTGCGCCTTAGTGTTTCAGTCACTACGAAATATAGGTGAGAGCTTTGGACTTGATTCCTTTTGATTAAGAAGATGCTTGAAGTCAGTGTCGCTTGAGGAGCGACGAAAGTCAATTCAGAGTTAAGATGAAAAAGTTATGTCATTTGCTTCCACCGTGGGTCGAACCAGAATACTGCTAAGTAAAAACGGGCTGGGCCCTTCTAAACCTAATTAAGCAAGCCAAAGGGGCCCCAAACATTTTTAGCTATTATATAAGTCGTCCATCAACCCTGTCATCATGATCTATCGCTTTATTTCATATTTTTACACAAGGGAACAACTATGAATCAACAAAGAAGAAGCGCATTTTTCATCAGGGGAGCAAGAGCAGAAGAGCTGGAGAGGAGAAAAGAAGGGTTTCTCCGTAAACCTAATGATTCTTCCCAATGATTTATCATTTCATCTCTTCTTGAAGAGTAACTTATCTTTATTTTGAATATGAATTTGTCATTATTCTTAATTAGTTTTCCTTATTTTAGTATGAACTAAACTCTCATTGCTTGAGGTTGCTTTTGTAAGAATTTATGCTTAGCTGATTAATTGATTTATTATATTTGGGACAAAGTGTTTAATGAGTTTGGTTAGATTATTCATTACAAATTATTAGGGCAAAATGACTTCACAGTTAAACCATTCAAAAATTAAAATTTAAAAAATAACTAATCAATTTAGATTCGTTAATCCCCATTTTGAACCAATAAAATTCCCAAATTATTAGGGCAAAATGGATTCACCGTTAAACCATTCAGGATTTAAATTGAACAAATCTAAATGGATTAACCAAGTAAATAGATAATGAATTTAAATGGGTTAACAAGTTTATATGGATTAACGAATTTAAATAGATAAACGAATCTAAATGAAATAAAGAATTGAATGAAATTAACGACAAAACAAATTAAAACGTATTCAATAGTCAACAACGAAAATTCCTCGTCGATCGCAACCACCAATAAGCTCTACGTGGCTAAAATGTGTAACACCGATCACTGCAAAAACTACTAAAATGTAGATGAAAGAAGATATACACAATAAATATGACATACACAAGGACATAAATAGCGAGACGAGAAGAAAAGAGTTGGTAACATATGTTAACGAAGCATACAAATGAAATGAGTACAAGGTAGTTAAGATTTTTCAGATCATTGTTGAAAAAGAATAACTAAGAAAGAAACTAATAAAACAAAAAATATTTTATATATATATGGATATAGGGACTTTTTAAGTATTATGTACTCTTACGTAATAAAAAAAAAATAGAACACTAGTTACATGTATAGGCGCTTGTATTATACGCTTAACGATATAATAAATAGAGGGATGTATCAGCTTGTTTAAATATTAATAGATGTTACCGATTTTTTAATGAAACAGAAAGTGTATTGGTTAAAATCAGTTGGGCTAGCTCAACTGGTTAGGATCTTACTATTTTTTTAGCACTTAAAGAAGAGGTACATAATTTGAATCTTCTCCTTAACGGGTGTAAAGTAAAAAGTACAATGTTCAAAACCTTCCCTGAACATGGGTAAACCTAGTTTTCTTTACCTGAAAGTAGGGCTGCAAACGAACCGAACTTAGCCGAACTTTAGCTTTCTTGAGTTTGTTTGCTAATATTTTAGTGAGCTTGAGCTTGGTTTGAGTTTGATAAGAACCGAGCCGAACCGAACTCTAGCTTTCTTGAGCTTGGTTTGTTAACTAACGAGCCAAACTTAAACAAACCCTTAGCGAACTCAAACTCGAGCCCTTGGTGAGAGTATCGGTTCATTTGCAGCCCTAGATACTAGAAGTATATTTATTAGATATAAAAAAAATATACTTATTAAATATAAAATATTTTAGTTACGATTAATTACATATACAAAAGTTTTATGTAGTTTTGACTTTTTGTATATATATATAACTTTCAATTGAATATATCTACCAAGCCTATTAACGAGCTCTTATCGAACCCTTACCAAACTGTTCACGAGCTTAACAAGTCGAGTTTATATAGGTTTGAGTTTGTCTCGTTTAGTAAACGAGCCTGAATTTAAAGCTTGAGCTTGGCTTGTTTAAGTAACAAGCCGAACTCAAACAAACCCTTAGCAAACTCAAACTCGAGCCCTTGGTGAGAGTATCGGTTCATTTGCAGCCCTACCTGAAAGTATACATAAAGAGACGTGTATATAAAATTAATCGTAATGCACACAAATTAGTCTTGATCACCCACGTAAAAAAAAAAAAAAGTGTATTGATTAAAAGTTATGGTCAAAGGTACAATTTTTTTTTTTTTTTTGTCAAACAGATGTACGATTCATTAATAAAGCTTTCTCGTGTTTAAAGTTAGATAGCCGTAATGATGGCGTTACTACTTCGATGATAAAACATACGATTTACAATAGAAAGGAAAAACATTTTTGTTGCACATATATTTGTTTCCAGTTATAATAGGTAACATTGTTTTTTGGACGAAATAGGTAACATTAATTGATGCCGTTTCATTTTTTTGCTTAGTACATTTTATACTGCTACAGAAGTACAGTAGTATTAAACAGCATATAATAATAGTATTAATCTACGATTTAAAAAGATATAAAGATATAATAAATAATTTAGTAGTTAAAATCTTTTGCAATATGATAAAAGAAATTTATAATCAAATTCTATTAAAATTAAAAAAAGTCTAAATTTAAAATAGATTTCATATATATTAAAAGAAAATTATATATATATATATATATATATATATATATATATATATATATATATATATATATATATATATATATATATATATATATTTTATGTTAATGAATTAGAGTCAATTTTCTTTTAATTCTTGAAAGAGTCAATTTACCTTAAAAAAAATAAGGGGTGAAGGCAGAAATTTTTCTTAGATGGGGCCAACGGAGTTCGGAGGCAACACCCTTGAAAATTTTATTTTCGTCGTATTTGCACGATAAGTCTATATATTATGTAAAAATTGCCAAATAGATCTTTATATTATGAAAAATGCACCATAGGTTCTTATATTATATAAAAATTACAATATAAATTTGGATATTTTTTTTCTAAAATTAAATATCCTATAATATTTTATACAAATAACATATATTATGTTGTAAAAAAATATTATGAAAAAAATAATTTAAAATCTAATATAATAAAACTTAAAAGTTAGGATGAGCCAAACAGATTTTTTTTTAAATTTAAGAATTAATTATGTATACTTTTTTTTGATAGTTATAATTTTTGTTTTTTGAAAATCTAGGTGAGGCCCGGTTCCCCTTACCTAATACATACCTCCATTCCTGAACAAAAATATAAGTATCTTGTTTGAAAGTGTTTTTTAAAAAAAAATTCAGAATGTAGAATTTTAAAAATGTTTTATAACTTGAAAAATATTTTTAAAAGAGTAATTCTTAAAAATATTTTAAAGTAATTCTAGATTTTAATATTTATTTTTAATAATTTTTTAATATTTAAAATTTTATTTTAAAAATATTCTTTTATTCTAAAAAAACACTTCTAAATGGGTCTTAATTTTTTATATGGTCTTTAATTTATTTATTTTTTAATAAGAGTTGTTTTTAGAAAAAAACTCCACCCCAACCCACGGTCCCTACCCATGCGGCCATCCAACTGAAAAGAACTCATGCTTAATGTTTGCTAATTTTCACCCTCTACAGTGTTCTTATTAGTTTTGCGTGGTGATTTTATTTATAAAAAGTGTACGGTTGTAAGATCTACAAGTCGTTGTTAATATATTATAACTAGGGATAACCCGTGCCCGAGGGCACTAAGAATTTTTTTAACAATATGAAAGAGAATTGAATGCATTAGTTATAGGTAATCTATACTTCTAAATAAGTTACATATTATTTGACTTTTACTATTCGAGATTATCTTTTAAATATGCTGAATTGATTAAAATAATTTTAGGTGGGTCATTTCAGAAGCATAAAGTTGATTAATAATGATAAAATAACCTATTTGAATTATTTATTCAAATTAAAATTTCCAAGGAAGCACACTCGATATTGAAGATACAGCCACGAATAATTGATGATAGAAAAGTTTGGGTATAAAATTTCCCTAGTTTGAATCCGTGCCTAAAGGCACTATTGAAATTTTAGAGAATATAAAATAGATTATGGGCAATAGTCGGGACGCGACAACCTTAATCGCCGCAAACAGTGAAAATTTACTCATTGCATACTTACATTAATCCTCGAGTGATAACAGTAGTTATATGAAAAGTATCAGCGAATGTAGGTAGAAATATGCTTGCAAATATGACAATCAGTAGTATATATTTCTTAAGCCAGTAATCTATTGATAAGATTAAATATTTCTGTCAAAACACATTTTAATCACACCACAATAATCAATTTGACGTTTATAATATTAACATCGTAATCTTTTACAAAAAAGAGTAAAGATAAAAAATTAAATAAATTTGAAAAAATAGTGTAGTGTAATCATCAAGATTTTTAGATTCTCAAACATGTGGAACATGTAGTAATATTTTATGCACAATTATTCATATTCTTCACATCTGAGTAATTCACTATGACTTTAAGGATGGTGACTTTAAGGATGACGGGGAGGATTATCTTGCGTGTAGTTCATATAGATTAAAAGAACTCTGGATAAGGGAGGCGAGAAAAAAGTTGATTATTAGTAACATGGTTTAGGGAGTGGAAGTATGTTTTAAGGTGTTGATATGTTTAAAAGAATTTGATTATTAGTAACATGTGTTAGAGAATGGGAGTATGTGCGTGGGTTATAATATATTCTTTACTTAGTTGACACATGCAGAGATCTAGTCCATCAGAGAACCATATGCTTAGTTTACAAAATTTCTATCCCGTCGTTTGACCTTCAGTTTTCCTTTTATAATACAGATTGGATGAAAGTATTGTGAACAATAAAAAAGTTACATTTATTAAAAAATTGTAAAAGATGAAGACACCTAATTTCTACTCATATGTGACAAATAAAAGATGTTATTCCGTTATGGATATAATTATCTATCAAAATTCACTTAGTTAGCTACATAAATAACACCAAAAAGTATAACTACCGGAAGTATAACTACATGTGAAATATTTGTTTAAAATCATCCTAATATAGTATTGGTAATTTAACACCCTATGCAATGTAACCTGTAACATGGTTTGCATATTACGATGCAGAAACATAACATTATTATAATTGCAAAATTAATGTATAACACAGGGTACAATTCCAACTCTTTGAAACATATGTATATGTTTATCTGTTTCATATAACACGATAACATTTGATGCAAATAATTCTCTTTTAAATTATCAGTTAATGTTTAAAACAACAATAAGAAAGTATTACCACTAAATTGATAAATTTTTGGAGAAATTTATATGATTCCAAGAAATTGACCGGGTGCTTTTGGGAGTTTGTTTATGCAACCAATTGACAGAGTGCTTATAGGTAGCGAGTCCCAAGTTGAGAAAAACAATCATGTTGGAGAGGCATAACCCTTCTACTTGAGCCATTTCAATGTCATACTGGTTAATCTCCATAGGTATACTCTTAGAATATGCAATTTCAACCTCCTTAGTAAATATTTGATTATTTTGTCGCATTCATGCTTCCTTACTTATACTATCTGCTTCCTCAGATCGATAAGCAGGCCGTGTCTTATTTGTTTTTCCACTTAACAGATCATATCCGTAAGAAGTTGGTACATACTTGGGTTGTGCGTCCAAGGTCACTGTATCAAAGTTAGCAGAGTTATGTATTAAAAGAATTGTAATGGTAGATCTAAAGAAGTGGTTAAATTAATAATATTGAATGGGGTGAAAAGTAGTTAAAAGTAGTGGGGTAAAAGGTAATGGTAGATCTAAAGAAGTGGTTAAATTAATAATATTGAATGGTTGCTTTTGGGAGTTTGTTTATGCAACCAATTGACAGAGTGCTTATAGGTAGCGAGTCCCAAGTTGAGAAAAACAATCATGTTGGAGAGGCATAACCCTTCTACTTGAACCATTTCAATGTCATACTGGTTAATCTCCATAGGTATACTCTTAGAATCTGCAATTTCAACCTCCTTAGTAAATATTTGATTATTTTGTCGCATTCATGCTTCCTTACTTATACTATTTGCTTCCTCAGATCGATAAGCAGGCCGTGTCTTATTTGTTTTTCCACTTAACAGATCATATCCGTAAGAAGTTGGTACATACTTGGGTTGTGCGTCCAAGGTCACTATATCAAAGTTAGCAGAGTTATGTATTAAAAGAATTGTAATGGTAGATCTAAAGAAGTGGTTAAATTAATAATATTGAATGGGGTGAAAAGTAGTTAAAAGTAGTGGGGTAAAAGGTAATGGTAGATCTAAAGAAGTGGTTAAATTAATAATATTGAATGGTTTGAATGGGGTGAAAAGTAGTTAAAAGTAGTGGGGTAAAAGTAGTGGATTATTAATATATTTTTCTTATTTTTAATATCTGACACGTGGCAGGATCTTAATGGTCGGAGATGCCATATATTTTTGCTCTAACTCAATTTGAACCGTTATTTGACTTTTCGCTTGTCCCATATAATATAGATAGTTTAAAATATTTTTCTAACATTATTAACGATAACTTTGAAGTCATTAGCGACGAACTAAAGGTCGTCGTTAATGATAATAGTTAAAAAACCAGTATAAACCCGTCACTTTATTTTAGTCCTATTCCTCAACCCATAAAAACCTCCACTACCGCCGATCACCCAATCAGCAAATCCATATTCACACTAATCTTTGAGGACTTTCTCAATAATGTTTACCAGTGGAAGCTTTTGTTTAAGGCGTTCTGAGTTCTATAAACTAAAATATCTATCACGAACAACAATATATATATAAAAAAAAGGACAATCCTTTTTTTTAACTATTGTTTGCAAGGTAAGTTACTGAGTTTTTTTTTAATGTTAACACTTTTTTAATAAATAATTAGTAATTTAGCATATAAAGAAAAATAATTTCAAATTTGACACAAGGGCTGTATCTTGAACACAGCCCTTAAGCAAAATTGTAAGGGCGGTCATTCAACCACCGCTCTTAACAGAAATACAATTTTGCCTAAGGGCGGTGTTCAAGATACAACCCTTATGCCAAATTTAAAATTAATTTTCTTTTTATGCCAAATTGCCAATTATTTATAAAAAAAATGTTAAACTTAAAAAAAAATTCTAAGTTACTGCAGAATGTTGAAACCTAAGTAGCATTATCAACGGAAGCATACTCTTTTTATTTTTGTTGGATAATCAAAGGATGCATGTTGTAGGCCAACATTTTGCCCAACTTGTATAGAAAAGGTTAGGCATCTTTGTCTTATATATTTTGTTTTTGACTGATTTATTGGCCGAATTTAGTAAGATATTCACTGAATTTTGGTTCTCCAAACATGGCTGAAAAATTGGAAATATCTCTTGCGATTTCTTATGAAATCTTATAAGGGTTCAATTCATCAAAATTGTGTGCGATATTGGAGCTTCGAACACCTTATAACTTTATAGAATTAATTATCCAATTTAATCAGAGTAATCATATATATCATTCAAAATCATACCACCTAATAATAATGTGGCATGAATTGATTGGTTATAAATAGTTCATCAACTTATTTTCTTGATCTAATTAACGATTTATTACCAACCAATTCATGCCACGTCATTGGGTGTTTTGGATAGTATGATTTTGGATGATATTTCATTACCCATTTAATCATAAGTAATGTGAAAAATAATTTAGAATCTATATATGAGTAATGATATGTACCACCCATGACCTAACGTGATTTGTGTAGAAGTAAATCATCAATCAAATCAAGAAAATAAATAGATTGACGATTTATTTTCACTCATGCCACATCATGAATGATATAAGGATGGTATATATTATTACTCTTTTGCTTATAACCAGCTCGTTGCAACAGGATATAATCTCACCGCAACAAGGAATATTAACCTTGTCGTAGCATGAATAAACATAAAGCAACCCACTAGACAATTTTTAAAAAAAGAATGCGCTAAATTCGTCGCGGCAGAAGACAAATCGTGATGATTCAATCCTTGATGAACCAACACACCCATTCCAACTCCCCACATTGGTAATCTAGACACATGTTGCTAGTAATTCTAGTAGTTCTACCAATATTATGCTAAAATCAAGGACACCTAAAAAAACCTGAAACAACAACATCAAACAACCTAGGAGATTATATCATTAACTAACCAATAAGATCAAAGATCTCTATTGATTATAGTGTTAAAAAATTTCTCCAAATATATATCTTTCTCCTAGTATAACTACAAATGATAGCAAAAATAATCTCTTCTGTTAACATTATTTATTTTACTAAACGGTTTCATTAAAAGAGATGAAGAAACTGTGGACGAGGAGACTAATTATTTATTAACGAAAATCCCGGATATGGATAAGGGTAAGATGGCAGCTTTTTCTATGTCAGGCTCTAAAGCACCAGGACCGGATAGTTTACAGGGTAACCTTTATCAAGAATTTTGGGATATTATTAAAGACGACATTTATAAAATAGTTCATGTTTTCTTCGCATTTAATACTCCTCTTGATAGCATCAATGATACGCTTATTTCACTTATTCCAAAAGGCAATGTGCAAGAATCTATTAAAGATTATAGACCTAATTCTTGCATTAATTTCAATTATAAAATCATTGCAAAAATCTTGGCTCTTAGACTTCAACCTCTCATGGATTCTATTATATCGCCAACACAATCGGCTTTTATTAAGGGCAGAAGTATACAAGATAACATTATCATAACTCAAGAAATAACTTTCTTTCTTGAAACCAAACGAAGATATAACAAGCATTATGGTGCAGCTAAGATCGATATGACGAAAGCATATGACCTAGTTAAATGGGATTTTCTTATGGCGATTCTAAGGAATTTGGGTTTCTGCACAAATTTGAGACCTTATTTTTTATTTCATTTCTTCAGTTTCTTACCAAATTAAAGTTAATGGAGAAAGGATGGAGAAATTTAAGCCAAGACAAGAAATTAAACAAGGTGATCCATTGTCTCCATTACTTTTTTCTATGCTCACTGAAGGCTTGATTGGTCTTATCATTTTTGAATGTCGTGAGGGTAATATTAGAGGAATCTCGTTGGCTAGAGCCGCTCCTAGCCTCACCCATCTTTTATTTACTGACGACTCATTATTCTTTCTAGAGGTCAATGATAAAGAAATTAATGCTTTCAAGAATATTTTATCTAGATATTGTGGAGCTTCGGGGCAAAGAATTAACTTTAATAAGTCTACCATTATGTTTAGTAATGGTCTTGCGGATGAAAACTGCACATACGCTAAACACTACGCTGTAGATCTCGATTTCGCGGCCTAGGCGGTCGACCGGGGCCTAGCGCCTAGGCGGAATTACACGGGGCCTAGCAGAATTATACGGTTTTGAATCCCGCTATGTAATTTTGTATATTTAGTAATATATATGTAGTAATTATAACAATTTTAACTATTTAGGTCATAAAGTTCATCTAACGACACTATATTAAATATAAAAATACTAAAAATTGAGTAATACCAACTAAAAAACTATAGAGGATAAGAAAAATAACAAGAAGGCCTATGCATGCATGTTTTGCCATTAATCGGGGCCTAGGCAGCCATTTTTTGCCATTAATCGGCGCCTAGACGGGCTAGGCGCCTATTCCACGGCGACTAAGGCGCTAGGAAAAAACGCCTATAATTTTGACTAGGCGTAGCGGATGAGTAAGGAGTTGACGCCTAGGCGCGCCTAGGCAGGGAGATCTACAACATTGGCTAAACATAGAACTCACTAAATCTATGGGGAAATATTTAGGTATTCCAATGTCTCTTAAAAGGTCAAAAACCGAAAATCTTAACTACATTACAGATAAGTTCATGGCCAAATCAGCAAGTTGGGTCTCTAAATTACTATCTGATGGGGGTAAAGAAGTTTTGATTAAGGCTGTACTACAATCGATTCCGAATTATGCTATGTCTATTTTCGAATTTCCAATTACTCTTTGTAAGAAACTCTGTAATATAGTGGCTAAATTCTGGTGGAATTCCGGTGACAAAAAAAGAATCCATTGGGTTAAATGGAAGAAACTTGCTAAAGGAAAGAAAATGGGGGTATAGGGTTTAGAGAATTTCACAAGATGAATTTAGCTCTTCTTGCGAAACAAGCATGGCGAATCATCCATAATCCTGATTCTTTGGTGTCAAAGGTTTTAAAATGGATTTATTTCCCTAGTTCAGACATGTGGAATGCTAAACTTAAGAATAAAATATCATGGAGCTGGGGAAGTATTTATTAAGGTCTTTCTTTTCTTAAGGAGGAATGTATTTGGCAGGTTGGTAATGGCCTTAGCATTAATGTATGGAGTGATGCTTGGATCTCAAAAGGAGACAAGCTTAATTAACCGAAAGATTGTAAGATTACCAAGCTGGCGGAGTGTTTCAATAATAACTTTACTGATTGGAATTTGGATATCCTTAAAGATTTTTGTAAATCACGGGACCTGATGGAGATTCGAAAAATTCTTATTTTACAACACTTGAGAAAGAGGATAAAATTATTTGGTCCGACACGAAAGATGGGGAATATTCAACAAAATTGGGTTATCATAGATTGGTACAAAAAGAAAATGATAAAGAAGGAGAATCCTCCACAGATGGGGAATCTCATGATATTAAAATGTGGAATATTATTTGGAATTCAAACGTACCACTTAAGATTAGGAATTTTATTTGTAAATTTCACAATAACGCTATCCCAACGAAGTCAAATTTGAAAAAAAAATTGTAGTGACAATGACATCTGTAAATGGTGTGAGAACGAGGCAGAAACCATAACACATCTTTTTATTAAATGCCCACTTAGTATGGGTGTCTGGGCTAATTCACAGCTTCAATGCAAAATTGATAGTTCATTTGACGGCAAAATTAGTGATTGGATAAGAACGATTATTGAGAATTATTCGATGAATGGGTGGAATAGAAGATTGGTTACATCAACAATATTTGTTACGATTTGAAATATTTGGAAGGAAAGGATGAGAGGTTTGTTTGAAAAAAAATCATGGAATATAATAGAGATCAATGAAAAATCAAAATATATTTTGAAACATATCTTCTCTGATAATATCGAGTTATCTCAAAAGGATAAAGGTGATCTCACTATTGATGAAACAATCAAAAACCCATTTGTTGAAGATGAAGCCGATTTGGTTTGGGATGAACGATGCATCTTTTTCTAAGAGCTGGGAACCAACCAGAATTGTATCAATTGGGGTTAATAAAGATGGAAGGATTACACAAAAGATTACCAATACAACCCTTGAAGGGGAAGTTTAGGCCGTTCTTCAGGCCATGAGGTCTGCAACAGACCTCCATTTACAGAGTAGTTCATGCTACTCTGATAACCTTGAAATTGTACAAGGTATTGTGAAGGGTGGGTGTATCAATTGGAGAATACGTCCAATGATTAATGAAGCACTCAGCTGGCTTAAGAAATTTCCGGATTGGAAGGCTTTTCGCATTAAGAGGGATTTAAACCACATTGCGGATAAGGTTGCCAAATTCAGTCGACGCGGGATCGACATTCCTAATTGTTCGATGAATTCGATTATGATTTTTATGATAGTCTTTCTAGGTTAGAGTGTAATAGTTGACTTTTGTAATATTTATTGACAAAAAAAATTGTGTCAGGTTTATCTATGAACAAATTTTTTAGGCCATGGACTAAAAACTTTTTTGAGCTAAACGTTTTAAAATGCCTATTTCTTGGCCAAATATATTAAAAATGCCCATTTTTAAGTCATAAGACTAATTCTATCCAAAGAGTAACAAATTTATGTTGATGGTTAGTATCATTTTTAAACCAAACGTTTCAAAATCCGTTATTTTTTTTAACGGAGTTAGTCACATGGCCTAAAAATGGGTGTTTTTAATATGTTTGATCTAAAAATAGGCATTTTGAAACGTTTAGCCTAAAAATATTTTTAGGTTATATGTAATGGCCTAAAGTGAGAATTTCTCTTTATTTATTAAAAGGTTTCTTTTTGACTTGTCACTCCTAAATATTATTATTTTTCAAGTATTCTTTGTGTACTAATTTAATCCAAAACGAGTCTTTCTTTTCCATTATTTTTCATAACCTTTTCATAAGTATTGCTTTGTTTCAAGTACTTAAATCTTTAAGACCAATACCTCTTTCATCTTTAGGGGTACATATATTTTTCCACCTAATTTGTGGAGTTTTTCCATCTCAATAGAAATTTCTACAAATACTCACAATACGTTCACATATACAAACCGGAATCGAAAAATAGACAATCAAAAGAACAATATCCCTTACAGTACCAATGTAATGAATTCTAGTCGACCCTCATAATAAAGAGAAGGGGTGTTCCAAAATCATATATAACTCTTCAGTTTATCAATAAGAGGTTTGTAGTCCCTTGAAAAAAAGATCAAAGACCTAAGAGGTACATCCAAAAACCAAAAAGTCATATCCCTTTCTCAAAGTGTGTTGTCTCTAAAATATATTCAGGTGCATTATTTATCCCCACATAATAAATATTCGATTTAAGTACATATGAATAGAGACCCAAACACTTATCAAACTCCTTCAGACTATCCATTAAGATCTTCACCAAATCATGGTCTCTTTTAGATAGTAACATAAGGTCATCGAAAAAAACTAAATGTGTGATCTTGAATTTTCCATATTTAGGATGAAATTAGAAACTACAATTCGTATTCTTTTTCAAAGGTCTCGGAAAAATCCGAGGCACAAAATGCAGAGATAAGGTGACAGTGGATCACCTTGCCTCGATCCCTTTCCCCCCCTTAAAGAAGGCATATATATAATTATTTAGTGCCACTGAAAAATAAGGAGTTGAAACACACGTCACAATCCAATTAATATATAATCGGAAAATTTAGACCTTTGAGAATTTTATGAAGAAACTTTTAAGAAAAGAGTTATAAGATTTGTACAAGTCGATTTTAGTAGTGCATCACAAAGAGACACTGTTGTTGTTGTTATAACCTCTCAACAATTCTTGCATAAGGCGAATATAATCGGAGAATATTCTTGCATGTAGCACTTTTGGTGTAATTTGTGTTAAGGTGAAACTCTTAGGTGAAAGGAAATATCATTAGATGCCAAATCAATTGCAAGGAGTTAAGGAAAGAAATACGAGGCAAAATCTAGAGTTAAAAGGAAACATAGTTGAATTAGGAATGGAACAGCTGCCAAATAAATCTATGATGCTGTAAAGACGTCCAATGTTTTGAAGACTGTAGAAAATTTGTTACAAATTTGAAGGATCCCTTTTAGGGTCAGATAGGTCTTTGACTTGCGGTCGTTTTGATAGGTGGTACACTAGATTTGTCCTAGTAACAAAGTAGTTATGCTTATTTCAATCTCCAGTGTTTATCCAGTCCTACAACTTTGGAATACGAATTTGAGTTGGATTAGGACTCAAGTAACTTGGCCCATACTCCAAGATTTCAACCTAGAACCTATATATACACATAGATACCATTATAAACATGTCCTTTCTCAGTAATTAATCCTTAGTATCAAGTTTTATCATCTAGAGAAGCAAGAAGACCTGTAGAGAAAGGCAAGAAGCAAGAAGCTGGAGAGTGACAAACTCCTCTTCAACATATCTCCTTCTCTATAATTAGGGTAATTAGCTACATATATGTGTCTTAACCATATTTATAAGCTTTTATTCTTCAGATTTATTTATTAATTGTTTGGGTTATTATTTTGTCTAAATCCTAGAATACTATTTGTTGTTCTTATTAATTTGAGATTGGCGTATATCTGTGTTATGTGCTTTGACCTATTCTAGCCCTAAATTTGTCCAATCTTAGGAATTCCCTTAGTAATTGGGTTGACACCTTGACGGGGGATCCAATCATTGAAAACACCACAAAACCGTCTAGTATGCGGTAATGATCCTGATGGGCTTACCTAGATAGATAGTCTTTAAGGTTTGATTTAACCACAGATAATTGCGCAGGGTCCTCTCACCCAAGTCCCCTGGTGGTGTAGAGGTTACTTCCTAAGTCCACCCGGAAGGGGGTTAGAAGGAATTTAGAATCTTGATTACATATATAATGCTCAATTTACCCTTAAGGTTAGAATAACAACTTAGTAAGATAGAATCATACTGGTAACCCTAATCGTCATCTTAGTTGCATTCATATTTAATTATTTGTATTCTTATTTATTTATTCATGTTAGATAGTTATTAATCTTATTTTAATATAAACATCTAAATTCATCTACACTATTATTGAATACAATTCTGAGCTAAGTATCTAAATCCCTTAGAAAAAACTCTTCTTTATTTAACTATAATTTGCAAACAAGTTCAACAAAACTTTATTTAACAAAAGTTAAAAGAATGAGAGTCAAATGAGAGTCAACACAAAAAAAATGCTCCCTAGCCATTCATCACCCAATAATTTTATTCCACAAAATTTCTTTTCCATTTAGCCTCTTTTTACCTTTTTATCCCAACTTTAGCTTTTTTCATTTCCAGATTCAGTGTTTCTTCTCATAATCTGGGATCTAACACCTTATCTTTTTTTCTCTTTCTTCCTAGATTTTATAAAACCACTCACTCTCCTCACACATTCACTCACCCCTCATCTCCACCGACACATATCATCCCCTTTTTCCATTTTATTTTTCTTTTACCTTTTTCAATCCTGTTTTATCTTAGTATGACGAAAGTGATTCGTTATAGCAAGGTTAATCAGATAGGCAAAACAAATCCGAGAAGTAAAAAGTATACCAACATAACGAAGATGATTTTCTCACCAACTGGTACAGATATAGAAAATGGAGAGTCAGAAATCAATTAAGTAAATGTGACAGAAAGTGATGAGCAAACGACTGATATTCAAACCCTAGTAAGCACGCCGATTCAAACTTCGGTAAACTCAGTCAGTCGTGTTGAGGTAATGAGTGCAAAGAAGCCAGTTATGTGGTCAACTTTGTTTGAAAAAGGAGTTGACAAGTGTTAAAGCTGAATTTTCACACGTCGACTAGACAAATAGGTAAGAAAGTAATCAATCCTTCAAAAGATGTGTTTAAAGAAGGTGATAATCTATGGGTAAATTGTCTTATTGGTCAATTTTTGGATAGTCCTCCCCCTTTCTACTCTATAGTGAATTTTGTGAAATATCAATGGACGAATTTGGGCAAAACAGAAGTAAAATCTAGTGGTAAGGGTGTATATATGTTTAAATTTGAGAATCAACAATTCTGTAACAGAGCTATGGAACAATTATGGCACATTAATGGTAAACCTTTGTTATTGTGACCATGGAGCACTGATATGCAATTCGAGAAGATTGATGTTACTAAAATTCCAATTTGGGCAAAACTAATCAATGTTCCTATGAATTTATGGACTCAGTGTAGCAAGTGGAATTGGAGTCCCTTTGCAAATCGACTCGGTCACAGAGTCTAAAACACGGTTGAGATATGCTCGTGTTTGTGTTGAGGTAGATACTAAAGAGGAACTGCCTGATAAAGTATATATTGATGTAGGCTCGGAGGTATTACATGAAGTTAGAGTTGAATATGATTGGAAGCCAGTCATATGTACTAAATGCAGTAAGTTTGGGTACATTGAAAGTAAATGTAATAATATACAAAAAGTGTGGGTGCCAAAGAAAATTGTTGCAGAGGAAATCAAAGAGGATAAGGGAAACAAAGGAAAAAGTAATGTTGAAGAATGGAAAGTTGTCAGCAAAAATACTAGAAGTTATTATGAGGGTGAATCTAGTACCATTTAGCTATCAAATACATTTTAAAATTTACAGGGAGGCAGTAAAATTGATCAAGATACTCTCAATTTCATCAATCATGAAGGTGGTAAGGAAATTACTAGACCACCAAACTTATGAATATAGCCACATAGAATGTTAGAGGTTTCAATAATATCCTTAGACAACTTGATGTTAAGGACTTTTTAATCAGGAATGATGTAAGAATGATTGGACTTCTTGAAACTAAAGTGAAGCCTGATAATTTTTTACCTATAATAAGTGCTCATTTCTCAAATTTGGAAATGGTGCACAACTATAATACAGATAACCCTGGTAGAGTTTGGGTTTTATGGGATAAAAGTATGTTGACATCAAAGTTATTCAGGAGACATTTCAAGCCTTATTTGTTCATTTTACAGTTATTGATGGAGGAGATTCAGTTTTCTTGGGTATCATTTATGGTAGTAATAATGAAGATTATAGGAAACTATTATGTAAGGACATGACTAAGTGGAGTTTGGATTATAAAGATCATATAGTAGCGTTTCTTGGTGATCTCAATGAGATATTAAAAATCAATGATAGATTGAACTATGATACTTTGAGTAGTAGTTCTATAGAATTTGCTGACTGCATTGATGAAGCTAATATATATAAGCATCAATATGGAGGTCAATACTACACTTGGACTAATAAAAGTAGAACTGGACAACTAAGAGCTAGTAAAATAGACAGGGTATTTGTAAATGATAAATGGCTGAATAGTATGACTTCAAATGTTGTATTAGTCCCTCCTTCAACTTCTGAGCATTGTGCTTTAATGGTCACAATTGGATTAAAGAATAACAACAAGCCGATCTCTTTTAAGTTCTTTAACATCTGGGCAAAACATGAGAAATCTATTGAACTTATTAAAGAAGCATGGAAGCTAAAGTAGAAGGTACTCATATGTTTAGACTATGCATGAAACTCAGAGAAGTCAAATTTGCTATGAAGAAATTTAATAATATGCATTTTAAGAGGAACTCAATGAATGTAGAAGCTATAAGAAAACAACTATCTGATACTCAACAGAAAATCATGAATGGAGCTATAGATAAGGATATTCTCAGAGAGGAACAAATATTAATAGAAGAGCTTGAAGAATCCACAATGAGTCAACATAATATTATGAAACAAAAAGCTGGAATATCTTTTATAAATGACATGGAGTGTAGTTCTCTTTATTACTACAAAATGATTAAAGGGAGGATTGCTACAAATGGAGTATCAGCTTTAACTGCAGATAATGGAGATTACATAACTGACCCTGTGCAAGCCAAAGAAGAATTTATCAAATTTTATACAAATCTTCTTGGTAAAGAGGATAGTAATGAGGAAATATGCTCCATTACTACTATTAAACAGGTCATCAAGAAAGAGCTGACTGAGAATCAAAAAAGTTGAGCTTATTAAACCTTTCACCAATAATGAGATCAAAGATGCTCTCTTCTATATCAATGAACACAAGAGCCCTGGACCAGACAATTTTAACTCATATTTTTTCAAATATGTTTGGAATGTAATAGAAGAGGATTTTAATCTAGCTGTGAATCAATGCCTAGATTAGGGTCAATCGTTAGGACAAGTAAATGCTACTAACATAGTGCTCATACATAAAGAGAAAGGTGCTACAAGTGTAAGGAAGTTTAGACCTATTTCATGTATAAACACAACTTACAAAACTATTTCTAAAGTAGTTTCAAATAGATTAAAGAAGGTACTTGAGTCAATCATATCAATTAATCAAGCTGCCTATGTGGGAGGAAGATACATCAGTGACAACATCCTAGTTTCTCAAGATATTATCCTGGACTATGAGAAGAAAAACTCTCCACCAAATTGCACTATTAATCTTGATTGGCAGAAAGCATATGATAGTGTTAATTGGCAGTTTATGATTAACACCTTATATGCTTTTGGTTTCCCTAATAAGTTTGTATAGTGGATAAAATGTGTGTGTGCACCCCTTCTTACTTAGTGTGTATAAATAGATAAGCCTGTGGTTTTTTTCACAGGAAAGAGAGGTTCCAGGCAGGGAGACCCTCTCTCTCCAAACCTCTTTGCTATCTGTATGGAGGTGTTCACAGGGCTTTTCAATCATATGGCATGAAAACCTAATTTCAGTTATCATAATAAGTGCAGGGTTTTGCAACTTAATCACATGGTTTTTGCAGATGATTTACTAATATTCCTCAAAGCAGATATGAAGTCAGCTAAAATTGTGAAAGAAGCCTTAAATCTATTCTCTAGGATCTCAGGACTGAATATAAACTATTGTAAAAGTGAGCTATATTTTGGAGGTACAAGTGAAGACATCAAAAGTAAAATTTCAAGCATCCTTAATATAAAAGTTGGTGCTCTTCGTGTTAGGTATCTTTGGGTCCCTCTTAACTCTAAGAAACTGAGTGTAAGTGATGGTAACAAGCTAGTGGAAAAGATTTGTGAAAGTATCAATAATTGGTCATCAAAGTTACTATCATATGCAGGGAGAATAGAACTGATTGGAAGTGTTCTTGTAAGCAAAATTCTATTTTGGTTTAGATTTTTCCTGCTCCCAAAGCAAGTCATATGTAAGCTTAATAAAAAAAATGGCCAGCTTTCTATGGAAAGGAAATAAGCAAGGTGCGCAAAGATCCAAGGTTGCTTGGGCTGACATTTGTACTAAAAAAGAGAATGGAGGATTAAATATACCAAAAATTGAAGAATTGAATAAAGTTTGTTTGCTTTTCACATTTTGGAGAATGTATTCACATGATCATAATTTGTGGAGTAAATGAGTTCGGTTCAATATTTTAAAAGTAAGATGTATATGGGGTTTAGAAGCAAAACAATACCATACATGGATGTGGAAAGAATTGTTTAAAATCGGGAAAGTTGCTTTTGGATTCATTCATCATATAATAAAAGATGGAAGCAGTACTTTCTTGATATGTGAATAATGGATAGCTAAAAGGAATGTTCAAGATATTCTTAAGATTGAGTTTGACAATCATAATATAAACTGTAACAAAACAGTTAAATCATGTTATGGTGGAGGAAGATGGAGATGCCTCCTTGTATTGGTAAAATTCTACATGTGATTGAGAATATTAAACTTACTACAGGTAATGACATAAAGTCTGGAGCGAAAGTAGTAAAACATGTTTCTCTTTCAAAAAAACGCTTAGTTCAAATTCTAGAAAGAAAGAGGAAGTTAAATGGCATAATATAATTTGGGGTAAAAGTTGTATTCCTAGATGTTCTTTCATTTCGTGGCTAGCAATTCAAGATAGATTGGCTACTAAAAGCAGAATGGTGGAATGGGGATTACTAGTTAATCTGTTACGCAACTTATGTATGAGAAGTACAGACGATATGAATCATCTGTTTGTAAATTGTTCTTTCTCTAACAGAATTCTGAGTAAGCTCTTCACAACTTGTGGCATTCATTCCTTGGCAGTTACTCTTAATGAAGTTATCGATTTAATTTTACAAATACCATCTAAAGAACATATGATTATTGTAAGTTCACTTCTTACGTCATATATTTATTGGATTTGGTTTGAAAGAATACTAGAGATCATGGAGGTACGAGTCTTAGTGAAGAGCAGATCTGGGGGGAAATTTGTATCAATCTATGGTAAAGTTGCAGTCTTGCAGGAAAGAAGAATGAAGGAGAAGAGTATCTTGGTAGTGATGGATCACATTTCTAAACGTGGATAATGTCTATTTTAAAGAGCCTATGTTTATATAATAACTTAGTGGGCTAATAGAGCGCTTACTATGTTAGGTTATTTGGGCCGGTTTTAAAAGGCTAAAATGTACTCCCTCCGTTCCACCAAATTTGTCCACTTACTAATAATAATGTTCCAAATATATTGTCCACTTAGGATTTCAAGACACTTTTTTTCTTATTTTTTCCACTATTACCCTTATTAAAATATTAAAATTTAAATTTCCAATACATATTTACAATATTAAGATACTTTATTAGGGGTATTTTTGTAATGCTGAATGCATTTATTATGTTTCTTAATATATGTGAAAAGCTAAATGGACAAATTATGTGGAACGGAGGGAGTAATAGGCTTATATAGTCCCTTGTAAAAAGATAATGGAATGTTAGATCTTTTAATAATATAGTTTTGATTTGTTGATTAAAAAAAACTTGTAAACAAACTGTACACTTGCATTGAGTTTCTCGTAATAATATAGGGTATATGTCCTTTATTTAAAATCATTTATTATCATTATTTTATCACAAATTTTTCACCACCAGTTAGATATACTTCATTAGCAATAACACAACCTTAGAATATATTCGTCAGTTTAAACTAAGTTAGGAGTGTTAAATTAGTCTTGACGACGTGTCATGTTTGCGTTAATAATTATTGTTTAGGGATTTCATGGATAAGATGTATGATGCACAATACAATTACATGTTGATTTATTTTCATCCCTTTGAATAGATTTAATTTTTATGTTGCACCAATTCCAACCATATAAACAAATATAGGAAATATATATGCAACATCATATATTAAAAAGATAATACAATAACATTCACTTATTCCGCTTTATGAATCTCTAATCAAGCAAGTAATTGGTGCCCATTAGAAAATGATTACGATTTCCAGATCTACAATTTGACACCACCATAACACCATCATATCAAGCGTGATCTAGATCATCTTAGCTTTAATTCCCTTTAAAAATGTTTTAATAGTTTATAGTTTGAATTGTTGAAAGTACATATTTAGCCCATTCTTTTAAAAAGAATTGAGTACACCCTTGATGAAGGTAACAAATGAATAATACATACATTTGAATCAATTTAGCATGGTATTCAAACCTAGTTATAAAATAGCAAATCATGGATCATACTCGTACCAACTTATTTAAATAAAACATATTCATTGCCTTTTAACTTTTTATGGTTTATTTTCCAAGGTAAAGTCATTTTTTATGGTACGAAGTATATATAGTAAGTAAAACTTGGAAAAACTGAGTACAACATATATATTAAACCCCAACCAAGACATGCTGATCATTTTTGCATCATTAAAGCATCCATCCAGGAACAAATCCATTAACATTATGTGTAGTTCCTGAACCGGTAGCCTCATCTGCACCCATATGGTTGTAACTGAACACAAGAAGGCATAGTTAATGGATTATTATTAGATTAACAACTCGGGATACATTCAGGAATGTAACAAAACAAGATCAAGTTGAAATAATCCTACAATCATTAGAGACTGAAAATTTAAACTAAGTAGGGGCTAAAAAAAGAGTGATCATATATTTGAGAAACACTTGAAGTTAATTAAAACTTTATTTCATCAATTAGTTGGTACCCCGTGATTGATGATTGATAGTCGTTCATTTATAGATGAATAATGTCTTATTTACCTAGTTGATACTCACCATTGGTCTTGAATTTAGATCCTATAGTATCATTCTATATAGTTTTATGCAATTCACAATTAGATAACTGATATGTATTTATATGTAAAATCAGTGACACGCTATTATAATTCCATATATATATATATGGGTCAAATAGACCTAAGCAAACATCCAGATGTATTGAGTTTATTGATTTTATGTATTAACACCTGATATAAATATAGATATCAATTACGTTAAATTAAAGTTTAAGTGATCTAAATGATCTTTTCATATGGTAATATAGTGAAAATGTTATATACAAGTGAGAAGAGTACCCCATTTGTGGTAAGAAGTTTAATCCATGAGGTGGGAAGAGCCCCTCCGAGTGTGAAGGCAGCCGATGATAGGGAATCGTTTGACCACCACCCTCCCAAGATAATCGTTGAGGAATTTCAGCTGCACATTGTTCTAACTGAACATATTTGGAATTTTGTACATCTTGGATTAGTTGGTTAATAGTAGCTAAAACAATAGCATAAAACGGCGATACAAAGGAAAAAGAGCGGAATCAAATCTCGATAGTAAGCAAATTTACATGTGATTGAGAAGCAGTTTAATTTCTATAGGTATGATATATAAAAATATAAATTAAAAACATTTATAGTATATTTTTGTTAAATAACCAGAACCGGTTGCTTAAGTAAATGCTCCTACATAGATCTAGAAACCATGGTGAATATGTACTCCCTCCGTTCCCGAAAACATGTCTACTTACTAAGAATGTAGATCTAAAAAAATTATCAAAAAACATTGTTTCTTTACTTTTTTCACTATATATTACCATATTAAAATATTTAGGAAAGTTAGTTATGAAGTATTTAATTATATCTCTTAATTTGTGTGATAATGGACATGTTTTAGGAACTGAGGGAGTATTGAATATCAAATAGAGCAAAACATTGCAATCAACTAAAGCAATTCAAGCTGCCTAAAAGGAAAAAACCTTAATTGACACCATAAGAATACTACTTTTGCAAATTATCTCATAGAACCTACCTTTCTTTTCAAGTCGCTATTGGCTTCAGCAAGCATTTGTTCCTACAATGAAATAAGTATTATAATCTGGAATTGTACAAGCTAGGGTAACTTATGTATAGTTGAAAATATGAGTAGACACAATACCTTTCTTTGAAGTTCTGCAAGCTGATCCAACATATACTGCATCTGCTTGTAAAAAAACATATAGTAAGTAAGGGCGATTATAAAGATTTTTATCAAGGCCAAAAGCTGGGATTACTTTAGAAGTAAAATAACTTCTTCAAAGGGTACTTATTATTTTTCAGGCTACAATAATCCATAAAGTTAAAAAGAATTACGGATTATATACGACACTGAAAGGATTTTCTCAAATTGGGTGTTATTCATATTTGTGTTTATTGAATAAAATGAAAAAAATAATTTAGCCATATCTCTAAATTCTATGACCAAATTTCTTTCTTTCCTGCCATGGGTGTGCTAACTGCTAGTGATGGTCATTGTTTTATAAATAGGGGTTTACATGTAATAATTACCCTCTACAATCAGAGGGGAAATGTGAACAAGTATGTTTTCTTTTAGGGTGAATTACAATAGAGGGCAATGATATTTAAACGTTTAGTCATCATCTGTCAATATGTGCAATAGGCAATAAGCCATCATCTATACATTTTATACACAATGTTAGTCAATCTTTTGATCATTACCAAAAACAAATAAAAGTCACAATCTAAACTGTTATCTTTTATCTTTTCCTTTTTCTGTCTTGTTACTTTTCCTTACCGTCACAGCATCACAACTCAAGAGGCCCCTCAATAAAAGATTCAGAATTTAAAGATTCAGTTTGTTTCATATCTTAAGGTAATCCTTTTGAGTAAATTTAAAAGGTAGAGCTAGCATTCAGGTAAAACATTTTTCGCTTGGTTGTTTTCTGGGATTTCTTGATGATGACCAGACATTTCAATTATGAAAAACATGTAACCTGAATTAAATAACTGCATTATTTCTCAACAACGCCTTAAATCTCATCAAGTTCCACCAAAATGCATGAAATGAGTACCCTTGTTAAACAATCCAAAGTAGCTACATTTACATTGGAATAGTGACATTCCAGAAAATTGTGAGACTTTTTAATTGCAAGAAACATTATAATTCATCATAAACAGATGGTGTAACCGCAAAGTGGAAGGTTTGGACGCCTTTTTTTTTTTTTTTTTTTACTGTTGCATCTTACATATTTAGAAGGGAAACCCTTAGAACAACCATGACGAGAATGACAGACTATTTTAGAGTGTTTCAACCACTTCTCCCATGGATGGCCCTAGAACATTAAAATGATCCTCTAATATTATATATAAAGAGATCTTTTTCAGTTCTTTTTCAGATATAGTACTATTTTACAGAGAAAAAGATTTCAGGCCTAAAGCGACACTCCTTTGACATCTAACCTAAAAATCCTACCTTTACCTCAGTCATGTGTCCGACCTACTTGAATTTAATGAAATATTAAATATATCGTTATTTTATTAGAGTAGTTTGTTTACATATCGTATTATTTCCTAGTTAGTTAGTCTTACATTTATTGGTCACCAAATTATTAGTCCGATAAATAGGATTTCATTAATCGTACTAAACAAAAATCTATTTTCAATGTAATTTTTAACATTTCTTCGTATTAGTTTTTATAACTCGCATCTTATTTAACCATTAATATACGAATCAAAAGACAATATTACCTTTGTTGATCTGATTTGTTTCAAAGAATTCTCTAGTTGGTTCTCAAGTTGTTCAAGATCCTTTGAGTTCAATGATTCTAAATCTTCTCCGAGTAGATTCCTAAATTTAAACAAATATCAGAATACCACTAAGTTCTTGGCTTATGCAACCATGTATTTTGTTACACGTACAATGAATTAATATAATAAAGTACAATTATTTCTTTAAATAGTGTTTAATAATTGTCATTTACCTTTGGGATTGCTGAAGGATGTCAACCCTGGCTTTGAGTCTGAGGTAATTCTCATAGCAATTCTGCTTCAAAACATAGTTTAGTGAATGCGCAAGGAAGACATCTTAAAGAATTTTGATCCTCTACTAACAAATATTTCTGTTAAAATATAAATAACTTACTCTTTCACTCATGCTAATTTTGTTATCAGATAAATTTATTTATTAATAATAAAAATATTAGCGAATTAGAATGAGTGGCGGCAATACATTAATTGTTAGTATATTCAGATAGATATTTGGCTAGTGTAGGATCTAAATCCATTTTTAGTGTAGGATCTAAACTATTATATTACCTGGTTCTCATTGAATTGTTGGTTAGCATCCAATGAACCATAACTGCACCTTTCATACCTTTCCAGGGTTTTCATCATGCTAAAAAATTAAAATAAACCAACAATTAATAGAATTAAAGCCAATCATTATGATAGTCATGCAAAACGTATAATCAACTAATATATTAAAAACTTATATTCAAAATATAAGCTATTACATGTATCGTATATCATATATTCATATTAACTAGTGCCTATATTTAGCTGATTATGCCTAATGATATGCTTAACTATATTGAAGGTTTGTTTGGCTCATTGGATAACTTGTATATGTCACATTCTGCTTTAGAACTTTCGAACCATGGTTTCTAATAAGTGTTAATTACATGGGATAAACCACAATGTTACCTATTAATGTATAATACGCTCTATTATGTGGTACCAATTCAGTTTAAGAGTGACTAGAGAAAGGTATTAGTCCTAAAACTGTAGTTTGGCCTTTAGAATTTCACACAATCCCTTAGTCATCAATTATATTTTTTAGCATAGAATTGTTTCATATATGAATTACATTGAGCTGTAAATTTCTAGTATCTACTTAAGTATATACACCAATTTATAAAATATTGTAAGATTAACACTTAATTGGTAGAAATAAAATTAACAACATTTTAAGTTGATACTAATTCAAGCTAAATTGTATCACCAGGTTTCATATATGAATTACATTGAGCTGTAAATTTCTAGTATCTACTTAAGTATATACACCAATTCATAAAATATTGTAAGATCAACACTTAATTGGTAGAAATAAAATTAACAACATTTTAAGTTGATACTAATTCAAGCTAAATTGTATCACCAGGTTTAATTACTACATATAAAATATATTAATTGTAACATTTGTTGCAAGTGTACTAATTGATCTTAATTATTACTATTGCTTTAATTATAACTAACGTTTAATAAAAAATTGTATCTGATAATGTGATAGTCATATAGTTAAATGTACCAAATTACATACGAACATATGCTTACTAAGATAGTATATTTGTTTATCCTTCAATGTATCTAATTATAATTTAAATAATATATATAAAAAGCCCCCTCCACGGGTTTGGCTCAGAAGGACAATAATATTTGTAAATTATTAGGGGTTGAATAGATCTCGATTATCGAGATATAAGATTACAAACATCAAAAAAAAAAATAATAATAAACTCATAATTTGTCAGTAATATTTAAAGCATCATGTGAAGAAACAATCTTAAAACCAAATGACATCTTGTTAAACATCAAATAACACGAGGGAAGAAAGTTAATTAAACTTAGACTCATTGTAATAACCGCAGTTCACATTGAAGTCTGTAATGCATACAATAAATACGATTGTAATTATGAGGAAAGTTATTCTAAATTCGCAGCCTTAAAAACAGCTTTTTCTTTCTCTATTAAAAACCAATATACAGTGATAGTGGCAGCCTCTTAAAGTGAGACAAATCTGAAAACAAAATCTTAACAGTAAATTACTCACAAAACACATCTCAGATTATCTTTTAACAACTTCCTTTTGTCTTTATCAAACATGCCTTCTCTAACCCTAGATTTTTTTGGTTAAACCTAGATATTTATAGTCTAAAGATAAAACTCACAATTAAAATAATATACATAAAATTAACATTTAATAATGCATCATTAACATTAAGTTTGTACAAAACAAACAACCTACGTATACATATAGATAGAAAGAATTAAGTTTAGTAAAAAGAATTTAAAAACAGTTTAACTATAACATAGCAAAAGAAAATTAGTAACCTTTGTCAAAAATAAACAACTAAAAGCTAAAAAAGACCACTGCTTATAAATTGGAAAGGAATTATTTATGATACACGTGAGAGCCTTTTAACTCCTTTAGCTTCAAGATCGCTTGGGATATAGACACCTAAGCAATTCTCAACCTCAGTAAGCTTGAAATTTAGGGTACATACTAGTAGATCTTACACTCAGGAAGTGCAATAAGACCTATATGGACCAAAATCTAAACAATAAAGGCTACATTTGTTTGTTCATGAGTGTATGCGAAAAATATGCAAGTACACATGTATTAATCAGAAATTATGATGATAAGGTTGAGCACAATTCCAATGACTGAAAGCACTCTCTGATGATCATGAAATTAACGGTCAGATGATTTTATTCTTTAAAGAAATTTACATAAACTTCGTACCTAGAGCTGCTACAGAACTCATAGAGCTTTCCACGATTTGAGAAAATGATAAGAGCAACCTCAGCATCACATAGTACAGATAACTCATATGCCTTCTTCAGAAGTCCATTTCTTCTTTTAGCAAATGTCACTTGCCTGTTTATCTTGTTTTCTATTCTCTTCAGTTCAACTCTACCCCTCCCCATATCTCTCTTTCTCTCTCCTCTCTCCTCACTCTCTCTCTCTCTCTGAAGAAGAACCACTTTTAGTAGTGTATATATGTAGGAAGTACCAAAAAAGATAAGTGTTAGGGGAAAAAAGTGAAACGAAAAAAAGAATTAATAAAAGAGATAAAATGGAAACCCTGGGTGGTCTAAGTTTGGTTACCTTGCTCTATCTATTTAATACACTTGTAAGTCTCAGGGTTTTTCGTTGAGTCATAAACACCTGAGCTTTATTATTGTTACCCGTTGGGTTTTAATTTTATACAAATTCAAGTACATGGTAATAATTTTTACCCAGCACTTTAAGGTAAAGTTTTTTGTATATTGGTTTTTTTGATGCTCTGCTACATTGCATTTTGGGTAATTTAATGTAACACATTCATATGTCTATCGGATGTAAACATTAAACAACTACCTTAAAGTGGCATCCTGTCTTGTCCATGTACACGTGTCACCTGCATATTAGAGGCTCTTTTTAGACTTTGGGGAAAAAGAACTTTAGAAATAATATTCTTTGTTAAACAAAATTAAAAGGTTTAAAGAAACTTGTAATAATTACCTTTTTGAAATTAATTTGAACTTGAAACATGTTTAAATAAACTAAATGATTAGTGATGAGATTAATTAACAATCAAATGGTATGGATAATTAAAATAGTTCAAGACCAGAGGTTCTTACCTATATTCTCTTAATGTGATTTGAAAAGTGTAAGTAGTGGTATATGTGTGGTCATTATATTAAAGCCTTGTGATGGTGTGATTCCCAATTATACCAAACACCAAAAGAACTAACGAAACCTCTGATCTATCTCCTCCTTCTCTCTAGACATGAGCTTTCTCTCTCCTCTCTTCAATGGTGGTCTCTTGCTATTCCCTAGTTCATAATCATTACTCCTTTGTTCTTTGATACGCGTGATTGTGAGGCTCGAGCTTCTCTTCTTGTTCATTCCCGAGTTACTTTTATTTTGTCTTACAATCCCAATACCTCCCCTTTGGCGTACCATATACGCTTCTTCATTTGTACTTATAGTACCGTCTCCCCATTTCCTCTCTATTTACCTTTACCTTCTTCCTCTCTCTCTCTCTTCTGCTTTCTGTACTCTCTCTTCTTCCGATAATCTAACAATGGCGTCTGACTCCATAATCACTATGAAACTTACCCCCTACTATAAACCAGAAGAAATCTTTGCCAGAAGATACATGCTCCTTTCTAAAACCCTCTCGTCTACTGATATTTCTCCCGATACGGTGGCTTACGCAGCTAATAGATCTTGGGGTCTCAGATCTAAGATGCATGTGGTATCTGCTGGAGTTAATACTTTCTTCCTCATGTTTGATTCTCGTGAAGATCTCCTTAATACTTGGAATTTTCGCCCTTGGTCTGTTAATGGTCACTTGCTACTCCTTCAAGCATGGCATCCTGAGATGTCCATGAGTGAAGCTGACTTCTCTATGGCACCCTTTTGGATCCATCTTCAAAATCTTCCCCCTGCTTTCGCTACACCAGATAATGCTAAAGACATCTGCAAAAATTTGGACTGCACCCTTTTAGCTTATGACATTAATAAGGTGAGTGATACTGTCAAGCTTCTTCGCGTCAGAGCTCTTTGGAAACTAGACAAACCTCTGATTAAATCATTTAATATGGAAAGACCATCTCTCCCTCCTCTTGAAGTTAAGGTCAGATTCGAAAAACTGAGCAAATTCTGCTTCTTCTGTGGTCTCCTTACCCACACGGCTGGAGAGTGTAGCCTTTATAAAGAAGAACAAGTTAGATGCAGGGGTTATGTGAAGTTCCCTTTTGGTGATTGGATGAGTATAACACCGGTTAAAGGTAGAGGAAGAAATGTTATGGTGGTTGATGATTTAGATGACCCTTCCCATATCATTTCGGGGAGTGAGGACTCTTTAATACCATCCTCTGAAAATCATTCTTCCAAATCACGCAACAGTGGTGGTCCCTCATCTATTAATACCAAATCCAATGATAAGGTTGGGACCAGTAAAGATGAGAATGTTCCTGAGTTCCTACGTGGTTGTCCCAATGATCCGGTACAAGGTTATGCCCTCGTTGTTAAGGAACTATTAAAGGATGTTGGCTCAGATCCGACCGGGGTGGAGCATATATTTAAACCTTCGTCTGATAAAGGTAAGGTTGGGGGCTCTGTTGCTACGCGCGTTAAGTCTCACGCGCGAAAAACCTCTTCGAAACCCACTACTAAAACTGTTCAGCCCAGCCCAAATCAGTCTTGGTCTGGATCTAAAAGAAAGCATGATGGCGATTCTTCATCTGGTAAGTGTCCGGCGTGGCCCAAGAAGTTAGATGGGCCGGTGATGGCCAAACCCACATCTGGTCGTGGGTCCAATCGTACTTGGTCTCGTACTAATCCTACTCGTGGTAAAACTAATCTGCAGTGGGTGAATCCCAATTTGAACTCAACCCCTATCCAACCCCCTAAAACCACTTCATCCACTAACCCTTCTTCTCCTCCTACTGAATATAATACGCCTCTCCCCTCCACCCCTCCTAACTCTCCTGTCAATCCGAATATTACCCCTATCCATATATCCTCCTCTCCCTCTCACAATACTGACGAAGTGATTTCTGCTCGTAGGGATGATCCGGTTATGGGTGGTAATAACCCTGTTTCTCCTTCTTCTGGGTCCCCCTATGGTGTCGCCAAGTACTTATTTGGTTGCTAATACCCCCATACATGATTCCTCCTTCTCTTTCTCCGAGATCCCCATTTCCATGGAGCGTCCAGAGGAGGAGAGATGTGGCCCTAGCATTAAGAAACGCAAGCTGACCCATGCGGAGATGGTCGGGTTTAAGGAAAGTGAGGATGGCTTGGTGGAAGTTCCTCTTCTTGACATGGCAGTTGATGTGGTCCCTCTTACTACGGTGGTCCCTGATGATGTGGGCGGTTGCTCTCAGCAACCCCCACTAGAGCCATGATCGGAGTTTTTTGGAACTGTCAAGGGACGGGGTCCCCCTTGACGGTCCAAAACCTTAGGGAAATCATCTCTAAGGAAAAACCCCGGGTCATCGGGCTTTCAGAGACGAAGACCAAAAGGAAGAAGATGCTTATTTTGGCGAAGAAATTAAAAATGAATTTGCTGTGGAGTGTGGATCCGGTGGGACTCTCTGGTGGTTTGGCTGTTTTGACTGTTGATGGTTGGCAGGCTGATGTAATTTCTTTTTCTAGTAATCATATTTCTCTTTCTGCTTCTGATGATTTTAACTCTTTTTGGTATTTGCATTTTGTGTACTCGTTACCTAATGATTCTAGTAAAAAGGTTTTATGGGATTATATTCATGATGTTTCTATCAATAACCCCCTGGCCCCTAATCTGTTTATTGGTGATTTTAATGACATACGATTGGATCAAGAAAAAGTTGGGGGGTTGAGGAAGAATCCAACGGAAATGCGCCTTTTTAATAGTAACATAAGCCTTAATGAACTGGCTGAAATCCCCTCTAAGGGTTGTTCTTTTACTTGGAGGAATAATAGGAGTGAGGAGAGCTTGATACTTCAAAAACTAGATAGAGGGTTGGGCTCTGCTTCATGGTTTGATATGTTCCCCAACTCTTGGATCTATAATCTCCCTCCTATTGGTTCTGATCATTCTCCAATGATTCTTCATTGGGATGATCAGCCATCAAGTAATCCTAGGCCTACCTTTAAATTGGATCCTAGTTGGTTGGATGTCGAGTCCTGTTCTTTGGCTATTCGTAATTGCCTCTCCTCTTCTCGTAATTTTTCTGGCCCTTCATCGGTTAGATTTCCTAAGAGATTGGCTAAATGCAAAAAAACCATTTTGAGATGGAAAAAAGCTAACTTGAAGAACAATATCCTCATTATTAACTTATTGTCTAAAAAACTCGAAAACCTTATGATTTCTAATCCTGATGGCCTACTTCCTCCATCGCAAGATCTCTTCACTTCTATATCTAAGGATATTGAATATTTTTGGTCCCTCGAAGAGAAGTACTGGGCTACTAGATCTAGAGTTCTTTGGCTTAAGTTAGGGGACAGAAACTCGAAATTCTTTCATTTATCCACTCGTATTAGGAGAGCTTCTAATAAAATGATATCCCTCTTGAAAGAAGATGATTCATGGACTTCGAATCCCACAGAACTTAATGATCTGGTTATTAACTTCTTCAAAAATCTCTATGAAGATTCGGGTCCAAGAGTGATTGAACCCATCATCCAGAAGGTGTCCCCTTGTATTAATCAACTCCAGAATGATTTATTATCGGCCCCAATATCCGTTGAGGAACTTAAGCAAGCCACGTGGCAACTTGGGGCCTCCAAAGCTCCAGGGCCTGATGGCTTTCCAGGATCCTTTTTTCGAAAGTATTGGGAATTATTGAAAGATGACATCCTGGCTATCTGTAATGGGGTGTTAGCTGGCATTGTTCCTCTTGGCTCTATCAGCGACACTAATATTGTTCTTATACCTAAATGCAAGCATCCTCAGAAAATAGGTCAATTCAGACCTATTTCATGCACTAACTTTCTGTATAAGATTTTCTCAAAAGTGATGGTGATGAGATTATCGAGCATTATCCCTGATATTATATCCCCCACCCAATCAGCCTTCATTAAGGGTAGACTTATCCAAGATAACATTATCATTGTACATGAAGTAATCCATAAACTCAAGCATCTTAGAAAAAACTCTAAGGACAGCTACTCTATCATCAAAGCTGATCTGCATAAAGCCTATGATCGGGTTAGTTGGCCTTTTCTTTTTGCTATTCTTATTAGAATGGGATTCAATCCCTCTTGGGTCTCATGTATCAGAGAATGCGTTACTTCTGTTACTTTCAATGTGTTAGTTAATGGGAACAAGGTAGGTGATTTTAAACCATCTAGAGGTCTCCGCCAAGGGGATCCTCTCTCCCCCTATCTTTTTACTATCGTTTCTAATGTCCTCTCTTCACTCATTGAGGCTGATTTCCTTCTGGGGGATATCAAAGGCATCCAAATGGGAAGAAATGGTCCCCACATCCACCATCTGTTATTCGCTGATGACTCTATTTTTTTCTTAAAAAATCCAGTCTTGGAAATTCATGCTTTTAAGGAAATCTTGTATAAGTTCTGCTTTGCTTCAGGTCTCACTATTAACCTTAACAAGTCTTCTATTTACCTGAGTCCTAACTGTACGGCCTCCATGAAATCCATGCTAGCTGAAGCTTTCCGAATGCCTGTGTCTGAGGACCTTGGTCTTTATCTTGGCCTTCCCACCAGTTGGGGGAATTCGAAGACAAAAGCTATGGACTCCCTTATAGACAAAATGGCCACTAAGTTGAGTGGGTGGAAGAAATCCCTTCTTTCTATGCCTGGGAAGGCTACTCTAATATCTTCTATTATTCATGCCTTCCCAACATATTTTATGTCCTTACTGGCACTGCCAAAAGGGGTAATCAAGAAGATTAACTCCTTAACTTGTCACTTTCTGTGGGGGAATGAAGAAGATCGAGGTATCCATTGGGTCAATTGGAATAAAGTGTCATCCCCCAAAGATGCTGGTGGTCTTGGCATAAAAAACCTGGAGATCTTTAATTTGGCTCTTCTTGCGAAACAAGCCTGGTCCATTCTTATTCGCCCCCGGTCGTTAGTCCATCTGGTACTTAAAAGTACCTACTTCCCTGATAATGAGCTTCTCAGCTCTAAAGATATTAAAAAAGGGTCCTGGATATGGAATAGCATTCGAAAAGGATGTGAATTCCTTAAACCCCTTTTGATTAAGTCTATTGGTGATGGGCATAACACACTGATATGGGATGACAATTGGATGGGCAAGCTTATTGAGAAACCTAGTTTTTATTCAGATGATCCATCTTTCCCTAAATTTGTAGCGGATCTCTTTTCCACTTCTACAAGGACTTGGAAATTGGATATGCTGAACTATCTTTTCCCCCCTGATCTGGTCACGATTATCACAAATATCAATATCCCTTGGACCAATCAGGCGGTTGAATGGGTTTGGCCTCTCTCCAAAGATGGTATGTATTCTTGCAAATCGGGTTATCTCTCAGCATTCCAACCCTTTATTGCCCCCTCAATCCACCCGTCCACCTCTTCTTTTCCATATACTGATCTGCTGAAACTTTGCTGGAAATCCCAGACCCCTCCCAAGTTTAAATTTTTCTTCTGGAGGGTGATGATGAATGCGCTTTCTACGGAGCAGAACAGGTTTTCACGCTCTTGTGCATCTACTGACCTATGTCATATTTGCCTTAAAGAAGAAGAGTCTCTGGAACATCTTTTTTTAAAGTGTGATTGGACTAGGAAATTCTGGTTTCTGTCCCCCCTCCACTGTCATATTATCCCCACTAGTTATCTTAGAATTGGAACATGGATTGGCTCGATTATTGACCAAGGGAAGGATTCTAAAGATAGATCCCATCTTCTATTAACTATCATTCTATGCTTTTGGGTCATCTGGCTCACCAGGAACAAGGTTATATTCCATCATACCCCCGTTGATTTTAATGCTTGTCTGAACTTATTGAATATCCTACATAGTCAAGTGTTCTTTGACGAGGGTCCAAGCCCTTCACTACCTCCTGCTGATCCCTTGTCCCCCCATAACAGCTCTCCCTTGGCCCCTTGTTGGATCCCCCCTACACAGCACAATCTGAAGATGAATGTTGATGCTGCTTACAAGACAGGGAAAGCCTCCGCTGCTGCAGTGATTCGTAACTGGAAGGGTGATATTGTTGATGGCTTTGCCATGAACATTACTGCTTCCTCTAGTTTTGAAGCTGAAGCTAAAGCATTGAGATTTGGCATTCAATTTGCTTTAGACCACGCTCCCCTTTGCGACAGATTTGAAACTGACGCCGAAGCCGTTCTTAAAGCCGTGTATTCATCGAGCCCGAACTGTCATTGGAAGGACAGGGCTATCCTCGGTGATATTCGAAATATGACTAGCACTCATAGTCGTTTACGCATCTGTGGTGTTAGAAGAACGGCGAACAAAGTCGCTGATTGGCTTGCGAAGACCTTCTCTGCTTCTCGTTTATCTTGTAATTGGCTTTGTAACATTCCTTTAGATCTTAAGCTTATTGCTTGTAATGACTGTAACTCTTTTGATGTATCAGGAGTTGGATAAACTCTCGATACTTTTATCTATATATTTGATTCCTTTGTCTAAAAAAAAAAATATTAAAGCCTCATTTTTTATTTTTTATTTCAATCATTAAAGCCTCATTCAGAATAGCCAAAACAATAGTAAGATTACTAATGTGGGTCTAATCCCAAGATTATTAATCTTTCAATTATCAAAGTCTTTAGGCTAAATACAATTTTTCAATAATTTGTTAGAATTGAAGGTCATTGAACAGTAAACCTAAGTATAATGTGCGAATAAATATTTTGTGAAAGTCAAAATCTGATTATATCTCTATGTTTTGGCAAGAACCAGGGGGAACTTGCTCTGCATAGGATAGACGTCTACCTATTTTTAGAGTGCAACAAGTTCAGGTACACGTTACGCATATAGGGGTTAGTAATTAAGGATCGAGAATCCTAACGATAGCAATTCAACGATCGAGTTAGTTTGAAGTAAATTCGATTTAAGCAGAAGGTTAGGGTTTCTACCAATGGCCTCCGACAATCAAGTTCATTTGAATGAAATTATACTCAATGAGGCTTATGAATGAATAATATACTTATCTTTCCTCTTTGGGAGCACAAAGTATTTATAGAAGCTCAACTAATCCCATAAATGATTGATGGCTTTTTGTCGTATATAGAAGTTTCACATGGGGACTTTATCCTCGGGCCCTCGTGAGGGATTCAAAGGTCATAGTCAAGTTGTCTAAAATATGAGTTGAAGCCTTTATGGGACGAATTCTAATGTAGTTGTGTCGACCTTTGGTTGGGGGTTGATTATCTACTTGAAGCATCCTTAGTCGTATATCAGTTACCCCTTGAATTTGAAGATCATGAATTGACTTCCTACGAGATATAAACGAGGTTCAGATGATTTGAGAATTCACTTTGGAGTTGATCATAATTTTCAAATATGGTAACTATAAATTAAAACTCGAGGAGGTATATGTCGAAGCGTCACACGATTACACACAATAATTATATTGTCGTTCAAGATGTTGAGAATCGAATTGTCATGATAATGTGACACAATGTGAATGGGTCTTGTTTTTTTGAATATTTTGTGTCAGAAAGATGAAATGTTATAGATTTTTTTTATAAATATGGGACTAACCCATATTTCCATATCTATCCACGTCTTATTATCCTTGAACCTATTATAGACGTGCCTTCGTTTACATCATCAGATGTTCCTTAGAAAACTATCAAATGTATTATCACATCTAAACGTTATAATCTATCATGTTCCCATTTCCGATGAGAGACTCTACAGAGTTGCCAGACGCGATACCTCATACATCTAGGAGACGTTTCGATAATAGATAGTAAGTCGGTGACATGACCCTTGGACAATAATTTTGAGCTTGGATACATAATGATTTCTTCATCTTCAAAACTCAAAGGTGAGATATATTCCTTTTCTTAGTAAGGAACCCAATTCATCTAATTGATTATTCATTTTTTAGAAATGTAAAACCCCATCTCCGACCTTGTGACATTCTTGGAGGATTTATGAATATAGTGTCCTTTCACCACACTTGTTTTTTAGAAATCTAAGGACACCATGGGATGCTTTACAGTTTGATTTTTGCCCATAAAAAATAGAATTCAAGATTTTTATCTCCCTAAGTACTTAAAAACTAGCCTTGACAGAAATCTATGTAATTTTTACAATTTAAGGAAGACCCATAGGGGTTTCCCTTACCGACTATGTAATTCAGCTCTAAATTGTGAATCGTTCTTCTCACGTGATCTACACTTGGAGGGATATTTTGAGCATAAATTTCATGATTATAATCTTCACCAACTATGAGTTATGGCCTTCAAAAGTAAATAGAATCATTTTGCCAGCAATTCATGACGAATATTAAATGGACTTCTTGGCTTCTCTCGTGACTTGTCTTGGCTTTCTTTGTGACCCTGTGATTTCCTATCTTCATCTTGGGGTCTAATATAATCCATGTACCTGGAAGTTTCACACTTAACACGCAAAGTATCTCAAATTGCTCCAAATATACATATATCATCCGAGATGAGCTACAACTCAAGCAACATCAAATAAAGGGATAAATACCATAATTGAACCTAAAAAACCAACCCAAACTATATCTCTTAAGTCTCTAAATCTATCAAATAAGCAAAGACGTCTGATGTCTCCCTGTTTGTTCTAATTTTATGCCCTTAGGAGACATCATTTTAGGTGAATAATTGACTAATATGATAGACTTTTAGTGTTATTTCATTATATTTCATTTTCTCTCCTTGGAATTTATTATTCGATCAATGGCCCAAAAAATCAAATTAATATTTTGTTTACCTCAAAGAATCATTAATTAATCAGTTAGGTAAAGATTACTTCTTTACCCTCTCCTGTTACCCGAGGAATCCCGTCATCGAAGGAATCCCGTGACCCGAGGAATCCCGTTACCCGAGGAATCCCCTCACCCGAGGAATCCCGTCACCCGAGGAATTCCGTCACCCGAGGAATCCCGTCACCGACGAATCCCTTCACCGCGATGAATCTCGTCGCCGCGACGAATTCCGTCGCCGCGACGAATCCCGTCACCTCGACGAATCCCGTCACCGACGAATCCTGTCACCTAAGAATAAGATGTTATGAAGAGATCATTTTATATCAGGCTAAAAGCTTGCGATATAGGTCACTGTAATATACAAAATTTTCAATATAGGTCCTATATTATTCTATACTCATCTCTTATACCCTCCACAATTGCACAAAATTTAAAACTTTCTGGAAGAAATTCACCTTTCTTTATGCTTACATCATCTTCTAAAAAGCAAATTTCTCGTCTCTCAATTCTCGCACATCATTTTAGCACTTCATTTTAGCACGGATGCATCTTATATACAATTATCTTTACAACCTTCTAGTGCTTCTTCAATGCTTTTTTTTCATCTATTCTTTCTCTTGAAGTTTCGAGTGATACTACTGTTATTGAACTAGCTGTACCTTTAATCCCTCGTACTGCTACACTTTCCGATTATCTCAAGGTTTCGAATATTGAAGAGAATTGCCATTACCTGAATGAATCCCATCACAGACCAAATTAAATAGCTGAAATTCACAGGCGCTCCGATCAAATCATAGTCATCTTATAATGCCACTTTAAAATCCAAGCGTGGTCCCATCAGCTTCTTAAAACCCATCACACATATAAATCATACCAAAAAAATAGATCGAACATGGATCCCGATCCATACACATTGAATCTAGTACTAATAAAAATAATTTAAGCAAAATTTGTATAAAATTACGACCGTTATAATGCTATTTTACTTTCCTAACACAAGAATTAACAATTATAAACATAATTCAATGCTAGTGTAATTCTTACTCGGTGATAAAAAGAGTCTCCTTTCTCACAAATATCAACAACCTTGACTTTTGGTTTGCATTGTGCCAAGACTAATTGCAACACCTCTGCACAAATTCAATATAAAAACTTACAAATTCAATTTCAATCATGAATTGTTGATGAAAATGAGGGAGAGATGATGTTGTCATATATACAGATTTTGATTTTGAGAGAGAGTGTGCTGATCTGATCGGAGAGAGGAAAAGAGAAATAAAGAAAATGAATTGCTTAAATAATTAAGTTATATATATTAAGTAGTTTGTAATATATAAAATAAGTAGGGATAGTTTAGTCAAATGATCTCTTAAATAATTTAGTTAATGATGTTATTGGGAAGAATTTTGTTCATTGAGGTAATTGGGCTGAAAATTTTATTATTTGATTTTTTTGGGCATTTTCCCTTTATTATTTTCATTTATAAAGCTTTTGCACGTTAAATAGGTTGTTTTTAGTGCAAAGTTTGTAGGTTCATGGATGCTAGGAAGAACCAATACAAGGAGAGGAATCGAGAATTAAAGTCTTAGATCATGTGAAAAAGTCAAAGGAGAGAAAAGATTTCTCGAAGAATGGACAAGGAAAGCTGCAAATCTGGAAGGCTGATATTGATTGCTGGTTTTGAGCGACTTAAACATGGAATTAGCCTTGAGCCGTGAAACAAGTTTTGATACCTTATTGAGTTAGGAAGATTTAGCAACTTGAATTAGTCAATTTGGAGTTGATTTGAGAAAGTTACATCTGTTTTAGTGAAGGGTGTACACCAGTTACGGAATTTTAATTAAAAGATTCGACTAGGGCTTTTTTATATTTCCCTAATTCACTTAAGTACAAGTCCAAGTCCGATTTTCAACTTATAAATAGACCTTTGGACTCTTATTTTACACACAATTCATTATACGCTTAAATTTGAGAGCTAAAGTCAAGAGTAGAAGGCAGAAGAAGGAGCTAAAGGTGAAGAATCTTCATTCTTCCACCGGAAGTCAATTCCAACGCCTCAATTAGGTTCTTTATTTTTATTCTCTAATTTAGGATTATGAATTCCTTTTATTTTAATTTAGTATTTTCTTTGAATATGAGCTAAACATTTAAGTACTTGAGAATTGCAATTATGGGTTAAACCCTTATTTATTTTAATTGATATTTTTCTGAATTTGAGATTATTTATTTAAACTGAATTAGGTATTTTGTATTGACTATTATCGCATGTTAATTTACTATTTTTATTCTGTCCAATTAGAAATAGGATTGAGTAATTAGGCTATTCACTTTGGTGGGGAAGTGATCACCTTGACGGGGGATTTAATTACAGACCTAGGTAATAGATTTGTGGTATTCGTCAATGACCCTGGCGGGATTGACTAACCACATAGCCAATTGGGCAAATGACTAAAGCCATTCGAAAGTAGGTGTAATCGCCCTGACGGGGGTTATAATACTGTAGGATAGCTCCTAAGTCCACCCTGACGGGGGTTATGAGATTATAGAGTCCCGACTAGTACATAAATACCAATTCGGCCCTTAAACGGAAGAATTAATTAAATAAATATAGGTAGATCTCTTGCGAGTCTCAAGTACTATTCTCACCTTGCGTCTAGCTTATTTATTCACTTTATTTTCATTTCAGTTATATTAATTTATTTGATCTTAGTTATTAAACAACAAAAAACCAAACAAATATTTTACCATTTACTTTTCTTGCCACATAACAATTATAATCACTTATTGCATAACATTTCAAGTCATATCCATTCTGTCCCTGAGATCGAAATCCCGTTTATCGGATATTACTTGGACGACCAGTACACTTGCGGTACGCTGTCTTTCCTTTTTAGGGGTGATATTTTATAACACACCAGGAGAAATTTAAGGACACCAATCTAGTGGTGCGGGTGAAGGCTGAGGTGGGCTGCAGCCACCCCAACCCATTAAACCACATTATAATTTAGCCTATTTTTTTGTAATAGGTTTAAATATCAATAAAAAAAATTACAGTTTTACCTCAATTGAAAAATTAGCCCTCCCTAATTTAAAAATAGAGTCCCTCAATTGAATATGTTTTTAAAATCAATTTATTAGAAATCTCGAATTCTTAGGTTTGTCCTAAAATTCCTTCAATATTCACAACTGTTTGAATTAAAATTCAGAAAATTTTAATTTGTCTATTTTAATTTGTCTATTTTAATTTTTGTGTTATGCATTTTATTAAATTCATTGTATCCTTTTAACTTTTAGGTTATATCGTTTTTCTGTTAATTGAATTAATTAAATCATATTTGTGTTATTTCCTCCTCTGTCGCTAATACCTAACAATCAGGTATAATGTGAACAAGTATTAAAGTTGTGATACATGATACAGATTAAAGAAGTTGTAGCCATTTATGAAATAGTCATTACTATAGCTACTGTTTTAAAGTTATAGTAAATATTCATGAATTAATAGCTCCACGAACAACGATAAAATACACCAAATTGCATTAACAGTTTAGTACATTTTTTTTGTTCAAAAGTTTAGTATCCCATCTATATGAGATTTTTCTTTGCTGTAACTACTTAGTGAATATGATTTGTTTTCCGCAGTGTGCAAAAAAAAATTTGTGGGTGTTTTTTTAATGATTTTGTTAGATATATAAAAGGTTTATTAGGTGTCGTTTTTTCGTATCAATAATAGTCATCCCCAACTCGAAATTCTAGATCCGTACCTGGGGATCAAGCATAATATTATTATGCAAGTGTTTATTTTTTTCTTCTATATATTACATATTATAAAATTTGCCAAATTTTAACTTTTTTTAATTTAATGTAATACATATATGATAATAAATAATAGAATAACGATATATACCACCCATTATATCACACGTGACGTGGCATGAATTGATTTGCAATAAATTATTAATCTATTTATTTTTTGATCTAATTAACAATTTATTGTCAATTAATTTACGTCATATCATAAATGATAATTGAATGATATAATTTCAAATTATATATATTATTACTTTAAATAATATTAGGCACTTTCTCTTAAAAGATTTTAAAATATAAATTTCCAACAAAAAGTAAAATAGATCTCCAATCAAATATCATTCTTATTTGAATTTAAGGTTGCATGATATATATATATCTATTAACTTGATCAAATTGTAAAAGCATATTATACAACTCCTACTTCTTTTACGCTATCTGATTTTTTTTTTAGTCGAAGAAGTACATAACATTACCACAAAATATTACAAACTTAACCAATTCCAAATTGTTTAAAGTCATTGCTAATCAACTTAGCTAATTGGGAAGGAGGCCAGGAGGGAACATACTCCAAAGACCAAACAAACTTCCACCAAGAGTTTGTTTTGCAACCCAATCAACTAGCCTATTTTTTGATCTCTTTACCTACGAGATTTGAATATTATACAACAATTTCCAATATCTAACATTATTTACCAAAACTTTAGTATATCAAGTTTACATTTATCATTAACTTGATTTACAAAAGCTAATTATATCTGAATCTGTCCATGTATAGTAAATCATGATTGATTTAAATTTATATCTTTGTCTGATTTAATTAAAAATACATTATTAATTTAATTATTTATTTTATTTTATTAATAATTTATTTTTAATCAAATCACATCGTATCAATAATGATATATTGTGGGATATAATAACTATTACTCACTGTCTAGCATATATTTCCCTTAGAATGAGGGCAACCTTTAACCTAAATCGTTACCTTATATTTGCATACTACATTTAAATTCCAATAATGTGTAGGATGTTTAATAGTGATTGGACATTTCAGTTTTGAATTGTTCATTCATGAAAACTCAGTTGTCCTTTTTGTGGGATGCATAGAGACACAAGAACGACGACGGTAACCATAAAATGGGGTCAGACTACATTTTAAAAACCAAGCATCACTCATACTGATTTGAAACTAAAAGCATTATTGTGCTGTCACAATTTTAATAAAGTTGTATTGTGACATGAAATATAATTGGCCAGTTATATCATTGCTCTTTGCAGGTTTCCCCTAAAGAAGACGAGGCGCTATTTTATTTCGTTCACGAATATACAAGCTTGTGTTTTCCTCTTGGTATATAAATTGATATTTTTGTTAAGAGTACTTTAGAGGATAATTTCCCAAAAAGATGATCCTCCTATATTTTTTTGGTAAGAGTACTTTAGGGGATTATTTTCGTTTACTTATATATCTCTCTTATCGTCGCTTAATCTCTAAATTAATAATTGTAACTTTTTTTTTACAAGTTGTAACAGTTAAATATCATTTCTATTAATACTTTTTATAATAATCTTTTTTTAAGTTAATTGATATATCATATTATATATATAATGGTTAATTGTACTTTTAATAACAATTTTTTTCTATTATTGCAACCTATTTAAGTATATCAATAATTATATTACTTCAAGCAACAATCTTATTATTAGATGAACACGGTTGCGTTTTTCATCATTGACGATGATATTGTTGGATTTTATGTTAATGATTTATATTATTAGCTTAATATAATCTTAAACACAAATCCGTCTATGTTCCTTTAGAAAATTGGAAAGGCTCAGATTAGTATAAAGTACTAACTAAAACCTTTCATATTCTTTTGGAAAAGTGGAAAAGACATTTTTCGTGAAGTAAATGTCCCACATAGGAGCGGAGATAGAAAAGCTAACAATATAAAATAGCTTACATATCTATTACTTTCAAAAGAACTAAAGGCTATGAAAGCCAAAAGGGAAATGGCAAAACCCCACACGCGCGCACCACCACCACCCGACGACGGTGTGGGCGTGGGCGTGGGTCGTGGGCTCGTCGCTGAGTTGGGGAGTTTGAAGAGTTTGGAGAGTCAAAAAATGAAAAATGAAATAACTTTTCTGAAGTGAATCCGGTGGAAGAAGGCTAACTCTTATGGAAAGTCCAACCCTTTCAGCCAGAAGACAAATGTCCACCAATTCTGCACCAGAAGACAATCGTCCACAAATTACGCTCCAGTCAATGGTTACAGAACTTGGTCGACACGTGTCCAGGTTCATTGCTTGTAATTAAAACGTGGAGAATATGAGTAAAATTAAAACGTCAATCTATCATGGAGGCGATTAAGGGCGCTAATTGTGGGACGTTTCTGAAGGCTTACTCCTTACCTACTCCTATCCCCTATAAATACAGTAGCTCCAAGAAAAGAACAAAAACTCTACCTCTCTCTGAAAAACTATAGTCCTAGAACCTTTCTCTGTTAGAGATACCGGTACGTCGGAATATCTTTTTAAAACGCCAATTTACCGTGTAATTGTGTTGTTCTTTTCTAATTCCGTGTAAGTGGTTTATTATTTGTAATTCATAATTCCAATTTTTGTAATAGTTAGTTTACTTAAATCGGAATATTGTTCTTCTGGAATACCATTTCTTTTGTTTTAAAAACGGTGACTTCCATTTTTACTCACAATTTAAGAAGATATTTGCTTTTGTCACCGTAATCTGAAATGGATTTTGCTATCTCGGCTGCTGCTTCATCATTGAACGCAAAGCTACTTCTCGACGTGAATAAGTTGAAGCCCCTTAATGGTTCCAACTACAAGCGTTGGGCACAAAAGATTTTGATCTGTCTTGAACAGTATGAACTTGACTTTGCTATAGTCGAGGCTCCTCCACTTATGTTGGACTTTGGAGCTCCTACTGAACTAGAACAGTCTAGACATTCTCGCCCTCGAAGCCAAATTCAAAAGAGCTAATACCATGGCTCGGGGCTAGATGTTGAACAATGTCACGAATCCTATTTTTGATCTTCTTGCCAAAGAAAAGTCGGCACAGGTCATATGCGAAACTCTTGAGAAAAAGTATGGGGCTGATGATTCCGGTAAAAAAAAGTATGTCATCGGAAACTGATACAACTTTACTCTCACTGATCAGAAACCTATGACTGAACAACTTCATGTGTATGAAAACCAATGCGCGGAGGTAATCGTCGAAGGCATGAAGATGTGCGAAGTTTTCCAAGCCAACATCTTGCTTGAGAAATTTCCCCCATCTTGGAGCGAATACCGTAAACACCTCAAACAAAAAAAGAAGGAAATGACCCTCCAAGAACTCATCAGTTACATACAATTGAAGAAGCCAATCGACTCAAGGATAAGTCACTCTCTTTCCCTCCTCATTCATCGAAGGCTAACCTGGTTGAGAGTTCTGGGCAAGTTAACAAGGCCAGGTTTGAAAGTAATGGAAAACAGCAAGGCGCTAACAATTCTAAATCCGGGGGAAATAAGAATAGCAGCAAATCCAACAAGAAAAACGGAAGGTTTAAAACCTCTGGTAAGATTCAGAAACCTAAGGGTGCTTGTTATTGTTGTGGTAAAGAAGGACATAGGGATTTTGAATGTCCTCTTAGAGTTATTCCTGATCCAAAACCTGCTGCAAACCTAACTGAAACCGAAGAGATAATCGTCGCGGTAACGGTTGAGGTTTACTTGGTGGAAAACAAAAGCGGGTGACTCCTTGACACTGAGGCTTCACGACACTTCTGTGCAAACAAATCCCTGTTCAAAAAGTTCGAGGAAGCAACCAATGGTGAATGCGTATACCTGGGTAACTCATACACCACTAAAGTCTTCGGAAAAGGACAGGCTACCCTCAAACTCACGTAAGATCTTTTGAGTTAAACGATGTTCTCTTTGTCCCCTCGCTCCGTAGGAACTTGGTTTCTGGAGCTCTTCTTAATAAAGTGGGACTCAAACTAGTTTTCGAAGGGCAAAAAATAATTATTACCAAAAATGATGAGTTTGTGGGAAATGGTATTTACATAATAGTTTGTTGTACTATAACCCATGACTAGTACAAATATGATGAGTTTGTGGGGAAGGGTTTTTTTTTTTTCAAATAAGGGTTTGTGTGATTGAGCCTTGAAACCTCGAATAAGGGCATTTCTAATTCTGCCTATGTATTTGAATGTTTAGATATGTGGAATGGTAGATTAGGCTATCTTTCTTTTCTCTTCTATTAAAAGGCTAAATATCCCTTGGACTAATAAGGTAAATGAATTTATATATTATATGATATGTGTAGAGTCCAAACTCATGGGAAAACAAACCTTTAATATGAAACCACGAGAATTCTAAACGACCAGAATTAGTTCATTCAGACCTAAATGCTTTTATAAATTCCACTAGTAAAGGAGAAAAACTCATACTACATAACCTTCACAAGTGAGTAGTCTTGGTCTATGAGAGTATATATCCTAATACTAAAAGTGAAACAGAACATTTGCTTATAAAATATAAGTCCGAGATTGAAAACCATGTATTTTGCTAAATCAAAAGAATTAGGGCATGAATGTTGTTATAAAATCCTTGTAATGGCCTTGTGACATTGAAGGTTATCAACGAACTTAGTACCTTACACACCCCTTCGTAATGACATAGCTAAAGGCTATGATATAACCGGTTCTGGCCCACTAACTCAAATGTGTGGGTGCTTAGCAAAGGTTACGTGAGTTCTAAGTATGGTCATTGTTGGACCAAATACAATAGACTCAATAGTCATGGGATGTGACACGAATGTATAAATCGTCTTAAGGAATTCATAGCCACTCGTGGTGGTCCTATTGAGAAGGACTTGATGAATTCACTCATAAGGCGTATCATTCTAGAACGAACACAATGATGAGTGTTCAACTCATAATGAATTCATAGACATTATGTGGTGGTTCATTTTGAGAAGAACTTGATGAATTCAGGGTCAAAAAGTGAGACTCAATATTCATGATAAAAGTTAAGGAGACGTCCTTAAAAATCTCATATGAATGAATTCATAAAGTTCATGGCCCGTAAAGGGTGGTCCTTAGAGAAGGACTTGATGAACTAACTTAAGGGTGATGTTTGAGGGAACCATAACTTTCAGTAGGGTAGAGTAGGTGTTGTTAGGTTCTCGATAAAAAAACCATTAAGTTCAAGAGTAAGTTCACTTAAACGGAATTCGGTGGTTGCCTCACTTCACTACGTGTCAATCCAAATCGAAAGATATTGCCACTTAAGTACAATTCACCCAAATGCTGGTAGATATGGAAACCTGTTCACCTTCTCTTCAAAAGACCCTGAGTGGGGGATTGTTGGATTTCATGTTAATGATTTATATTATTAGCTTAATATAATCTTAAATACAAATCCGTTCATGTTCCTTTGGAGAATTGGAAAGGCTTAGATTAATATAAAGTATTAACTAAAACCTTTCATATTCTTTTGGAAAAGTGGAAACAACTTTTTTTTTGAAGTTAATGTCCCGCATAGGAGCGGAGATAGAAAAGATAACAATATAAAATATCTTACCTATCTATTACTTCTAGAAAAACTAAAGGCTATAGAAGCCAAAAGGGAAATGGCAAAGCCCCACTGGCGCGCACCACCACCACCACCACCCGCCCGGCCCGGTGACGGCGTGGGCATGGGCCGTGGGCTCGTGGGCTCGTGGGATCGTTTGGGAGTTAGGGAGTTTGGAGAGTCAAAAAATGAAATAACTTTACTGAAGTGAATCCGGTGGAAGAAGGCTAGCTCTTATAGTGGTCGGTGGCAAGTCAAACCCTTTTAGCCAGAAGAAACGTCCACCAATTCCGCACCAGAAGACAAGCGTCCACGAATTACACTCCAGTCAACGGTTACAGAATTTGGTCAACACGTGTCCAGGATCATTTCTGGTAATTAAACGTGGAGAATATGAGTCAAATCAAAACGTCAATCAATCATGGAGGCGATTAAGGCGCTAATTGTGGGACGTTTCTGAAGGCTTACTCCTTACCTACTCCCATCCCCTATAAATACAGTAGCTCATCACTTGTCTCAAGCTACGAAATATACCAGAAAAGAACAAAAACTCCACCTCTCTCTGAAAAACTATAGTCGTAGAACCTTTCTCTGTTAGAATAACGCCAATATACCGTGTAATTGTGTTGTTCTTTTCTAATTCTGTGTAAGTGGTTTATTATTTGTAATTCGTAATTCCATTTTTTGTAATAGTTAGTTTACTTAAATCAGAATATTGTTTTTTCTGGAAGACCATTTCTTTTGTTATAAAGACGGTGACTTCCATTTTTACTCACAGATATTTGTCATCACTAGTGACTAGGAATTTTGTCACTAAAGACGAGTATTATCTTTAGCGACGAAAATTCGTCGCTATTAGTCTCCAGTGTTTTTCCGTTAGAGATCACTATTGACGGTCAACTTTCGATTCCTAGCGACGACAAGTTTCATCGCTAGTAATAGAATCTCTTGCAACGACAATGCAGTCGTTGTTGATGGGCGTTATCTAGCGACAATGTAAAAACCTACAACAATGCCTAGGAATTGGGTAAAAGTTGTGAGAGACAAAGATTGAGTGCGATCAAGATAGAGGACATGAAGGAATGAATGGAAAAGCAAAGTTCTAGGTCTAAGCTACACATGTGAACAAAAAACTCACTAGAATAATTCCTACAATATCGATCTCCCTTAATAAGCAATCTTAGTACCCTGTCAGATACAAAGTCCCCCGAGCCTACAACTTGGGGAAACTTATTGGAAGATTCTAGGCATACTATGTGTTTTCCATCATATTTGAAGGATAAAGTAGCAATTGAAAGGTCCTAGGAACTCTTCATAATAAAGGGTCATACACCACGTACATGACCAAGGAAGGATTGACACCAGTAGAAGACGAAGCATCCCCTGAGCTTACCAACACACACATCCTCTATAAAGAATCTAATAGGAAGTAATAGAAGTTGGGATTAATGAAAAATAGGTAGTAGATAGAAACTTGATGTCTAGCCTAGTGTGATAAAAAAACTACTCTTATACAACACAATATGCTTAAACGTAGCTTAGAGTCCCATTGGACAACTATTTCTATCATGGTTAGAGTGACGACTTAGATCGCCCATGGTGTCACCTAGGGTATGATAAAAATAAGATAAATATAAGCCAGAAAACAATGCACTTTCACCCTAGACAAGCACGTTAGTGCAAGTATTACAGGACGTATGCAAGTTTTAATGATAAGTTAGATTCGTTCGCAGGGACTTAGTGTGTTATACGAATGGGTAGATAATAACGAGTAAGAAGTAATTAATTAAAAGACAGAAAATAAATAGGAATAAATTCGAGATACTAAATTAAGCTAATGAAGATAAAAGACAATAAAATAAATACGAAGAAATATGAGATGAGAAGTATAGCTTAGGTTTTGCTAGTATGCACTAATCCTTCTAATTCTTTCTATAAACTCTAGTTAATAAGGGAGATAATTAGCTCTTAGATACTTAGTCAGGATTCTAAATTCCCATGCCTTAGACATGGAGAGCGACTAAGGGGGCTACGGACACATCATGAGGCAGCCTAAACCTAGGGTAATCAAGCGCCACCAAGGCCCTAAGCAATTCAATTCCAAACATGATGATAGTGATGAAAATGCACCCTAATGACTATCTAGTTAGAATTAGTGTTGTCAAGACCAATATCGACACTAGACATTATGTGGTGTTTCAATAATTAGACACCTAGTTAAGGTGAACATCTAACTACTATTAAGAAAGCCTAAAGTGATCAGTTCTAGGACAAGCAATAATTCAAAACACATAAACAAATATATAGGTAAGAAGCTAATATCAGATTAAAACATCTAATTCCCAAAGAAACTTAGATAGAAAGAAAATAAAATTCATAAATTATACATGATGCAAAACCCAAGCTATGGGAAAATTAGTTCATACCTGAAGGAAATAAACTAAAAGAAATAATAAAAGACTTCATCTTGCTCTCTACAATAATTCTGATGATAATAAACCTAAAGACTAATTACTATGAGGCAAGGATGATTTACAAGTGATATAAGGGTGTATTTATATGTGTATATAAGCCCTAATTCGTTTTCTTGAAGGAGAAGGTAAGTATTGGACTCCTAGCCCAACTCAAATTCGTAACCCTAAAATATGAAATCAGACCCATTTTTGTGTTGGTCCTAACAACTTCAATTCTTATCCGTTTGACGCGTATGAGTAGTCGAAATTCATCGTCTCTGAAAGATATTTAACTTTGATCTTGACCGTTTCTCCAAATTCCTCACCGATTTTGAGATATAAGCTGATTCGTGGTCGTGGGTGGTGAAATTCAGATTTATGGCAGCTTTTCCTTTTCCATATTTTAGCTTTTCTTTCCTTATCTCCAATTTCCATGATTATCCTCTTTCCATAACTCTTAGTCTTTGACTTGGACTCTAATTAATCTCCATAATCCAGTATGCTCTAAAAATAATAATTTACTAAATCAAGACTAGAAATAGGAAAGTGTAGTATTTCTCAAGAAAATCGACTAGAAAGACTTCTAAATCACTAAAAATGATGTCTCATTGTAATATTAATTCATGACAAATGAGGAGACATCAGCCCAGTTTATGGAGTTACATTCATATTATATCGTTTTACTTTATATTGTTTCCTAGGACTTCTCTTCATATGCTTTATATTAATCTGGTCATATTATATTCTCTTTTTATATCTTTTGTATATTTAGTTCTTGTCTTTGCTTGAGGAAAATCAACGAGTAAATTTGGGGTGTGATGTGTCCAAAAAATATGATATTTTAACTATGATCTAGGACACGTTTGGTATACTTTGACTCGTAATTTGGTAATATTTCAGGATTTATTAGTAAATGACGATTTCCAATCCTTGAGAAGAAAACGGGATTAAAATGTGATTATTTTATTTAAATTAGAAAATCACAGTTTTAGCAACTACTAAAAGAGAAGCAGAAGTTGCAACTGAATCAAGATTAAATTAGACATAAATTGGACCAGCTAAGTGGGGTGCAACGAGCAGATAAATTTGTTCCCCAATATAGCCCAGTTCGAAAATACTTGTGTTGGAAAAGAAGAAAATCAGTTCAGAAATAAAAGATTCCAAGAATTAGAAGAGATCAGGAAATTAAGGAAGTAACCATTTGAATCTTAGACCTACTTTATCTCTAGTTCTATTTCTTATCAATAGAACTAGATTAACACAATAAAGAGGTCTAACATTTTTATGAGTCATTAAACACCATAACTTGGGATGTTTTAGAGTAGGGTTAAGGTAGTCATGATACATTGATTATGAATGAATAGAATTTACTTTGAGTATCCATTTTTCGTTATTACAATCATCTACCCCATAGCTCATCTTTGTTAAATCATTAGATCCTACCGGCTTGCTCGAGAAATATATGCAATAGGAGACAAAAGAGTATAGTGTAGACAACCCCTTATAAGTTTGGCGCCATCACATTATACTATTGCTTGAGTAAGGTTCAATTGAGAAAATCTTCGAGTGAGAGAGAGCTTGTAGTGTTGGTAATGTATGACATCTTTCCTTCACAAGATTGTGTCATTTCCGTTTACAATCATGTTAGTTCTCTGGACTTGTAACATATTCATATGACATGTTCATGAAAGCATAATCCAAAATAAATTGTCATAAGTTAGATATTACATCATATTAACTCATTCACAACTCTCTTAATTATAATCAAACAATTTAACAAACTCCCCAGTTTAGCATATCTAAATAAATAATATATCTTGTTTGCCCCTAGTCTTCATTAGTTTGCGCCTTGACATCGTGTAGTGACAACAAGGAATAATAAATAGTAAAATTGATAATTCTATATAATAATCTTACGGATTGTGACTTTGTAAGAATCAAACGAATTTACAAAAAATATCAATAAGTCAAGAGTACTCCAACTGGTTAATCGTATCACCCGTGTTCTTAGCAAGATGTAAACTTACATAAAAAAGTGTCTTGGAGATTTTTTTGGGTCATCTTTGCTAATCTTACTTATACTTTATCAATATACTGTGATTAAAATAGTACTATACATTTGGTTGTTCGGAGAATATTGATGCTCAAAGGAAGGCTGCAATGCCTAGATCTTTCATGGATGTTATCACATTATTATCAATTCTAATGAGTAACATGCCATCCACATATAAACGCATAAAGACATACCTTTTTTCACTTCCTTTTACATAGACAAATATGTCACTTTAGTTGATCCTAAAATAGTTTGAGATCATAATTTTGTCAAATTTGTCATGCCATTAAGTTTCATACCTTGTAGATATTTAACAATCTTACACACTTTCTTCTCCTTACATGGGTTTATGTGACCCTCATATTTTTCATGTAAACATGTTCTTGTGACTAGATAATATGTATCACACAAGTCCTTCCTTTTAACTATAACCTTTTGCAACAAGGCAAGCCTTGTACTATTCGATAGATCCATCGATCTTTAATCCCTTCTTGAATATCCATTTGCATCCCAATGGATAATTCTCATAGGGGAGTTCTACTACTTCTCATGTATGGTTTCGTATTATGAAATCTATCTAGAAATTTATCGCTTCTTTCCCATAAGGTACGACAGGTTTTGAAATAACTTCTTTAAATATTTGTGCTTCATCATCTAGCAAGTAAGTTAGGAAGAAAAGACCGAAATATGTAGAGGTTCTCATCCTCTTACTTATTTGTGTTCATTAATCAATGATTATTCATCTCGCTCTTAAGTTTTCTCTTGAATTTCATTGTTTTATTTAGAGAACTAGATTCTGGTGTGATATTGTATGGAAAGATCGATTCATATAAATGTGCATTTCATAAATCAATCACCGTATTGACGTAAATATCAACGTGGCAAGATATTTGCACCAAGAACCTACATGCATTACTATCTTGAGCATGTATAGTGAAAATGCATTCAAGCATTGGTTTAATACATACCACTTTAAGATTTTAGATTGCTACTTTTTACAAGCACTCCTACACTTCTAAGTATTTGAAGAAATGTAGATTCACATTCCATAATTCATAAGGTAATTAATATTCTTGTGTAGTACCTTGTTAAGGATGTAGTTTCTAGTGAGCAAATCCTCTCCCTACAAGTAATGTGATAACCATGAGTTAATAAAAAAGGGTTTCATCATTTATTTCAACATGTAGTTCTTATGATCAACAATCCCATTTTGTTGAGGCGAGTAAGGAGTTGTGGTTAGATGGATGATTCCATTTCCTCAGTAAAAATCCTAAAAAGGAGACACATATTCGCATCCCCTATATGTTCTAAGATTTGTAATCTTTTTTATTTAGTTGATTATCACCTCCGGTTTTTTTAAAATAGTTCTACAACATCATCCTTGCTCCAAAGCAAGTAAATTTGACAATACCTCGTGTAATCGTCAATAAAATATATAAAATAATTTTTTTACTTCTAGTTTGCACAAATTTCAAGTCACATATGTCGCTGTAAATTAGCTCTAAATTTATTGAAATCCTTTATATAGATTTAAACAAGGTATGGTTAAATTTGACTCAACACACACTTCACATTTATTTTAAGAACTGAATTTTACATTAGGTAATAAACTGTGTTTAATAACTTATTCAATGAACCAAAATTAACATGTCATTGCATGTCATAAATCAGGTAAGTGCCCATTTGGAAGTGCTTTTTTTGAGAAGCACTTAAAAGTGCTTTTAGCATTTTAAAAGTTTTTTTTTACTTTGAAAAGCACTTTTTTGAGAAGTACCAAATATGTGCTTCTTTAAAAAAGCACTTTCAATAATTTTAGATTTCAAAATTATTTTTAATAATTTTTTAAAATTTTGAATTTTATTCCAAAAGCGCTTTTTTACTCTAAAATAAGCACTTCCAAACGGGCCCTAAGTCTAGCATATACACATAATCATATTTTTCATGGGTTTCTTTCTCTGTTACATTTTTTGTTAGTACCATAGTCATTACATTTATCTTAAATAGTATTTCGCATAGGTGTCCCTTTCCTACATACATTCTTCTCTTAGTTAATACAAATTGATCAACTACAAATAAAATTTAAAACCGACCATATATATCGGACATGTAAGGATATTGTTTAAGGCTAGCTTTTTCCCGGAGCTCATTTTTAGCACAATATATACATTAGCTTGAACCTTTGAGGTAGCAGAGTATTCCATTTACAAGGTTTCGTCATTTGTAGTTTTCTTGTATATTTTGAACACAAATTTATCCAAGTGCACATGTCAGGTTTCTTCAACGTCTACCCACCATTGTTGTGGGTTTCTAACTAATAACTTCTGAGATCGTTGCTTCCAGGTTCAAATTACCAATACCATCGTATGTATTAGTCACACGTGATTAATTGTTCTTACCCTTCTTTCGGTTTCCTTGTGTCTTATTCTAAATGTACATGTTCTCCACAATTATGACAGTCCTTATTGAATTTTAACTTCTGATTGTGGTCTCCTTAGACTGTTTGTGGCTCTTGCGCTTGTTTTTTTGGTTTGACCTCCCTTGTTCTACAACATTTGCCTTGGCTTCATATTATATAGGATTAGTTGATTTGCTTGTCTTCCTCTCTTCTTAATCTTACAATTATATCTCCAAGACTTATATGTTTGAGCTTGTGCTTTAGGTAATTCTCAAAGTCTTTCTACAACGAGGGCGTCTTTTCTACGAGTGAACCAACTTGAAATTTCTCTACGAGATTTATACCTACAACGCTTAAATAATGTAGAATCAACTGTAATGTGGCACTTGTGACATTAAGGGATTTGAATCCACCATTTAGAAATTAAGTAACTTATCGATCACAATTATTTTGTTGCCAGCTTTGTTGTTGTAGTTTTTCTCAAGTGATTCTCACAGTTTCTTGGCTTTGTTATGGTGAAATAAACATTATACAAGGAGTTTTGCAAACATTCTTATGGAGGAAATTAGCATGTTTCCAAGTATCTACTGCGTTTTAGGTCTTATTGTCTTTATTAATTCCCTTAGATGGTGGATCTTCCTTCAAAATAAATTTTAAGTTTAGAGTGGTCAGATTGAACATCTTCTATTGTCACATCTTGAAGTCAAAACCATCGAACTTCCCAAGCCTATCGGCTGGTATAATGCGCGGGTAGACGAACCTCTGTTCTTGAGTCGTTACCAATCGCAGTTTCTTTTCCATTTTATCAAAATTATTTCACATTTTTTTATATGAAATAATATTAAGTTATTAAGAAAATTATTTCTGGTATGTAAACAACATACGCCCGAAAATCCAACTAAAGAAAGATAAATAGTAAAATTTCTTTATCTTCTGTATACACAAACCCAATTTTTTTGCAAAAATAAAGTTTATAGAATGAAAATAAACTTTTTATGGTTTATAAAAAAGGAAATCGTATATACCTTAAATTGTTGTTAAATATTTTATAAAAAACATAAAAAAATTCAAAATACAACAATAACTAAGAATAATAAAGATGAAAAAATAACATTACTAATCATGATTCAAATTAATTCCGATCTCTTTATGGTATTTATGCCACGTTTTTTTGTCATTTATGCCACGTACTCGTATCTAATGTGTATTTAGTTTCAATATCTAGGATACAACGACAATGTATTTGAACAAACAACACATAATTCTTTAGATTATTTCGAACATAACAATGCTGCAAAATTCTCTCGGATTTTTGTTGCTAATAATTTTACAAAAAAAATTGATGAATAAAAATAAATTTATGTTCATGTGTTTATGGGTACAATATACCTATTAAAAGTTGGTCAAAATATTACCCGGTAGGGGAAAGTACATTTCTATAAAGTAACTTGTTACAATGGTTGTTGCGATTTTTTTATAAGAAAATGATTAGAAAACTAGTTGTTAGAATTCAAAAAATTAATTTCTAATAACTAATAAATTTTGCGTGCTCAATATCTCATTCAATACTAAATGATATTGATTATATGATAGCATTTTCATAAGTTCCAATATGAAGACAACTTTAGTTTGTATCATGAATCGTTCATAGTTGAGAAAGGTCAAATTATTTAAAGAGAAAGTAGCCACTTACTATTAGATCAAACCTATTTTATAAAATACTTAATATTAATTGTTATAATAATATTAATGTGTGATCGTGAAGTATGAACACATGTCATGTACAAAATATATATATCGTTAGTATTGACAACTTTTTGAACCTCTATAATTCTTTTTACTTTTTAGTTGATTGATTCGATTTTTAAATTTGTAGGTATTTGTTTTTTTAATCGAGAAAGATTACACTAAAAATGAGAGATCACAAAATAAGATCACCCAATGTCTATCGCATTGGGTTGACTGAAACGAGTCAAAGTTAAATAAGTTGTCTTTGAGACCTTGGAGAACTACCCAATCTACCATCTGATTTTTATTCCTATTGCCTAAGAAGTACAAAATATTACCACTAAAACTAATACTTCTAATGTCATTCACAAGATGCTTAGTACAAAAAGGGGTTTTAACTTTATTACATATTAGAGGCCTAACAATATTGGTTACTACTCCACACTTGAAAGAGCTAGTCAATATACAAGCTTGTAGTACCACCTTGGTTTAGCCTCCAATGGTGATAAAGCTCCCAAAAACTTCACATTCCCATCCAAAATGTTTCTATTATGGTCCTTGTCAATAGAACAATACATGAGTGAGAATTATGAATATTAAACTGAACATCAGTATTTATCTTAATGTCTCCTTTTTTGGGAGGATCTCATCTAGTGTTAGATAAATAATGTCCTGAATGTTTAGAATTAGCATTCATAATAATATTTAACTCAACATGGTAGCCTGATTATGATCATCTGAATTCAATATATTTGAAGTTCTCAAGACCTCAGGATTCTTGCTATTAGCAATAATATACTCATCATTAGTCTTAATTGCTAAGTGTACTGTCAGTAAGGGGTTTGGGACTTTGCGTTGAAAAATACTTTTGTTTCTCTCTAACCAGATGTTCCAGGCCAAAGATGTTGCTAACTCTCCACTCAAATGTCCCATATACCCTGTATTATCCGAGAAGTTCATCAAGTGTTCAACCCATTTAATTATAGAACCAGTATGGCCGTTAAGGGATAGTAAATAGAGTGGAGAGCCTAGCCAACTAGCTCTGGCCCATTCATATTGGAATATAGTATGTTCAATGGCTTTTGAGTTATTCTTGCATATGTCACATTCAAAGGAAGATGTCATTTTCCTTTTATATATATTCTCATTGGCTGGGAGCCCATTCATATAATAAAAAATGTATTACTTTTGGTTCCACATTAAGACTCCAAATAAATTTCCAAATTTTGTCATGTGAAGGATTTTAGGATTCCCCTTTTAATTTTTCCTTTTCATCATCAATCTTCTCTTGAGCCTTCCAAAGTTGAGTATATGTCACCTTAACTGTAACACTCCCTGAGATTGTTTGTAACCAAATTGGGGAGTCTACATGATTTGAAGACATGTGTATACTCAAAATGATTGCTACTAAAATAGAATTAAACAAGCTATTTGATGTACTTATATTCCAACCAGTTTATATTCATTCATAAGTTCTTTCACCCATACCAACTGAGAATGTGTTGGTCTTGTATGGATATTATAACCTAGAACCCAATTATTTTCCAAAATTTTGATGTTATAACCATTTCAACCTTGCCAAAGATCTTTTGTAAGAACATCTCTTATAGACATTAAGATCCTCCAACTGCAGGAACAATTGCTTCCTACTTTTGCTTCAAAGAAAACTAGAAGAGGAAAAATATTTTCCTTTTAAGAGTTTGAAAACAACTTACTCGGGTTCAAGTAGGAACTTCCAGGCATTAGATGCCAGTAAAGATAGAATATTATCATGAAACTCCTTGAAACCAAGACCACCATCTGATTTTTGTTTAATAAGAGTTGACCATTTGATCCAGTGTGTCCTGTTTTGTCCCTTATTTCCCTAAAAACAATCTGAAACCAAGGAAGAGATGTGTTTAGTAACATATTTGGAATCAAGAAAATAGATATAATATGATTAGTTATAGCATTTATAGCTTTAATCAAAGTCTCTTTACCACTAGCTGAAAGAAGTTTAGTGTCCCAAGCTTCCATTCTAGCCAGAATAATCAAATAACCATCCCAAACCTTTGACCTTGGATCTACCCCAGGAGGTGAGAACCCCCCAAGTATTTCCCAAGGTCAATCAATTCATTCATTATCAATAGATTTTTAATATCATGTTTCAAATTAGGAGTTTAGTTTTGACTAAATAAGATACCGCTCTTATTTAAATTTACCTATTTACCTGAAGCATAGATATATTTGTGCAATAAGTATTAAAAACTGCTCATATTTTCCACACTTACTTCCATGAACAACAAACTGTTATCTACAAAAAGACAAAGAATGATACAGGGAGAAACCCTGGAAAATTTAATACCTTTGAGTAAGTTGTTTTCCTCTACTTCATTAAGAAGTGCAGATAAGGCTTGTGTAACAATGCAAAAAAGAAAGGGTGATATGGGGTCACCCTGCATCAATCCCCTAAATGGATTAGGGATTTTATACAAAACACCATTAACCTGCACTCCATAAGAAGCTGAAGTTACACAATTTTAAATCCAATTTATCCAAATATTTTTAAAACCCAAGTTTAGGAGTAGGTCAAATAGAAATTCCTACTCAACAAACTCATAAGACTTTGAGATGTCAAACTTGATTGCCATAGAATAAGTTTTTAGTGTAACTCTAATTCTTAAGATAGTGGCTGACCTCATGTGTAATTATAATATTGTCAAATATAGATCTCCATGGGATAAATTCATTTTGATATTCATCCACCTAAATGTCCATGTAAGGTTGCATGCTAAGAACCAAGATTTTAGAAATAATTTTATAAATGAATATTGCACAACTGATTTGTCTATAAGACCCAATATTCTATGGACTAACAACTTTAGGTATAAGTTCTATAATGCTACCATTTATAGCTGAAAGATCACTATTATTATTAAATAAGTTTGATACAACCCTTAGAACATCAAATTTGATCAAGTACCAATTTTTGACATAGAAAAAAATTGATATGCCATCAAATCCTGTAGCCTTATCAGGGTTAAGGCTCCAAATTGCATACTTAAGCTCATCCATAGTGATAAGTTTGATAATATTTTTATTCATCTTTGAGTTGACAATAGGTTTTATACGCTGAGGATACGACTAGGTCCCACAAACTAGAACACTTTATAGAAGTAATTCACAATCTCATAAGCTATTTCCCCATTATTTTCAACCCAAGTGTTATCCGTCTTCTTTAGTCTAGTTATCTTGTTTCTATAACTTTTAGCTTTAGTGATAGATTGAAAATACTTGGAATTCTTGTCTCCCAATTTTAACCATAAATTACTAGACAAGGCCCAGTATCTCTCCTCTTTGACCCAAAATTCCTCAAGGGACTTGGTCAACAAATTAAATTTGTTTACATTTTGTTTAGAGTATGGCGCATTAGAAAGTATTTCCAACTCATAGATTTTTTTTAATCAAAATTCTCTGATTAAGTGATCTATGCATGGCCCATTTTGTAAGACCAAAGGTAAGACCCTTAATCTTTTTTTTTATATCTAAAGATTCCATTTCCGACAAATTTATTGTAATTTTTCCAACTTTTCTCAATAATTTCATTGCAGAAATCCATAGTAAGCCAATTTTTTCCCTTATATATTTAGGTGAAGCGTGATAGGAGAGTGGTATAGCCTATAGCTAGATATGATGCTAACCAGCTATCTGAAGATAGTGATAATCATTCACTGTTAACTAAGGCCCTATCTAACTTCTTCTTCACCAAGGAACCCCTCATTCTCTTATTAGTTTAGGTATATCTCACTCCCTTTTGAGGAAGTTCAAATAGATCCAACTGATTAATAAAATCATTAAAAAGTTTCAAGTTATTCTTAATATGAAATTCTCCCCCCCCCCCAATTTTCCATAAGAAAAACGAATCAAGTTTCAATGTTAATGAAATTTGCCTTCTCTGCGTTACAGGGTGGGCCATACACAAAAAAGACCAGAACTTCCCCCATCCTTTGAATATCAATTTTACAATGAATAATATTTTAGAACAATATAATTGCTCAATTTTACAATTATTTTGGGCCAATAAATCCAAACCCCCAGACTTGCCTATTGGATCAAAGTAGGCAATAATATTTATGTCAAGTTTAGAGCTAAGCTTAGCAACAAAAGAATGATGTTGTTTAGTTTCAGATAAGAATAATACCTTAGTACGGTTTTGCTTAATAGAATCAATTAAAGCGAGCTTTGTCAAAGGTGTATTAGTCCCTTGACAGTTCTAAGAGTATATCATTGAGGGGCATGAGGTTGTTGTGGGATAACCCCATGAACCTCTCCAGCGCCTTTCAAACCATGTTCAACCCAATTACCCATCTCTTTCTCGATGTCATTGAAATATTCAATATCTCATGTCGTCTCATCAACCCTCTCACTTCCCCATAATGCATAATTGAATTTCATATTTGGAGATGGGAGTTTCTCATGATCCCGACGAGACATTTGAATCACATATCCCAAAATCCATTCTGACTTGCCTCGTGCGTAATTTATCCTTTTCAAGGGAGCCAAATTGGATAAGAGGACTTGAGTTCTCAGTTGTTGAGCATGAATAGAGACATTGTTAGAGATATGGTTTTAGGGTTGTGATGAAACTGAATGTTAAGCTTTGACGGAGGACTACTTAGAAAATCTAGCTCATCTTTAAAAATTGACCCCACAACTTTTGTATTGTTTAAAATTGTCTCATCCTCTGGGCCCAGAGGTGTAATAGAATGAGTCATATGGACTTTTTTGTAATAAGTCTTGTTTTACTTCCTTTGACCTTCTTCTTCTCTCTCATTGCCCGAAGAAGAAATACTTTTTCTCTGCACATCTATCCTGTCAGCCTCCTTAAACCCAAAAGCAGGTCTAAACTTCCCTTTCAACTTTTTCTTAGGCTGTCTAGGTTGTACGGAACCAATTTGAAATTTTGTATTCCCGATTTGAAGAAAAAACTTCCACTACCTCCATTATAGGAGACCGGCATTTCAGGATCCTGAATCCAGTCACCCAACTTAACCGTCAACTTAGTTGGGTTATCACATTACAGTTTCTCATGAGAAACCAAACAACATTCGTTACAGAAATCAAACAACTTCTCAAACTTATAAGAGATCCAACAAGGTTGTCTATGTTTTTGAACAGATTTAAAACCCGATTCAAGGGGTTTATTAATCGGCCAGATGATCCCCACATGAACTGTGGAGCATTCTTGGAACTTTTCTTGTTCAGGAAGCAAGATAGCCTCCACTTTACCCAATTTTTTAACAATATTTTTAACATTACTTTATTTCCAAAAAATAGCTGTTATACCATCCATTCAAACCCAAATGATGTAAAATCGAGAATTTATGTGTTTTTAATTACTTCATCTCATTGTTGAACTAAGACATGAAAACCAAAGATGTGGTAAGGGTGACTACCCCAAACCCTATCATAGTCTTCTTGATCCGTGAACTTCAGAAGACAAACGTTAAGCCCCTTTTTTTTCAATATCAAATTTTCCTGTAACACCCCAGTTTGTAATAGCAATCGTTCGAAGGTAAGTGAAGCTAATAGATCCAAAATCTATCATACAAACAAACAATTTTTCCTTCTCAAAAGCAGCACACTTACTACTTTCATTGGGCGAGAGTGTAAAATCATCTTCCTTAGAGTCAGTTTTGATTTCATATGCAAATAATTTGGCACTAAATTCCAAAAAAAAATGATGTGAGAGAGAGGGGGGTTAAAAAGAAGAAGCAGTGGGGAAGGAAGAAGAGAATAAATTTTAGGTGGTGGTAGAAGTGGTGAGGATGGATTAAGTGGCGAAAGGTGGTGAATGTTTCTCTTTCATTGTGCCTCAAAGAGTATGCCAGTGAGAGAACGATTGAAAACAACTTGTTTGTTACTATGATCATTTCTCTCGCATGTAAGATTGTAATTTGTTTTATATGGCTTGTTTGAGAAAAATATTAGGATTTCAATTACTAGATTCAATAACTACCATGAGCAGATCACCTTATACATAGAGTAAGAGTTGGAGTTTAAGTTACTATAATCTTACATATATCCAAATTCCATTATTTGTGATTTAATCGTTGTTATTGTACTTGATATTATATAGTGATTTTAATTCACTAATAAATATGAACTCATTTCAACTCGTACATGATATTATATTAATTCGTACATGATTTAATATTAAATGTTAGTTTGAAAGTTTTTTTTCTAAAAAGTACTTAAAAATGTTTTTAGAACTTTACTTATTTAGTCAAATGCTTTCTATGAATAAAGGCGAGAAACGAAATACAACGATAGTACAAAATCACATCACCCTATACCACTAAAAGTGATATAATGGTGAAGAAGGAGGGCTAACTGGGAGGGAGGAGACAAGCTCCAATCGCCAAATAACGTTCCTAAAAGCGTGTGTTTTATGACCCAGTCAGCCACACGATTCCCTTTTCTAGAAACAATGGAAAACTCGGGTTACTCCGAGGTACCGTACAGTGACTTGAAAAGATTACAACAATTCAAAATATTACAAGAATTTCTATTAATAAGGGCAGCATTATCTTTTCACGGTCATTTTCCAAAATATTAAAGTTAATCGAAAAATCCTTAGCAATTTTGTATCCCCACAAAACCCCAAAAGCTTCAGCTTCTGTTGCATCCCTTGCTTCAATACGTTTTGATCCTCCTTTTACTAACTGTCCTGCAGAATCCCTGGCAACAAATGCAATAGAGCATTCCAAATTAGAAAATGAGGCTTTGGTATTAATTTTTATAACATTAGTAGGTGGAGGTGACCAAGAAGGTAAAACCTGATCCTTTTTTACTTTCACTTTTAAACCATTCACTTTATTACCTTTATTACCTTTATTATTCCTATTAGAGGTAAAAATCCCTATTTTAGTATTGTTGTTTTATCCTTCAGCTGACAATCATTTTCATCATTAGGATGTTTGTTAAGGATATTGAAATCGTGCCAATTTTTTAAAGTTGCTTGTGATGTTTCTATAAGGTCAGGTAAAACATTATTGAAAATGAAGCTGTTTCTCCCCTTCCATATATGCCACATAATATTACTTAATAATTCACTTGATAATCACCTAATGGATGATCCTGTTTCATTTCTCTAACAATTTTAACAAACTATTCCCCTAGTCCAATGGAATTGTTATTACTAGTTTTCAATGTCATGGCGGAGCTATACCAAACATCTTTGGCCCAAGGACATTCAAAGAGAAGGTGTTCTAAAGATTCATCTTCATTATTACAGAATTTGCATACTTTACTTTTTGTGCATTTTATGTTATAAAGATTCATCTCAGTAGGAATCGCATTCTTGATACATTTCCAAGTGAAATTTCTGATTTTAGGAATGCATTTCATATTCCAGATGATGTTCCAGATACCTGGATCAAGATTTAAGGAAGAGGAAGGAAAATTTGAGTTTTTTTCCTTTTCCATCATATCCCAAGTTTGAAATAAGCATATTTGACTGTGTAATTACCATCCAAGGACTCATTCCAAATAATAAAGTCTTGACAATCAAATGAAGGTATAGGCATTTTCAGTATAATATTAGCTATATCAGTTTCATAATTTTGTTTTACTAACTGGTGGGGGCAAAGGTGTGATAAAATAATAGATAAATAAAGATAATAATAAAGAGCACACACCCTTGAGAACCACGGAACTCACTGCAAGTATCACAGATCGTTTGCAAGTTTTAATGATAAGTTAAGTTCGTTCACAGGGATTTGATATGTTAGATCTACTTATGTTTAACAAGCGTAGATGAATTCAAATGTTTAAGATAAAAATATAAAAAGATGAATAATTATCTGATATAAAATAAACAAATACGAATGCAGATAAATAATATGCATGTAAGTCTAGATAAATTAAGGTTACTAATATGAGTTTATTTTACTAAGTTGTTATTCTAACCTGTTACAGATTAAGCATTATATATTAACCAGGATTCTAAATTCTACCTAGCCTCTACTAGGCTTAGGAGCAACCTCTTCACTACCAAGGATTCCTGAGTAATGATTGGTGATTAAATCAAACCTTTATGGCTATCTAGTTAGGCAAATGATCAAAACTAGATGATTATGTGGTGTTGTCAATAACTAAGAATAGTCCTAAGATTGGCCAAATCTAGGGCTTAAAGCAATAAGTCAAAACACATAATAACAATATACGCCAAGCTCAAATCAATTAAAATAATAAATAGTATTAATGAATGTAGACAAAATAATAACCCAACAATTAAAAGTAAAACTAACAGAATAAAAGCTTAGAAAGATGGGGAATCCACAGATCTAGAGCTATATACCCTAAATATAGAGAAGGTGAGATGTAGAAGAGGAGTTTGTCACTCTCCAACTTCTTCTTCTTGTCTTCCTCTATAGGTCAGCTTGTTTCTTGGATGAATAGCTTGATACTAAGGATGATTATTAAATATAAGGACTAAACTATTATTTAAAACTAAGAAAATACAAGCAAGGACTAAGCCTAAGCTTGAAACTGAGAAAGGACATGTTTCTAATGGTTTAAGGGTGTATTTATAGGTGTTTAGGAAGACCTAATTCGTTTTCTTGAAGGAGAAGGAAAGTAATGGACTCCTAGCCCCAACTCAAATTCGTAGGTAGATAAGGATAATTACTGCTGACTTGTTTTTACCATATCTTCTTCATTACTCGACCGTTTTTTACCCATAAGATATCAAAAGAATCCTCACGGAATTATCTATCTCCCTATGAAAGGGATCTTCCAGAATCGGCTCGGTTTTGGAGTTATTATCACTTCTTTAGACTTAACTGCAGAAATTCGGATTTATTTGGCAGCTTTTTCTTTTCCTAATTGAACTATGTTTCCTTCTATCTCCAGATTTTTTCAAGATCTTCTTTCCTTATCTTTAGACTTGACTTGGAATCTAATTTATTTCCATATTATCTTTAAAGTTTCACACTAAATAAACAATTAAACCCAATATGCTCTAAAAATAATAATTTACTAAATCACGACTAGAAATAGGAAAGTGTAATATTTCATGAGGGTTGAGGGTTTTTAGGCGGTGGTGAGAAGGGTTGAAAAGGCAGTGGAAAAGTTTAGGAAAAGAGAGAAAAGAGAATCTCGGCAACCCATTTTTCTTTTTAGAACCTTACAAGTGTTTAGACTTTGAAAAGTATTTTTATGAGAAATACTAAATATATGTTTCTTAATAAAAACACTTAAAATAATTTTAGATTTTAAAAATATTTTAAACTTTTACAAATATTTTAATATTATTTTATCAATATTTTTTACTTTATAATAATCCCTTTCAAATGAACCTAAAGAAAGTCAAAATTTGGAAATAGATACAAAATCCTTATCAACTTTGAATTAGAATAAGATTGGAACACAATATCTATTTGACAAGCAATTTGGATCATATATTGGAAAAGTTTAAATGTTAGAATAAAATTGCAAGCGATCCGATCGATAGTGCTCAAAGAAGTGGAAATGGAGGGTGCTTTCCAGGAGACACGGGAGGACACAAAGGACTTCAACCAAGAGAAAGTAAAGATAAGAAGTGAATAATGCTACATTAAAAATCAACTCATATGCGGTTTCTACGGAGCAAATATAATTTCGAAAGTTTTCAATAAATCATGAAAGGATGTGGAGCTCAATTGGGTGGAGAATTGGAGATGGAAACATGCTTACTTTTGGAATCTAGTTTGAGGATTATAGCTTCGAAAATGTGAAATGAAGAGGTTTAAATAAAAAATTGAGTAAACCTTTTTTTTTTCATACATGAGAGGCTAAAATAGCCGATAAAATAATGGATTACATTCAGAACAATAGTTCTTATTGACTAAACTAAGACTACTCTAGCGGTTGCGTAACCACTTCTGTCTCTCGTAATCAACTTCCAAAGATATTCAGGCGGATCTTTAAATGTTACCGGTTGACTAGACATTCTAGCGCCTTTCTTTGCTAGCTTATCAGCACAAAGGTTTGCTTCACGAAAAACATGCTTGAGAACAAAATTCGGAAACTTATTAAGCAACGCGCAACATTCTTCAATAATTGAAACATAGCGACTTTCTAAGTTCCCACCACCCTTCACTAGCGCGTGGAACTTCCCCAAGTCCATCTCATAGTGAGTAGAGCTCCCACCGCCCTTCACTAGCGCGTGGAGCTCCTCCGAATCTGTTTCAATTATCAATTCAGTAAAGCCATTATTACAAGCCCATCTCAGGCCAAAACGTAAAGCAAATAGCTCAGAAATAAAAGGTGATACGAATAAACAAGCACCTAATAACCCGGATATACAAGTTCCGTACTTATCTCTTATAATACCACCAATACCAGCTAGTTTTTTCCCACTAACGAAGCTTCCATCAATGTTAATTTGAGTCCCGTAGGAGGCTTTGTCCATTTGACTAATATATTGCTAGCCAACTTGATTAATCCACCATCAATCGACTTACCCCATGCCGAGATAAAATTACTAGCTAGGTAGAATATTTCTCTTTTTAAATCCGATACATGGGGTATAGTACTTTCTTCGTTAAAAACAATTGAATTTCTTTTATTCCAGATAATCCATAGCACGGCTATATAAACATACGGCCACTCTAACCCATTAATTCTTGCTTTGGATTGAAGATGACCTTCAACCCATGTTTTCACATGACTCGGAGTTCCTGTCGCCATAACTGCAGCTGCAGAAATACTGCATTGCTGCTGCCGATTCACGAAACCAGAAGCTGAAATGCTGTTTGCTGCAGAATCGGCCCTCCTGTATAGCTGCTGCTGTTCACGTGCTCCTGCAGCAAATCTCCTCGGCAAGACACCACGGCTGCGGAACCAGCAGCTGTTAAGCTGCTCTAGCTCCTTCCTATCGCGTTTCAGCAGCACCATCAGCTCATCATTCATCCCAGCGCTAGCCTCCAGCTCCACACGAACCATCAAGTCCCTGCCTCCGGGTCCACCAGCCTCGCCAACAGCAATTCTAGCAGCTTCTCCCGCCCTTGATTCACCTGAAAAAACACCAAGTAAGTCCCAAACCAACACAGCAATTTTGCATTTCAAAAAGACATGAATTAAATCTTCCCTCTCAGCACCACATATTGCGCACATTCCCGATTCCACAATATTACGTTTATATAAACTTTCCATTGTAGCAATCCGGTTTAATACAATTCTCCACAAAAATATCCGTACAAAAATAGCCATATAAACTTTCCATTGTAGATGACGAGCATTTAAGCTTCCGATTTAAGCTTCCGATTTACCATCGGAAGATGACGGAGCATTTAAGCTTCCGATTTATCTCCCATTTGAACGATTTATCTCTGTCATCTTCCCATATCTAACTCCTTTTGAATATAATTAGGAACATTTGAGGAGAAATATATTAGGGACTTCTCGGCACTAATTGTTTGTCCAGCTTCTTTACAGAATCTATCCATCACCTCTTGTATGATCTGTACCTGCAAAACAGAGGCCTCACCAAACAAAATTAGATCATCCGCAAAAAATAAGTGTGATAACTTAGGACCTTGACGCCCTATTTGGACCTCCTTCCATTTCCCTGCAATACAATACTCCTGAATTAGCAAGGACAAACGCTCCATGCAAAGGACAAAAATATAAGGCGAAAGCGGGTCCCCCTGACGGATTCCTCGATGAGGAGAAAACGGAGATAAAGGTTCCCCATTCCAAAGGACACGCATTTCATTGTCCTTCATACTTGACATTATAAGTTTTATCCAATTTTCTGGAAAACCAAAAAGCCTAATCGTTTCCTCAATGAATTCCCATCTAATCCTATCATAAGCCTTTGCAAGGTCAATTTTAACAGCCATTATTCCACTCTTTCCTTGAAGATGCCTCATCTTGTGATCCACCTCTCGTACTAGCACTACATTATCCACCGTTGATCGACCTGGCAAAAAACTACTTTGGCAAGGGCCAATAATGTTAGATAAAATAGGCCTTAGTCTATTGACCATTGCCTTCATTATAAATTTAACCGGACAATTAATGAGACTAATAGGACGGAGTAAGCGTACCCGGTTCGGGTCTGGTACTTTTGGAATAAGATGTATGAGTGTACCATTCAGACCCGAAGGAAGATGACCCTTACTAATTGCATCTCTAACCATTTTACAAACTGATGGACCCACTGAACTCCAACACTTTTGATAGAATGCTGCTGACATACCATCTGGGCCAGGGGCTTTGGTCGGATTGGATTGGAAAATCACCATGCGAATTTCTTCGTCAGAAAAAGGTTGTGCAAGCTCTCGTGTACTTTCTCTTTCAAGTGGACCAACTAGCGGTAGGTTACCCCCCTCCATTTGGTCTTCCGGTTCTGCGTAGAGAGATTCATAATACGAGCGAACCAACTGTTTCAAACCCTCCTCGTCCTCAATCCAAACATCTAAGTCATTCATCAATCTAGTAGAATTCGCCTTTTTTTCCGTATAGTCGCTACAAGTTGATAAAAGCGAGTGTTCCTGTCCCCAGATTCAATCCACTTATCCTTCGATTTCTGAAAATATATCATTTCCTCTTGTGCAAGTACACTTTCATACTCCTTTATTAACCGTAAACCCATAAGTCTAAGGGAAGAATTATACGAGCATTGTAGTGACTTCTGAATTCCTCTAATTCGTGCATTAAGTTCTTTTTTCTTACGATTTAGGTCCCCAAAAACTTCCATTTTCCACTTGTTTATTTGACTCTGAATAGCAATAATTCCGTCTCCTAGACCCACGGTATTACCCTCCCAATTCTTATTTACGAAATCAAGGAAACCATTATGGAGGCACCAAGCTGCTTCAAATCTGAAACGGCGGGGATTTTCCTTTGGTTTCTGGTTCGGGCAAACTTGAATTAGGATCGGCATATGATCCGGATGGACCCTTGCCAGATGTATAATACGCGTATTCGGAAAGAGAATCTGCCACTCTACATTGCCATAGGCTCTATCAAGTCGTTCCATAATTTTTTGTCCCGAATTCCAAGAGTCACTCCAGGTATAGCGCGGACCCTCAAAACCAAGATCAATCAGACCACAGCTTTGCCTTCACTCTTCAAACTTTTCCATTCTTCTTGATATACAGGAGTAAACCTTTTTTAAAATTGTTCTTAACTAATGGTACTATAACTCTTTTGTTTGTTTGATAAATATTTTCAGTTAAATATGAGAAAAAAATACTATACAATTCTATTTATTCTTAAAAGTTTTGGATAAAATTTATTCGTTGGCTAGTTTATGTCTCTATACGTTACAATTAATATCTCACTATTATCTATAAAAACACAATAAAGGTACAAAACAAATAATATAGAAAATGTGCACAATTTAATTTCCTTTATAACTACTTCTACCGTATGTGTTACACCTCTCATAGAAAGATTGTTCCTTACTCGCCAAATATGATATATAGATTCAACAAAGACAACTCTCTACGTTTTTCTCCTTCAACTTTCCCTAGGCTTAAACTTCTTTAGTCATTTTAGTGAGTTTAAGACCGTGTTCATTCTTTTTTCAATGCCTAACCACTTTTTCGCATCATTCCAAATATCTCTTGTTAAAGCACATTCAAAGAATAGATGATCGTTCGATTCAAAATTTTCACCACATAACTCACAAAGTGGATCCGACTCCATATATATATATATATATATATATATATATATATATATATATATATATATATATATATATAGGATACGGGAGGAGAGGCGACACCACACTCTAAAAAGTGTGGTAGCGCCCTTAAATATATAAACAAAAAAATATTTTTAAAAAATAAACTTTCCCACAATCCTCCTTTTCCGTCCAAACGCCCTACAGCCATCACGGCCAAGAATCCACATTCCATCCCACGGCTCATGAATCCATCCACCATCATTACGCCCCAATCATCGTATATAGCCACAACGATCATCACACCCCAAGCATCCATAACCTCGCTGATAGAAGGAGGATAACACACACCTAAAATTGTAGCCTATGATTTGTTATTCCTCTCAACTTTTCCATCTCCCTCTCTTTGTGTACACCATAGCTTTGAAATAATGCAGACCTTCTCCCTTCTCAAAGGTACGTTCTTTTCCATCTCTGCCACTATTTATGCAACCCTAATTTCACATAATTATGAATTATGTCTATAATTATTGAGTAATTATTTGAAAACATTAATTCAAAAATCTAGTGAAGTATATATCGATAGCTTTGTATAAAACTAACGAGTATTCAGTAGAGTATTTGTTACAGCTTTGTATACATTAGTTTCTTGAATGTACATACAAAATGTAAATTTGTCAATAGTTTTGTTACAGCTTTGTATACATTATAAATAATACATTATATAAATATGTCCAAGGCTGTCGATCTTCTAATGTGTTAATGTATTTTGTTTTGTTGCAGACCACACTTGCTCTGGGGTAATATGGACTAACAATCAAAATGGGGATGTATATGTTTGTGAAAAGACTGTCCAAGTTTCATGGTAATAATCAAATAATAATAACTTGCACTTATTTTTTGGGACACTTACGAATTTGAATGCCCTTATAGGAATTATCTCTATGTATTTACCTTTTCCCTTTGCTTGATGCATATGTTCAGTTTGTGATGATAAGTTATAGCAGACTCTGTCAATGATCTATTTGGTCTGCATCATTTCCGGCGTTTCTTTGATAGATGGGCCTGATTATGATTTTGGATGTGGCAGAGTGCGAAGAAGATGGCGGACACTACAAAATTGTTGATTAATGTGGAAGATAGTTGGCGGTGGTGTTTGAATTTATGTTTTCTTTTGTAATCTTTTGTAATCTTTGCTCGGTTTCAAAGAAGAATATGATCAGATGTATATATATGTGATTTTTTTTACTTGTTCTTCTAGTTCCAATTATCTCGTAGTTGTTCTACTCCATAGGAAAAAAATGTTGTTCAGCAAGAGATTGTGTAATAATCTCGATGCAAACTCTTTCTTCCAAGCTTGAAAAGTATATCGTATGTATTTAATCTTCATAGAAAATGTGTATATAGCACAAATGAAACCACTTATTGTTCTTTGAGTGAAGGATAATGAGAATTTACAATGACTTATCTCCTTTTGGATCATATAGTATGAACTGTGTGAAATATTGAGAGTTGGAATAAGCATTACGGTGTATATTGTATGTATTTAGTCTTCATGGTTTGTAATTTTCAGTTGTGCAAACAGCAATATTATTAAATTAAAGTCGTTTTGCATCTGTTGATTTTGTAAACCAATTTGTATCCTATAATTTGTATCAGAAACTTGTACACAATAGCACTATATGTCAAAAAAATTACAGCAGTCAATACTTAGTGACCTTCCTCTGCCACCAACTCCTCGAAGCTCCTCCCCACGCAACCACACACCAGCCTTCTTTTTGCACCACTTTATTACCTCATATCAACCTCGAACAAGCCTTCGAACACCATAACAATACAAAACCCCCAACCAAACATTTTCTTATGAAAATTTTGTTGCTAAAACTTTCAGCAATTTTTTTGAATAAACATTGATTCTCTCTTGAACAATAGATAATTGATCTGGTGAATGTGTAATGGATATTTATTTGAATGGTTTATTTATTCAAACCCAACAAACTCACTTAGTTCAAGCAAAATTTACATCAGAACAGATTTCATGGTTTATTAAATAATATCAAATGCAACAAAAATAATTTAATCTAAATAACATCAATAACAAAGATTTGCACTTCACTTCCATCTTTCCCTTCTATACCCAGTAATCTTTCCACGGACTCTAGTAAGAACACCAAGTTGTACATCTTACGCAAAACTTGATATCAAGAACGCCTAATTGCAGTTGTTCCTTTTGGAGGAAACGCTGGTTTGTTTTACCCAAATAGGTTGTTGAAGTGTCTCACTTTGCCACAGAGCCATTTTACGTTTATGACGTTTCTCATAGATCTTAACGCAAAAATTGCATGCCCACTCTCTTAACACAACTAAGAATGGTTAATCTAAATGTTCACCTTTCTTCACCTTCCTTCAATTTTAAAATAAAATCCAACAAAACTAATCAAGAAATGTTTAAACTAAACTCTGAATGTATTTGATAGAAAGTTCAATAGCTGCTGAATCGATTGCGCCTCCAATTGAAATCGAAGAAAGGCTGAATTGAAAGAATGGGAATTCTATCACCATATCATGAAACTCAAAGCTTTCAACTACTGATCAATCACCAACACCAAGCAGACAATTTTAACGTTATTTACCCAATTTACTAATTAACTAAATAACAATGCAATAAAAATAGAAATTCAATAAACAAAGTTAATGAAATTCAAACTTTATAAATTGATTTTACTCTTCAATATAAAACTAAGCAAATCTGTAAATTGAGAATTTATTATAGACGCTTGTAGGAGAGGCATTGTTGTGGATATAGACGCTTGGGGATTGATGCGGTGTTGCAGCTTGATGGTTGTGGATGTGGATTTTGGGTCGTACGGTGGATATGGATGTTTCGAGTGCAAGGGATGATTATGGGGTAACTTTTTTTTTCGAAAGTAGTATGGATTCTTCGTCGTGATGGCTGTAGGTATGGAGGCTTCGACGGAAAGGATGAGTGTGGGAAAGTTTATTTTTCAAAAAAAAAATTGTATATATATTTAAGGCGCTACCTCACTTTTCAAAGTGTGGTGTCGCCTCTCCTCCCGTTTCCTCTATATATATATATATATCATTCTATCTTTTGTTCGAACCCTTTTATGTAAAGTCATCTATACAGTGATTGCATACTTAGGAGTAACAAATGAATCACACACTATATTCACCTAAATTTTACAAAAGATCAGCTGTGAAATACATCCTAAGGTATCTTGTACAAAACATAATATTCACCACTAGAAAGATCGTTGGCGGAGAAAAACCATCTTGGCCAATATTTATCAACTCTTGCATGACTAAGTGAACTTTCAATCTCATCCTTTAGTTTCCATTTTTTTTAAAAAGGGTAAATCCGTTTTTTCACTTGCCACATCCAAACACTCTTCTTCTTCTTCTTCAAGTATTCTCCATATACCCATTTAATTTTAAAACAAGACTTTTTTGTCAACAATTGTTCACAACATATTCATAAGTAGTATTTTGATCCAAACACCTAAATCTATAAGAACAAGACCTACTTCTTCTTTTGTAGTACATATAGTTTTCCACCTGACTTGTGGATATTTACCTGACTTGTGGATGTTTATCTTCTGACATGAATACTATACTTTTAATTGCTAGTTTTAATTTCCTTAGTATGAGCTAAATAATCATATCTTGAAAACAACAAGTACGTATGAACCCTAGTTATATTTTATGTTTTATTAAATTGGGAGATTACATCTTTAATTTAAATTGTTATTTTAATTGATTTGTATTATGTATTTTTCATATATTCCATCCCTTTCATTGTCCAAGTATATGACTTACCTTAGTAATTAGGATTGTCGCCTTGATGGGGGGTTCAGTTATTGAGAACAATACATAGTCGTCTAGTGTGTGGGAGTGGTCTTGGCGGGCTTACCTAGCTAAATAATTATAGATTTAGAAATTTATCTATTGATCATTGCCTAGGGACCCCTTACCCAAGTCCTTTATTAGTGTTGAAATAGCCTCTTAAGCTACCCTGGCGGGAGTTAGGAGGAATTTAGAATCCCTACTATTGCATGCTACACAATTCACCCTTTAACAATAAAACGTAAGATGAATACTAGTGGGGATTACTTGAGAGTTTACGACCTATACTCTCATTCACTCTCCTTCGTTTAATTGTTTGTCTTTAGTTTAATCTTTGCTTCCTAGTTAATTATCTTTATTATAAATCCAAAAACCAAACAAATATATGTTTTATTTCCAACATATTTAAGTTAGAAACTCTTTTGCACTTCATAAGAACACTATCCTAGAATTAACCTTCGTGGTCCTTGAAAACGATATTCAATTTACTGACTTATTACTTGCAAATGATATGTACACTTGCGAAAAGTTTATCTAGTTCTCTAGAGGTGTGCACTTTTCTTGCATTATTTTATCACACCTTTGGAGAGGCAACACTATCTCTTGAAACACCAATATATTCTAAGCGATCAGCATATGAAAGAGAAGGGGTGTTACAAGATCTTACATCACTCTACAATTTATCAATAAGAGATTTATAGTCTTTTGGAAGAAAGATCAAATAACTGCGTGGTACGCCCAAATATCAAAAAGGCATAACCTCCTTATCAAGTTGTGTTATACCCAAAATTTCTTAAGTACTTCATTTATTATCACCAGATAATAAATGTTTGATTTGAGTACATTAATATGAAGATCTGATCACTTACCAAGCTCCTTCAAACTCTCTATTAGAATTTTTACCGAATCATGGTCTCCTTTAGCTAAAGACATGAGATCGTTGGCAAAAGTTGATATATGGTATTGACTTTCCCATATTTGGGTGATATTTGATTCTGCAGTTCTTTTTTTTAAAAGTTTCAATAAATATTCAAGATACAAAATAAAAAATTAAGGTGAGAGATAATCATTTTATCTTAGACCTTTTCACCCTTGAATAATACATGTACTTCACCACTTAATGGCATTAAGTACGAATGTGTTGTTACATACGGACGACCATTATCCAATAATATATTATATCAGAAAGTTGAAACCTTTGAGAACCTCATGAATAAACTCCAATGAAATCAAGTCATGAGTCTTACAAAAGTCTATTTTAATATAGCATCGTGGTGAGCTACTATTATTATTTTACCCTTTTAACAATTCTTGCATAAGGTAAATGTTCTCGGCCATCGATCTTTTGGAGACAAAAGCATTTTTTGCTTTATCAATAATATCATCCAAAACCGGTTCCATACCAGTTTCATACAATCAGATATTATCATGGTAATGGCTTTATAAATTGTAACACGATATGAGCCTATAATCTTCAACTTTTAAGGGAATATCTTTTTTTGGAATGACAAAAATAGTAGTAGTATTTAATTATTTAAGTAAAAAATTGGAGGTGAAAAATTCATGTACCACTTGTATCACTTCATCGCCAATTGACTGCCAAAGTTTCTTGAAGAAGGGAGAAGAGTGCACATCCGGTCTGGGTGATTTATTATTTTCTATTCAAAAAATCAACTCTTTTATATCTCATTAGAAACCTCTTTACTTATTTCTAATACTTTCTCCCTTTTTAAAAGTTTACACCAATAAAAATCCGGATTCCACACTTTCCATATCAACCCTTGAACCCAACAAGCTCTTATAATAATCCACAAAGGCATCATTAACTTGAGAACTATAAGTAGTTTCCTCACCATTTGTATGTTGTACTTTAACAATGAACCTTCTTCTTTGTTTACTCTTTCATGAGTCTATAAAATAATTTTGTGCACCGGTCACTTTTAAAATTATACCTAAGCTCCGTCTTTTGTTGTAGAAAACTAAACTCGGGTTTTTCAAGTCTACTAGTTGTTTTCAGAAACTCAACTAACTATTCAAAATTCACATTATTATCCAAATTTTTGTTGAAATCTAATCTCAGCTACCTCAATGCCTCACTTTCTCTTTTGGATCTTTCGGATATATGTTAATAATGCTCTTAGCAAACAATGTAATGTTTTGTTCCTTAACTTTGAGTCTTATTCCATCAATTGCTAACCATTACACCATAATCCTCTTGATCAACACAAATATTAAAGAATCAAAATGGTAACTCTTGTATCATTTGTAAGAATAATGATACAATGCACGAGGATTTATCAGAGACATTAGACTTTGGCAGAAATTCTAAATAAACATTATGATCTGAAGTTTCAAGCCTCTGATTCCTCATCGATCTATCTATTTGTGTAAGTATGTGGTTATTATCCCACGTAAAAAACTTACCCGAATATTGCAAATCTTCTATTCCAAGAGTGTTACGACAATCCGCAAATTCATTATGGTCGCCCAATGTTACTACCCTTCATCTTTCCTCTCATTGTAAGATAATATGTTATTAAAATCTCCCCAAAGTAGCCACAAAGCATCGAATATGGTAGCATGGCCAACCAATTCTTTCCACAAATCTTCTCTCAATATTTCCATTTAACCAATATATAAGGAAGTATAAAGGCTAATAGAGGTTTCCTTACATACAACTCTACAATGAATAACTTGAAGTTTGATCGAGAGTATTTCTGTTTTGACTTTGTCTGGGTCTCAAACTAGCAAGATTCTCCCATGTTCGATTAGTCAAAGGTATCCGTGCGTTTCTACCCTGGTAACATTGTTCTCATAATGTTATTTACACTACCACGAGTACTCCTAGTTTCCAACATTTAAAAAAAAAATCAATATTTTTCCTCAAAATGAGCCTAACTACCCCTCGCCTCTTATGGGGTGAGGCGAAACCCCTTGGCTCCATGTTGTAATAATCATTAAAAGATTTTTTAGGATTTCCCCTTATATGTGCTTTCAAATATTGCGTCTTGTAACATTATATATTATTTCCTTCACTACAAATATAGTGTAAATCTTTTTTTGGAATTCATATGGTTTATAAGTTGTAAATTCAAAATTATGTATGAGTACGTTCGATCTATTTTTATTTTGGTACGTGGGTGGTCCGGGCCAGCTTGCTTGCACCTCGACTATTCGTACATAGAATATGCATGCCTCGCCATGCATGCCCCTACGTAAATAAGATCTAGGTTATCCATGTGTAGTGAGGGGATTCAAACCATATACCTCTCGCTTCACACCTTTTAAGTGCACAAGATGTATTCAAGGCCCTGACCAGTTGAGCTAATTCAACTAGCTTTGCTCGATCTATATTAGCTAAAAGACAACAACAAATAAAAAAATTCAACTAAGTTCTTATTTGTTAATTTCATTTAATTCACATTATTCCTTTATTAACCATCATAGTCCACATCATCTTTAATACTTATCCAGATATTGTGTATACTGTATAAGGCCCATTACGGCCAACTGCTGAAGAGACTTTACCACCTACAACCAATAACAAGACAATTATAATAACAATTGTTATTGATAGTCTATATGCGTCCTAGAAGGGGGGTTGAATAGGACAATAGAAATTAATCGGCTAATTTTATTTCAAGTAAATAAAATTAAAAGCTAATTTGAATCCTATTGTTTTAGCAAACTAAATAGTAATGAACTAGATAATCCTAAAAGACAATATTATCAAACTATTCATGTAGGCATTTTATCAAGCATATAGAGTGCGGAAATGTAAAGAGTGTAGAGATAGAATATGATACACAACGATGTATAGTGGTTCGGTTTCCCTACATCCACTACCTAAGGAAGCCTCCTTAGGATTTGCAAGATTCTCCACTAATCTTCGTAACTCTTAACCGGGTGAGATTACAAACCCTTACAACCACTTCAAAAACCTTTGAAGGAAAATACACTTGTGTTATCACCAACACAAGGAACCAAGCATAAAACCTATGCTCACACTACTCTCTTAATCTATTACAAGAACTAAGAGGAAAGGGGAAAAGTGTTTAAGGGTGCTTTATAAAAGCTTTGTAACTAAACTCCTAAATGAGTAGATATGAACTAAGTAGCTTCACAATGAATATGACTTGAATGCTCCTTTGAAACCTCCTTGAATGATAATATTAATTGCTCTTAAGATTGGTAGATGGAAGGCTTGAGTTGTGTCTTGAATGAACTCCATTTTATAGCTCAAAATATGGTCCAACGGTCATAAGGCTTCTCTCTAACGGATCTATTTTATCTCCAACGGATATAAGCTTTGTCCTCTTGTAATAGTGCAGAAAACCCTCTCGTGCGGTGTACCGCGGATATGGTCCGGTGCACCGCGAAAACGTTCGTCCAGATTTCAAGCTTACTGACGGACTACTCGATGTACCGCGCCCCTGGTCCGTGCATCGGTCCGGTGTACCGCGCCTTTGATCCGGTGTACCGTGCAATTTTACTAGCTTACTGACGGGCGATCCTGTGCACCGCTCCTCTGGTCCGTGACTCTGCGGTGTACCACAAGACTTGTCCGGTGTACCGCGGAGCTGTTCATTTGAATCTAAGCTAAAGTTCAAGGATAAAAACACAACTAATCTAATGAGGGGTTTTGGAGAACATTTAAAGAGATACCAAAATGAATTTTAGTTTAAAAGATGATTTGTCGAATATTAAAACGGGAATAAAACAAGGTGAGGCTAACAGTTATGTCTGCCAATTTTACTCTAGTAGTTGTCAACACGACCTACCCTTATGTATGTTATGTGTCAGACCTTCCAAGAGGCATTCCAGTAGTTGTTGTCCACTCATGCCAAACCATAAACACGTGTTTATACGCACCACGTAATTCACACCTCAAACTTGATAAATTCTCTCTTAATTAGATTTAATTTAGTTGGTTGTTGATGTCTCCCTTTTTTTCCAATTATATGCCCTTAGGAGACATCATTTTGGGTGATTATTTGACTAATTTGATAGACGTTCAGTGTTAATTCGTTATATTTCATTTTCCCTTCTTAGATTTTAGTATTTTTCATTTATTAAGTTTTTGCACGTTAAATGGGTTGTTTTAGTGCAAAGTTTGTAGTTCCATGACACTAGCAAGGAGAGGAATCAATAATTAAAGTCTTATATCGTGTAAAGAAGTCAAAAGCGAGAAGAAATACCCGAAGAGTTGACAAGTTGAAGCTGTAAATATGGAAGGTTGACGTTAATTGCTGGGTTTGGAGCTACTTAGACGTGGATTAAGCCTCTTAGTTGTAAAGAAGATTTATTCCTTATGGAGTTATGAAGATTTAGCAAGTTGAATGGGTCAATTTGGAGTTGATTTGAGAAAGTTACAGCCGTTTTAGTGAAGGTTACACACCAGTTACAGGATTTTAATTAGAGGATTGGACTTGTGCCATTTAATATTTCACTAATTCACTAATTCACTCAATTAAAGCCCAAGTCCGATTTTATTAGTATAAATAGACCTTTTGATCTTATTTTACACACAACTCAATTCACACAAGTCAGAACGTCAGAGAGAAAAGTCAGAAGCAAGAGGAGAGAAGAAACGGAAGCTGGAGAAGCAATTCTTCCATCAACCGTCAATTCAATCCTTTAATTAGGTTCTATTTGACAATGAGTTCTTTTTTGTATTTAATTTAGTTTTTATTTCAATTATGAGCTAATTTCCCTTTGTACTTGAGAATTGCATATTGGGTTGAACCCAAACTAAATTAATTTATGTTTTTCCGATTTGGGATTTAAGTATTTAAACTGAATTTCTATTTATGTTGGCTTTTATTTTATGCTTGAATTATTATCTTTAGAGTCATAAACTAAGGGTAATTTTTAGTATCTAGGCTATTCAATATAGTGGCGTATTGATCACCTTGACGCGAGGGGGGGGGGGGAGGGGGAGGGGGGGTGTTAGATACAGAACTAGGTAATTGCCGTTGGTATTCGTCAATGACCTTGACATGTTTGACTAACCAATAGCCAATGCGGTAATAAATTTAACCATCTGAAAGTAGTTTTAATCATCCTGACGAAGTTTAGAATGTCGTAGGAGAGCTCCTTAGTCCACCCTTACGGTGGTAAGGAGACTTTAGAATCCCGACTAGCACAAATATAGCAATTCATCCCTTAATAGAAATCATTAATTAAGAAGGTTTGTGGTGAAACCCTAGCGTGACTCAAGTACTACTTCTTTCCTTGCGTTTAGCCTCTTTACTTGGATTATTTTCATTTCAGTTTAATTAATTTAGCATTTAATTTACTTGCACCTTAGTTCTAGAAAACCCAAAAAAAAAATTATATCATTTACTTTTCCGTATTTGCAATTAAATCACTATATGATTCACATATGAGTTGTACCTATTCAGTCTCTGCGAACGAATCTGATTTATCGGTTTATTACTTGGACAACCATACACTTGCGGTTTGTGAGTCCTCTACTTTAGCATTTTATTTTATAACACACAAGGACCCACCAAGTTTTTGGTGTCGTTGCCGGGGACAGTAGCGTGTGACCCCGATGTTAATCCTTTAGTTTTTAATTGCATTTTTATTTTTAGTTTTACGCTTTGTTTGTTCTTCCTTTTTCAGGTTTACAGGTTTTGGTGTATGATCTAGGAACCCGAGATTCTCGATAACCCTGAGATATTAGTAAGACTGGCAAACAAAAGAAAGAAAGAATAAAAGGAAGAAAGAGAGAGATTAGCAAGAGAAACAGAAATGGCTGAAGAAGATAATCTTCAACCTCCGATTCAACCAGGTCAACCTCTGATTCAACCAGGTCAACCTCCTATTCCGCAAAATAATAATGAACCATGGTTTATAAATGGCCCTGAACAAGCTCCATATTGCGCTACTGCTCTTGGAATTGGTCCAGTAGATATTAATGTCGCGAGATATAGACCCGATCCTGGTATGTTATCTCATTTCAGAATTATGGGAATTTCCGAGGAGCACCTGGAGAAGATCCAATTCGTGCAGTACAGAAGTTTATGCAAATATGGGACTCCTATATAACACATGGAGTAACTAGAGATCAAATGTACTTTGCAAATTTTAGTTACTTTGTGATAGATGGAGCTAGTGAATGGCATGATTCGCAAGAACCTGGATCAATTAATACTTGGGATGAGTTCCAACTGCGTTTTTCGATAGGTACTACCCAACAAACATGAGATTGAATGCACAAATTGCTCTTACTTCCTTTGGGCAAGAACAAGACGAGACTTTGGGTAGAAGTTGGTCAAGATTTCAAATATGCTTAAGAAGAGTTCCCGATCATGGCCTTACAGAACCACAGCAGATGAAGAGTTGGTCAGGTCCGGTGCACCGCACGGCGCCGCTAGAAAAAGTAATAAAAGGGATTAAAGAAGAGGTTAGTATTATACCTACGAAATTGTTAAACCTTAAGCCTCTCTTTCTTCCCAAAGATTCCCAAACTCCATTAAAAATTTAGATAACCTTCACCTCACATCAAAACACCAAATCCTTCCCCGTCTTTCTATAAACAAGAATAAAACACCCGAACCATTCCAAAAATACCTAGAATCAAGAATCTAAATCCAGTATTTTCCAAAACCTTTTTCCAAAATTTTCTTAAACTTGTCTCGCGGTGCGCAACGTATAGGATTACCGCATTAGATATGGATAAAAGCAAGGTGTTGGGAGAAAGCAAAAGAGAAATTGGAGAAGGTAAGAACAAGAGATTTTTAGAGATGTATGACTGATTGGGATGGAACATAAGAGGAGGTACGAGAATGCGAAATTGGTGATACATGAAGTTTACATACAAGAAAAGGGCTGCATCCTATTCCGGGTATTAATCGAACGAGGCAATAGCCTCGAAGAGTATGTCTTCTTTCTTCCTTACCATCTTTCTGTACTTGTAATATTTGTTAAATATTAATTTTTATAGAGTCTTTTCGATTCGTGGGGACACAACTCATTTTTTAGTTGGGGTGTGGGGATTCGTTGTCCATCATCTCCGTTTTTATGTGTTCTATTATTTTTTAGGAAAAATTAAAAAATTTGAGAGAGGGATTAGATGTAGATTTTGCTCAATAGCCTAAAAGCTTAAGCTTAGTGAGTTAATGATATAAAGTTATATGTTTATGAGCTATTTTATTTTGTATGCTTTGAGTATTTATAGGAAACACACATCGATAGAAAAGAAAAGATTACTAAGCAATGCAGTAGAAGTATGTTTGATCTTGGGCGCCTTGAGGGGTGTGTAGGCTGTGAGATCCAAGCTAGTTGATAAACCTATTTGATGAACGTGCTAAAGGTAAGAAAATGAAGAAATTTCATAGTTTAGAAAGTGATTAAGACGGTTCTTTGATAAGCCCTTGTTGCCTTTTAGCTTGTTGACCATTTATTATATTTATATCCTTCTCAGACCCTTCTATCCTTTTTAAAGCCTTTTTATTAGCCACATTATAAGCCATATCCCTTTATATTTTAGGACTTTTTCATATGACTCGCACTCGAATCGTGATGCATAGGAAATTGTTTTAGAGCTTGAGATTGGGGTGGTGGGTCCACCATTATGGGAAATTATTATTGGGTCAGGAATTTTGAGCTTATGTAATTGTGCTCTATTTTGATGATTCACTGTTTATTATATTGTAACCATTTGCCAGGGTAAAAGTAAATGAAAATAGTTACCAAAAGAAAATATGTTGAAAAAATAGCATGATATCTCACATCAAAAATAGAGTCATAGCTATAATACAAAAGAAAAAAAATTATATGAAAAGATTGAATATATTTGGACCGGCAAAGTAGAATTTTTATGTGAACATCTTAATGCTTTATTGGGTTATTGGGGATGCTAATTAGTGCATCAAAATCATTGGGTTGAGTGAGAAAATTTTACGAGAGTAACTCAAGCTCTAGGGGAGATCTTTGATGGCTAGTGAGGAGAGAGCCAAAGCTCATTCTAAATTATCCAAATCTACTATCATACCGTCCCTAAGTTAACATTACAACCTTAAATACCTTTTGATTCTTTGCTATGTTATCTAGAAGTGATTGAATGTTTAGAGAGTAGTTAGATGGATATTTGGAAAGTGAAGTTAGATTAACAATTTATAGCCACCTTGGTAAACTAAGTAAATAACCTCTCCTTCTTACATTGCGAAGCTAATCTGATCTTGAATTCAAGCCGTGTTGGTCGTGGATATGACGAGTGTACAGGTAATCCAGTTTGTAAATATTATTACATGAAATTTTTATAAGTAGTTGCTTTGAGTTTATTCTATATATTCTGCTATCTTCTTTCCACTGTGCTTAAATTGACTTAGGCGTGTATTTAGAGACTTCCCTTTGTTTTCATCTTTATTGAATCAGGACAATACAACTTTGAGTTGGGGGTCTTGATGTCTCCCTATTTGTGATATAATAATCTAGGTTGGAGACATCATTTTAGGTGTATTCGAGCATTTAATTAGAGGTTTTTTTTTCGTGTTTTGATATATTCCTATTTCTTGTCTTGATTTGATGATTCATTATTTTTAGAGCATATTGGGTTTAATTTATTTGTTTAGTGTGGAGCTTTAAATATATATGGAAATTAATTAGATGCCAAATCAATTCTAAGAGATAAGGAAAGAAGATATGGATGGATTTGGAGATAAAAGGAAGTAGAGATAAAATGGGAAATGAAAAGCTGTCAAGTAAAACTGAAATTTTGTAGCCACATCCACTAAAGTGAAGATAACATAAATTCGGCTGGGAATATGGAGGGTTTCGACGCGGTCGTTTCGATATAAAGTAGGCAAAAATCGGAGCAATAACGAATGAGATACGACAGAAACAAGACAACAATGTTTATCCTATTTCCTATATTTTAGGAAACGGATTTGATTCGGAAAAGGAGTCCAATTACTTGCCTTTTACTCCAATATTTCGACCTATGACTTCCTAAACATCTATAAATACACCCTTTTATCATTTTAAGCATTTCCTTGCTCAGTTCTAAACATTAGCTTAGTCCTTACAAATATTAATCCTTAGTATCAAGCTAATCATCTAGAGAAGCAAGCTGACATGTAGAGGAAGACAAGAAGCAAGAAGTTGGAGAGCGACAAAGTCCTCTTCTACACCTCTCCTTCTCTATATTTAGGGTAATTAGTTAGAAATTCGTGGCTTCACCATATTTCTAAACTTTTATTCTGTAGGTTTTATTCTTAATCGTTGGGTTATTATTTTGTCTTACACACCATAATACTATTTGTTATTCTAATTGATTGAGCTTGGAATATATTGGTATTGTGTGTTTTGACTTATTGTTTCCAACCCTAGTTTTGGCCAATCTTAGGACTAAACTTAGTAATTGAGTTAACACCAAGAAGGGGGATTCAATTATTGACAACACCACATAACCGTTTAGTATGCGGTAGTGATCCTGACGGGCGTACCTAACTCGATAGCCATAAAGGTTTGATTTAACCACCGATCATTACGCAGGGTCCCCTTACCCACGTCCCCTGGTAGTGGAGAGGTTGCTCCTAAGTCCACCCTGACGGGGGTTTGGTAGAATTTAAAATCTTGGTTTATATATAATGCTCAATTCACCCTTAAGGTTAGAATAACAACTTAGTAAGATAGACTCATATTAGTAACCCTAATTTATCTGACTTACATTCATATATATTATCTGCATTCTTATTTATTATTTCACATCAGATAATCATTCATCTTATTATATTTTATTCTAAACATCTAAATTCATCTACGCTTATTGAATACAAGTAGTTCTAACAGATTAAATCCTTGCGAACAAACTTTTCTTATCAACTAAACTTGTGAACGATCTGTAATACTTGCAATGAGTTTCTCGTGGTACTTAAGGGTGTGTCCTTTATTATTATCTTTATTTATCTGTTTATGTATCACACCTTTGCCTCCACCAAGTTTTTGGCGTCGCTGCCGGGGATTTATCTTTAAGTTAGTTTATTTGTGTTTATTTAGTGAAGTTTTTATTTGTTTTCAGTTTTACGTGCTTTTCTTTTTAGTCTCTTTTCAAGTTTCCTATGTATGGAGAACTATTACGCAACAAGCAATACATTTTGGGTCAAAGCACAAACTCGAAGCTTGATCTCCACCGAATTTTCCTTCTTCTCTGACAAGATCTGGTCGAAACTCGTGCGCCTGAGCAGCCATGAGCGAACAGACCTTCATTGTGTAGCAGTTGGGAAGATCCACCATGGCAAAGCTTCGGAGGTCTCCTGGGCAGCCATGAGAACGTATCCCACCAAGATTTGCCTTCTTCTCCGGCAAGATCTGGTCGGGACTCGTGCTTTTAAACAGCCATGAACGAACGGACCTTCATTGTGCAACAGTCGGGAAGATCCACCATGGCAGACCTTCGGAGGTCTACTTCGCACGGAGCTCAAAACGCAAGTGCTCGAAAAAGCTTAAGCCACGAGATCTAAGGAGAGCTCGCTTGCCTGAAATGCCTTGCGTGGAGTTATTGCTGGAAATCGTCATTGCTGCAACTCAAAAGGTCATGTGAAGACTTCAATGATGGTGCGTGGTGTTGCTTCGCGAACGGACGAAGGCCGTCTGAATCTATTTCGAATTGAGCTCGATGCTCCATTTCAAGCACATCTTTGAGCTTCAAACATGACGTTAGTGCTTTGGGGAGAAAGATGAACCTTAGTATTTATGGAGAAAGGAGAGAGGAGAGAGAATGAGATTTTAGGGTTACGGGAAATGAAAAGAAAGAGAATTAGAAGAATTAATTTTTTAAATATTTTTGAATAAAAATAGTATATATATATATATATATATATATGAAAAGGAAAAACAGAAAAAAGTAAAATAATAAATGAAAATTTAGATTTGTAGCGTTTATTCTTGTTTATAGTTTTTAGTAAAAAAAATAAACTGTAATTTTTTTTGCATACATTTGAGGCTTTAAAAGCCGATAGCTGGACTAACTAGTACAACTAAAAAGTTCATATAGGTTCCATCACTAATCTAGGTGCCATACACTCACTCCTATCACGAGTGATACAATTCCACAAATAGTCCGGAGGATCCACCATTATGCGAGTTTCTTCATTCATTTTTTATCCTCTTTTGGCTAACAAGTCCGCGTACATGTTTGCTTCCCGATAAATGCACCTAATCTCAAACCCCGGGTGACTTCTCAATAGTTCTATACACTCACCTCCTATATGGCAATTCCAACTCATAGACCTACCATCGCCCTTCACTAGCGCGTGAAGATCTCTGGAGTCAGTTTCGACATATAATTCAGTGATGCCACGGTTCACAACCCTTTTTAATCCGTAGTGTAGCGCTAAAAGTTCCGAAAAGCCGAGGATTCCATAATACAAGGACCGGCAAAACCCGCGACAAAATTACCTTCCTCGTCCCTTAAAAGTCCTCTAATTCCCGCTCGTGCTCTCGTTATATCATAGCTACCATCCACGTTCAGTTTAAGTTTATTTTTAGGCTTTTCCCATTTGACCAGTTCGCTCCTCGCTGTTCTTATAATCCCTCCATCACAAGTAGTCCCCCACGCGGATACAAAACCACTAGCCAAACGTAGTATATCATGTTTTAGTCCTATCATTTTGGGTGCAGCGCCTGGGTTAACGAATAATGCTTCATTTCGCCTAGTCCAAATGACCTCCAACGCTGCGCTAAAAATTAGTTTTCATTCGATGCTACCATATTTCAGATTTGAGCTCAAATTACTCTGAACCCATTTCTTCATGCTGTCACGTAAAGATATCCTCGCCTGGAGCTGCTCGGTGGAGTTTGACTGTGCCTCAGCTGTAAAATTTTATTAGATCTTAGAAGCGTCTTCCAGATTTTTTGAGTAATTACCTCAAATTTTTAAATATAATTGAACCCAAATGCCTTGTAAGAAAATATAAATTTTCCTACAACTCCATATCTATATCACATCATGTACTTCCACGTAATTGTTTCCATTGTTATGCCCATTAATTTTTTTTTTTCGTGTTCTCTCAAATTAATTTCTTTTTTATGTACAAGTACATAATTTAAATTTTAATATATGTGTAGCTGTTTTACTTGGTTGTCTAAATTAACAAATATACCCTTGTATGTCTTATATGCTATGGGCTGTTAATTACTTTTACCCCCCTTTGTTGGTGTGGCTCATTTTGAAGGCCCTTAATTTGTTTGGGTTTGCTTCACTCACATGCCACGTCTTACTACCACATTGGCCCAGTCATGGTTAACTTGACCAGTAGCATATTGGGCCTGTCTATCAGAAACCAAAGAAGAATTCCATCCAAAGATCAATGTAATTAAATCATAAATAAGCAAGACTAGTTATAAATCTAGCTACATTATTATTTATTACCTCCTCTTTAAAATGATGTGTTTAGCATAAATTCTGCAAACAAATCTTTTGATGTGTGAATTATCTTACTATATACAGGAGGGATAAGTTGAACATCCATGTAGAATATATTTCCCTATTTAAGGGTATGGTTGGTATAGAATACCGAGTATGGTTGGTCATAGTAAAATACAACAAATGTTTTTTTTTTCATATCACATTTTATATCGAGGAAAAATGGTATCTTAGTATTTACATACGGAGACCCGGGCTGTCTACGACTTATTTTTTTGTTCTAATAGAAATTCATTAATACTAATAAAATAGTTTTAGCCAATACCCGAAGGCATTGCTTATTCATACAATATTAAGGCCAATTCTCTAGAAATATTATCTAGGCTAAGGCTAAACATGTTGCCATTAAGCTTACATTTAGCTAACCAATCCGCAGCACTATTACATTCTCGCTTACACCATCTAAAAGAAGGTTTACAAAATTCCGAGACATAATAGATGCTATTAACTACATTACTAATAGAAGGACAAGAAAATTGCAGAGTCTTCTCAAGAGACTTCATCACAAGGAGGTTATCGCTTTTAATGATAACATGAGCTTCTTCTTCTCGCGCCAAAAGACAAGCTTTTAGCACTCCCAATGCTTCAGCTTCTAGAGGTGATTCTGCAGCAATGTCCCAAGCGTTATAATTTCTTGCGTTTCCAAAGTGGTCCCTGGTAATACAAGAGATAGTAGCTATATTGTTAGAAAAAGCTGCATCACTATTGATTTTTAATATGTCGATGGGTGGGGGTTCCCATTTTAACTTCCCATTTCTTATACTTACAGTTTGATTCATTTCCAATTCCTGATTTGCAATTGGATTTTCATATATTTTTTTCATATCACATTTTATATCGAGAGCAGGTTATCTTATTTAATGGCTCTTTTTCCAAGCTTACTTATTATTTTCCATGATGCTTTTCGAAAGCAAAATGGTGATCAATACGTATAATTCCATATTTGAGAGGGACATATGAGTGAGATGGGGCAATAGCATCGTTTTCAATCAACATAAAGATGAAATGGGAACAGAAACTACCCATATGAGCCATGTGGGAGCCTTAAGTTTCACGGCTTGTGGAATCCACGTCCCATTCTTCTTTCTCACGGGTGTATAATCTATAGGCATTTTTTCCTTCAGATTTGAGATTGACTTTCACGTTATTTTTGCTTGTACCTCTCATGAGTTTCTTTACCTCGTAAATATGAATGAGTTATAACTAATACCAATAGGGACGGTGTGCTGGGATGGACCGCAGCCTATCTTAATCCTTAATCCCTAAATACCATGTGAAATTTGTCGAAAAAAAAAAGTGAATTTATTAGTGTTCTAAAAGACGCTAGGTATTAGGCGGGCGATCGACCACCTTCGAACACTTAGACGGAGCCTAGGCATTTTCTTGCTAAGTGGTTTTGAATTTTATTTATATATTTGTTTGGGTTTATATAATTTTCAAAATAGATTTATATATTATTTTGTGTTACAAAATAACTTTTTGTATTAAAAAATAGATTTTTTAACTCTTTTAGCTTCCAGACCGCCTAGGCGGCTGCCTGGGTCCGCCTAGGCACCGCCTAACCCCGTCTAGGCCGAATTTTAAACATTGGAATTTATAGATCCTAATCTAAATATTACTCCCTCCGTCCATCAATATTTGTCATACTTCTTTTTTCACACAAATTAAGAAACATAATTAATTCTGATTTGTAGTGCTGATCAAATCCAAATCACCCTGCATACTAGGCACGTCATAAGTAAATGAACCACAAACTCTGATAACTCGTGGCACCAGTAGCAATTCGGGTTCCTAGTATAGTGTTGTTGTATAATTTACTTTGTTGGTAAGGCATTGCAAGCTCTCCATATGATTTTTTTGCCTTTGACTGGACGTTAGACTTCCAGATTTTCTTCCAAAGGTCCATCTTCAAGCGCTCAGCCCTTTTTGAAGATTCCTTGACTCTTTCCAGATTTTCATTAGTTAACACCATATATCCTATTTTAGTTGTATATTCTCTTGATTTTTCGTGTGGAATACTAACCATATCGACTTATTTCTTTGTAATATCAACATTCTAGAATTTTTTGCAATAATTGGAGTTGGAAACGTAATGTCTAGAGTTTCTGAATTTAATTTTTCATCGCTTGGTTGCATAAGTTGGTCCACTGTACATAAAATCAGTATGTAGTGGTTTTTCGAGTTCTCAAGGTGTAGAGCCACCTTTGATTCCAGATGTTTGTGATTTTTTTTGTCACTACTTTGCGTGATGCTTCCTTTTTTAGTTAAGTTAAAAGAATTATTTTTATTATATATGAAGATATATTCTATTTTACTAAAATCTGAAGTTAAAAATTTATTATTTTTATTAAGGGTAAAAGATTAATTTTATATCACAATTATTTTTTATTGTTTAAAAGAAATGTTATTTTTATTGTCGTATAATATTCAAAATTTAACCACCATTCCTGACCAACCACCACTTTGGCTAGCCAGTCTCCAATCATCTCTGTTTTCTACCAACTCTTGTCGGTTATCTCTAGCCATCGCATCGGGCATACTATTTTGTTTTGATTTGTCAATCAATATTTTTACATGTCCGAATATCCAATAAAATTAGATTTTAAATTGCTAACCCAAAAAGCTAGGGCTCTGATTGGTTTATGAAAACATTTTCTGTTTTTGTTTTCCGAATATATTTTCAGAAAATGATTTCCGTTTTCAGTTTCAATATTTTTAGAAAATATAACGTCGATTTCACGTTTTCTAATATAGCATTGTTTTCATTTTATTTTCCAGAAAACTGTTTTCATTTTCTTTAGCCAAACACGTTTTCATTAGCATTTTAGAAAATATAGAAAATGAAAACATAAAATACCTATTATTTTCACGAACCAAACGGGGCCTAGATTTGTGGATGTTAAAAACAGAAGAAAAAAAATCGATTACAAAAATGTATTTCAATTTTTCGAATACTAAAATCTAGAAACATTATTTAAAATTTGAAATCTTTTGTTTTATTTTGTAATCCAAATATTTATTCAAAAAATTAAAAAAAGAAAATAAAACAAAGGATCAATATGAACATAGAACCACACCAAAAATTACATAAAAGTGTTTAGAAGAATATGGTAAGAGATCCATAACATATAATTACATTAAAACCTTATAATTTATAAACTTGTAAGTGTTTTTCTAGTCCAAAGTAACATATAATTGCAAAAAATCCCCCACTTTATTCGAAATGATGAATTCAATTCTGAAAGAAGGCAAACTTTGCCAAAAATGTCCCTTCACTTTTCAAAAATGTTGCTTTTGGACAAAAAAAGATTCCGTAAACGTTTGTGTGATTGTGTAATGACTCGGCCCAAAAACCTTACAATTTGTATACTTATCTTAACAAATAAATTGTATAGGGTTAAGACCGGTTATACATATTTAATGTAACGTTTGTGTGATCCCCCTAAACGGTCCGGTTATACATATTTGGTAAATCAGAACCGGACCGGTAATGCTAAGATCGGTAGACCGAACCAGCCCAATAAGCCATAAAACCGATAAAAACCGGTTTGAACCAAACCTGTGGGACTGATTGCCAGGTAAGTCCAAAACTAAGTTTGTTACATTAAAAAAAAACTTATAATAATTAAAAGACCTTAAAAATTATAAGGGACCCAAGTTATGACTTTTTTGGCCTTCCTAGAACGGACCTTAGAATTATTATTTTGAATCTTAAATATAACTGTTAAAATTTCATTGGTGGTTTCCTTATGCTAACATATTACTTCAATTATAGGTAATTAGAAACCATTTGGGAAAAAAAAAAGGTAATTAGAAACCTCTATTAAGCAAAAATGTTAAGTAGTACATTTTTTTTCTTTTACAAACGAATATTTTATGAAAATCAAGGGGGGTTTCATGAATTTCTAAAAACTAAAAACTGAGTCAAATTCATATGAAGGGTAAAGATGAAAGATTATCAAAAATAATATTTATACTCCGGAGAAGGAGTAAATATTTGTCAGCGAGTTTTTTTAATTCGCAAGGAAGGGATAAACAAGGCCAGCTTTAGTCTGGAAAACACGAGGAACTGTATTTCATGGGGTCTCCTTTCATTTAATTAATCTTGGAGGTTCCCTACTGTAATTTACTTCTTGATCATTCGTGTAGTTGGGAATTAAATGAATGCGTATAGTTTCTTGTGGCTATTATGTAACATGCCTGCTTGCCTCTAGTTTGAAAGTTGTTACTCGTAAGTCTTTGCTTCAGTTTGTGACTTTGTGTGTATGATTGCTAGCTCTTCCAACAGAGTGTAGGACCTACTCCATTTTTTTTTTTTTTTTGGGACGGAGGACCTACTCCATTTCGTTTTGCATTAACACTCAGTCACGAATTTTAACTCCTCGCTCTTATTTCAATTAAGTTTGTAAAGAATAATAAATGAAAATGTACTTTCAATCAATCAATTAATTTTTTCTGTCACTAGGATACGTCCTTGTTAGTTGTTAGTATTTGTTAACGTATGAATAGATAAATAAATATAATGTAAAAAAAAAAAAATGATGAATAAATATATTTACATTTAGAGTTTTTTTTTTTTGGTCGAAAGAAGCATAGATACATTTAGAGTTGAAATTCATATATAGATAGGCTAAATAAAAAGTCAAATTGCAATTCTTATTAGTAATTAGTCCAAATCCTGAATACGTTAAACATAGAATAGTTTCCAACGTGCCCAAAATGAATCCTTGGTGGAGGCAAAGGTGTGATAAAATAATAGATAAATAAAGATAATAATAAAGAGTCACACACCCTTGAGAACTACAGAACTCACTGCAAGTATCACAAATCGTATGCAAGTTTTAATGAAAAGTCAAGTTCGTTCGCAGGCATTGTATCCGTTAGATTTACTTATATTTAACAAGCGTAGATGAATTTATATGTCTAGAATAAAATATGAAAAGATAAAATAATATGAATACTATCTAATGCAAATAAATAAATAAAACAAATAAACAAAACAAGTAACTAAATATGAAAGTAAGTCAAATAGATTAGGATTACTAGGTCTATTACTAAATTGTTATTCTAACCTGTCACATTAAACATTATATATTAACCAGGATTCTAATAACTACCTAGCCTTTTAGACTTAGGAGCAACCTCTCCACTACTAGGGATTCCTAAGTAATGTTTGGAGATTTAAGCAAACCTTAATGGCTATCTAGTTACACTAGACGATTATGTGGTGTTGTCAATAACTAAGAATAATCCTAAGATTGGCCAAATCTAGGGAAATAGGTCAAAACACGTAATACAATATACGCCAAGCTTAATCAATTAAAATAACCAAATAGTATTCAAAGACAAAATAATAATCCAACAATTAAGAGTAAACTTACAGAATAAAAGCTTAGAAATATGGTTGAGAATAGATCTATAGCTAATTACTCTAAATATAGAGAAGGTGAGATGTAGAAGAGGAGTTGTCAGTCTCCAATCTTCTTCTTCTTGTCTTCCTCTACAGGTCAGCTTGCTTCTTGGATGAATAGCTTGATTCTAAGGATGAATATCTAACTAAAGGACTAAGCTATTGTTTGAAACTAAGAAAATATAAGTAAAGACTAAGCCTATACTTTGCAATTGAGCAAGGACATGTTTACAATGGTTTAAGGGTGTATTTATAGGTGTTTAGGAAGATCTGATTCGTTTTCTTGAAGGAGAAGTAAGTAGTGGACTCCAAGCCCAACTCAAATTCGTAACCCTAAAAACATGAAATCAGGTCCGATCTTCTTTTGGCTCTAACAGCTTCAATATTCATCCGTTTGACGCGTATGAGTACACCAAATTCATCGTCTCGGAAAGATCTTCGACTTTGCTCTTGACCGTGTCTCCAAATTCCACACCGTTCTTGAGATATAAGCTGATTTGTGGTCGTAGGTGCAGAAATTCAGGATTAAGGCAGCTTTTCCTTTTCCATGTTTTTAGCTTTTGTTTCCTTATCTCCAATTACCATGCTTATCTCTTTCCATATCTTGTAGTCTTTGACTTGGAATCTAATTAATCTCCATAATTATCTTTAAAACTTCACACTAAATAAATAATTAAACCCAATATGCTCTAAAAATATTATTTTACTAAATCAAGACTCAAAATAGGAAAGTGTAGCATTTCTCAAGAAAATCGACTATAATGACTTCTAAATCACTAAAAATGATGTCTCATCCTAATATAAATCTATCACAAATGAGGAGACATCAAGACCCCCAACTCAAAGTTGTATCATCCCGATACAATATAGATAAAAACAAAGGGAAGTCTCTAAATACACACCTAGGTCAATTAAGCACAGAAGACAGAAGATAGAAGAATATGGAGAATAAACTTAAAGCAACTACTCAGAAAATTTCATGTAATAATATTTAAAAACTACATACATGTACACTTCTCATATCCACAGTCAACACGGCTTGAATTCAAGATTAGATTAGCTTCGCAATGTAAGAAGGAGAGGAACTTTACTCAGTTTACCAAGGAAGCTATAGATTGTTCATTGAACTTCACTAGTATCCAAAGATCCATTTAACTACTCTATATTGGCTCAATCACTTCTCGATTACATAGCAAAGAATCAAAAGGTCTTTAAGGTTGTAATGTAGGCTTAGGGACGGTATGATAAGTATATTTGGATAATTTAGAGTGAGCTTTTGGCTCTCTCCTCACTAGCCATCAACGAATCGCCCTAGAGCTTGAGTTACTCTCATGAAACGTTTCTCACTCAACCCAATGATTTCTTTGATGCACAATTTAGCATCCCCAATAACCCAATTAAAGCATAAGATGTTCACATAAAAATTCCACTTTGCCGGTCCGAATATATATATTGTCTTTTCAAATCAATTTCTTTAGCTATGACTCTTTTTAATGATGAGATATCACGCTATTTTTTCATATATATATATATATATATATATATATATTTTTATGCCCTTATTGGCAAATTTAGCTCGTAACTTCTTTTTCATTCACTATTACCCCGGCAAAGGGTTACACACTTCTCAAGGTTCCCTGAGATCGAACATACTGTCTATCGCATTGCTCACTAATCTTTTCTTTACTATCAATGTGTGTTTTCCTGTAAATACTCAAAGCATACAAAATAAAATAGCTCATAAACATACTACATACTATCATTAATTCACTAAGCTTATGCTTTCAAGCTATTAAACACACTCTACATACATCTAAACCTTCAAAAATTTTACTTTTACCTAAAAACAGAAAAATGGAGATGAGAGACAACGAATCCCCACACCCCCAACTCAAAAATGAGCCGTGTCCCCACGACTCGAAAAGACTCAAAAATAAAATAAAATTTTACAGATATTACACATAAAGAAGAGGTAAGGAAGAAAGAAAACATACTCTTCAAGGCTATTTACCTCGCCTGATCAATACCCGGAATAGGGTGTAGTGCTTTCCATGTATGAAAACTTCTATGTATCACCAATTTCGCATTCCCTTACATCTTCTTACGCTCTATCCCAATCAATCACACTCTAGAAATCTCTTGTTTATCTTCTTCCAACTTTGCTCTTTGAATAATCTCTCATGAGACAGTTGTTCATCCAGGGATATGTTTTGAACACAGCTACTAGCGTCCCAGAAGCTTTTGTTCATCTTGGGTTAAAGGACTATCGATTGTAGAGGTTGTGGTGTCTTCCTTATGAAAGTTTTAACCTTTTTGTTCTTTGAATTCACCACCGCTATATTTCCTCTATTCTCTTGATCCAATTTACCTTGTAATTTATTCCCAAACTAGTACCCATCTCAATTGAAATCTTCTAGATCTTACCCAATACCTTGCTTTGATTGTTCATATCCCATAACACTTGATAATTTCTCTATTCTCTTCATCATCTCTTTTGACCCCCAACTCAAAGCTTTAAACACTCTTGAAATTTGTAACATGATCATAGGTGGAACAACCTTTATTTTGGTTAGGAAAGGTGTTAGGATGACAATTCTCCATGTGGGTTTGATTGAATCAAGCTTTAACTATGTGGGTTTAAGGATTTTGAGAAGAAGATTTTGAAATTCATGGTTTTGATTCTTGGTTTCTAGGTGTTTTGATATGATTTGGGTGCTTGAATCTTCTTTGTAATGATGTAGGGAAGGATTTGGATGTGAATTCATGGTGAATTGGTAGTGTTTTGATGTTGGGTGAAGGTTTTTATGAGTTTCAATGGAGTTAGGAGAGTTTTGGAGAAGAGAAAGAGGCTTGAGGTTTATAAAATTCGGAATAATAAGCTTTAACCCTCTTTTATAAGCTCAAAACCCGTTTTCCTTCTTCCAGCGGCGCGCGCGCGGTATACCGGCCATATCTCCGGTATACCGGAACATCTGTAGCTCCAAAATTTTTCACTCCGTCAATAATCACGTGGCACCCACCCCGTGGCACGGGTTTTTGCTCCTGTGGCGTCCTCCGGTATACCAGGCATAACCTCCGGTATACCGCCCCTGTCAGCTCAAATTTTTTTCGCCTCGGCATGGACCACGTGGCAGCCACCCCGTGGTACGGGTTTTTGCCTCTGTGGTACTCTCCGGTATACCGGGGTTGAGGTCCGGTATACCGCCCATATGGACATATTTTTCCGACAATTTTATTTCTCCTCCCGAACTCGATTTCTCCAATTCCTACACACCAAAAACACTAATACCTTCCTCAAATATGCAATATCAACTAAAAATAACTAAACTAAACATAAAAAACGTAAAAGACATGAAAATTAAAAAAACTACGGGTTGTCTCCCGTATAGCACTTTTGTTTAACGTCTTTCAAAGTTAGACGTGTTACCTCGATTAAGGCTTGCGTACATAACCTCCCCAATAACGGGTTAGGTCATGCTCATCTACTATCCGAAGTTTGTAACCCTTCTTAGCTTGTATTTCAATCCGTTTTGACGAAATAACTCTTGTAACTACAAACGGACCCATCCACGAATCCTTGAATCCCCGTGGTCTATTTTCTTGTTTGGGGGCTTTCCATGCAACCATGTCACCAACCCCAAACTCACTTTTGATTCTCTTCTTCACGGGTTTATTGTGGACTTTATTTTTAATTTCTTTTGTCACAACTTGGAGTGTCGGGGCTTTTTCTATACGTGATTCCTCATGCTTTTCATCCACCAAGTGGAATATTTTAGATTCTTTTCCCACTTGGAAAGTCACGGTTCCCCTATGCATATCAATTATGCTGTGACTTGTCGCCAAGAATGGGCGTCCAAGTATCAATGGAACATGTTGGCCTGCAATGCTATCAAGGATAACAAAATCTGTAGGTATAGTTAAAGTACCTACGTGGACAAGCACGTCTTCAATGACTCCCCATGGTTTTATCGTTGAATTATCTAGGAGCAGCAAATCAATATCTTTTCTTTTGGCATCTCCCATGCCTAACTTCTCGAACAGACTCTTGGGCATGATATTCCTTCCTGAACCCAAGTCACACATCGCTTTAGCTTTGAACTTACCACCTATATTAATTTAGAGATATAAGGCTCCAAGATCTTGCATCTTTTGTGGTAGCTTCTTTGGAATGGTTGTCAAGCTTTCTTTAGTACGGTTCCTAATCTCGATCTCAACTTCTAAACCTCCACTCTTCTTGGACAGATCTTCTTTGCAGACTATCGGTGATGTAGGCTCTTTATATGCGATTACGTCCTCTATGCATATCATGCTTTGTTTTTCTAGCTCATTAAGTGGAACTTGTGGTGATTCCACTTCCTCCTCTTCTTGAAGGCTGAACTCTTCAACAACATCTAACCAAACATCGCTATCGATTTCACTGGCATCATCATCAATTTGTTTACCTAGGCCAGTTTGCATGTATGGGACGTCGAGTATAGGAACAATGATTTCTTCTGGGCTTGACGTTTCAGATTTAGTATTACCACTAGGATATGTAATTCTTTGTAGATGAGGTGGTGATAGTAATGGTTGTGTAGGTGGTGGTTCCACCTTACTTTCTTCTTTTTGCACCTTTTGTGCGGTTGTCTCTTCTTTATCGGTTTCTTTTTCTTCTTCCACATGTCTGAATTCTGGATCAACCTCCTTCGCAATTGGATCTTTAACAATTACTTCTTCTAAGCTAAGCTTGGTTGGGTCTTCTACGGTTGAAATTTCGAACCCAACATTGCTAGAACCCAGTTTCTTATGTAATTCTTGTTGTAACTGTTGATTGATCGTAGTGAGTTCCGTTAATCTTTGCTCCATTGCTTGATATTTTTGGTGCATAGAACGTATTAAGGTTGTATTAGCATCTATATTTCTGCATGTTGCTCTTCCATGTTTTCCAAATAACTTATACTTTCAAAAACTTGATGAGACGGAAGAGCTTGTCGAACCTGTTCTTCTATGATACTTCGGATTAACGGTGGAAACTCTTGTTGGAATTTTAGAGAAGAATTGGTCACTTGAGTGACTTGTGTCTCCAGGGTTTCCACTTTTTCAGCTAGCTCCTTGGATGTTTTATTGTTGAGCTGCGTAAAATTTTGAACCAGAATCAATAATTTATCCATCATTTCTGTTATAGCTTCATTTTGTGGATTATGCATGGGTTATGGTGGAGCTTGTAATTGATAGCTCGAACCTTCTTGATAAAAATTTTGACTTCGGGCCCCATGCATATTTTGTGCGTAATAATTCTCCATACCTAATAAACCTGAGAAGAGACTAAAAAGAAAACGCGTAAAACTGAAAACAAATAAAAACTTCTACACTAAATAAACACAAAATAGATTTAACTTAAAGATAAGTCCCTGGCAGCGGCGCCAAAAACTTGGTGGGGGCAAAGGTGTGATAAAATAATAGATAAATAAAGATAATAATAAAGAGTCACACACCCTTGAGAACCACAGAACTCACTGCAAGTATCACAGATCGTATGCAAGTTTTAATGATAAGTCAAGTTCGTTCGCAGGGATTGTATCCGTTAGATCTACTTATATTTAACAAGCGTAGATGAATTTATATGTCTAGAATAAAATATGAAAAGATAAAATAATATGAATACTATCTAATGCAAATAAATAAATAAAACAAATAAACAAAACAAGTAACTATATATGAAAGTAAGTCAAATAGATTAGGATTACTACGTGTATTACTAAATTATTATTCTAACCTGTCACATTAAGCATTAAATATTAATCAGGATTCTAATAACTACCTAGCCTTTTAGACTTAGGAGCAACCTCTCCACTACTAGGGATTCCTAAGTAATGTTTAGAGATTTAAGCAAACCTGAATGGCTATCTAGTTACACTAGACGATTATGTGGTGTTGTCAATAACTAAGAATAATCCTAAGATTGGCCAAATCTAGGGAAATAGGTCAAAACACGTAATACAATATACGCCAAGCTTAATCAATTAAAATAACCAAATAGTATTCAAAGACAAAATAATAATCCAACAATTAAGAGTAAACTTACAGAATAAAAGCTTAGAAATATGCTTGAGAATAGATCTATAGCTAATTACTCTAAATATAGAGAAGGTGAGATGTAGAAGAGGAGTTGTCAGTCTCCAATCTTCTTCTTCTTGTCTTCCTCTACAGGTCAGCTTGCTTCTTGGATGAATAGCTTGATTCTAAGGATGAATATCTAACTAAAGGACTAAGCTATTGTTTGAAACTAAGAAAATATAAGTAAAGACTAAGCCTATACTTTGCAATTGAGCAAGGACATGTTTACAATGGTTTAAGGGTGTATTTATAGGTGTTTAGGAAGACCTAATTCGTTTTCTTGAGGAGAAGTAAGTAGTGGACTCCAAGCCCAACTCAAATTCGTAACCCTAAAAACATGAAATCAGGTCCGATCTTCTTTTGGCTCTAACAGCTTCAATATTCATCCGTTTGACGCGTATGAGTACACCAAATTCATCGTCTCGGAAAGATCTTCGACGTTGCTCTTGACCGTTTCTCCAAATTCCACACCGTTCTTGAGATATAAGCTGATTTGTGGTCGTAGGTGCAGAAATTCAGGATTAAGGCAGCTTTTCCTTTTCCATGTTTTTAGCTTTTGTTTCCTTATCTCCAATTACCATGCTTATCTCTTTCCATATCTTGTAGTCTTTGACTTGGAATCTAATTAATCTCCATAATTATCTTTAAAGCTTCACACTAAATAAATAATTAAACCCAATATGCTCTAAAAATATTATTTTACTAAATCAAGACTCAAAATAGGAAAGTGTAGCATTTCTCAAGAAAATCGACTATAATGACTTCTAAATCACTAAAAATGATGTCTCATCCTAATATAAATCTATCACAAATGAGGAGACATCAACCCTACATTTACACCAGGCATATATATATATATATATATATATATATATATATATATATATATATATATATATATATATATATATATATATATATATATATATATATATATATTAAATAGAAAATTCTTTCATCCAATATTAGATGAAACTACATCTATTATATTAAAGATTAACGCCTAATAAGCACTTATCACCTAACACTTTTTCCCTTCCCACCAAATCAAGTCAGTGACATTTGCAAGATCCCTGTGATAATCAATAAGGAGGAAGACAAATTAATCTGGCTTTTTTCAAAGATTGGTGAATATAGTACCAAGTCTGGATATCATAAATTGGTAGATATAGATGTTCAAAATGAAGCCCAATCATCTTCTCAAGGTAAACATGATAATAGTAACCTCTGGAATATTATATGGAAATCAAATGTTATGAATAAGATTAGATCCTTTGGATGGAGAATATGCAATGGAGCTATTCCTACCAAGCGTAATCTGAAAGTTAGAAAAATTGTTAAGGATGCTACATGTGAATGGTGTGAATTGGATAAAGAAGATATTGAACACCTATTTATTAAATGCCCCTTTAGCACGGCAGTCTTGGCCAACTCGAGGCTACAAGTTGTGATCGAAAAAGAAAAGAAGTACGATATGAGAGATTGGCTTATTGAAATGAGGAAAAAATACGTTAAGAATGGATGGGACCAAAATGAATTACGGCCTATTTTCTCCTTACTGTATGGAACATTTGGAAGGCAAAGATGAGAAGCTTTCATGATAAAACCCCATTGGTAATTAAGGATATCCTGTTCAGAATTAACTCGGTTATGAATGATCTCTTTAACAGTAAGTCCACTAAGAATAAGGAACAAAATGAAAATGGCACAATAAGGAACGAGAATAGTAATGAAGACATCATTGAAGATAATCCAATTCTTACAGATGACGCAGATTATATATTCATGAGCGACGCATCTTTTAAAAGAGACTATGAACCAACAGGATTAGCAGCAATTGCGATTGATAAGGAAGGCAAGGTGGCTCACAGGATCACTACTAGACATATAGTTAGAAGCCCTATTGAAGGTGAAGGTTGGGCGGTCCTTCTTGCGATGAGAAAGGCTGCTAAGTGTAATCTACAGAGTGTTTCATTTTACTCCGATAACCTTGAACTCATTCAAGGTATTAATAAGTGTGCAGGTCTTCGATGTCAAATTTTTCCTTTCATTGCCGAAATGAAGAGCTGGCTTACGAAGTTCCCTGATTGGAGAATTAACTTCGTCAACCGGAAATTGAATAATGTTACGGATCTTGCAGCCAAGAGTGCTAGACGTAATATTAATACATCTAAGTGGAAGAATGGATCCTTAAGTGGCTATTATGTTTATCTTAAGTTTTTGTATAAACGGTCATAATTAATTTATTTTCTTTTGACAAAAAAAAAAAAACCTAACACTTTTTCCCATAAAAGATACCATCTTTTTTAAAAAAAAAACGTAAATATGAGAAATTTTTTAAAACTTAAAATCTAAGGTTTAATACACATACCTTATATTTTAAACTTACAAAAGTAACTAACTAATTAATCTAATAATATTTATTTTGTTATAATAATCAATGGATGTAATATGAATATTGAATAAACCAATATAGGATGGAAGTCTTGACCATATTATATATATATATATATATTAAAAAGCCAATAGTTAACTTTTTTTTTTGAGATAATTCTACATTTAAGCTACAAGTGCTATAATATTTTTAAATTTAAATTAAACATTATTTTAATTTTAATTATTGACTTTATTTATAATTTTAATTTAAATTTAAACCTATATTAATTTTTTTACTAATTTTTTTTATTAATTTTATTATTGTTATAAATATAAATTAATTAACATTCTTTTTTTCTTTTTAAATTTATAGAGTTATTGTTGGTCAACTTCAGCGAGTTTATTTTTTTGTTTTTTTTTTACAATTTCCAGATATAAATATATCACTGTAAATGTTTTAAATTTTTAAGTTTTTTAAATTTTCTAGTCCTGTTGAAATTATACTGGAGTTCTACCCGTACTACAAGCACAATATGTTACTTGCCCGTTGCTGCAAGTATAACATTGTACTTGCAGTTTCTGTACAACTGTGACATGCGGTATAATTTTTCGCTGGAGTTGAAAAAGTAAAAAAAATCGAAAATTATATAAACCAAAAAAAAAACTGTTGGAGTTGACCAACATTGACTGTCAGTCGTCGTCAAAGTAAACTGGTGGCCGCCCTAATATAAAAAGTCTCGTCGGAGTTGACCATTGACTGTTAGAGTTGACCGATATTGACTGACGAAATTAACTATCCAAGTAGTGGTGGTGATAAATTACATAATTGGTTTATTTTATTATTTGTTATATAAAAATATTTTAACTAAAAAACTATAATAACATAATTATTTGTTTAATCTAATTTTAGAAAAATTACTACACATTTGTGGCTTAAATGTAGAATTTTCTTTTTTTACCAAACCCCGACCCAGTAGGTGGATCAACTTTTTTCTTTTTTTGGGAGGACAAACTTAAATATTTTCTATTCTACCATTTAGTTCAGAAACTTTTTTAAAATCCAACCCTGGTGAGGTTATTGAACACAAAAGTGGTAGAATTTCTTTTATTACTAAAACATTATAATCAATTGATAAACAACAATTTGAGAGACAGTGGCTAGGAAAATTATTAAAGTTTTGAGGGTCATGAACCGAATATATTTTGGTCAATGATAATCAATCGTGATGGACATATAACAAGCGAGAAAGAGACAATAATCTAATATTGACAAAGCAATATCTTAATCATTCACTTAACATGAAGGAAAATTGAGAAGAAAAAAATTCTCTGTCGCTATAATTCTAGATTCAGTTAACAATTATCTATTAGAGACACACAAGTGCTTAACAACCAGAAAAAAATAAGCACAAAATGTGCTTAATATTATCCAGCATTAATAAATTTTGTTTTTCTTCCAACATTATAAACAATAATTGCTGTAAAGAGCCTAAAGAAAAAAGATTGGAAAACAGGAATCCCTTTCTGTTAAGCGAAGTATAAACATACTCTATCTTTCATACGGACAATGGGAGACAAAGGGAAGCATCTCTTCCATGGGGAAGGGAAGCTCCAATGTTTGTGGGACAGGTCTCACTTTAGTTGTGAGCTACATTAATGTCATATTACTTGTGAAGGTTTGATTACTTCTATTACTAAGAGAATTCACACTGGCTGAGGTACATTACATCTTATAAAATCTAAATTTGTATTAAGTAGTATTGCAAGTTATTGGATTTAAGTTTTTTTTTTCTCCTTACAAAAATTATCAAAGGATTGTAGAGTAAAAGGAAATTTTCCTTTAGAGGACAAAATGTTACGGTGGGTGATTTTAAAGAATTTGCGGATTGTTATAATCACTTAGGCCTTGAGAATATACAATATACCGGTCAATTCTTTACATGGGATAATAACCATGTTCTTAGTAAGATTGATAGAGCATTGGGTAATCGTAAGCTAGATGAATCGAATCATTATATTCAAGCCGAATATTTACCGAAATCTAGTGTATCTGACCATTCACCATGTATAGTTAATATTTTTTTACAAAATGTTACTAGGATTGTTCCTTTCCGTTTCTTTGATATGTGGGTACAACATGAAGATTATTATGTAACGGTTGAAGATGGATGGAACAAGACTATGGTCGTGGGTAATAAACAATATATCCTATGTAAAAAAATGAAAGCTTTGAAGTTCGACTTGAGGAAATTAAATAAGATCCACTTTTCTCATATTTCCGCAAGGGCTGCAATAGCCGAGGTACATTTCCAACAAAATTTGCCTATTTCTTCATTTGATAACTTGGTTGAGATCCGGAAGAGATCTAAAACTCTTGAAATGGCCGAGATTAGTTTTCTTAAATAAAAGGCTAAGCTCGGTTATTCCCTTAAGAGTGATAGGTGTACTAAATTGTTCCATGAGCTCCTTAAAAGTAAGAGTAGAAGAAGATTTATTTCGAATATATTAAAGGAAAGTGGTGAATTAACTACTTCTAAAGATCAAGTCAATGAAACTTTTCTAACTTATTTCAAAGGTTTATTTGGTGCTAAAGATAATACGACACATATTAATCCCGAAGTATTTGATTATGGAAGTAAAATTACTTTAGAGTAAGGAGAAGATATGTGCCGTGACATAACCGATTTGGAGATTAAAGAAGCTATTTTTAAAATAGCAAATGATAAAGCGCCCGGACCCGATGGTTATTCTTCATTATTTTTTAAGAGTTCGTGGAATATTATTGGGGAAGATGTTATCTTAGTGGTACGTGAATTCTTTACCTCTGGTTTTTTACTTAAGCAACTAAATACTACTCGTATTGCTTTAATTCCGAAGATAGATGATCCCAAAAGTGTTGATAATTTTTGGCCTATTTCGTGTTGTAACGTGGTTTATAAAGCGATTACTATGATGTTAGCGGATAGATTGAAACCTTGTTTAAATAATATAGTGGATAAAGCTCAAAATGCGTTTGTTGAGGGTAGATCTATGATAGAAAATATTCACCTTATGCAAGAACTATTTCGAGGTTATAATAATCAAAGTAGCTCTTCAAGATGTACTATTAAAATTGATTTTAGAAAGGCGTATGATTCTATATCATGGGACTTTATTTATGAAGTTTGAAAGGGATTAAAGTTTCCGGAAAAAATAGTTAATTGGATTATGGTGTGTGTTTCATCTCCGTTTTACTCTTTGGCTATAAATGGAGAAGTGCATGGTTTTTTTAAAGGCGAAAAAGGCTTAAGACAAGGTGATCATATGTCTCCTTATCTATTTATTCTTTGTCTTGAATATTTCTCTAGGCTTTTAAAAAAAAATACTTGTGTTGGTTTTAATTATCATCCCAAATGCGAGAAGGAAAAAATAACACATTTAGCTTTTGCGGACGATTTAATGTTACTTTCTAAAGGTGATAAAGGTTCGATTAAGATTCTTATGGATAGTTTAAATGAGTTTGGAGATGTTTCGGGGCTTCGTTTAAATGTTGAGAAATCTAATATTTATTACATAGGTATCTCAAATGATGATTTGATTAATGGGATTATACCTACGAATTTTGAGGAAGGGATTATGCCTTTTCGTTATTTAGGGGTCCCGCTAGGATCTTCCGTATTATTATCGAGAGATTATAAATCTCTTTTTGATAAATTGGAAGGTTATATTAGGAGTTGGAGAGCCTCTTCACTCTCATTTGCGGGTAGATTGGAATTGATTAGATCGGTTCCTCAAGGGGTGATATGCTTTTGGTTTATGATTTTCCCGGTTCCGGTTGGTGTTAAAGAGAGAATTATTAGTATTTGCCGTAATTTTTATGGGGATAATAAGCCACCCCAAGTTAGTTGGAAAAAGATTTGTATGCCTAAAAATGAAGGGGGACTTGGATTAAAAGATTTTGAAGCATGGAATAAAGCTTTACTTCTAAAGATGATTTGGAAAATAGTGGAAAATAAAGAATCACTTTGGATTAGGTGGATTCATGGTGAGTATTTTAATAGTAGTGGTTTTTGGGAATGGATTCCTAAAAAAGTAATTCCCCACTTTTGAAAAATATTTGGGAGCTAAAAGAAATTATACGTGGGTCCCTAGGTGAAGAAGGAAGAAAAGAAATATTAGCGTTATGGTTAAAATTTAACACTGGAATCGTGGTTAAAAGATAAAAGAAAATTACTATTTGGAATGAACAGATATGGAGCTCCGATGATAAAGAATGATGTTTTTTGGTGAAAAACCTTCCTTCAATCTCTTCTGCTCCATCTCTGCTCTTAAAAAACGTGTAAATAAAGTGTGGGATGTGTTTATATTGTTCTGGGGCTAATAAATGACTTATATACTAACTAAAAATGTTTGCGGCCCCCATGGGCTTGCCTAATTAGGTTAGATATGGCCTAACCCGTTTTTAGTTATTGGTTGGACAGGTTCAAGCCACGGTAGAAGAAAATCGCATAACTTTCTCGTCTCAACTCTGAATCAACTTTTGTCACTTCCCACCCGACATTGATTTCAAAATCTTTCTGAATCAAAAGGAATTTCTCTAAAAACTTCAACCAAATTCCCGTGGTGACTGAAACAATACGCGTCAAGACTTTTCCAATAAACGCTTTATCTTTCCAAAGTGACTTTAAGCTCATCTTGCACCTTGACTTGGAGTTTGACTTGACTTTTTGACTTCTTCTCTTTATATTGGCACCTTTTATCAACCATGTACTTAAAATCTACACACTTAACACACAACTAAAGCACAAAAACTCTATACCTAGTTGTAAGTCCAAAAACAAGAGAGAAAAGTACAATATATCAAATATTAGGGAAAATCTCCACTTAGGCCCACTAACTCCCAAAAAGACGTCTCGTGAATGGACTAATCCATCACGAAAATAGAGACATCATATAGGTTTTCTCTAAGTTCATTTTCAATACCTAAAAAGTACTCTTATTTGATTATAATCTATTTATAATTCATATAATATGATATTTATTTAGTTTGTCAACAAATAGTTAATCATAACTCCTCCTCGACCAACATCGCCATAGCCGGACCACCACAATTCCGGTCACCAACACTATCTCTGATCACCACCACCTTCACCACCGGATCACCATCTTCAACACCATCCCGTCATTGGCCGCCACCAAGGAATTCTCTCATATCGCCCATGACCAAGATATTCACCGTTATCTACTACCACCAAGCGGTTCATGGTCACCACCATCTTCGATTTTCTACGAACATCTCCGTAAAATAGGACTTTCTTTTTTTGAAACAAATTGAAAATAGGAGGTTCCCTACTTGAAACGGTTTCAAATAAAAAAAATCACAAAATAGGGAATTTTTTATTGCAAAGTTTTAAAATAAGAAATTTTCTAACAATTTCAAACTTCGGTCACCTATTTCTAAACAATTTTGCGGAACAGAGCATACTTTATTTGAAACTACAGTCAAAAGAGAATTTCTTATTTTCAAACAAAAAATTTACTACTTGAAATCCTCTGTTCTGAACATGAAATTACATGTTCCATATTTGAAACCGCTCAAACTTAAAATTCTCTGTGCTGCGAAAGTGTTTCAAACATGACATTCATTGTGTGCGATGTTATTTATCGAAGATCGACGATGGTGGTGGCGGTGAATTTCCTAGGTGGTAGGCAATGGCGGTAGTGGTGGTGGTGGTCAAAGACGACAACGTGGCCGATCGCGATAGCGTTAAAGATTGACGATGGTTGTACGGTGGTGATGGTGGCCTAAGGTGGTTTCTAGCAATGATGGTGATCAGGGATAGTGGTCCGAGAGCAACAACAGGTGATGACAGGAGGTCATGATCCGACAATAATGGTAGTGGGTGGTGACTTGAAAAAAATATTTTATGAATTAATTAAAAATAATTATAAATTATAGTATCATACGATCAATTTATCAATAGTAGGTTTTTTTTTTTTTTGATAAATAAATAACTTCAACTAACTTTTATTTCAAATGATTAAATTATTAAAGATTTGTTTTACCGTTCAATAAATCGATGTTACGAGAGAGAATCCAATTAATACAGTATTTAAGTTTTACAGATTAGAAATTATATTAAAAAAAATTCAGCAAGAATTTTTTTTTTCATTATCGAAATAGCGATAAAAAATAGAGATGGAAAAGTATTAAAAGAGCGTAAAAAAAAGAAAAAAAGAGTATTAAAAGAGCTCACGATTGTAGCTACCAGCCTATACAAAGTCTTCATTGTTTTTTCTTTATTACTAGATTTTACTACTCCTTTATGGATAGGACAAATCACTTACTGAAATTATGACTATACCTACAATTGAAATTATAGTAGTAACTATTAATCGTTGTTTGTAATCTTTGACATATAAAACAAAAAAGTCAATCATCTAATGTGTTTTACATAAATCTTTTATAAAAAAAGAAAAGAAAAAAGCAAATAAAATTATATTTTAGTTAAAGAATATATATTATTAAAATACAATCAAATAAGATAAAAAATAAAATAATAACAAAGTGAACATTGAAAATGTTCATAGTCCAACCATAATTGATCATTGACACACTTCACCAACATATAACTGTCGTGACGACATTAAACATGCTTAAAGTTCGATCCCTGGAACTACTATCGATGGATGCTCTGAGTATGCTCAGTAAATTGACAGTTGACACTGAGCATGTTCGGGATTTTTCAAATTGAGCATGTATTTTAATATTAAACATAGTTATTAACTGAGCATAATATCATCAATAAGCAATGCTCGGTATACAATTTTGAACACTTCTTATTAAGCATGCTAGATATTCAAACCTAGGTGTATTTTATTCTCATTGAGCATACTCAATATTCTACACTTAGTGTATATAAAATAACACAATTAAACAAACTAATTGTATTTTGTTAATTAACGTTATTACATTACACAAAAAAGTCAAGAAATTATGTTAAATAATAAAAAATTAAAATTACTGACTAATAACTCTTCAGATCGGAGAAAGAAAAAGAAAAATATAAATTACTAGATGACAACAACAAATAACATTATCCTTATTATCATGTTTAATCTTAGCAACTAATGTTGATCTTCTACCAAGAACATACATGAACAACCACCATAAAGCTTCTACCATAAAACTCAAATGACCACCACAAACCAACCTCCACCACCTCGACACTACAACCACCTTGAAAATGTTGAAGCTTCGTCTCCATCAATCCACCGCAACTTGAGCTTCAACCACTGTTATGGCCACCACGAACCCATATCCAACCTCAAATGCTACCTCTTTGCACCACTATGACCACAAAACACCACCACATCCTAATTAAACACCATAGACATGGTTGCATACCACTTGTTCCAAGTCCACTACAAACCACAACATTTAATCTTGAACCATGGATGCACCCTACATACATTTCTTTTCCACTATGTATTTTTGTTCATGGATGCACGACCACCACAAAACCACCACCATCAATCTTGACCCATAATTGTACATTACGAAGATCTTTTATTCACTAAGCTTTCTTTAACTCCAAAATAGACCTTGAGGCACCACCACCAGAGCTTCGAATTATGAACCAAACATGTGAACTGCCACTAAAACCACCATATAATAACCGGTGTTTCTATTTGATATTTTTCGCAGAGGGGAAAGGTGTTAGATTTTTTAAAAATTGTGAGGATTGTGTGTGATTTAGGTTTAGGGCGAGGGTCTAAATGAGTTAATAGGATGAGTAAGGTATGATAAATACATATTTTGTACTTTATTTATTGGTGTCGGTTAGGGTGTGATAAAATAAGGATAAATAAGATGTAAATAAACACCCGAACTGAAGCACGTTACTCACTACAAGTATCACAGGTCGTATGCAAGTTTTAATAGTAAGTAAAATTCGTTCCTCAGAGACTACGAAAGTTAGGAAGAACTTATGCAATATAAAGTGCAAATAAGAAAGCTAGAAGAATAATACGCTGAAAATAAAAGACTTGAATATTTGTTGGGTTTTAAGACTCTAAACAATTAACTAATAAATTAAATACATGAAAATAAATAAGATAAGAAGATAGTATGAGAGTTTTGCTCGAGATCTAGCAAGTAATCCCCAGTAGCCTTGTTAATTCTAATCATGTTATGGAGAATTGTGTGATATGCAATAGCCAGGATTATGTATACCTCCTAACCCTATTCTGGGTGGACTTGGGTGGCGACCTAACAATTACCAGGGGACTTGGGTAAGGGGACACTGCGCAATGATCGGTGATTATATCTCAAGCCATACTGACTATCTAGTTAGGGAAGCTCTTCCGGATCACTACCGCACACTAGACGTTTATGTGGTGTTTCAATAATTAGACACCCCTTCCGGCTGACCATCTAACTACTATTAAGGTAATCCTATACGTTTGCAACCGCAAGAACTACAGACAATAAATCAAAACACATAGAAGCAGTGAATAAAACACTAATTTCATTTAAATTCTAACATCCCAAATTAAAATAGATATAAAACAAGTCTATGATTCATACCAATATGCTAATCTCAAGATAAAATAGAATTAGTTCATACTAGAGAAAGAAAATAAAACAATTACAAATTTGAAGGATTGGGAAGACATGATTTGTTGTCCAACTCTTTCTGATCTTCTCTCCACTTGATGTAGGCTTCTTCTTGGTCTAAAGGCTGACCAAGGATGTGTTTCCAATTAAAAGAGGATGTATTTATAGGGTTTAGAAGACCCTATGTCGAAATCTTGGAGTAGAAGGCAAGTAATTTAAGTCAAAGTCCAACTCAAATTTGTTTCCTAAAATATAGGAAAAGGGATAAACTGTTGTTGTCTTGTTTTGATCGTATCTCCTTCGTTATTGGTCCGATTTTTGCCTACTTTATATAGAAATGACCTCACCTAAAATATCTACAATTTCTCTTTTGATTGATCATCCAAATTCCCATCCATTTTAAAGTTATCTTCAGTTTAGTGGACGTAGCTGCAGAATTTTAGATTTACTTGGCAACTTTTCCTTTCCTATTTTATCTTTACTTCCTTTTATCTCTTAATTCCTTTCATATCTTCTTTCCTTATCTCTTTAGAATTCATTTGGTATCTAATTATATTCTATATATCTTTAAAGCTTCACATTAACACACAAATTAAACCAAATATGCTCTAAAAATAATAAATCATCAAATCAAGACAAGAAATAAGAAAATATCAAAATATGAATAAAAATATATTATAATTAACCAAATACACCTAAAATGATGTCTCCAACCTAGATTATTATATCACAAATAAGGAGACATCATTTATTTATAATTGTAATTGGCATGTAGTAAGAACACAATATGGGAGTGTTGTAATGATTTTAAGGGGCACTCTCCAAAACTCATTCAAATAAATGTAAAATAATATCTAATTATAAATTGCACCTTATCATTTATTTTTGAAAGAAAATTATCATGAATAAACATAAAACTTATAAATTTTATAAAGGAAACCAACCTGAATTCCTTAAAAAAACTAAGTAAAAAACACCTAGGAATGCCAAGAAGAATACGACTACAAAAGCAATTGAAATTATTGACAGTTGGATATTGGAAATCCATAATCTTGTACAATCCACTTTTCTAACTAACATGGAATTCTCACATTGACAATGTTGTCAGTGAAAAGGAAGCTTGATGTAAATAGACAAAAATTCAAACATTTGCATTATCCTATAAGGGAATCAAGGACTTCCCACAAAGAAAAAATTAACTTAACCCCTGATGAGGAGAAATGCACCCATCTTTTCAGAGGACCCGATATCAAAATATATCGAGGATATGTGTACAAGAAAGCAAAATTTGAGTAAAGCATGAGCGAGCAAACATCGAAGTGGTTCATTGTCAATACAAAGATAAGGTAAAATGTTTACTCTCATTATCAAAAAACATACATTGCGTGTGTCATCATTGACGACAATGTAGGACTCATGTCAATTCGAATAGTTATGTCAAATTTCTAAAATAACTTGGTGAATCTTACCATAACTGCTCGATATTCCTATAAATAAAGGAATCTTATAAATAATGAGGATTTGGATTTTTCTAATATATATTTGGTCATTAAATTGGGATAAACTGTTCCATCAAATTGGCACCGTCTGTGGGAAATTGAAAGTATTTCACCCATTGTGATACCTCAATGGAAAAAACGATAGTGGAATTATTGTAGGTCGAGAAATAAGAGTAGTGCAAGTAGGAAATTGGCTTAATGAATACATGGTAGACAGGGAAATAGTCTTTGTTTCGGTGGAATCCAACAATATAAATTTACAAGAGAAACAAGGAAATGTCCACCATTAGTAGAAGCACCGATTGTAACAGAAGTAGTAGCATAGACCGTAGTGCAAGTAGCAACCCTATAAATTCAAGAGGACCATGTCCCTTTAGTGCCAAATATCAATGTCACTTTGAATCAACGGTGGAATTTAATTCTCAAACATTAAACCACCTACTACAAACACTGCAACAACGTCTATCAACACTAGTTCCATCCCCTCTTACGTTAATAGTCCTAAATGAAATCCTAGATAATCAAGAACCTGGTTGTGAAGATCAGATTTGTAAAAGCAAATGTTAATCAAGATATTTCTTTATCTTGGGAAATATTGGATGTATCACTACCCCAAAGATTCAAACCACCACAAATACCAACATATGATGGTTTGACGGACCTAGATCAACATATCAATATGTACAAAAAGCATGTTGATGTCTTGCCATTTGTGATTATTTTTAATAGACACGAGATAACATTCTTAGGGGTCGGATGTAAAATAAGCAGGCATCTGGTCCAGGTGGATCTCTGCTTGTTCTGGCTTCGAAGGTCCGGAATATGCTTTAATATTGAGGGATATTTATAATCAAGTACCCAAGTTTGATCATAAAGTGCTCGGGAATCCGTTATTCTTTGGCTTGGATATCCGGTCTTTTTCTTCTCAACTCATTCTCCAACAGGTTTAGACATTCCACCTTTCTCTAACTTCGGAGGTCCGGACTATGCTTCTTCATAACTCTTATATAAATGTGTTTAGACATTCCGCCTAGTAAGCTTCTCGGAGATCCAATATTCAGTTCTTCACAACTCCAATCTCTAATGATTTTAGGCATTCTGCCTAGTTTTCGTCTCGGATTTCTGGGTCTTCACTCTATCTCATCCTCGTCCTATAATGGATTTAGGCATTCTGCTTAGCTATGTTGTAGATCTCGGTTCCGCGGCCTAGACGGTCGACCAGGGCCTAGCGCCTATGTGGGATAACGCAGAGACTAGGCGGTATTACACGGTTTTGAATCCCGCTATTTAATTTTATACATTTAGTAATATATATGTAATAATTATAATAATTTTAATTATTTAATTCATAAAATTCATCTAACAACACTATAAGAAATATAAAAAATACTAAAATTAGATTTATAATATCAATTCAAGAATTTTTTAGAGTAAGAAAAATATAAAGAGTGCCTAGGCGGCCGATTTTTGCCATTAATCAGTGCCTAGGCGGGCTAGGCGCCTCTTCCACGGTGATGAAGGCGCTAGGCAAAAACGCCTAACATTTTTACTAGGCGTAAGCTGCTAAGGGGGGAGTTGACGACTAGTCGGTGATTTCTACAACATAGCTGCCTAGTTGCTAATTTAGATGCACGCCTCCTCTATTTCATTCATTCTCTTCTTCATCTCAAGCTCCATCTCACCTCTTAGCATCCTCTCCGTCTTTATATCTCTCTAAACTTCTCCTTCTAAACACCCATCTTCATATGCCCTTCTATCATCTCCAATAATTCATAAAGGGACCAAAAAGGTATCTCATTCCTATGAAAAAATAGTTTTCAAGATTATGAAATGATTTGCACAATACACTTTTTCTGAAATTTGTATTGATATGCTTGTATATCTCCTTAGGTGTGATTTTTCTCGGAAGAATATTTGGCATATCAAGAAGGTTATTGTACAATTTTGCATCGAAAAGGTTGAACTCCATAATCAGGTTGAGATATATTTTTCGTGCACAACTCAGGACCATAAAGAATGAATATTTCAATAAGATCATGAAGAGATGATTTAACCTAATCAATAGTACAATATATAACTATTACCAATGATTCCATGGGATACTCAGGTTCGTGATAGAATTCAATTTTTGAAGTTTTGTGAGGAGATGAATCTTCCTAAAGGTATTATGACTAGTGCTTATAAAGATTATGGTATTACTTGTGATAAATTGGGTTGGAAAGAATTGCGTGAAAGGAAGCTTGAGTATATTCCTACCTTGGTGCGAGATTTTTATGAAGGAATCGCCTTCTCCAAAGAAGCAGTTGTTTTTCGCAAAAAGGTAGTTCCTTTCCCTGTTGAGCTTATTCGTAAATCATTGAAAGTACTCGAGTTTTCCGGAATATGTCTGTTTCAAGAATCTCTAAAAGAACCTTCGTTTGATTATGAATCCCTTTGGGGGAAAGTGCTTGTTGATGGGGCCCGCCCAATTCCCGAAGGAGAGAGATATCCTGGACAGATGTATAGTAGTAATTTGCTACCATGTGCTAATATTTGGTCACGTTTCATAATCCCTACCTTCTTCGGAGTTAAACACATATCGGAAGTGAAGAAGGAGCATCTTTTGTTCATTAACTGTATTATTGAGGAGAAACCTATAGATGTTGCTCGTGTGATATATAATACCATCATGGAATTTGCTCGAATCCCTACTTCGCATACAAAATCTCAAATTTCCTTGTACCATCACTACTTTGTGCTTAGACGCAAAGGTTCCGCGTAAAGACGCAGAGATTGATCGTGTTGTAGTGGGTGAGAGTATGGGTTTAACTTTGATCAAGAATAATCATGATGAGGTGTTAAAGGCAACAAGAAATCCTAGAGCTCCTCCAAAGAAGAAGATGCATACCACCAATGAGTTGGAAGCGAAAGTGAAGGTGTTAGAAGAGAATCAAGTGAAGATGATTGCGTCTTTGGGAAACGTTACAAAAGAGTTAGAACTTCTCCGAAACATGTTAATGGGGGTGAGCACAATTCAACACGCCACCTATGGTATACTTACGCAGGAGAAAGTTCATGGACGCAACACCGATAACCAGCCTCGTGCTGGTTAAGATACGTTTTCTATCCCTTTCGCGTTTTAGTTAATTTAGTTTATTTGTATTGCGTTGAGTCTTTTCGAGTCGTGGGGACACGACTCATTTTTGAGTTTGGGGTGGGGTTCGTTGCCTCATCCCAGTTTTATGTGTTATGTGTTTTATTTGCTTTCAATAAAATAATTTTCGGAGTTGCGTTTGACTATAGAAGATTTTAAATGTTCCTTTAAGCATACTTTTGATGAATCTATGATAGTAAATAGTGGACTTTAGGGAATAACATAAAACGCACTTACAATTGCATGGGAACATAGGTAATTGATAGGAAAAATTAATGAACAATGCAAATGAAGTAAGCTTGTACTTAAGGAATATGTTTGGTGTGTAGAACGTGAAATCCTAATTAGTAGAGAACCCACCTAGATATGAACTAAAGACAAGCTATGTACTTATGAAAATGATAGGGACAGTTCTTTGTTAGCCATTTGAAACCTTTTAGCTTGCTATCCCTTATTATAATTTTATCTGTCTTAGCCCAAGTTTGAGCCTTAAGCCTTTTCTTTTGTAGCCACGATATAAGCCCATTATCCTTTAGATTATTAGGCATGACCAAATGACCCGCACTTGAATCACAACCCTGAGACTTGTCTCGAGCTTGAGTTTGGGGTGGAGGGTCCACATTTGGGAATTTACATTGTGAAGGGATTATATGTGCTTGTATTGAGACACAAAAATGAAGGATGATATGATTATTTGTAACCCTTTGCCAAAATTTGAAAAAAAAAAAAAAAAGAGAAAAAGAAAAAATATATAAGAGACACGACTCTTCACATCAAAATGATGGTCATGGGTATCTTGTACAAAAAAAAAGAAGAAAAGAAATGAAAAAGAAAATAAAAGGAAAGAATAAATAAATCGGCAAAGTGGAATATTTTTGGAAATCATCTTAGTTTTATTTGGGTTGACATTGGGGACGCAACATTAGCGCGTCAAATGGGTGAGTGAGAACATTTTTTAGCGTAAACTCAAGCTCGAGGGCATTGTTGATGGTAAGTGAGGAGAGAGCCAAAAGCTCACTTCAAATTTACCAAATATACATCCATACCGTCCTTAAGTCATTATTAAAACCATAAAGACCTCGTGATTCTTAAGTACATAGTGAATTTATAATTCTGCTGATAGGGAATATACTAGGTGGAGCGTTCAAAGCGAGGTAGGATTAATGACCACCCTATAGCCATCATACAGAGATGAGTACAAGTGTAACCTTCAAGCATTGCGACTTTAATTTTATGATTGAGATTATTTATATTTGATGTTGCATGATTAGTGTATGTATATGTTAGTTTTTAAAGTTTTGTTATATGAGATTTATCTTAAGAATTGCTTTAGGTTTATTTGCTAGCTTCTATTTGTTCTTGCGTTTACTTCTACCCCTTGTTTTGTTTTGCTTTGTCGGGACGACAAAGGTTTGAGTTGGGGGTCTTGATGTCTCCTTAATTGTTCTTATTTTCGACCCTTAGGAGACATCATTTTTGGTGTTTATTTAATCAATTTGATAGACTTTTGGACTAAATATGCAATAATATGATTTTTCCTCTTTTATTTCTAGCATTTTTAATTTATTAAGCTTTTGCGCGTAATATTGGTATTTTTAGTGTAAATTTTACAGGTTTTAGATGTTAGCTAGAAGAGGAATCCAAGGAGAAAGTCAAAGATCAAGAGATAGAGTCAAGACTTGAAAATAAATCCCGAAAATATTATTTTTAGAGCTGAAAATCCATTTTCCAGGCCATAGATTGCTGATTTCGAGGTGCTTAAGCGATGATTTAGCCGCTGACCTTTGAAGAGAAAACATTCCTTATCGAGTTACGGAACTTTAGCAACTGGAATGAGGTCAATCGGAGTCATAACGTATCGGGAAACGCCGTTTTAGTGAAGGCATAGCATCAGTTACGGGATTTTGGGCTAAGTTAGTGGACTTGGGCCTTTTATATTTCATTTAATTAAAAGCCTAGGTCCAAGTCCGAATTTACACTTATAAAAGGAGGTCTGGACTTCTATTTTACATACAATTCACATTCTGCAAGATTAAAACACCAGAGAGAAGCAACAGAAGGAAGAAGAAGAAGCTACAAGAGTTGGAGAGGGTCTATATCTCCGTTCGTAGTCATTCCTATTCCGGAAATTAGGTTCTTTTATCTTTTAATTTTGTAATCAAATATGAATTCCATTTATTTTAATTTAGTTTTTCTTTTTAATATGAGCTAAGCTTTTCATAGTGCTTGAGAACAATTAATGGGTGAATCCCAATCGTATTGAATAACGAATGTTGAATTTGGGTTTCTGTTAAATTAAACTAGATTGTGTCTTTTACTCTTTTCGATAAAGTGAGAATATTTACTGTTTTTAGCGTCATGAACTAGGAACAGGTGTTAGTATTTAGGCTATTCCAATTAGTGGCGATTGGATCATCCTGACGGAGGGTTTAGATACAGAATTATTTATTCAATCTAGGATAGAAGCTATTGATTCTGACGAACTTAGCTAATCCTAGGGCCAATGAGGTAATAAAACTTAAACATCCAAAAGTGGATCATATTTACCCTGACGGGACTAGTGACACTCTAGGATCGCCTTATAGTCCACCCTGACGGGGGCATAAGGAATTTAGAATCCCGACCATTGTAATTGACCAATTTAGCCCTTAAAAAACATAAGTTAGGAAATAGGATTGGGAGGATCCTTGCGTTCTCAAGTGCTACTTCTCATATTGCGTTTTATATCATTTTACTTGCGTCTTAGCTTTTACTTGCATTTATAATTTATCTTTCATTCAGTAGCTTTAATATCAAAAAACCAAACAAATATATTTTATTTACTTGCTTTCATAAGTGCATTCAATCATTAATAGATAAGCATTGTAGTCAACCATCCCGTCCTTGGAACGAATCTGTTTTATCAGTTATACTACTTGGGACAACCGTACACTTGCGGTTGTGGTTCGATTATTTATTGCTTTATTTTAGAACACACAAAGGACCACCAATATATGGTAATTAATTAGAGTCCAAGTTGGTTCAAAGAGCTAAAGGAAAGAAGATAAACATGGAAATTGGAGATAGAAGGAAACAGAGTTCAATTAGGAAAAGGAAAAACTGCAATCTGAATTTCTGCAGCTACGCCTAAAGAAGTGGTGATAACTCCAAAACCGAGCCGATTTTGGAAGATCCCTTTCATAGGGACGTAGATAATTCTGTGAGGATTCTTTTGGTATCTTGTGGGAAAAAAAGACCAATAACGAAGAAGATATGCTCAATACAAGTCAGCAGTAATTATCTTTATTTCCATACGAATTTGAGTTGGGCTTGGAGTCCATTACTTAACCTCTCCTTCAAGAAATGAATTAGGTCAACCTATACACTATAAATACAGCCTCTTAACACTCTTAAATCATCCTTGACCAAACCTTAAGGTCAGGAAGAAGCTACAACACAAGATGAGAAGTTTGGAAGGAGTTGTGCATCAATTATGTCTCCTTCAACCTTCAATACTGTAATTCTTTTCTTTTCTCTTCTTAGTATGAATTAATTCTATTAGTTTGAGTTTTAGCATATATGTATGAACCCTAGTTTTAATTGACATCTATCTAATTTGGGAATTCTATGTTTTAAATTGAATTATTGTTTTTATTCTCTGTTTATGTGTTTGGATTTATATTCTGTTTTCTTGTGGAACCGCGGCCATATAGAATTACCATCTAGTAGTTAGGTCACCATTGACAACGGTGTTTAATTACATGTTTAGCACATAACGTCTAGTATTCGGTTTAAATTTGACAAATCAACCTAACTAGATAATCACTATGGTTTAGTACATGTGACTATTTACCAATTACAGGAACAGTTTGCTTAGGAAGCCTTATTGACACTAGTAAATCATATTTAAAACTACCTAGTGTAATTGGAACCGATTATTGAAATACTACATAATTCACCCTTACATGTTTAGAACGGCAAGACTAGTGGGGATTACATGCTATTTACTCAAGCTAAACTTTCATACTATCTTCTTTTCTTTTCTTTTATTTATTTTTCTATCTTTTAATTTATTAGTTTAGTTTTCTCTTTATAAAAACCAAATAAAAATCTATTTTCCTTTTCTTTATTTGCGTATTATCTTTTCTATCTTTTATATCTACACTTGAATAATTTGCATAAGTTCTTCTTAACCTTCGTTGTCCCTGAGGAACGAATTCTACTTATTCATTAAAACTTGCATACGAATGGTATACTTGCAGAACCGTGCTAGCTCAGGGTGATTATTTGCATCTAATTTATATATCTTTTTATCATACCCTAGGCCACACCAAGTTTTTGGCGCCGCTGCCGGGGACTACATCGTTAGTCCTTGTGCAATTATCTTGTGCTTATATTTTAGTTAGTTCTATTTTACGCTTTTCTTTTTAGTTTTTGTTTTACAGAATTTTTTTTAGGCGAGAGCAGATTTATTAGGAGAAGGAAGTTTCGTATTACTAGATCCTGCAAAAATGGATGAGATAAACCAGCTCTACGCTGAAGTACGCGAACAATTAGCTCGGGGAAATCTAGTACATACCACACCTTCATGTCCTAGTTGTGGAACAAGAAATCATTCGTGGTAGAATTGCATGAATAATCCAGCTTCAATTTCCTTTATACCTTATCAAAGACACCATTATTATGATGGTTATTATCAATCCCAAGGAAATTACGCTGATTATCAGCCCCCACAGAATTACAAATTGGTCGGAAATCAACAGACTTATTATCAACCACGACCACAATCTTATTATCCTCCACAACCTATCTATCAAGAAGCGCCGATTTATAATGAAACTTATCAAGAACCACTTTCTTATTCAATGCAGCAAACCATACAAGAACAACCTTCTAGTTTGAATTCAAGCATGGCTAAGACGATGAACCTAATTGAAGATATGGAGATTAGCCAGCAAAGATTCCAAAACTCATCCAATGCGCTTAAGAATATTGAGCATACAATGTCACAAATGGTGAATAAACTTCAAATCTTTGCAAAAGGGCAACTCCGAAGTGATACTAGTGCTCCAGAAAACAATGTTTGTCATGCAGTTGTATTAAGAAGTGAAAAACATCTACCTCCACCAAGACCAGAACCAGAACCAGTCCCTATTCCAGAAAAGGGGGAGAAGAAACAACAGAAGATACAGTCGAAGAGGTAGTTGAACAAAAAAGTGTCCCAGAGAAGACACCAGAAAAGAAAGAGAGCCCAGTGGTAACCAACACATGTCCTCCACCACCATACCCTTCACGTGTCAGAAAAAAGGACAATGACCTGGAATTCAAGAAGTTCGTTGACATGGTGAGCAAGTTAGAGATTAAAATACCGTTTGTAGAAGCTCTCAAGAGAATGCCAAAATATCTAAAATTCATGAAGGACATTCTTTCTAACAAACGAAGATTCGAAACTGAGGATATGAGTGGATCACCAGAGGAGTGTAATACTATCGAGTTACCACCAGAAACACCCCTTCCCACGAAATCTTGGATGGCAGCATCCATGATTATGAAGAATCGAGCTAAAAAGTTCGTGGGAATTAGAGGCAAAGGGTGGAAATTTCGTCATTCTTAATCGAGGTAACACGTCTAACTTTAAAAGACGTTAAATAAAAGTGCTATACGGGAGACAACCCGTAATTTCTTTTATGTTTTTATGTTTCTAGGTTTTAATTTATGTTTAGCTTAGTTAAATTTAGTTGATATTTCATATTTGAGAAAGGCATTAGTGTTTTTGATGCTTAGGTATTGGAGAAATCGAGTTAGGGAAGGAGAAACAAATTTTTTCGGAAAATTCTAACCACAGGTGCGGTATACCGGACCTCATACGCGGTATACCGCAGAGGACAAAAAACCGTACCATGGGTATGGAGCTCGGGTTTTATACCGAGGCGAAAAAAATGTTTACTCTCATTATCAAAAAACATACATTGCGTGTGTCATCATTGACGACAATGTAGGACTCATGTCAATTCGAATAGTTATGTCAAATTTCTAAAATAACTTGGTGAATCTTACCATAACTGCTCGATATTCCTATAAATAAAGGAATCTTATAAATAATGAGGATTTGGATTTTTCTAATATATATTTGGTCATTAAATTGGGATAAACTGTTCCATCAAATTGGCACCGTCTGTGGGAAATTGAAAGTATTTCACCCATTGTGATACCTCAATGGAAAAAACGATAGTGGAATTATTGTAGGTCGAGAAATAAGAGTAGTGCAAGTAGGAAAATGGCTTAATGAATACATGGTAGACAGGGAAATAGTCTTTGTTTCGGTGGAATCCAACAATATAAATTTACAAGAGAAACAAGGAAATGTCCACCATTAGTAGAAGCACCGATTGTAACAGAAGTAGTAGCATAGACCGTAGTGCAAGTAGCAACCCTATAAATTCAAGAGGACCATGTCCCTTTAGTGCCAAATATCAATGTCACTTTGAATCAACGGTGGAATTTAATTCTCAAACATTAAACCACCTACTACAAACACTGCAACAACGTCTATCAACACTAGTTCCATCCCCTCTTACGTTAATAGTCCTAAATGAAATCCTAGATAATCAAGAACCTGGTTGTGAAGATCAGATTTGTAAAAGCAAATGTTAATCAAGATATTTCTTTATCTTGGGAAATATTGGATGTATCACTACCCCAAAGATTCAAACCACCACAAATACCAACATATGATGGTTTGACGGACCTAGATCAACATATCAATATGTACAAAAAGCATGTTGATGTCTCGCCATTTGTGATTATTTTTAATAGACACGAGATAACATTCTTAGGGGTCGGATGTAAAATAAGCAGGCATCTGGTCCAGGTGGATCTCTGCTTGTTCTGGCTTCGAAGGTCCGGAATATGCTTTAATATTGAGGGATATTTATAATCAAGTACCCAAGTTTGATCATAAAGTGCTCGGGAATCCGTTATTCTTTGGCTTGGATATCCGGTCTTTTTCTTCTCAACTCATTCTCCAACAGGTTTAGACATTCCACCTTTCTCTAACTTCGGAGGTCCGGACTATGCTTCTTCATAACTCTTATATAAATGTGTTTAGACATTCCGCCTAGTAAGCTTCTCGGAGATCCAATATTCAGTTCTTCACAACTCCAATCTCTAATGATTTTAGGCATTCTGCCTAGTTTTTGTCTCGGATTTCTGGGTCTTCACTCTATCTCATCCTCGTCCTATAATGGATTTAGGCATTCTGCTTAGCTATGTTGTAGATCTCGGTTCCGCGGCCTAGACGGTCGACCAGGGCCTAGCGCCTATGTGGGATAACGCAGAGACTAGGCGGTATTACACGGTTTTGAATCCCGCTATTTAATTTTATACATTTAGTAATATATATGTAATAATTATAATAATTTTAATTATTTAATTCATAAAATTCATCTAAAAACACTATAAGAAATATAAAAAATACTAAAATTAGATTTATAATATCAATTCAAGAATTTTTTAGAGTAAGAAAAATATAAAGAGTGCCTAGGCGGCCGATTTTTGCCATTAATCAGTGCCTAGGCAGGCTAGGCGCCTCTTCCACGGTGATGAAGGCGCTAGGCAAAAACGCCTAACATTTTTACTAGGCGTAAGCTGCTAAGGGGGGAGTTGACGACTAGTCGGCGATTTCTACAACATAGCTGCCTAGTTGCTCATTTAGATGCACGCCTCCTCTATTTCATTCATTCTCTTCTTCATCTCAAGCTCCATCTCACCTCTTAGCATCCTCTCCGTCTTTATATCTCTCTAAACTTCTCCTTCTAAACACCCATCTTCATATGCCCTTCTATCATCTCCAATAATTCATAAAGGGACCAAAAAGGTATCTCATTCCTATGAAAAAATAGTTTTCAAGATTATGAAATGATTTGCACAATACACTTTTTCTGAAATTTGTATTGATATGCTTGTATATCTCCTTAGGTGTGATTTTTCTCGGAAGAATATTTGGCATATCAAGAAGGTTATTGTACAATTTTGCATCGAAAAGGTTGAACTCCATAATCAGGTTGAGATATATTTTTCGTGCACAACTCAGGACCATAAAGAATGAATATTTCAATAAGATCATGAAGAGATGATTTAACCTAATCAATATTACAATATATAACTATTACCAATGATTCCATGGGATACTCAGGTTCGTGATAGAATTCAATTTTTGAAGTTTTGTGAGGAGATGAATCTTCCTAAAGGTATTATGACTAGTGCTTATAAAGATTATGGTATTACTTGTGATAAATTGGGTTGGAAAGAATTGCGTGAAAGGAAGCTTGAGTATATTCCTACCTTGGTGCGAGATTTTTATGAAGGAATCGCCTTCTCCAAAGAAGCAGTTGTTTTTCGCAAAAAGGTAGTTCCTTTCTCTGTTGAGCTTATTCGTAAATCATTGAAAGTACCCGAGTTTTCCGGAATATGTCTGTTTCAAGAATCTCTAAAAGAACCTTCGTTTGATTATGAATCCCTTTGGGGGAAAGTGCTTGTTGATGGGGCCCGCCCAATTCCCGAAGGAGAGAGATATCCTGGACAGATGTATAGTAGTAATTTACTACCATGTGCTAATATTTGGTCACGTTTCATAATCCCTACCTTCTTCGGAGTTAAACACATATCGGAAGTGAAGAAGGAGCATCTTTTGTTCATTAACTGTATTATTGAGGAGAAACCTATAGATGTTGCTCGTGTGATATATAATACCATCATGGAATTTGCTCGAATCCCTACTTCGCATACAAAATCTCAAATTTCCTTGTACCATCACTACTTTGTGCTTAGACGCAAAGGTTCCGCGTAAGGACACAGAGATTGATCGTGTTGTAGTGGGTGAGAGTATGGGTTTAACTTTGATCAAGAATAATCATGATGAGGTGTTAAAGGCAACAAGAAATCCTAGAGCTCCTCCAAAGAAGAAGATGCATACCACCAATGAGTTGGAAGCGAAAGTGAAGGTGTTAGAAGAGAATCAAGTGAAGATGATTGCGTCTTTGGGAAACGTTACAAAAGAGTTAGAACTTCTCCGAAACATGTTAATGGGGGTGAGCACAATTCAACACGCCACCTATGGTATACTTACGCAGGAGAAAGTTCATGGACGCAACACCGATAACCAGCCTCGTGCTGGTTAAGATACGTTTTCTATCCCTTTCGCGTTTTAGTTAATTTAGTTTATTTGTATTGCGTTGAGTCTTTTCGAGTCGTGGGGACACGACTCATTTTTGAGTTTGGGGTGGGGTTCGTTGCCTCATCCCAGTTTTATGTGTTATGTGTTTTATTTGCTTTCAATAAAATAATTTTCGGAGTTGCGTTTGACTATAGAAGATTTTAAATGTTCCTTTAAGCATACTTTTGATGAATCTATGATAGTAAATAGTGGACTTTAGGGAATAACATAAAACACACTTACAATTGCATGGGAACATAGGTAATTGATAGGAAAAATTAATGAACAATGCAAATGAAGTAAGCTTGTACTTAAGGAATATGTTTGGTGTGTAGAACGTGAAATCCTAATTAGTAGAGAACCCACCTAGATATGAACTAAAGACAAGCTATGTACTTATGAAAATGATAGGGGCAGTTCTTTGTTAGCCATTTGAAACCTTTTAGCTTGCTATCCCTTATTATAATTTTATCCGTCTTAGCCCAAGTTTGAGCCTTAAGCCTTTTCTTTTGTAGCCACGATATAAGCCCATTATCCTTTAGATTATTAGGCATGACCAAATGACCCGCACTTGAATCACAACCCTGAGACTTGTCTCGAGCTTGAGTTTGGGGTGGAGGGTCCACATTTGGGAATTTACATTGTGAAGGGATTATATGTGCTTGTATTGAGACACAAAAATGAAGGATGATATGATTATTTGTAACCCTTTGCCAAAATTTGAAAAAAAAAAAAAAAAAAGAGAAAAAGAAAAAATATATAAGAGACACGACTCTTCACATCAAAATGATGGTCATGGGTATCTTGTACAAAAAAAAAGAAGAAAAGAAATGAAAAAGAAAATAAAAGGAAAGAATAAATAAATCGGTAAAGTGGAATATTTTTGGAAATCATCTTAGTTTTATTTGGGTTGACATTGGGGACGCAACATTAGCGCGTCAAATGGGTGAGTGAGAACATTTTTTAGCGTAAACTCAAGCTCGAGGGCATTGTTGATGGTAAGTGAGGAGAGAGCCAAAAGCTCACTTCAAATTTACCAAATATACATCCATACCGTCCTTAAGCCATTATTAAAACCATAAAGACCTCGTGATTCTTAAGTACATAGTGAATTTATAATTCTGCTGATAGGGAATATACTAGGTGGAGCGTTCAAAGCGAGGTAGGATTAATGACCACCCTATAGCCATCATACAGAGATGAGTACAAGTGTAACCTTCAAGCATTGCGACTTTAATTTTATGATTGAGATTATTTATATTTGATGTTGCATGATTAGTGTATGTATATGTTAGTTTTTAAAGTTTTGTTATATGAGATTTATCTTAAGAATTGTTTTAGGTTTATTTGCTAGCTTCTATTTGTTCTTGCGTTTACTTCTACCCCTTGTTTTGTTTTGCTTTGTCGGGACGACAAAGGTTTGAGTTGGGGGTCTTGATGTCTCCTTAATTGTTCTTATTTTCGACCCTTAGGAGACATCATTTTTGGTGTTTATTTAATCAATTTGATAGACTTTTGGACTAAATATGCAATAATATGATTTTCCTCTTTTATTTCTAGCATTTTTAATTTATTAAGCTTTTGCGCGTAATATTGGTATTTTTAGTGTAAATTTTACAGGTTTTAGATGTTAGCTAGAAGAGGAATCCAAGGAGAAAGTCAAAGATCAAGAGATAGAGTCAAGACTTGAAAATAAATCCCGAAAATATTATTTTTAGAGCTGAAAATCCATTTTCCAGGCCATAGATTGCTGATTTCGAGGTGCTTAAGCGATGATTTAGCCGCTGACCTTTGAAGAGAAAACATTCCTTATCGAGTTACGGAACTTTAGCAACTGGAATGAGGTCAATCGGAGTCATAACGTATCGGGAAACGCCGTTTTAGTGAAGGCATAGCATCAGTTACGGGATTTTGGGCTAAGTTAGTGGACTTGGGCCTTTTATATTTCATTTAATTAAAAGCCTAGGTCCAAGTCCGAATTTACACTTATAAAAGGAGGTCTGGACTTCTATTTTACATACAATTCACATTCTGCAAGATTAAAACACCAGAGAGAAGCAACAGAAGGAAGAAGAAGAAGCTACAAGAGCTGGAGAGGGTCTATATCTCCGTTCGTAGTCATTCCTATTCCGGAAATTAGGTTCTTTTATCTTTTAATTTTGTAATCAAATATGAATTCCATTTATTTTAATTTAGTTTTTCTTTTTAATATGAGCTAAGCTTTTCATAGTGCTTGAGAACAATTAATGGGTGAATCCCAATCGTATTGAATAACGAATGTTGAATTTGGGTTTCTGTTAAATTAAACTAGATTGTGTCTTTTACTCTTTTCGATAAAGTGAGAATATTTACTGTTTTTAGCGTCATGAACTAGGAACAGGTGTTAGTATTTAGGCTATTCCAATTAGTGGCGATTGGATCATCCTGACGGAGGGTTTAGATACAGAATTATTTATTCAATCTAGGATAGAAGCTATTGATTCTGACGAACTTAGCTAATCCTAGGGCCAATGAGGTAATAAAACTTAAACATCCAAAAGTGGATCATATTTACCCTGACGGGACTAGTGACACTCTAGGATCGCCTTATAGTCCACCCTGACGGGGGCATAAGGAATTTAGAATCCCGACCATTGTAATTGACCAATTTAGCCCTTAAAAAACATAAGTTAGGAAATAGGATTGGGAGGATCCTTGCGTTCTCAAGTGCTACTTCTCATATTGCGTTTTATATCATTTTACTTGCGTCTTAGCTTTTACTTGCATTTATAATTTATCTTTCATTCAGTAGCTTTAATATCAAAAAACCAAACAAATATATTTTATTTACTTGCTTTCATAAGTGCATTCAATCATTAATAGATAAGCATTGTAGTCAACCATCCCGTCCTTGGAACGAATCTGTTTTATCAGTTATACTACTTGGGACAACCGTACACTTGCGGTTGTGGTTCGATTATTTATTGCTTTATTTTAGAACACACAAAGGACCACCAATATATGGTAATTAATTAGAGTCCAAGTTGGTTCAAAGAGCTAAAGGAAAGAAGATAAACATGGAAATTGGAGATAGAAGGAAACAGAGTTCAATTAGGAAAAGGAAAAACTGCAATCTGAATTTCTGCAGCTACGCCTAAAGAAGTGGTGATAACTCCAAAACCGAGCCGATTTTGGAAGATCCCTTTCATAGGGACGTAGATAATTCTGTGAGGATTCTTTTGGTATCTTGTGGGAAAAAAAGACCAATAACGAAGAAGATATGCTCAATACAAGTCAGCAGTAATTATCTTTATTTCCATACGAATTTGAGTTGGGCTTGGAGTCCATTACTTAACCTCTCCTTCAAGAAATGAATTAGGTCAACCTATACACTATAAATACAGCCTCTTAACACTCTTAAATCATCCTTGACCAAACCTTAAGGTCAGGAAGAAGCTACAACACAAGATGAGAAGTTTGGAAGGAGTTGTGCATCAATTATGTCTCCTTCAACCTTCAATTCTGTAATTCTTTTCTTTTCTCTTCTTAGTATGAATTAATTCTATTAGTTTGAGTTTTAGCATATATGTATGAACCCTAGTTTTAATTGACATCTATCTAATTTGGGAATTCTATGTTTTAAATTGAATTATTGTTTTTATTCTCTGTTTATGTGTTTGGATTTATATTCTGTTTTCTTGTGGAACCGCGGCCATATAGAATTACCATCTAGTAGTTAGGTCACCATTGACAACGGTGTTTAATTACATGTTTAGCACATAACGTCTAGTATTCGGTTTAAATCTGACAAATCAACCTAACTAGATAATCACTATGGTTTAGTACATGTGACTATTTACCAATTACAGGAACAGTTTGCTTAGGAAGCCTTATTGACACTAGTAAATCATATTTAAAACTACCTAGTGTAATTGGAACCGATTATTGAAATACTACATAATTCACCCTTACATGTTTAGAACGGCAAGACTAGTGGGGATTACATGCTATTTACTCAAGCTAAACTTTCATACTATCTTCTTTTCTTTTCTTTTATTTATTTTTCTATCTTTTAATTTATTAGTTTAGTTTTCTCTTTATAAAAACCAAATAAAAATCTATTTTCCTTTTCTTTATTTGCGTATTATCTTTTCTATCTTTTATATCTACACTTGAATAATTTGCATAAGTTCTTCTTAACCTTCGTTGTCCCTGAGGAACGAATTCTACTTATTCATTAAAACTTGCATACGAATGGTATACTTGCAGAACCGTGCTAGCTCAGGGTGATTATTTGCATCTAATTTATATATCTTTTTATCATACCCTAGGCCACACCAAGTTTTTGGCGCCGCTGCCGGGGACTACATCGTTAGTCCTTGTGCAATTATCTTGTGCTTATATTTTAGTTAGTTCTATTTTACGCTTTTCTTTTTAGTTTTTGTTTTACAGAATTTTTTTTAGGCGAGAGCAGATTTATTAGGAGAAGGAAGTTTCGTATTACTAGATCCTGCAAAAATGGATGAGATAAACCAGCTCTACGCTGAAGTACGCGAACAATTAGCTCGGGGAAATCTAGTACATACCACACCTTCATGTCCTAGTTGTGGAACAAGAAATCATTCGTGGTAGAATTGCATGAATAATCCAGCTTCAATTTCCTTTATACCTTATCAAAGACACCATTATTATGATGGTTATTATCAATCCCAAGGAAATTACGCTGATTATCAGCCCCCACAGAATTACAAATGGGTCGGAAATCAACAGACTTATTATCAACCACGACCACAATCTTATTATCCTCCACAACCTATCTATCAAGAAGCGCCGATTTATAATGAAACTTATCAAGAACCACTTTCTTATTCAATGCAGCAAACCATACAAGAACAACCTTCTAGTTTGAATTCAAGCATGGCTAAGACGATGAACCTAATTGAAGATATGGAGATTAGCCAGCAAAGATTCCAAAACTCATCCAATGCGCTTAAGAATATTGAGCATACAATGTCACAAATGGTGAATAAACTTCAAATCTTTGCAAAAGGGCAACTCCGAAGTGATACTAGTGCTCCAGAAAACAATGTTTGTCATGCAGTTGTATTAAGAAGTGAAAAACATCTACCTCCACCAAGACCAGAACCAGAACCAGTCCCTATTCCAGAAAAGGGGGAGAAGAAACAACAGAAGATACAGTCGAAGAGGTAGTTGAACAAAAAAGTGTCCCAGAGAAGACACCAGAAAAGAAAGAGAGCCCAGTGGTAACCAACACATGTCCTCCACCACCATACCCTTCACGTGTCAGAAAAAAGGACAATGACCTGGAATTCAAGAAGTTCGTTGACATGGTGAGCAAGTTAGAGATTAAAATACCGTTTGTAGAAGCTCTCAAGAGAATGCCAAAATATCTAAAATTCATGAAGGACATTCTTTCTAACAAACGAAGATTCGAAACTGAGGATATGAGTGGATCACCAGAGGAGTGTAATACTATCGAGTTACCACCAGAAACACCCCTTCCCACGAAATCTTGGATGGCAGCATCCATGATTATGAAGAATCGAGCTAAAAAGTTCGTGGGAATTAGAGGCAAAGGGTGGAAATTTCGTCATTCTTAATCGAGGTAACACGTCTAACTTTAAAAGACGTTAAATAAAAGTGCTATACGGGAGACAACCCGTAATTTCTTTTATGTTTTTATGTTTCTAGGTTTTAATTTATGTTTAGCTTAGTTAAATTTAGTTGATATTGCATATTTGAGAAAGGCATTAGTGTTTTTGATGCTTAGGTATTGGAGAAATCGAGTTAGGGAAGGAGAAACAAATTTTTTCGGAAAATTCTAACCACAGGTGCGGTATACCGGACCTCATACGCGGTATACCGCAGAGGACAAAAACCCGTACCATGGGTATGGAGCTCGGGTTTTATACCGAGGCGAAAAAAATCACAGCGATAGGTGCGGTATACCGGACCACATGCGCGGTATACCGCAGGGCACAAAAACCCGTGCCACGGGTATGAGGCGCGTGTATTTTGACGAGGCAAAATTTTTTGGAACACTGATAGGTGCGGTATACCGGACCATATGCGCGGTATGCCGTAGAGCGCCGCTGGAGAGAGAAACTGCGGATTAAGGTTTATAAAAGAGGGTTGATGCTCATTATTCCGAATTTACAAAACCTCAAGCCTCTCTTTCTTCTCCAAAACTCTCCCAACTCCATTAAAGCTCATACAAAACTTCCCTAAACATCAAAACACTACCCAATCACCATAAAAAACACATACAATCCTTTCTCCACATCATTACAAAGAAGATTCAACCACCTAAATTATACCAAAACACCTTGAATCCAAGATCAAAAGCTTAAATTTCAGAAATTCATCCTACATATTCTTAAATCCATACCAATCCATGAAGAATCCATCTTACCCACATAGAGAATCATCATCAAAAACACCTTTCCTAACCCAAATAAAGCTTGTACAACCAATAATCAAGAGTTTCAAATTTCAAGAGTGGTTAAAGCTTTGAGTTGGGGGTCAATTGAGATGATTAAGAGAACGTGAACATTATTTACTGTAAGGGAGATGAAGAAAGGCAAGGTATTAGATTTAATTGAGAAGAAATCAAGTGAGAAAAGTCCTAGTTCCAATTCGAAGGGTAAAACAAGTCAAGAGAAGAGAGGTTAGCATGCTGTGTTGATTCAATGAGCAAAAAGATTCCAACTTTAGTGAAGAAGACAACACAACCTCTACAAATCAATGACCCTACACCCGAAGAAAAAGAGTAAGCTTCAATGGACATGATAGCTTCTCCGAAGAAACATTTTAAGGAACTACCTTTTGCTTATGAGAAAGTATTTGAAGAAGAAGTTGATAAGGAGAATACAAGAAGATTCGTGGCGATTTGGAAAGATTGAGTTGGTCTACGCTCATGGTAAGACGTTCTAAAAACGTTATTTTTGTGAATTGTATTGTGTGAGGAGAAGAAGAAGATGTGACACAGTTGATCTATGAGGAGTTGATACGATTTTCGGTCTTTCCCATATCGTTATTTAATGCAATATCATACAATGATCACGTGTCTTGATCGGAGAAGCGAATAAGAAGTTGGGTGAAGAAGAAACACGTGAATTTAAGATGAGTAACAATATTGACAATGCTTGGATTATTTAAGTTTTGAGAGTAATTACGCAACTTTCAAAAGAAGAAAAGGAGTACATTATAACACTCCGTGAGCAATTAAAGAAAAATCCAGCAAATCTTATCTTGGATGTCGATAAGGCGAGGTAATAGCCTCGAAGAGTATGTTTTCTTTCTTCCATACCATTTCTTTATGTGCAATATGTATGCTAATTTTAAATTTTATTTTTCTTGAGTCTTTTTCGAGTCGTGGGGACACGGCTCATTTTTGAGTTGGGGGTGGGGATTCGTTGTCCTCATCTTCCTTTTTGTTTTTTGCATAAAATTTAAATTTTTTTGGGGTTGAATTAGGCATAGAATATGTTGAAAGTACCTATTGAGCATGATTTTATTAGGTCAATGATAGTAAGTAGTATGTTTTTTAAAGATGTTGCAAAATTGTTTAGATGCATGTATGAAAACAGGAAATTAAAGATAGGAAAGTTAATGAGCAATGCTAAGAATTTACGTTGAAACTTAGGGAAATTATTTGGTGTGAAGAACGTGAGGTTTGAAATTAGTTGAAAACCCACTTATCTATGAACTAATAATGAAAAAGTAACGAAATCTGGTAGTTAGAAAAATGAATAAGGCAGTTCTTTCATGATTAAAACACTTGAAGCCTTTTATACCTTCTCACCCTTTTATTTGATTATTGTTACTATTTATCTGTCTTAGCCCCTCTGAGCCTTTCTAAAGCAATTTATTTAACCACGTTATAATCCATACCCTTAGTTTGTAGGACTTATCTATATGACCCGCACTCGAATCGCAAAACCTGAAACAACTCGTTTTAGAGCTTGAGTTTGGGGTGGTGGGTTTCATCATTAGGGAACATTGGGTTTTGGGAATTATATTTGTGAATTTATTGATGATGAAAAAGTTATTATTGTAACCCTTTGCCGGGGTAATAGTGAATGGAAAAGAAGCTACGAGCTAAATTTGCTTACAAGGGAATAAAAAAGAATATATATATATATATATATATATATATATATATATATATATATATATATGAAAAAATAGCATGATATCTCGAACATCAAAAAGAGAGTCATAGCTATACAAGAAAAAATTGATATGAAAAGAATATATATATTCGGACCGGCAAAGTGGATTGTGTATATCATCATTAAAGGTTTTAATTGGGACTATTGGGGATGCAAATCAAAAGCATCAATAAATTGGGTTGAGTGAGAACATCTTCGAGTGAAAACTCAAGCTCTAGGGCGATTCGTTGATGGCTAGTGAGGAGAGAGCCAAAAGGTCACTTTTCATTATCCAAATATACCACACCGTCCCTAAGCCACGTTATAACCAAAGACCTTAAGATTTTTAACTGCTTGGTGGAGAAACAATTGAGTTATTAGGTAGTAGGTAAGTGGAACATTGGATGCTATATTGGGACCTATGAACAACCTATAGCCATTAACCTGAACTAAGTTATCATCCTCTCCTTCTGGCATTGCGAAAATTAATCTTAACTTGAATTTATGGAATGTTGATTACATGTGTATTAAGCATAATTGTTCATTATTTCTTGAGCATTACTACATGAGACTTTTTAGATATTTTGCTCTAGGATCATTCATTATGTTCTTTTCTTATTCTCCTCCGACTTCTTCTTCTTGTTATTTGACTACCCTACTGTTCTTTACTTTTATTGTATCGGGACGATACAACTTTGAGTTGGGGGTCTTGATGTCTCCTCATTTGTGATAATAAAATCTATTTCCGAGACATCATTTTAGGCGTATTTATTAGAGTATAGGTCGAATTTATCATGATTTAGTACACTTTCTTATTTTGGGTCTTGAATTGATTATTTATTATTTTTAGAGCATATTGGGTTTAATTATTTATTTAATGTGAAGTTTTAGAGATATATGGTAATTAATTAGAGTCCAAGTTGGTTCAAAGAGCTAAAGGAAAGAAGATAAACATCGAAATTGGAGATAGAAGGAAACATAGTTCAATTAGGAAAAGGAAAAGCTGCCTTAAATCTGAATTTCTGCAGCTACGCCTAAAGAAGTGGTGATAACTCCAAAACCGAGCCGATTTTGGAAGATTCCTTTCATAGGGACGTAGATAATTCTGTGAGGATTCTTTTGGTATCTTGTGGGCTAAAACCCGACCAATAACGAAGAAGATATGGTCAAGACAAGTCAGCAGTAATTATCTTTATTTCCATACGAATTTGAGTTGGGCTTGGAGTCCATTACTTAACCTCTCCTTCAAGAAACGAATTAGGTCAAACTATACACTATAAATACAGCCTCTTAACACTCTTAAATCATCCTTGACCAATCCTTAAGGTTAGGAAGAAGCTACAACACAAGAGGAGAAGTCTGGAAGGAGCTGTGCATCAATTATGTCTCCTTCAACCTTCAATTCTGTAATTCTTTTCTTTTCTCTTCTTAGTATGAATTAATTCTATTAGTTTGAGTTTTAGCATATATGTATGAACCCTAGTTTTGATTTACATCTATCTAATTTGGGAATTCTATGTTTTAAATTGAATTATTGTTTTTATTCTCTGTTTATGTGTTTGGATTTATATTCTGTGTTCTTGTGGAACCGCGGCCATATAGATTACCATCTAGTAGTTAGGTCACCATTGACAACGGTGTTTAGTTACATGTTTAGCACATAACGTCTAGTATTCGGTTTAGATCTGACAAATCAACCTAACTAGATAATCACTATGGTTTAGTACATGTGACTATTTACCAATTACATGAACAGTTTGTTTAGGAAGTCTTATTGACACAGGTAAATCCTATTTAAAACTACCTAGCGTAATTGGAACCGATTATTGAAATACTACATAATTCACCCTTACATGTTTAGAACGGCAAGACTAGTGGGGGATTACATGCTATTCACTCAAGCTAAACTTTCATACTATCTTCTTTTCTTTTCTTTTATTTATTTTTCTGTCTTTTAATTTATTAGTTTAGTTTTCTCTTTATAAAAACCAAATAAAAATCTATTTTCCTTTTCTTTCTTTGCGTATTATCTTTTCTATCTTTTATATCTGCACTTGAATAATTTGCATAAGTTCTTCTTAACCTTCGTAGTCCCTGAGGAACGAATTCTACTTATTCATTAAAACTTGCATACGATCTGTATACTTGCAGAACCGTGCTAGCTCAGGGTGATTATTTGCATCTAATTTATATATCTTTTTATCACACCCTAGGCCACACCAGGGGACAACAAACTTTCCCCCAAACCACGGTAATAAAAAAATTCAATAAAACCTAAACTTAAATAATTGCAGGTTATTAGGAAAATGCCAGACACAAATTTCCTGAATGGTAGAGAATCCATTTGAAGGATTGCAGTTACAATTATATCGAAATATAATTGTACGGAAAAAGAGAAATTGCAATCCTAAAAAGACAATCTAGTGCAATTTAAGAATTTAAAAAGAATGTTTCGGTTACATACCTTAAGTCTTTGTATGAGAATCGAATTGACTAATCCAACTTTAAAAACTTGAAGCCTCCACGCTTTGTACACCGAGCTTTGATCCTTGATTTTAGAATCAAATTCTGACTTGGAGACTAAGAGACTTTTAGCTTTCTATGTTTTTGTTTTTCTTGGGAGAAAACTGATAAAAGGTATGTACATATAATGAATCCTCATTATACTTATAATAACTCTAGAGAAGAAAATGAAAAGACATGAGATGAAAAGTCAAGAACGTATAATGAAAATTAATTATTTTAATAATACGGTCCATTACTCACTTGTGAAGTAGACTTGGGCCTTTTACATTATGTAAATGACTTGACTAGCCCATCTATTAGTGATACATTTCACACTAATTGAGATACATGCTTTGATCCACAAACCTGTCAATTTTTACCCTTTTCTCTTTTGTCTTAGATCGGTCTTATTATTAAAATATTAATTTGTGCTTGCAAATTAATGTACCACTATCCAAAATATATTATTGATTAACATTTATTATCTAATAACGAAATTAATTAACGACATGAAGCAAGACCAATTTACTCGTTAGTATGCGACTACGTGGGTTCATCGTTAAACCGATAGTTGTTAACTTAATTAACTACTAATCGAGGTAGGCGTCTAACAAAACTCCTCAACAGCCAGATAACATGAAATAATTATGTACAAAGAACCTAGTAAAGGATCATACACGTAGTCCTTCTATCTTTAGAGCTCCGGAACATCCTGGGATATGGTACAACTGTCAAATCCCATTAGATTATCAAATATGTTACACATCGATTATCAACGATTGACAAATGACCTAAGAAACACCTTTCTTCATTCATTCTATCACCTTGGTCAAGGATTTGATACAATCGTTATAATCTTATGACATCGTAGAGCTCAAACTCTTTACCTAGAGTTGATAGATTCCATCTTGACTCATCCCTAGGAGCATATACACTTATTTGTGTCCAATATCCTTTCGACTAGCATTATGACACACTAGTAGTCCAGTATCAAAACACAACAAACACATACACAACTATAGTGATGATCTCAGGTCAAAGGATTACAAGTATAAAATTCCTTGTAGAGATTAACCTACTTGACAGTTCAAGGTAATTAACCATTAGGAATCTCTAGATTTTAGTCGGTTCGATAATTACATCTCTATGTGCCTTATCTACGCACCTAACTCGGTAAACGAGAACTAACAATATTTATCTAATAAATACTTATTAGCTACATATTAATATAGCTGGATCATCAAGGTCCTAACTCGATGATCCTTTGATTAAAAACTGTCCAGGTTAAGTCATATGGGATAAATTCTCGTTCTCAGAACTCCTTATGATATCTAAACCTAAACTTAACCAAGGGTCCGCAATTATAATTTATATATTTAATATAATAAAATAAATGCATGCCAAAATATATAGAAAAACAATTCCTTTATAATTAAAATAGAAATCATAAACATATGATTAATAACTAGTGTTCAATTTTATTACACGTAGATGGGATCTGGGACATAATTCTAACACCATTTAAATCCATATTAAATTTATGCTAAGATACATTTCATTCATGGAGGTATTAAAAAATATGTCTCTTTCAAGAGTAACACATCAACATTGTCTTTCTCTTATTGATTTTATGTATGAAATTTTTGACAATCTTTTCAACTATAACTAAAATGGTGTTATTACTATTCTTAGAATAATTAATGAGTGTAGGGGTTGATGAGGTTTCTTGACATATAAAACCTTGTGAGACTTGTAGGGATAACCAACCATCGCTCTTGGGTAATAAAGAATCTAAGTACATGCAGATAATACATATAATACATATAATTTTTCATCAATTGTATTATTATACACACTTTCCAAGCAACTAAGTATTTGGATAATTGATAGATTAAATTTTGATTGTCAAAATTAGACTCCATAAAAATAGTTCAGACTATCTGTTAGCATATTACACTTTATGTGAGTTTTTTATGATACAAAACTTTGTGTATTAAACATGCTAATTGTTTCTAATTACATGATTACATATTTTTAACGTATTATTTATCACTTAGTTGACTCATCTCAAGCCTAGATTAAAATTGTTATATGATTTGCCTTTACATAAGTAATCAATTAAGAACTTGATTGTATGATTCATTAGTTCATTTCACATATGAAGAGTTATAGAAACCAATCATGTTTTACTTGTTTAAATGTGCATTCATCCATCTTGAGTATATGAGCATTATATATGCACTATCTTTTATATGTTGATTAACTCTAAAAAGTTACATATTTCATAGTTATATGATTTTCACTAGAACATATCTCATGATAAGATTTAGGCACACAAGTATGAGCATTATATAAGTCTATATGTTTACTTACATGTTATGTAGCACATTCCTTGTCTATGTGATAATTGTTAAATTTTTAGCACACCCCTGCATATCATTTTACATACATTTAACCTTTCTAAATGTGTTTAATACATTATTATATGATTCTATACTTAGAAACGTATCACATGATTAGATCACAAGTATCATAAGTATTATTCTATATGTTTCATGAGCTTTAATATATGATAAACACTATCATAATATAACTTTTCACATATATTGATTTTTCTAAGTGTTCAATTACGTAATTGTTTAGATTCTTAGAACATATATTAAGATAGAGTTTAAGGCATCAAAGTATCATTACTTATGATAAAATGTGTATTTTCAACTGGTATATATTTTTCCCTTTTTTGGTCATAATTTGTTATGTGTTAAGAACTATATATCAATTTAACAACTTTCATAAAATTGTATTTTAAAAATATCTCATGAAGAGAGGTTCTCCATTTGCGCAACGATGCAAATAGTCAAAATTCAGAGATACAAAACATTTTAGGATCCCGTTTTGGATCAATCCCGACATCCCGTTTTGAATTGGTAGACCATTTGTGCAATACCATATGTGTGTGTATGTATGTATATATTGTTTCCCTTTTGAGACATATGGGATGGGTTGCAATAATGTTTAGGTTTAAATCTTAATATCTATTAAACTTCGTGAAAAAATACTTAATATATTCATGAATTATTTCTACTGAGTGATAACCCATTAAGTAACATACATCATCATATAGGAGATGTTAACCTATAACCTAAGAATACAATGTAAAAATTGTTCAATTTTTATTTTGGAAAACACATGAACATAGATTTAAAAATTATAACTTTTGTGATGGATCTTGCATAAATAAGTTTAACCTTTTATAATTCTAATTTATGGACTTTTAGCCTAATTTAATTATGTATATATAAAAATCAACCTAAAAAATATAGAATCAATACCTTAAACTCCACCTTCTTTTAACTTCTACAAAAAATTACGCATCCATTCATAATAACATAATATAAAAAACAAAATTAAACCTATATCTTGAACCATATTATTTATACCGAAAAAAAATAAAAATAAATTTGAGTCAGATTTACCTTAAAACAATTTAAGATCGTAATATATCTCACAAGTATTATATTTTTAACATGTTATTCTTAATATTAAATAAATCAGACAAATTCACATTTTACCAAAAGTTAGTATAACTATAGTCCCCGTTGCGCCCCAACATTTACCTAATGTCAATTTGATTCAAACAATTAACATGACATTTGTTAGTATATTGTAGAAATAGATAATAAAATGCTCTCAGGCACGTTTTTCGAGAAACACCAAACCCTCATCTGAAACTCGATCCGACTCCTCCCTCCACCGTAAAACACCTTCCAAAAACCCTTCTCCGCTCTTATCACGTACTCCTCTCTCATATCTGGGTTGTTCTTACCCCTCCTTCAATCGTCTCCTCCACTCACCCTAATCGTAACACCCTTCGCCGGAATTTATTTCTCGCACTTCTGATTAGTTTCAACTTAAGATCAGATCTGATCTATGAAACTAAGCATCCTATTTATTTCATTTGCAAGGATTCATTATCTAAAAGTTACTTTCAAGTGCTTTTTAGAGTTTTCGCTTACTTTTATCTTCTAAGCAAACCTCAAAGATGTCTTCACTCTTGAACATCAATGAGGGGAAGCAAGAAGAGGATGAAGACGATTTTTGTCTATCTCCTGACAAAGATGCGGTATATTCTAAGTTTGATGAACCTAAACTTATACTACGAATTATAGCTACAGGTACTGTAAACCTAAGCTACTTGAAGAAAATTATAATACAACATTGGGGTATTTCAGGTAGGATTACGTTAGATAAGAAAGGTATGAACCTCTGTACGGTTCAATTTGAAAAAGAAAAAGACTATGAGAATGTGTGGAGTAATAGACCCTATCACATATTTGGTTTTCATGTGTTGGTTCAAAAGCATGAGGAAACAATTCTTAATCCATCTCTCCTAGATGAGACTGCCTTCTGGGTTCGCATTTATGGAATTCCTCCTCTCTTCATCAAAGAGTCTAATGTTAGTAAGATTGCATCTAAGGTAGGCAGAGTCACTGATATTTGCTTACCAGACCCGTTAAAATATAAAGAGGATCCAAGTGTTAGAGCTAGAGTGGAACGCTCTATTCTTTCTCCTCTATTGGAAGGATTTAACTTTAAAATATCTAAAGGCCAGAGTGTCTGGATCTCCTTTAAGTTTGAAAAGCTTTTCGATTTTTGCTTTAATTGTGGTATAATCTCCCATGAAGAGAAAAATTGTGATAATCCTAACACCCTCACTAACAGATTGGGTAACTGGATCAAATATACAGAGAATGGTAAAAGGGAGAAAGAATTTGTGTTTAAGGCTGTTAAGAATAAGGATATTATTCAAAGGACTAAAAAACCTTTGAAAAACAAATTCAAAAAGAGAACTGAAGTGCTTGAAGAAGGAGAGATAGGCACTAATGAAGGATATGAAGCTAATAAGAAAGGGGTAATGAACTCTATTCAAAACTCTCTTATTATTCCTACAGTTAAGCTAGATCAAACCCTGATCCAAGGGGTTTCCTTTAAAACTGATATGAGGCCTCTCAAAGGTGATGAATTGTTGAGCCTGTGTGGTACAAATGAATCAAATGTCAAGCTCAGTCCTTTGATTGAGTTGGAAAATAAAGTGAAAATTGACCCCTCTATTACAGATAACTCTGATAAAACTATTTGCTTTGGTTCTTTAGAAAGGAATAGAACTAGAACTAAACAAGTTAGAGAGGACCTTGGCCTCTTAACTGATGATGATCTATGCTCTCAAGTGTCAGCAACTCTTGTTGCCCCAAACTCTGGTGGTGATGATGAGATGGCTGATACTTTGGAGCTAGAAAAGAATGAAACAGAGGAAAATATTGAAAATTGGTATGAGGAAGGGCTACTGGAAGATATGGAAGCTGAAGTGGTTTGCGGGGTTGACCCAAATCAACCCCAAAACCCTCAATGATACAAGCTTGGAACTGTCAAGGCATGGGGACAGCCTTGACAGAAATGAGCTTGGTGGATTCAATCAAGGCTCATCATATAGAGGTACTTTTTCTATCTGAAACTAAACAAAAAATTGAATTTTTAATTTCTCTTGGTTCTAAAATCAATATGACACTTGTCTCACAAGTGGACCCTATTGGTTTATCTGGAGGATTAGCAGTTTTTGTTAAAGAATCAGGTAACTTTAATCTTGTTTACTCTGACAAGAATATTATTCAATGCACTTACTTCAGTTCTAAAATTGAATTATGTGAGCTTAATTTTGTATATGGACCAACTGCAGATGAGGAAAAAAGTTCATTCTTGAGAAAAATGAATGATCTGATTCATGTTGAAAAACATTGGTGTTTTCTAGGGGATTTTAACTTGATAAGGTTCCCATCTGAGAAGCTTGGAGGCAAAATAAATTCAGTACATAAGAGGAATATGCACCAATTTAATGCCTTTATTGACTCAAATGTGTTGATTGATTTACCAGCTTTAGGCTGTAATTTCTCTTGGTCCAACAAGAGGAATGGCAACCAGCTGATAAAACAAAGACTTGATAGAATATTAGTGAATCAGGAATGGTTGGCACTTTATCCTAATTCTTGGAATGAGGTTCTACCTCCTTTGGGGTCAGACCATTCTCCTATTATACTAAATATTGGTATCTATTCTGAGATGCATAAAAAAAGGTTTATATTGGAAAAAGGCTGGATTTTTGATACAAACTTATGTAATATTATTACTGATAAATGGAAAAGAGGGTATATGATGGATTTAAGAGGTATTTCAGCAATGAAATACAAATTATCTCAAATTCAAAAACATATCTCTATGTGGGCTCGCAAAAGAATCCTAAATAATAGGATTCTAATCAATAAGAATATAGCAAAGTTGGAATTTATCTTTAATGAACCATACAATGAAGAAAATGAAGCCATGTTTCATTCTCTGAGTATGGAACTAGAAGAGTTCTGGAAAAAAGAGGAGTTATACTGGTCTTTGAGATCTAAAAAAAATTGGCTGAGACTTGGGGATAAAAATACTAAGTATTTCCATGCTTCTACCAAAATTAAGAGAACTAAGAATAGAATCTCTAAAATTAAGGATGAAAATGGAGTTTGGACTTCAGATACAAAAGAAATTTCAAAAGAAATAGTGGGATACTATAATAACATTTTTAAAACTGTGGGATATAGGGACTACTCTCCTATTCTTAACAAAGTTAAGAAAGTAGTCACAGATGAGATGAATTGTGCATTGACTAAAAGTGTGGATATTGAAGAAGTTAAACAAGCCATTTGGTCCTTGGGGAGTGACAAATCCCCTGGACCTGATGGGTTTGGAGGATTCTTCTTTAAGAAATTTTGGGATGTTCTCAAGCTTGATATTGTAGCTTTGGTCTCAGATTTTATATTGAACAACTCTTCTTTGGAAGAAATCAATAGTACTATTATAGCACTTATTCCTAAGTGTGACAATCCAGAAACTGTTGCCTCATTTAGACCTATTAGCTGTGCTAATTTTATTTACAAGGTTATTTCTAAAATCTTGACTCTTAGACTACAGGAATGGATTGGTAGTTTGATTTCTGAAACTCAAACTGCCTTTATTCCTGATAGGTCCATTTTCGAAAATGTTCTTATAGCTCAGGAAGTGTCTCACTTCTTGAATAATAAGAGAGACACTAAAAAGTACTCTTTAGCAATTAAGGCAGATATGAGTAAAGCCTATGAAAATATAGAATGGGATTTTTTGAAGGATATCCTCATTAAAATGGGATTCCACCCTAAGTGGGTGGGATGGATCATGAACTGTGTATCTACTGTAACATATAAAGTACAAATCAATGGTATACTGTATGAGGTTGAAAAACCTCACAAAGGATTAAGGCAGGGGGACCCTCTATCCCCTTACCTATTCTGTATAGTGACCCAAGCTCTTACCCACCTTATTGACTTCTATGTTGATATGGGATTATTTAAAGGTATTACAATATCTAGAAAAGCACCAATGGTAACTCATGTCCTTTTTGCTGATGATAGCCTTTTCTTCCTTGAAGCAAATGAGAATAACATTGATATTTTTAATAATATCATGAACTGGTATACATTTGCCTCAGGGCAGAAATTGAATCTCAATAAAAGTGGGGTCTTCTTCAGTAAAAATACTCCACATAATGAGAGAATTAAACTCTCAGCTCTTCTGAGAATGAATAATATAGAACACCTAGGAAAATACCTTGGAATACCCTCTTCATGGGGGAAATCTAAGGTTAGATCTCTTGAATGGCTTATTGAAATGGTGATGAAGAATATGGAAAGGTGGGATACTAAAATGCTTACAAAAAGTGGGAAAGAAGTTTTGATTAAGGCAGTGGTTGGGGCAATCCCTAATTATATAATGTCAGTCTTCCTTATACCAAAAAAAATAACATCACATTTAACTACATTAATCTCAAATTTCTATTGGGATAATCAAGGTGAAGGGAGGTGCCATTGGGTTAAATGGCAATCTCTAATGAATAGTAAAGATGATGGAGGGCTAGGATTCAAAGAATTTCATTGTCAAAACCTTGCCCTCTTAGCTTCTAATGCTTGGAAATTTAACTTGAATAAAAACTCGTTACTGTTCAAAATCTTTAAAGGGAAGTATTTCCCTTCTACTGACTTTTTTAAAGCTGAAACAGGTTGTAATTGCTCTTGGGGGTGGAAAAGCCTCATTGAAGGGAGGAACTGTTTTGTTAAAGATTTGAAATGGAATGTTGGTAATGGTAAAAGTCTGAATATTTGGGAGGACAAATGGATTCCAAATAATGAAATTCTTGTTAAACCAAATAATTGCTCTCTGAACAATGTAGCTGAACTAATAGATCCTCTGACTTGTTCTTGGAAACTTGATGTGCTAAATTTATATTTTCCTTCAAAAGTTGTAGCAACTATAGCCTCAACATTTCTAACACAATACAACCTTGAAGATGTGCCTTTTTGGCCTTTCTCTTCAACAGGTAGGGTATCTGTGAAGGAAATGTACCAGAGGCTATGGAGGGCTCAACAAAGGAAGGAAATTAATATTGGTAAGACTAAAGGTCAACAATCTTTTATGTTACAGGCTAAGGACTGGAGAACAGTTTGGAATATGAAAGTGGCTCCCAAAGTAAAGAATTTTGTTTGGAAATGTTGTGAAAATGCATTACCTACAAATGAGAATAGGAAAGCTAGAAAGTCTTGTGATTCAGCTGTGTGTTCTATTTGTGAGATGGAGACTGAAAATGTAGAACATATGATTTTTCATTGCTCTTGGGCTAGGGCAGTGTGGCTTGCTAGCCCATTGAACTTTTGCTCTTTAACTGCAGCCTCGTTTAATTTCAAGAAATGGATTAATTTCATAAGACTAAGTCTATCTGAGACTGAATTTTATGATAAAGGTCTAGGGGAATTAGCTTTTTATGTGGTATGGAGTATTTGGAAAGGAAGAAATGAGGCTATTTTTAGAGGCATTGTACCTGACCCTTTGAAAACTTTATCAGAAGCTCTAAAAGCCAATGATGAATTCTTATTGTCCTTAAGAAATTTTTCTGAGGCTAAAAAGGATAACAGATTTATTGTAAGAAATGAGGTTGTCCTCAACCAAAATACCTTACATAATAATGCAACTCAGGTGCAAACCATCAGAGAGGGCATTGATGCTAGATGGATTCCACCATTATCAGGATGTTTCAAAGTTAATTGTGATGCATCTTTCGAAAATAATACTAATGAGGCCTCTTATGCTTGTATTCTCAGGGACTCTCGAGGAAGACTAATTGATGGATGCTCAAAAATTTTTTTTGCAAACTCCCCACTAGAAGCAGAAGCTAGAGGACTCCTACATGCTTGTGAGCTAGCTTCAACTCTACCTAGAGGCAATGTGGAAGTGGAGAGTGATTGTCAAGTTCTTGTGCATCAATTGTCAAAAAATGTTAAAACTTTTTGTAACATTAGAGGTTTTGTTAATTGTATTCGTAGGATTAAGAATTATTGTAATCTTAAAATCTCCTATGTTAGGAGATCAAAAAACACTTGTGCAGATTGGGTGGCTAAATAGGAAATTAAAAATTCCTTGTTTAGTCTTTGGAGTTGTTTTCCACCTCCCAAGCTTGCCTCTTTACTTGCTCTTGACTGTAACCCTACGGGGATAGGGTAACTTGTACTATTGAAGTTTTTAATCTATGCTTCCTTCGACCAAAAAAAAAAAAATTTGATTCAATTTTTAACTTTTAACTCCAATCAAGGCACCGACCGTAATAGAGAAACTCCAATCAAGAAAAATCCCGGGATGATAACCTATTGTTTGGATAAAGTTTTAATTTTATATAATTATTTATGTCAAACCATTCATTATTTATTTAAGTTAGAGGGATATTTTATTGACCAATAAAAAAAGTCCGTGTCTTCTCTATCTCTTTCATATTTATGATAAATGTCAGCTTCCTATCTTGCATTTCCAGTTGCTGGACCCCTTATTCAGTCACCTAATTGTTTTGCCCCTCACTTTACCTTCTATACCTCCTTTGCTTCCACAAAGGAGACACACGTTTAGCTTGTCCACTTATTTATTACTTCTTCTTTCAAATTTATTATTTGTGGTTCCACACATCTCATCACTTTCCATTCTCTTCTCTTTGTTTGTTTTCTTGAAATCTCTGCAAACTCCTCCTTCATATCTTTGTAGTACTGCATGTGACTAATCTTTTAAATGGCTCTTTATACTATAACTTCATTTCGGGTCATGGGTTTCTTAATACGACATGGTTTCGTTGTAAAGAGTGGAACACTTGAAATAGAATAATTTGTAGCTAGTTTTTTTCTTTTCTTACAACCATAACTAAGATCCGTTTTATTCCCATTGAATTTAGGGTTCTGTGTCAAGTAACTTAGGAATTAGGACCGTAAAGGGTGTCAGGAAATCTATTCAGAATTAAAAAAACAGGGGCTTTTTTGAGAATAAAAATGGAGTCTTGGGGGTATACTTTTGTGGGTAAAGATTTCATCTCCGATGATTCTACTTCTGGAAACAGTGAAATTCCTAGAAATCATAGTAAAAACGGGTTAATGGGTTGTGAATTAAAGTCTCCATGGAGCTATGGCACCACCATGGTAAGCTCAACCCAAGAAGTAGTCGAAAATCAACCTTTTTCCGACTTAAATTCCTCAGAAATGATGAGAATTAGTGATATTTTAGCTCCAACTAACGATTTTTCCCTCGAAAACCAATCTAGTTCTAGAGATTCTTCATCGTTGATCGATCTTAAACTTGGTAGGCTTAACGATTACAGAGATTCCAAGAATTTAGCTGAATCTTCAATGACTGTAAAGCGAGCAAGAGGTGGAGCCTATAGTTCTCATATACCGTATTGTCAAGTCCATGGTTGTAAGAAAGATTTAAGCTCTTCTAAAGACTACCATAAAAGGCATAAAGTATGTGAGATTCACTCCAAGACTTCACAAGTTATCGTAAATGGTATTGAGCAAAGGTTTTGTCAGCAATGTAGCAGGTTTCATGTTAATTACTCTACAATTTTCATTTAATTTCACTAGCTTAAAAGATCTTATCTTGCTTTTACCTCTTAGATCTCAACTTCTTTTTCCAATTATTATGTGTAGAGTAGATCTAGAATTTAGTTCAAATCCGAAAAAAAAATAAAAAAAAATCACTAATGGTGTCCTTTTGTAACTAATTTAAGGTTGTGTAATTTACTCGATCCTAACACAAGTGTACATTTTTCCTATTTTCGGATAAAACAGGGACTAATAATGCAATTTACGTATTTACAGATTTCATTTACTAAGTGAATTTGACGATGGTAAACGAAGTTGTCGTAAGCGATTAGCGGGCCATAACGAGCGTAGAAGAAAGCCACACATGCGAATACACTCCGACAAATCGGGAAAATTGTTTCAATCAATTAACGGTAATTAATTACACATTTAGTCCTTTATCTTACAAAATCAACATTCTAATCCCTAATATTCTCCAGCCACAAGTTTTAAGGGGAATACAAGTTACGATTCATCACGAATCATGAAAATAGAAGATGGAGTTGATCGATTCACAAGTGGGCCCCTTTTTGGATCTCGTGACTTAGGAAAACAAAGTACGTCTATTCATGATGAGGGTATAAGCGTAATAACAAGAAACAATATGTACGTTCATGAAATTGAAGACTCGGATTATATGTCACGTTCAATTCTTCACCATAGTTCAGGAAATTCAGACATGAGAGTTTCGGAATCTCATTCAAATCGTGCTCTTTCTCTTCTGTCATCATCTTCAACTACTTCTCTACCAGTGATTACTTCAGGTAGCCGAGCTAATGCTCTGTTTTCTTTCGGATCTATGATGAATAATCATGTGGATGAGAATCATTTGAATTATCAGCCGATACTAAATGGGATGATTGAGGAGTCAGAATATATTAATAGAAAGAATGAAGATGATCCGACGATTAATTTGCTTGATTTGTCTTCTCAGATGCAACGTGTGGAGCATCAAAGGCAAACTATGTTAATGAAAATGGAAAATGATGCGTTCTCTGATCTCAAAATTACTTGAACTTATTGAGAATGTTGTGTAACCTGACAAATTTTTATTGTTTGACTTGAATTTATTTTCTAAGGTTAGTTATAATTTTGTTCTTCAGTAAACCTGAGGTTACATTGAATAACAATTGGAATTTATTATGAAATGTAACTATGCTTATTGCTACATGCCCAGGTTGCCAATACTTTAAGCGACTAAATAGGAATAAAATGGTATATTTCCTACTTTTCGAGTATCAAAATATTCAACAAAAGCTAACATTGGATGATCCTACACCAATTACATTCATACACATACCCCATGTTTTAAACTTGCAAAAGTAACTATCATATTAATCTAATGACATGAGTTTTGTGTTAATAATTTATGGCCGTGATTTAAATATTGGACCATCCAATATTGGATGGAAGTATTACCCTAGAAAATAGTTACATATATCTAAATAGTACAATGATGATTTATTCTGTTCTGTTTAGCATGAATGTTCAATCTATACATGCGTATATCTAACTATTAATCGGATATCTAACTATTTTCGAAATAGCCTAACATTAAAGTCGCTGTAGTATAGTGGTTAGTATTCCCGCCTGTCACGCGGGTGACCCGGGTTCGATCCCCGGCAGCGGCGATATTTTTAGCTTTTTTTTATTTTTTGTGTATGAAACAGACTTGTAGTACAACTTCATGTATTCATGTCTTTTCCTACGGTTGCTTTTCATCCTTTTTGTTGATAAATTGTGCCAAGGGTTCTTATTGTCTTGTAAAAGGAAGGTAGAGAAAACTCTAACAATGATGAGTGACCAAAGATGTTAAAGCTTGAAGATGCTGTTATACATGTAATTATCAGATTCATATTCCAAAGTAGATATCTTATATGGATTTGGTGATGTGCATGTTACTCGTTTGATTATCACATCATCACATGGTGCAAAGTACTCTTTAACTACAGGAGTTGTTTGATTCTGTTAAGCTGTGATCTTTCTTTTAGTCTTTTTCCATTGTCTTCCACTCCCTTTTGCTCAGAATAGTTACGACACATAATGACTAATGAGGTGTGCTTTGTGACAGTTTTTGGTGAGCTACCAATGATGGTCCCTTTCAAAGATAATCTAATTCTATTCTGTTGAACAACTTTTGGTAGATAAGCAAGTATTCAATACAAATTTCAATTGTTCAAAAATTTACCATCAATTAAATGGAGAGAGCATTTGCTCCTACTTCCTATAAGAAATCAAAAGTTGTAGAGTCATTCTATACAGCCAGGATAGAAGCTTTCTCCGTAGCATAGAACTCATAGGGATTTTTACAAAGGTATTGTGTATTGCTAAACTCCTCATGGATCAAAAGTATATAGTTATGCTGTTTATAGAAAAGTTTAAACTATAAATGAAGGATGGTATCTCACGTGGGACCAGCTCGGTATTCGATTTGTACGTCCCAAGATCTTAAAAATTAACTACTACTAAATAACACAAAACCAAATTTGGGAATCTCGATATACCTAGATCGACGAAACTAGAGGCGCATCTAAGAGGGAGAAAAGGAATTGGGTTGAAAAAAGAGGGGCTAACACGAGGACTAGCAAAAATCTTTTGTTATATGCCTGTGAAAATTGTTTTTTCCGAATTAATTGCACTATAGATCCTTATAATAAGCAAATTTGCACTATATAAGCCTTGATATTTGTTTTGTTTCATTAGTTACACTATAAATACGTATATAATACAGTACAATATAACCTATATGAAAGATTCTGAAATTTGGGAAGGCATAAAGTAATACTATGATTTTTTAGGGGTCAATTTATCTTTATTTTGCAAAGTACAGGGGCCATCCCAACCCAGCTAATGTTTTTTTGGAAAGTAGTTATTTTCCTTTGCATGATTTTGGACTATAAATTCAACCATGTGATCATCGGTAAACACCCACATTTATGCCTTCGTTGTGTCTTTCTCTCCAATTATGGATAAGCTATTATATGGGCAAGAATATGAAAAAGATTGGAGAGTTAATCAGCACGATGAGCCACCATGATCTCTTGCCTCTCCGAAAGACAAGAGTTTGAGATTTCAATCCGCACGACCAGACTCGGAAATCTATTTGTAAACATCACATATACATCTGGAAGAAGCACAAAATATCTGAAAGCTAACTTGAAATTTTTCTATCACGATCTATAAGTAAAAGACATCCCATGAAATCCGTCACGATGAAACTAATACACCGAAGATGGAGAATCTGACAAAAGCCTACAATTATATGATGATCCCAGTCTAAACCTCCATAGAGTTTTCTCGGGTTATAAAAATACACTCGTCATAATACTAACTTGAGTGTCGCAATGTCATCAGAAACAAACTTCCCTATGGTCTTGACTTATTGTCAAGTGTCAGGTGTTCTCTACGACGTACATAGAAGTCTCCACGACAGATTCAGGCAATACAACACCAAAACTGTTTTCTATCTCAACATACTAGGTGACAGATTCAGTAAACTCTCAATTTCTATTCAATCAAATTTATTGATGAAATTTTTATACTCTATTAATAATATTAAACGAAGTTATGCATTTGATTGTTTTTTTATATAAATTATCATTATTATTGATTATATTCTAATTTAAGAGAATAATATAAAAATAATTACTAATTAGGTTCATAACCCAATAAACCATGCATTAAGAAGTTCAATCTAAAAGTTTGTATAGATAAAGTCCAACATATAAATTTTGTTCTATGATATGTCTAATATAGCTTTACAAAAGAAAATAATAAATTTTAATATGAAAAAACAAAAATACAACCGCCAACATTGAAAATTAAAAAAAAAAGTACAGGTTGAATCATAAAAACATAAAACCTAATCATTTCTTTACACTAACATTCGAACAATAAACAAAAAAAAATCTCTTCACTGACCTTTTCACCAAGTCGCTCTCTTGCACAAAAAACCTACCGTCAGTACCACTCTCCACCATCATCATCAACCACTGAAGATCCCAAATTAAATTAACAAATTAATTTTTATCATTGAAATTTTAAAAAATTAATTCAACTATTAACTAATCTCATTACTTTTACAATTTTTTAGAATTAACAGATTTAAGTATAATTACATTGGGTAGTTTATTATTATTTTATACAAATCCTACAATGGCCATTTTATGATAGTTGGAAGCCTTTTACCATATGGGAAGTGATGCGCTGAGAATAATGTATATGGGATCGGATGCCGAGTGAGTTTTGTGGGTCTTACCGGAATCAATTTGGTCGTATATTGCATTTTTTGGAATATTTTGCAGTAAATATTCATTTGACACAACCAGTGAAGATGTATTACAACCAGTTTGATAGATCCTTTGCCAACTGGGATGTAATGGGTTGGCTCTTCTGAACGACTGAACGAGGGTTAATGCTCGTCGAAGTCGTACTTCTTATCTTCTTCTCCGTCTTAACGAGCCGTATTTATTTACTAGGCTTGGTTAATGGGCTACCCGCTAATGCCAACTGGGCTCACTGGAATGGATTTTGCCATTTTTCATTCTACAGAATTTTTAATGGGTTTTTAGTGCAAGACATTGATAATGGTGGACGGTATTATATTCTGCAATGCATCTTTTGAAAATAATAAAATATCTCTTGATCAATGCTTGACATAAAATGGGTTGACACTTTTAGTTTATCACTTACGAGGGGTACGGACCATATATATTATGAAAATAAGCTCGACTTGTTGTAAAAAGTTATTTTAGCGGTAAACCTTTTAATTATTACCCATATAATATATAGTTAAAATATATTATGATTTCTGTAATATTATATTAGTTTTATATTAATTTTTAATAAATTCTAATTTTAAAACAATTATATTATTTGTAAATAATAAAAAGATGTCATGTTAAGAAATTGTTTAAATTATTTCTACATAAATAGAAAATATTTAGATGGTAAAAGAATATTAATAAGTTAATCTTCAAACTTTTATAGATTTTAAATCCTTTAAACTCAAATTTTATAATCCTGCCATTAGTTTTACTTTTGAAATGTAATTATACATTTCAAATAAACGAAATCTATTTTAAAAATCTTATAGTATTTACTTACTTTTTAAATAAATTACTTCTACTCATATAAAAGATCTAATTTAAAGTTAATTTCATGTTTTTTATCTAAGAGCCGTCTTTTCTGTCTTTCTCAAAACGATAGAAACTAAATCAAGAATAGAGTAATTAAGATATTCAAGTGTGATAAGAATAGAAGAGTTGTAAAACAAAGAAAGATTTTTCTATATAAATAGGTTAGGGGCAAATATAAGTAAATTAACATACAAGCTATAATAAAGTAATTGTCCAAAAAACTCCCCAAGACCCATCCTTTCCTGCCATAAAATAAATAAAATTTCAAATACAGTCATTAGGTCCAAACACAGGTGAAACCCATATCAACCAGATTATGAGGGTGTTTACAAACTAACATCAAAGTTTGTTGGGTTTACTGCGATTTTTTTTTTCTCTTCTTCCTTTTTTGTGTATGAAACAGACGCAGTAGAATCCCATGTATTCCCATTTTTTTCTGCAATTTCTTTTCATCCTTTTTGTTGTTGAATCGGGGTTCATATTGACTTGTAAAAGAAAGGTAGAGAAAACTCCAAGAATGATGAGTGACCAAAGATGTTAATGCTACAAGATGCTATCTTACATGCAATTATCACTTACATATTCCAAATTAGAGATATCTGTGCATGTTACTCGTTTGAATATCACATCACGTCATTACCATAAGGTGCAAAATACACTTAACCATGAGAGTTGATCGATTCTGTGATATGCCCCTGGATATTTTGTTACATGCCCCTGAAATTTGTTTTTTTTAAGTTAATTGCACTAAAGGTCCCTATATTAAGCAAAACTTGCACTATATAAGCCTAGATATTAATTTTGTTTCATTAAATACACTATAAATTCCTATATAATACAAACTAACCTATATGAAAAAGTCTAAAAATTTGGGGAAGCATAAAGTAATAAAAAAAATTTGGGGTCAAAAAAGAGTTTTGCAATGTAGGGGGCCATCCCAACCCGCTAATGTTTTTTGGTTAAAAGCAATTCAGGTATAATTTTCAGCTATAAATTCAACCAACCATTTAATCATCTGTAAACACCCACATTTTTGCCTTCTTTGTGTGACTGTTTTTCTCACTGATTATGAATAGCTATTATATGGGCAAGAATAAGAAAAAGATTGGAGAATAAATCTGCACGATGAGACATCATGATCTCTTGCCTTCCGGAAAGACAAGAGTTTGAGATTTCAATATGCACGACCATGCTCGGATAATCTCTTTGTAAACATTACATATACATCTGGAAAGGAAAAGAAGCATATAATATCTCAAAGCTAACTTGAAAATTTTCTATCATAATACAGAAGTAAAAAACATCCCATGAAATCCGATACTAAATTATTTGGCATTTTACAAAGAAGATATCTCAACATGTTGATAAGTTAACAGTATATAATAGATAAACTATGACCGTGATAAGGGTCCCAATAAATTAAACTACAGCCAGCTTCTAGACACGATTAGCTAAATCAGCAGCATCATCAGAAGGGTTGAGCTCATCTTAAGCCTCGATCCACGTAACCATAGCATTAGCGAGCTATTCAGGTGCACTGCTCAGCAGAGCAGGGTACACCACACAGCGCAATGCATCGCAAATGAGAGAGCAGATACACCTTAGATCTTAATTTTCAGATCCAAGAAATTGCCACGTAGGACATCATCGTTTGAACTTTCACTTATTATATATTTAAGGTCATTTTTGTGAAAAAATAGTCATTCCAGTTATCACTTTTAAGCTATCAAAGAAAAGTATCAAGGAGAGTTTAAGGCAATACAAAGCCAATTGTTAATCTTTTGGTTGTAAATTTAAACTATATATTTGTATCTACTCGTATAATTGTAAATATGTGGTTTCTCGTGTAGAGAAAATACGAGAAGTCTACGAGAGTTTCGAAAGGATTACAACGGATTTGTGATTTCACCTTCGATTGAATAGACATGGAGTTTAGTGGAAGGAATTTGCAAATCTTAAAGGTCTTAGGCAGTGGATTAAGTTTGTGGAAATCGAATCACTATAAATTGTATGTTTGCTTCTCTCCTTACAATTTTACTATCCACGTTATAAGTGTTTGTGAAACTATCTCTGTCTTAATAAAAAATCTAACTAATTTATTTATTTTGCTTAAATACCATAAATTAGTTAGTTTCATTTTTATTTGGTTAATATATATACTTAGTGAAATGAACTCCATGTAAGATAAACAATAAAAACATAAACAAATCAAAATAATTAGACTTTTGAGGAAGAAATAAAAAATTCATTCGTTTTTTTTAAGATAAACAAATCAAAATAAATTTTTTTTTGTTTTTTTGTTTTGTGTTTGGTACAAAAATCTTTCGTTAAGGGTATATTAGAAAATTCATTTCAATAAAAAAACTAACCAGACTTTTTGAGGTAGAAAAATAAAAATTAAACTCTTAGAAGAATTAATTTGAAAGTTGTGAACCTTTAGAGACAATATCCTAAAAATAATGAATATTTGAAACATAAAAATTCTTTAATGTACAATATAACAAATTCAAATGATTTTTTCTCTCCCTGTGCGTAATTGATTAGCTATAATGATGTGACGAGTATAACCGACTAAAATAAAGTCCATCGAAGATGAAATACCATTGTTGAGGGTAACTATAGGCTCTTGTAATTTGGTCAATAAAACTAATACACTCATGAATTGTCATCATAAACTCCAAAAAATAGAAAAGACAAAAACCCACAACAACATCATATGGTCTGATTATCCATAACTACCCTATGTGTACATCCAAAAAAGGTATATCCTAATCCCTCATTACTGCTCATAAATATAGCCTGGTCCTCAATAGCTCTACTCAGGTCATAAGCGTACCCTCGATCATAATGTTGAATTGAGCGTCGATGTGTCATTGGGAGAAAACGCCCTTGTGGTCCTCACTTAGTGCCTGACTTCAGGTGTTATCGATGACATACAAAGCAGTATGCACGACAGATCTAGGCAATACATAAGCCAAGCTATCTTCTACCTCGACACACTTGGTGACCATCCTAATAAGAGCTTTCCTGTAAATCTACATTGTAAATGTGCAAAAGAAAATTTGTTGGTGTAGTTTTTATACTGTACCAGTTGGCAATGTCTGTGGGAATCGAAGATTGAAACTCATGGAGAGACCATATAGTGTTAACAAGATCTATACGAAATTTGTCATGACAAATGGAAAACAAAGTCGTGAAGGACACTGCTTCAAACATTAGGGAGAAGAACTCCCTTCATAGCGGAAAATGAAAAACCACATGGAAATAATATGGTTATAGGCTAAATATCTTGCATAATCAGCCTCAAATGGAGGATCCACAAGATTATGTTGCTCAAGCACCAGCCGAAGAAGAATCAATCCCCCCGAGGGTTGCTCAATATCTTAAACAATTAGTGCAACAATCCATAAAACAACATAGACATGCATCAGTGCAACAACAAAGAGAACCTGCAAGGTGATTCCAAAGGACATGCCAAAAGTGTATATTAACAAGAACCAAGGAAACACAGAACTCCCTTAAACAAAGAAAAATGTGGGGAGCAGCAAAATGCGAGATATTACCGACTAAGAATAGAATTATGGATGAACCAAGAGAAATGCACCAGGCGGACCATATGTCATGACTTAACATGATGAATCATTTCTCTTGGGAGATACTAGACGTTCAAATGTATAAAACATCTATACCACCCACCGTGGTGGTATTCGATGGGACAACTGACCAAGACGCCCACATTTACATGTATCAAAGGCATATGGAGTTTATTGTGTAAACCAACGTAGAATATTGTCGAGCGTTTACCTTGCCCCTTGTTGGGAACACTCAGAAGTGGTTTGCAAGTTAAAACCACATTAGATTAATAATTTTATAAAATTGGTCAATGGGCTGCAACATGTGTTTACCAATAGGAAAACTAGACAGATAAACTCGCCGTTGTTGGACTTATTTCAGAAAGAAAGTAAAAGCCTTCAATCCTTTATGGATAGATTCACCGAGGTTGCATAAAAATTAGATGGATTAGATCAGTCTATTGTCTATCGTGCATTTTCTTGGTGACTATTCAATCAGGATTTCAAAATTCATCTAGCTTTAAAGCCCCAGTATACACTATGCGATACAATATTCAATTCAAGACCCTTTATTATGGCCGAATAAATTCAGAAATAGTCTAGAAGTTGTAAAGATAAATGAAAGGCAAGATAAGTCAACCGGTAATCTAGAAAAGCAAGACCGACACCAGCGAAACTGAGACGAATTCGGGTTTAAAGGTCTCGACAAGCCGAGTACAAGAGAAGATTCCGGAATATGGGATAATACCCCTACATGAATTCCTTTGCGAAATAAAAAAAGACCAAGATGTCTGATGGGCACCAAGAATGTATTCCAAACCCGGATTAAAAGATGTAATTCGATGTTGGCATTTTCACAAAGATCATCTCATAAAACAAATAAATGCAAATAATTAAAGAAAAAATCAAACGATAAGGGGATTGAGTTAAATACCGAATTCAGAAGAAGCCAACACCAAACCACTCGAAGGGGAATATGAAATAAAGAACCACCAACGAGCAAGGTCCCCCGAAAGACTGACCCCCTTCACCGAGACAACAAACATAGGAAAAGGGTATCAACCCCACGACCTCTCCCATCCGGCTGAGGATACGAGTTTGAGTTAAACACTATTGCAGGGGCCTCGAGGGCAACTGATTGAGGAACACGCGAAAGAAGCATATTTGAGAAATTCAAACCGTTGATGTCTCCCTATTTGTCATGAATTAATACTACTTGGAGACATCATTTTAGGCGTATTTATTATAGTATAGGTCGATTTTCTCATGATTTAGTACACTTTCCTATTTTTTTGTCTTGAATTGATTATTTATTATTTTTATAGCATATTGGGTTTAATTATTTATTTAGTGTGAAGCTTTAGAGATATATGCTAATTAATTAGAGTCCAAGTAAAAGTCTAAAAGTTAAGGGAAAGAGGATAAACATGGAAATTGAAGATAAGGAAAAAAAACTAAAAATATGGAAAAGGAAAAGCTACCATAAATCTGAATTCCAGCACCTACGACCACAAATCAGCTTATATCTCAAAATCGGTGAGAAATTTTGGAGAAACGGTCAATAGCAAAGTTAAAGATATTTCCAAGACAATGAATTTCGACTACTCATACGCGTCAAACGGATAAGTATTGAAACTGTTAGGACCAAAACAAAAACGGGGCTGATTCCATATTTTAGGGTTACGAATTTGAGTTGGGTTAGGAGTCCACTATTTACCTTCTCCTTCAAGAAAACGAATTAGGTCTTCCTATACCCTATAAATACAACCTCTTAATATTAGAAAATTATCCTTAGCTAAACCTTAAGCCAAGAAGAAGCTTACAACACAAGAAGAGAAGTCTGGAAGGAGTTGTGCATCAATCATGTCTTCTTCAACCATCAATTCTGTGATTCTTTTCTCTTCTTAGTATGAATTAAATAAATTTAGCTTGAGTTTTAGCATATATGTATGAACCCTAGTTTTGATTGACATCTATCTAATTTGGGAATTATATGTTTTATTTCTCTGTCTATGTGTTTGATTTATAATATGTTTTCTTTGCGGATTGCAAGCCGAATATGATTACCTTCATAGTAGTTAGATAAGTCATTAGCTAAGGCATATTTAATTACGGGAACAACACATAGCGTCTAGAACAAGGTTTAGACCTGACAAATCAACCTAACTAGATTGTCATTATGGTTTAGTGTATTCTATTTAATCAATTGCAAGGAAAAAGTTATTAGGTTCTTATTGACACAGGTAAACCCTAAAATTATCTACCTAGCGTAGTTGCAACCGAACATTGAAATACTACATGATTCACCCTTACATGTTTAGAACGGCAAAACTAGGGATTACTTGCTAATAACTCAGGCTAAACTATCATACTATTTTCTTATCTTTTATTTAATTTTCTGTCTTTTAATTTATTAGTTTAGTGTTATTATTAAAAACCAAATAGATATCTATCTAACTCTTCTTTCTACTTGCGTATTATCTGTTCTAACTCTCATATCTGTACTTGATAACTTGCATAAGTTCTCTCTAACTTTCGTGGTCTCTGAGAAATGAATCTTCTTATCATTAAAACTTGCATACGTCCTGTAATACTTGCAGAACCGTGCTCAGCCTAGGGTGTTTATCTGCACTTATTTATATCATTGTTTTATCACACCTTAGGCGACACCAATCGTCAATAATACGAGATCCATCAAATGGGAATTATATACAATTCACTGACAAAAAATTGAGCATGCTAGTCTTTCCCTATGATGATCCATTCGTAATCGCCATAGACATGGAGAACAATATAATACGTCGAGTGCTTGTCGATTATGACAGCTTGGGCGATATAATATATATAAGTGCATTCAGTCAGCTACAAATCGACCAAGGATCCATCAAGCCATAAAAAGACCCCGATCATGGGATTCACAGGACAGAGCTTCCAACCATCTAGCTATATTGAACTCCCAATGACTGACAGTTTGGAAGAGGTGTCAAATAATATCGCCGCCGTACGGTTTATGGTAACTAATTGTGAGTTTGTGTATCACACTATTCTTGGGCGAGCAACCCTTAAAAAGTTTCAATCTATTGTCTCGAATTATCATTTGACACTAAAATTCTTGGCCCAAAAGGCACGACAGCAATTCGAGGGTATCAACAACGCGCACATGAATGCAATTACAACTCTCTACAGGGACAAATGTAATGATGATCAAAGATTTTGATGAAGGAAGGACCGGGTAAAACACCAATATAATATTGACTTATATGATTAAGTACATTTTATTCAGCCTTTTAGGATCATGTACACAAACTCTATAAAAAATGATAAACTCCCAAGGTAATAAATGCTAAGTGTTTCGTATTCTGCGCGGAGGCACACAAGCTCTTCAAAAATGACAACCGATAATAATGGTGGAAGAGCCAATGATATATGGCCACATTTCATAAAAGAAATCAAGATAATCAATGAATACTAGAACACCCTTGTTATCATATGTATAATTCCTTTTGAACCCCAAAAGAGTTTACAACATATCTTAGCTAACATTATTTCCAGGTTAGATGTGCTTATACTTTACAAAAAAGTGCTTAACTAAGTAAATTAAGTTTGTCTAAATTACTTAAAAGACTGACTCTTGCGTCAACATATTAAGAAGCCATTCGAAAGACTAATCCTTGCATCGGCACGCTATGAAATCTTTTGAAAGACCGACTCTTGCTGGACACAACAAGAATTGCTCAAAATACCGACTCTTGCTCGACACATATAAAAGACTCCAAAGACAAACTCTCCCGTCGGCACATCACGGAGAACCGATTCTTGTTTCGACACACCCTTAATTCAATTGAAAACTGATCTTGTGCCGACACAATACAAATCACTTAAAAGAAAGACTCTTATGATATCTCCACATGAATTACTCAAAAGACCGGATCTTGCATCAAGACCTCGTGAAAATTCAAATGAATTTTTTTATCGCGCTGAGGCAACCCTGATCATGCAAATTTGAGGGGGATATTGATAAGTTATAATGAAGTTTTGAGTATCATTAGACAAAACAAAGCCCGCTGAGGGTAAAATACTGTCGAACAAGGGTAAAAATATAGGCTCTCGTAATTTGGCCCATGACACTAATAGACTCACGACTAATGACCAAACATATTGTCATCATAAACCCAAAAAGGGGGGATCGACAAAAGCCTACAATTGCATCATGAGACATGATATAAACACCACAAACGTATATCCCAAAAAGGTATATACTACTTGTTCTTAACTGTTCAAAAAATACAGTTTAAACCTCCATAGCTCTCTCTTGGGTCATAATACTGCCTTGAGCGTTAGAGTGTTATCGGGAGCGAACCACCATGTGGTCATGACTTAGTCTCTGGTTCCAGGTGCTATCCACGACATATATAGAAATCTCCATCGCATATCCAGACAATACTTCGCCAAGCCATTTTTTGTCTCAGCGTACTCGGTGTCTAACCTAGTAAGTTCTCTAGTAAATTTACTTTGATCCTACACAAACAAATTTTATTGGTGGAGTTTTTATACTCTATCAATAATATTAAAAAAAATTATGCATTTTATGTTTTTCCATATAAATTATAACTATTATTTATTTAAGCACTAAGTTATAATATACCGTGATATTCTCAAATATTACTTTAATTTCATAATATTTTTTATGAGTTCTAACTTCGGGACAATTATAATTATTTTTAAAAATTAGAACAAGATGTCATCTTAAGAAATTGTTTATTGATATTTCAGTTAAAGTAAAAAATATTTAGGTAATAACAAAAATATTAATTGATTAATCTTCAAACTTTCATAGATATCAAACCCTTTTAGCTTAAATTTCGTAGTCTTGCCAATTATTCCATTTCTTAAATGTAAAATCACATCTCAATATAAATGAAATATATTTCAAAACTCTTGTAATATATTGTTAATTTTAACATAAATTATTTCTACTTATATAAGAAACCCAAATTAATTTGTCTTCATGCTTTCAATTTACAAGCTCGTCCTTTCTTTTAAGGATATAACCTAAACCAATAATAGAATGTTATATGTTTGTTAAATCGAGTGTGATGAGAATGCAAGACTTGCAAAAACATAGCTCAGGATGAACGCGTAGTAGTTCAAATGCAAATATAAGTTAAAAACCACAAGATGCGATTATAAGTATGGGTTGAATTCAAAGGACTATCCAACCTCAATGGGATAAAAATATAAAAGTGACTTTCATAATCTGGTGATAGGTTAATATTTATGGTAATATAGGTTTATTTTAATAAAATTTACATTCGATTAAAAAACACCTATATATTTAAGGGTCTAGGAAAACATCTTAAAAAAAATTAGGGTTCAATCCCATAATTATTTTTTTATATAAAATATTATTATAAATTTTTACTGTATATTCTTAACACAATTATCTATCAAGTTATTTTATGTGATTTTATTATTATATGTATTTTGATGTTTTGACCAAAAAAAAAATCTATTTCGATGTTTTAATAATTCATTTCACTTTCTTTTATCAATTTATTAGTTAGATGTAAAGTTGGTTAGAAAAATTAAAATCTTTAATTGTTTAGGTTTTTAAATTAAATTTTTAAATTTAATGGGGCTGGAAAGTTGTTTGACAGTGCCATTTGTTCGCTACTATCATTCGTATTTTTAGTGACAAGCTCTTTAACGACTGACGCTGATAGCCACTTGAAAATCATCATTAGCTATCACGACTAGTCGTTAGTTTTGTTAAACAAAAAAAATTAAAGGCTATTTTATCGAATATGTACCTAACACCTAGCGACCACCAGGTGGTAGCTAAGGGTCTCGAACCTTTATCGTCCATTTCAGTGGGCGCTAAAATCCTCATTCAAAAAAATTTAGTGATTTGACTTTGCCCAAATTTTTGACAATGTCCTCTACCTTCCATTTATTTAATCTCTAACGTTAGTGTATATGTAAGGATTAGGAGAGAGATGGATTAAAAGGATAAAAAATACGTTGGTTCGAAACCCATCATTTGAAGTGTTGAGTATTTATCGAAAGGTAAATTCATGTGCTTATTGGTTAGTTAATTAAGATGGGGTTTCTCACCAAATTGGAGTCATGTGTTATGTTTATGCAGAAGTACTTGGGGAACTGTGGTGTTTCTTATCGCGAGACATTTGTTGCTAAAAATACCACTAGTCACTTATAGTGCTCCTTTACGGGAGCGCCTATCTTTTAAATTTTACGGTTCTAGTATCTCTTATATGAAAATGTGAAAAATAGAATAGAGTAGGGTAAGAATTAAATGATGGGAAAGCTCTAGAATAAAGAATTTATGAGGTAGAAAATGTATCATATGATCCATAGAGTGGCGAGGTTAGGAATTCACAAGTCCATGGGTAAGACAAAGGCTGCAAATGAACCGATACTCTCGTCAAGGGTTCGAGTTTGAGTTTGCTAAAAAGTTTGTTTGAGTTCGGCTCGTTAGTTAAACAAACCAAGCTTAAGCTTTAAATTCAGGCTCGTTTACTAAACGAGACAAACTCAAACTTGTATAAACCCGACTCGTTAAGCTCGTGAATAGTTGATAAGAGTTCATTAAGAGCTCGTTAATAGGTTTGGTAGATATATTCAATTAAACATTATATCTAGTTAAGTATATTTTATTCTTCAAGTCAAATTATGTAATGTGTTGTATATTAGTTTTACTTAACTTCATTTTAAATCACAAAAAATCCCAAATATATATATATATCATAGAAAACTAAGCGAGACTTAAATGAGTCTTAAATGAACCAATCCAAGCCTAACTCAAGCTTGGGAAAAATAAGATTGCTAAGGGTTTGTTTGAGTTCGGCTCGTTAGTTAACGAACCAAGCTCAACAAAACTAAAGTTTGGCTTGGCTCGGTTCGTTTCAAACTCAAACCTAGCTCAAGCTCACTAGAATATTAGCAAACAAACTCAAGAAAGCTAAAGTTCAGTTCGGCTCGGTTCGCTTGCAGCCCTAGGTAAGACTACTGTTACATGGTCGACGGGACACCAAAACTTGAATATGCATATTCAAGCGATTTTTTTTTTTTGAATACATGAGAGAGCCACTTTGGACTCGGTGAGATTCGATCCCAGGACCTCATGGTCTCTGCGGAGTAACCTAACCACTAGGCCAACTATCGAAGCGATTCAATAGGATAAAAAAGTCTATTTGCTACTTTTCTCGAGTACCAAAAATTCAACTTCTGTAGAAGAAAAAAGAGAACCAGAAATCTAACTAAAATTAATATACAATCATCAAAAACATTTAATTTTTCGACAAGAATATATTTTATTTTGTTTAATTTGGATATCCAAGAATACTTGATGGTCTAATATTGCCATAAAATAGGTGCTTATAAAATGAGGAATCTATAAATTAGAGCTTAAATCTCACCTAAATTATATTTTATTTTAAAGTTTAGTTAGAAAAATCTACTATATAAGATCTATTTTCATTTTCTGGTTGCATTTTTTTCAATTTTACCTTTGTTTTCTTTTTAGTAATTTGTTTTTTTTTTTCTTTTTGTTTTTTCCATTAGGCTGATGGATCCGTACCCCATGGGTACGGATCTATGTTAGGTTTTACGTTTTTTAAGTTATCTGAAATTATTTTTTACATGATTGCATTTAGAGTTGTCCATGTCCTAACCGGATTTTGTCCATGTGATTTTCCAAGTACCCGAGGGGCTGTACCCAAGTCTCGTTTTTTGTATATTTACATGTCCAATGTGTCGAATGTGTCTAATGTTATACCCTAGGGGCTGTACCCTAGGGATTGTACCCATGTGAAGTGTTTGAATAATTTTTTTAAAAATAATTTTTTAATACAGATTCGTCAAACTTTTAAAATTTTCACATTATAAAAACAAGACCTTACTCTATTTTTACGTATAAGGGTTTAATTTTTAAAAAATTAAACAAAAAATTCTAAACCCAAGGGTCTAGTCCCAAGGATTTTTTTTTTAAAACAAGCTAGACCCTAATGAGCTCGTCCCAAATAAGACATTGAAAAATAAAACAAAAAATAGCAATGAAAGGGAACAAAAAATAGCAATGGGCTGGGCCCTGACAAAAAAAAGAATAGAAAGTTAGGTTTTAAAAACAATGAAATGGGCTAGACCTAAACAGGTGTTACCCACGTCGGTGGAAAAGAAAAACTTCACGATGGCTGAACAGGTCTGAGATGGCTGGACCAGCGTGGCTAAGGCCTTGCTTTCCTGCCAACACGTTTTAAAAAACAAAACCGGATCTCGCTTGATGAAGGGAGGCGCTGATGGAGGCGGTTTTCTTGCGTTGGAGGAGATGGTGATGGTGGAAAACGAAGGTGATGGTGGTGATGTTGCAGAGGAGCGGCGGGTTGTGGTCGTCTTCTTCTCCAGCGAATGGCTCCGGCGCCGCAAATGTCTTCGTGCGCAACATGGTTCCGGCGGCTGTAGATCTGAGCGAATGGTGACGCTGTAGATTTGAGATGCGCAGTGATGGCGATGGGAAGATGGTGAGGCAGTTATGGATTAGCAGGACGACATTCTTCTCCACGAGCGGCGACGCTCATGGTGGTGGAGGATCTAGTGAGCAGCGGTCTTTTGTGCAGTTCGCGGTGGTGGTGCAGAAGGCCATATCTATGTGAAAAGGTCGGCGAAAAGGTAAAAAGGTGAGACCTGGGGGGGGCGATTGGTGGTAGAGAAGGTCTACGATTGGTGGTGGGATTTGTGGCGTGAAGATGGTGACGGTGGTGGCGGATGCACAGAGAGATGGTGCGTTGAGGAGAGAGGGAGAGTACATAGAGAGAAAGGTAAAAATGAGTTCGGTGTATGGGGTTTTTGTTTTGTTTTTAAGTTATTTACTGTAGGAAGGGGTGTTTTGGATTTTTTATCTTAGGTTGTAATGGGAGTTTAGGGTTGGGATTTTATTTGTTAAGCCTCGTATTGTTGGGGTTTAATAAATAATTCCCTCTTATAAAATAGACTTATCCTCTCGGCCTTAAATTCGTAGTTTAAACCTTCTCAGAACTAGAAATTATCTAAAAAGAAAAATCCGGTCATTTGGAATCTCGCTAATTGTTTTATCTTTTTGCTCTCGGAGAGCCATCCTGTCCTACCCTGCCATAAAGTGCATAAAATTTCAAATACAGTCATTAGGTTTGTACCCGAGATGAGACCCATATCAACTGGATTATGAGGGTGTTCACAAACTAACATCAAAGTTTGTAGTATAGTGGTAAGTGATCATGCCTGTCACACGCTGACCTAGGCTTAATACTTGATAACTGTGATACTTTTTTTTCTTTTTCTTTTTTATGTATGAAACAGACGTGCAGTACAATACCAATTATTCCTGTCTTTTTCTGCGGTTTCTTTTCTCCTTTTTGTTGTCAAATTGGGTCAAGGGTTCTTATTGTCTTGTAAAAGAAAGGTAGATTAAACTCTAAGAATGATTTTGATTTTTAAGAGACCAAAACTGTTTAAAAAGCTTCAAGATGCTGTCTTCCATGTAAATATCACTTTCAAATTCTAAAGTAGATTCAAAATAACATGCCTACAACGTTTGATTTCCAAAGCTCAAGGTTACTGCAAAAGCTTTCTTAACCACCAGATTGACACGTAACACTGAATCTCTACGAACGAACTTGACTTATCATTAAAACTTGCAAACGATCTGTGATACTTGTAGTGAGTTCCGTGGTATTCAATGGTGTGTGATCTTTATTATTATCTTTATTTATCTATTATTTTATCACACCTTTGCCCCCACCAGGAATTTTTCGGTGGAAAAATTTAGTGAGATTGAAGTAATTCAAGGGTATTATTGTCTATTATGTCATTTATATTAGACATGACTTTTAAGGTCAATATCAACATCTCCTAGGGTGGTATTGGTAATTACCCCCATGTAACAATTTAACAAGTTCAAATGATTTTCTCTCTCTTTATGCGTAATTGATAAGCTATAATGTTGTGTCGAGTATAATCGACTAAAATAAAGTCCATCGAGGATAAAATACCATTGTTGAGGATAAATATAGGCTCTTATAATTTGGTCGATAAAACTAATACACTCACGACTGATGACCGGACATATTGTCATCATAAACTCCAATAAAGAGGAAAGCCCACAACAACAACATATGGCCTGATTATCCATAAATATCCTAGGCGTACATCCAAAAAAGGTATCTACTAATCCCTCAATACTGTTCATAAATATAGCATAATCCTCCATATCTCTGCTCAGGTTATAAGAATACCCTCGATCATAATACTGAATTGAGCATCGAAGTGTCATTGGAGTAAACGCCCTTGTGGTCCTCACTTAGTGTCTGACTTCAGGTGTTAGCTATGACATACAATGCAGTATGCACGGTAGATCTAGGCATTACATAATCCAATCTATCTTCTACCTCGACACACTCGGTGACCATCCTAGTAAGAGCTCTCCCATAAATCTACATTGTAAATGTGCAAAAGAAAATTTGTTGGTGGAGTTTTTATACTGTACCAGTTGGCAACGTCTGTGGGAATCGAAGGTTGAAACTCATGGAGAGACCGTATAGTGTTAACAAGATCTATACGAAATTTGTCATGACAAATGGAAAACAAAGTTTTGAAAGACATTGCTTCAAACATTACAGGTAAGACTCCCTTCATAGCGGAAAATGAAGAACCACAAGGAAATAATATGGTTCCTCGGCCAAATATCTTGCATAATCAGCCTCCAATGGAAGAGCCACAAGATTATGTTGCTCAAGCACCAGCCAAAGAAGAATCACTCACCTCGAGGGTGGCTCAATATCTTAAACAATTAGTGCAACAATCCATGAATCAGCATAGACATGCGTCGGTGCAACAACAAAGAGAACCTACGGGGTGATTCCAAAGGACATGCCAAAAGTGTATATTAACAAGAACTAAGGAAACACATAACTCCTTTAAATAAATAAAAATGCGGGGAGCAGCAAAATGCGAGATTATACCGACAAAGAATAGAATTATGGATGAACCAAAAGAAATGCACCAGGCGAACCACATGTCAAGACTTAACTGGATGAATCATTTCTCTTGGGAGATACTAGACGCTCCAATGTCTAGAAAATCTATACCACCCACCGTGGTGGTATTTGATGGGACAACTGACCTAGACGCCCACATTGACATGTATCAAAGGCATATTGAGTTTATTGTGTAAACCAACGTAGATTATTGTCGAGAGTTTACCTTGCCCCTTGTTTGGAACACTCAAAAGTGGTTTGCAGGTTAGAACCACATTAGATTAATAATTTTACAAAATTGGCCAGTGGGCCGCAACGTAGGTTCACCAATAGGAAAACTAGACAGATAAACTCGCCATTGTTGGACTTATTTCAGAAAGAAAGTTAAAGCCTTTAATACTTTATGGATAGATTCACCGAGGTTGCATACAACTTAGATGGATTAGATCAGTCTATTGTGTATCACGCTTTTTCTTGGTGACTATTCAATCAGGATTTCAAAATTCATCTAGCTTCAAAGCCCCGGTATACACTATGCGATACAATCTTCGATTCAAGACCCTTTATTATGGCCCGAAGAAATTCATAAATAGCCTTGAAGTTGTAAAGATAAATAAAAGGCAAGATAAGTGAACCGGTAATCGAGAAAAGCAAGACCGACACAAGCAACATTGAGACAAATTTGGGTTTAAATGTCTCGACAAGCCGAGTACAAGAGAAGAACCCAGAATATGGGACAATACCCCACATAAATTTCTTTTCCAAATAAAAAAAACCAAGATGTCTAATGGGCACCAATAATGTATTCCAAACCTGAATTAAAAGATGTAACTTGATGTTGGCACTTTCACAAAGATCGTGTCATAAAACAAATGAATGCAAATAATTGAAGAAAAAATGAAACAATAAGGGGATTAGGTTAACTACCAAATTTAGAAGAAGCCAACACCAAACCACTCAAAGAGGAATATGAACCAAAGAACCACCAGCGAGCAAGGTCCCCCGAATTGATGATCCCCCTTCACCGAGACAACAAACCTAGGAAGAAGGTATCAAACCCACGACCTCACCCATCCGGCTGAGGATACAAATTTGAGTTAAACACTATTGCAAGGAGGCCTTGAGGGTCACTGATCGAGGGACAAGCGAAAGAATCACATTTGAGAAATTCAATCCTGTCAACAATACAATACCCATCAAATGGGAATTATATACAATTCACTGACAAAAACTTGAGCATGCTAGTCATTCCCCACGATGATCCATGCGTAATCGCCATAGACATGGAGAACAATATAATACACCGAGTGCTTGTCGATTATGACATCTTGGGCGATATAATATATATATATATATATATATATATATATATATATATAAGTGCATTCAATCAGCTACAGATCGACCAAGGATCCATCAAGCCATAAAAAGATCTCGATCATGGGATTCATGGGACAGAGCTTCCAACCACCTGGCTATATTGAACTCCCAATGATTGACAGTTTGGAAGAGGTGTCAAAAAATATCGTTGTATGGTTTATGGTAACTAATTGTGAGTCTGCGTATCACACTATCCTTGGGCGAGCAACCCTTAACAAGTTTCAATCTATTGTTTCGAATTATCATTTGACACTAAAATTCTTGGCCCAAAAGGCACGACATCAATTCTAGGGGATCAACAACGCGCAGATGAATGCAATTACAGCTCCCTATAGGGACAAATGTAATGATGATCAAATATTTTGATGAAGGATGGACCAGTTAAAACACCAATATAATATTGAATTATATGATTAAGTATATTTTATCAGCCTTTTAGGACCATGTACACAAACTCTGTAAAAATGATAAACTCCCAAGGCAATAAATGCTAAGTGTTTCGTATTCTGCGCGGAGGCACAAGCTCTTCAAAATTGACAAACGATAATAATGGTGGAAGAGCCAATGATATATGGCCACATTTCATAAAAGAAATCAAGATAATCAATGAAAACTAGAACACCCTTGTTATCATCGGTATAATTCCTTTTGAACCCCAAAAGAGTTTTCAACATATCTTAGCTAACATTATTTCCAGGTTAACTCTGCTTATACTTTACAAAAAAGTACTTGACTAAGTAAATTAATTTTGTCTGGATTACTCTAAAGACCGACTCTTGCTTCAACATATTACGAAGCCATTCGAAAGACTGACCCTTGCATCGGCACATTATGAAATCTTTTGAAAGACCAACTCTTGATCGACACGACAATAATTGCTCAAAATACCGACTCTTGCTTGACACGTTTAAAACACTCCAAAGACAAACTCTCCGGTCGGCACATCACGGAGAACCGATTCTTGTGTCAACACACCTTTAATTCAATTGAAAACCGATCTTGCGCCGACACAATACGAATCACTCAAAAGAAAGACTCTTATGATGTCTCCACATGAAATACTCGAAAGACCAGATCTTGTATCAACACCTCGTGAAAATTCAAATGAATTTTTTGATCGCACTGAGGCAACCGTGATCATGCAAATTCAAGGGGGTATTGATAAGTTATAATGAATTTTTGAGTATCATTAGACAAAATAAAGCCCGCCGAGGGTAAAATATTGTCGAACAAGGGTAAAAATATAGGCTCTCGTAATTTGGCCCATGACACTTATAGACTCACGAATATTGACCAAACATATTGTCATCATAAACCAAAAAGGGGGGAATCGACAAAAGCCTACAATTGCATCATGGGCCATGATATAAACACCACACACGTATATCCCAAAAATGTATATACTACTTGTTCTTAACTGTTCAAAAAATACAGTTTAAACCTCCATAGCTCTCTCTTGGGTCATAAGAATACGCTTGGTCATAATACTGCCTTGAGCGTTAGAGTGTTATCGGGAGCGAACCACCATGTGATCCTGACTTAGTCTCTAGTTTCATGTGTTATCTACGACATACATAGAAGTCTCCATGACATATCCAGACAATACATCGGCCAAGCCATTTTTTGACTCAGCATACTCAGTGTCTGTCCTAGTAAGTTCTCTAGTAGATTTACTTTGATCCTACACAAACAAATTTTATTGGTGGAGTTTTTATACTCTATCAATAATATTAAACAAATTATGCATTTTATGTTTTTTTTCCATACAAATTATAACTATTGCTGATTTAAACACTAATTTAAGAGAATCATATATAGTCAAAATATATCGTGATATTCTCTAATATTACTTTAATTTCATATAATTTTTTTTGAGTTCTAACTTCGGGACAATTATAATTATTTTTTAAAATTAGAACAAGATGTCATCTTAAGAAATTGTTTATTGATATTCCAATATAAGTAAAAAATATTTAGGTGATAACGAAAAAATTAATTGATTAATCTTCAAACTGTCATAGATATCAAACACTTTTAGCTTACATTATGTAGTCTTCCCAATTATTCCATTTTTTTAATGTAATATCACATCTCAATATAAATGATATTAATTTCAAAACTCTTGTAATATATTGTTAACTTTAACATAAATTATTTCTACTTATATAAGGCTAAGTCCAATGGACTTCCAATTCTAGCTAAAAGCTAGAATTGGGAGTTGAATATACTAAATATTCACTCAAAGAGCCTCTCTATTGTGAAGAACTCAATTATTGAGTTCCCAATTTTTAGAGTTTCCTAGCCACATCTATTGAGTCCCAATCCATTTTAGCTACAATTTTTTTATTTTATTTAAAATATATTATATCTATATTTTGTCTATATTTAATTTTTAAATAGAATAACAAAATACTAATTTATTATCAACACTATATACATTTATTTCATAACTTACTAATATAATTTTATCATAAAAATAATAATAATTAAAAATTTAAATAATAATAATAATTTAAATATTATAATTTCATTATTAATTTTGATTATAATTGTAATGAATTAAAAATTGAATATATAAATAACATAAATAAATAAAATATTATCAAATTAGTTGAAATAAGAAATTAATTAGAATAAAATGTGAATAAGAATCCTGAAAATTTGGGAGTTGTTGGAGCCTAACTGTTTTTTGGAGTTGATGTATAAGAAAGAATGAGTGTTTAACTCCCAATTATAGCTAAAAAAAATTAGGAGTTGTTGGACTTAGCCTTAAGGAACCCAAATTAATTTGTCTTCATGCTTTCGATTTACAAGCTCGTCCTTTGTCTTCATGCTTTCGGTTTACAAGCTCGTCCTTGCTTATAAGGATATAACCTAAACCAATAATAGAATGTTATATGTTTGTTAAAGCGTGTGTGGTGAAAATGCAAGACTTGCAAAAATACAGCTTAGGTTTTAAGTCTTAGTAATTCAAGTGCAAATATAAGTTAAAAACCACAAGATATGATTGTGAGCATGGGTTGAATTTAAGGGACTATCCAACCTCAATGGGCTAAAAATAGAAAAGTGACTTTCATAATCTGGTGATAGGTTAATATTTTATGGTCATATTGGTTTATTTTAATAAAATTTACATTCGATTAAAAAACACTTATATATTTAAGGGTTTAGGAAAACATCTTAAAAAAAATTTAGGGTTCAATTCCATATTATTCCCATAATTATTATTTTTATATAAAAATATTATATAAATTTTTACCATATATTCTTAACACAATCATCTATCAACTTATTTTATGTGATTTTATTATTATATGTATTTTGATATTTTGACAAAAAAAAATGTATTTCGATGTTTTAATAATTCGTTTCATTTTCTTTTATTAATTTATTAATTAGATGTAAAGTTGGTTAGAAAAATTAAAATCTTTAATGTTTAGGTTTTTAAATTAAAATTTTAAATTTAATGGGGCTGAAAAGTTGTTTATACGTGTCATTTGTTTGCTACTAGCATTCGTATTTTTAATGGCAAGCTCTTTAACACCTGGCGCTAATAGCCACTAGAAAATCATCATTAGATATCACGAGTAATCGTTAGTTTTGTTAAACAAAAAAAAAGTAAAGACTATTTTACCGAATATGTAACTAACACTTAGCGACCACCAGATGGTAGCTAAAGGTCTTGAACTTTTATCGTCCATTTCAGTCGGTGCTAAAATCCCCGTTAAATTTTTCTTAGTGGTTCGACTTTGCCTGCCCAATTTTTGACAATGTCCTCTACCTTTCATTTATTTAATCTCTAACGTTAGTGTACATGTAAGGATCAGGAGAGAGATGGATTAAAAGGATAAAGAACACGTTGGTTCGAAACCCATCATTTGAAGTGTTGAGTATTTATCGAAAGGTAAATTCTTGTGCTTATTGGTTACTCCCTCCATTTCTAAAAGGTTGTCACTTATACTTAAAATAGTTGTTCCAAAAAAGTTGTCACTTTAGAAAAAATTAAGACATTTTTTATACCACTATTACCCTTATTTAAATATCATAATTTAGGTTTCCAATAAACATTCAAATATCAATACACTTAAAGTGTATTTTAGTAATCAAATAAATAATAAATGACATTTCTTAATTTGTGTGCAAAACAATTGTGACAACCTTTTAGGAACGGAAGGAATAGTTAATTAAGGAGGATATCCTTCCATCTAATATTGGATGAACCTACACCAATTATATTAATGCACATACCCCATGTTTTAAACTTACAAAAGTAACTAACTATTAATCTAATGCCATGTGTTTTGTTATAATAATCAATAGATGTGATGTGAATATCAAACCAACCAATATTAGATGGAAGTCTTACCCTAGTTAAGGTACTTGAGGAATTGGGGTGTTTCTTATCGCGAGACATTTGTTGCTAGAAATATCACTAGTCACTTATATTGCTCCTTTACGGGAGCGCCTATCTTTTAAATTTTACGGTTCTAGTATCTCTTATATGAAATTGTGAAAAATAGAATAGAGTAGGGTGAGAATAAAATGATGGGAAAGCTTTAGAATGAAGAATTTATGAGGTAGAAAATGTATCATATGATCCATAGGGTGACAAGGTTAGGAATTCACAAGTCCATGGTAAGACTACTGCTACATGGTCGACGGAACACCGAAACTTGAATATGCATATTCAAGTGATTCAATAGGATAAAATAGTCTATTTTCTATTTTTTCTCGAGTACCAAAAATTCAACTTTTGAAAAAGAAAAAAAAGAATAAAAATCAACTAAAATTAATAGACAATCATTAGAAACATTCAATTTTTCAACAAAATGATGCCTCCATTTCATAAAAATAGTCATAGGGTCTATTTGTATTTAGAAGGGAAAAAAATAACAAATGAAAAGAAAAGATAAATTATAAAAGAAAAGAAAAGAATCGAATTTTTTGGTTAGATTAGAAATTTTTATAAAAGAAGATTTCATAAATGATTTTAGATATATTTTGTTTGTATTGAAAAAAAAATACAAAAGAAAAGGAAAAAAATATTAATTTTGGCCTATAATCATTAATAAAATTCCTTTCTTCCTATTTGACTCCAATTTAGAGTGATAATAAAAATGGACATAGAAGTGATTTTTGGAATGATTCCTTTTTTTTTTCTTTCATAAAATTTTCTAATACAAACAATATAAAAAATAAAAAATCATTTATATTATTTTCTTTTCTTTCTGTTTCTCTCAATCCAAACAAACCCTTAGAGGTTTCCATACTTATTAAGAACCCTAAAAAATTGGAAAAGTATTAGTTTAAAATGATAAAACATATCCCTAATTATCAAAGAGAAAAAACTGAATATTTAGTTAATAAAAAAATTTAGAAAAAAAGGTAGAACGGGAAAAAGATATCATTTATTATGTGTTGGAACTCTAAATGTGACAAATATTATAGAATAATTTTTTTTTAGTTAAAGAGACTATTATTATGGAATAAAGATAGTATATTCTATTTTATTTGATTCTAATAGCCAAGAATACTTGATAATCTAATCTTTCCATAAAACAGGTGTGGATGTGTATGGGAGGAATTAGTGAAAAAATCCTTGTAAAATAGACTTATGCTCTCCGGCCTAAAATTCGTCCTTTAAGCCTTGTCATAGAAGTTATCTAAAAATAATCCTTATTCCGAATTTCGCTAATTCTTTTTTGAGTAATAATATATACCACTCAAAATCATACCATTCAAATATACCACCTATGACGTGACTTGAATTGATTTGTTATAAATCGTTAATCTATTTATTTTATCAATTTGATTAACGATTTGTTACCAACCAATTCACGCCATGTCAATGGTGGTATTTAGATGATATAATTTTGGGTGGTATATATCATTACTCTTGTTTTATCTTTTCGCTCCAAGAGAGCTATCCTCTCCTGGCATGCCATAAAGTGCATAAAATTTCAAATACAGTCATTAGGTTCGTACCCGAGATGAGACGTGTTCACAAACTAACATCAAAGTTTGTAGTATAGTGGTAAGTGATCATGCCTGTCAACTTAGTTTGTAATGAAAGAGAAAAATATGAGGTAAACAAAATACCTTTAATTAGCATAGATAGAGAAGATAAAATAATTTGGCCATTGACAAAAGACAGTGAGTACAAGACAAAGTCGGGATATCATGTAATGATGAATAAAGAAATAAGTAAGGAGGCACAACCGTCAAATAAAGTGGAAGAGGAAGGTAATACATCGCTATGGTCAATGGTCTGGTCTTCTAATGTTCCGACGAGAATGAGGAACTTTGTTTGAAAAATTTGTAATAATGCGCTGCCTACGAAGAAAAATTTAAAGAGAAGGAAATGCACTAGATCAACAGATTGTGAATGGTGTGAAAAAGAAGAAGAAACGATAGAACACTTATTTATCCAATGCCCGTTCAGCGCCGCAGTTTGGGCTCAATCTCCGCTTCAAATAAAGGTGAATAAGGAGGAGAACATTGAGTTTAGAGATTGGTTTATGAATATCATAAAAAGTTACTCTGAAAATGAGTGGGACAAGAAGTGGTTGATAAGTAATATGATTGCGATACTATGGAACTTATGGAAAGTTAGAATGAAAGGTTTTTTTGAAAAGAGGGAATGGAATATTTCAAATATTATCAATAATTCAATAATAATTATCGATAGACTCTATAAAACAAAGCAAGATCATAGGGATAACTGTGTAGTCCAGAGAGATAACCAATCCAAGAATAATGAAGAAGAAGATATCATAACGGATTCAGCGGACATTGTATGGCACAACGACACTTCTTTTGTTAGTAAAAATGAGATAAGTGGTATAGCATCAATAGTAATAGATAAGGAGGGGCAGATCGTTAAGAAGCACTGTAGAAGGGGCTTTTTTAGAAGTGCTAAAGAAGGAGAAATTTAGGTTGTCCTACAAGCTATGAAAGCATCGGAATCATTAAATTGTAAAAGGGCTTCTTTCTACACAGATAACCTTGAAATCGTTCAAGGAATTAACAGCAAGCAAGGAATCGATTGGAAAATCCGACCTTTGATCGAAATAATTTGGAAATGGATCGTGAGATATCCGGAATGGAAAGTTTGTCATATTAAAAGAGATATTAATGCTATAGCCGACTTAGCAGCGAAATACACTAGGAAAATCGGAGAAATAGACAATTGGAATTCTATTACTATTTTCGATAGTATTGAGTTTCTTAACCAAACTTTGAAGCATTGTAATAATTAGTATTTGTGTTTTCAATGACAAAAAAAAAATCATGCCTGTCACGCGCTGACCTAGGCTTAATACCTGATAACTGCGATACTTTCTTTTCTTTTTCTTTTTTATGTATGAAACAGACGTTCAGTACAATACCAATTATTTTTGTCTTTTTCTGCGGTTTCTTTTCTCTTTTTTGTTAAATTAGGTCAAGGGTTTTTATTGTCGTGTAAAAGAAAGGTAAATTAAACTCTAAGAATGATTTTGATTTTTAAGAGACCAAAACTGTAAAAAAAGCTTCAAGATGCTGTCTTCCATGTAAATATCACTTTCAAATTCTAAAGTAGATTCAAAATAACATGCCTACAACGTTTGGATCCCAAAACTCAAGGTTACTGAGAAAGCTTTCTTAACCACCAGATTGACACGTAACATTGAGCATATCATAATTGAATGGCTAAGAGTTGATCGCTTTTGTGAAGTTGTAATCTCTTGTCTTATATTGTCTTCAGCTCCCATTTGTCACTGAATAACAATTGAATAAAATTGGAATTTATTATGGAATATAACTACGCTTGTTGAAATTTTCAAGCTATAAAAGCAAGTGTTGGGGAGCCAATTGCTACATGGCCTGGTTGCCAATACTTGCATCTGCATATTGAAGCGACTCAATAGGATAGAATGGTCTATTTCTTACTTTTCGAGTATAAAACATTCAACTATAACTTTGTAGCATCTGCATGATTATAATATTCTGTTTTTTGTTTTGCTGAATTTCATGATATTCAGAAACGATGATAAGTACATACTTTCTAAACTATCTAACATCAAAGTCGTTGTAGTATAGTGGTAAGTATTCCCGCCTGTCACGCGGGTGACCCGGGTTCGATCCCCGGCAGCGGCGTTATTTTTTGTTTTTGTTCAGTAACAGACAAGCAGTACAATTCCAAGTCTTTTCCTGCGAATTTTTCTACCTTTTTGTTGTTGAATAAGGTTCTTATTGTCTTGTAAAAGGAACATAGAGAAAACTCCGAGAATGATTGGATTTTTAAGTGACTAAAGTTGTTAAAGCTTCAATATGCTGTCTTAGACATCACTTTCATATTCTAAAATAGATATCACATCCTCAAAAAGTATGATCCCCAAGGGCCATAACTCAAGGCTACTACTATGTTGTTTCAACCACGTGAATAACTCTCAACATTGAGCATATCATATCTGGATGGCTAAGAGATGATCGGTTCTGTGAAGTTGTAATCTCCATTTTTCTACATTGTCTTCCACTCACATTTCAGCAGAATACTTGAAAGTTGAAACACATAATGAGGTGTGCATTGTATTTATGCTTTGTGACACTTTTTTCCAACAAGGGCGAAAGAAAAGAATTTTTCTGGGGGATTAAATGGAGTTCTGGGCAACGATCCCATTTTTTTTTTAGTTAATTGCACTATAGGTCCCTTTATTTAATACTTTTGACTTAATTGCATTATAAGTTTCTAATATTTAACTTTTTGAACTCATAAGTTTTCATTATCATAATTGTAGAATCCAAGCTTACTGGAATCAACAATATCTAGTTTATCTTTTGTTAAAAACAATTATTAAAGTTCATTTCGCAAAGTTCCGGAAAGCCTTAAGGTATTAATAATTTTGTTTTTCTTAAAAACGATGGGGCCAACCCCTACGCCTAACATGGCTCGGCCAATGATTATTAATGATGGTCTTGGGTGAACGACTAAAGATGATGAAAGATTAGGTTGTAACAAAATCGAGTCACTCATGAACCGTTTAAATTCGGTTGTAAAAGAAATCGTTTGTTTAAACTCTCAAGCTCTAATAGTTAATAAAACAAATTTGTTCATGAATTGATTAATGGTAAATTAATATTTATTTATTTAATAAATATCTTATTAAAATGCAAATATCAAATAAATGTTGACATTGCACACTCCGTTTTACACATACATTTTATAGAAGTTTTGGTTCAAAAGCAAGTGTTGTGAGCCATTGAGGAAGTTTTGGTTCAAAAACAACAAGTGTTGTGAGCCATTTAAGAAACAAGTCATTTATTTGTATTCGTATAAGACATTTGTGTTCAACTTGATTTAAAGAGACGAGTTTGAACATCAAATACACAGTTCGACCACTCAGCTCATTTACCACCCTAATTAAAAACAATATTCATATTTTCAATTGGTTTAAGCATTTTTGTTAGATAAGCAAGTATTCATTAAAGAAATTAACTGTTCAAACGTGAACAATCAAGCAAATGGGGTAATACTATATTATCCTCTATATACACCCCAATATTATGCATTCTTCACTTCTTCATATCTCTTTCTCTGTATTGAGATCCAAAGTTTGGGATCTCAATCTAGTGAAAGAGTGATAATAGAAATTGTGCATCCACACATCTCTCACAACCAAATCCTTGCCTAAATCTGGAAAATATGTTTGTACATATTTATCTTGAACAAACACAAGTTAAATGGAAAATTTCAATATAAATAAAAAACATTCATTCATCAAATATCAAAGACAAAACCTCAACATAGTAATAGGTCAACATAGTAATAAGTTAACAGTATAAGAAACAAAAAAAACAAAAAAACATACGACCATGACAAGGGTCCCAACAAAATCAAACAGCTAATTTCTTAACACCCTTAGCCAAATCAGCAGCATCACCAGAAGGATTAAGTTCATCCCAAGCCTCGATCCAAGTAACCATAGCATCAGCAAGCTTAACAAAGTATTCATCAACTTTTCCAAGCTTTTCCTTAACTTGTTTGGAAAGTTCTATGTAACATTTTTGAACAGTTGTAGCCTCCTTCGTAAGTTTCGCTTGTTGGAAAAACGGAATCAACTCTTCTTGCCAGTATATTCCTTTGTATTCCTTCTTCAAGTTCACAAATGGATTGCTCGCTTTGCTGTGCCAAATGTAGGGTAAACCTGTCTTTACTCCTAGCCCCAAATGGTCACAAATCACCTACACATTATATTATTAAAATCATTAAGTCCCTATATTATGCAAAAAAAAAAAAGAAAAAAAAAATAAACCCAAAAACAATTATTTCAAAAAGCTGGGGCCGAGTGAAGATTTTAAAAATTTGGGGGGACCATAAGGAAGTAACAAAATTATTTTCTTTTGTCCCTCCCTAGGTATAGATCCCTCCGCCCCCTAAAAAGAAACCAAATCATACAAATCTATTTTTTTAATTGCACTTTAGGTCCCTATACAATACCTTGATACACCAACCAGCCCACATATCATCGTAACGTCCAATAGGCTGACCATCACCCATAAGCCCAAAGTACATAGCAGGCCCAATCAATTCACGGTTAAACCCAAGGTTCATACCACACATAGGAAAAAGCGTTCCCTTTGGTATAGTCATAACAGCATCAACAAACCTAAAAAAAAAAAAAAAAAAATCAATGAGTCATCAATACAAAAAACGGGACCCACCACATAACATTACCTAGTGTTACGCTCAAGAGGCTTGACAAGCTGAGTTGGCGCATCGTAATCAGGGATGTTAAGCCAGAGACCGTGAGATACAGCTGTGGGTGCACCTTCACGGAGACTAAATGGATATCCACGTACAAAATCAGCACCATCACGGAATGGATCGTAAAGTGTGTTGAAGAAAAATGGAGTTGAAGGTGTTAAAAGATTCGTTATGTGCTGTTCAAGTGCGTTGATATCTTTTCCAGATGGATCTTTAGCAACCTATTGAGTAATTGAGATTTGAAAATTAGATCTACATTGATATAAATCAAAATTCTACAATTTTTACTCATAATTCAATCTTTTTAAACCAGATCCACCAGACACTATGATAATATACCCACAAAATTTATAAAAAAATTAAGATTCAAAATTTATGCTAAAAACCCAAAACTTAGATACATTTGAATAAAAAGATCCAAACTTTAGATAAAAAATTGAAGATAAATAATGGATGAAATTTAATAAAAAAAAAAGGGGGTTTAAGGATTCTTACAAAGCAATCATCGTCAATGGTGAAGATGTACTTCTTCTTAGAGACCATATAACCGAAGCATCTACAAGCGGAATCTTTGAACGAAATGCAAGAAGCTTTGGGACCCAGAATTCTGTTAATGTCGTTTCTGTTGTAGAGCTCATAGTCAAAACCATCAGGAACTCTAATGGTTTTTGTTGGGTCACCATCTTGAACGATGATCAAATGGTATGGTTGGAAAAATGGTCTCCACATTTCCAAGAAATCGAGGTTTCGAATGGTTGGTATCACTATGTCGAGCTCATCTTTCAACAATGGTGTTGCCATGGTTGTATCGAAGGTGTGGATGCAGGGGGTGTAAAGGGGTTTTGGGTAGGGTGGAGGTGGGAAAATGGTGGTTTAGGAGGGAGTATATGTAGGGAATGTAACACCCTCGTTTTATGTGCGTTACTATACTGGAAAAAAAACTTAAAGGAGAAAAGAGTCATTTTGGCGTGTAGTAAATTAAAGTATAAAAGGGTTCATTTGGAGAGATTTTGATAATCAGTTTGACAAAAAAAAAAAAAAAAGAGGAGAGATTTTGATAATCTAAAATACGATAGTATTAATTATTTGAGCAATTTATTGGTTCTTTGCATTTTATTATGTAATATAAGGCAAATTTCTTTTAATAGGTTAAGAGAATAAGAAATTGTATTATTAATTAGGTTATAAAATAAATTGTACTTTTTAATTGATCTTCCCATTTGTATAGTATCTTAATTTTCTATTCATGTATTTGGATTTTGTCATGTTTATTTTTTGAGGTATTTATAGAACATGAGTCTAAAACTAATAGATTTTTTACTAAGATTTAATTTAATTTTTTAATAGGTAAGTACTCATCAATAGTTTACTTATATAAAATGATATATACCACCTAAAATAGTACTATCTAATATATATGTAAAGAATGAAATTGTTATAATTTTTTTAGTGTTCTTGAGACATAAAGCCCGTTTAGGATTGATTATTTTGAAGCTAAAAACGCTTTTTGATTAAAATTAAATTATTTGTAAAAAATATTAAAAAATATTTTGACATCTAAAATCACTTTAAGTGATTATTTTAATAATCACTAATCTAGTGTTTTTCCTAAAAGTGATTTTAAGAGTGTAAAATATTGTTATGGATATAAAATCACTTTAAGTGATTATTTTAAAAAGCAATCCCAAACGGGCACATATTCTCCCATATATATAGACATATACATATCATTCTAATACACATAAGATATTACACAATAGATAAAAGACTAACCTACATAATAGATAATAGTATGTACTAAATATCCTAAGGGTAATAGGATGAGGTTTTGCTACACTTTAACACTCTCCCTCAAGTTGGAGCATATATATTATATGTGCCTAGCTTGTTACATATATACTCAACTCTAGGTCATCTGAGAGACTTAGTAAATAAGTCTGGCTAACTGATCACTGAAACCAACATAAGAAGTTACAATATCTTTTGATAAAATCTTGTCTCTGGTGAAATGACAACCAGTTTCGATGTGCTTAGTACGCTCATGAAATACTAGATTTGAAGCAATGTGTATGGAGGCCTGATTATCACACATAAGTTTCATAGGATTAGGGCAATTGACTCTGATTTCTCCAAGTAGATTTCTCTCCCATATCAGCTCACAGGTGGCCAAACATATAGCACTATATTCAGTATCAACACTTGATCTTGCTACCACGTCTTGTTTCTTGTTTTTCCCTGAAACTAGATTTGCACCAATGAAGACACAATATCCAGTGGTGGAGCGTCGATCATCTGGGCATCCTGCCCAATCAGCATCAGTATAACTAACAATTTCTTTATGACCTCGATCACTATATAATATCCCTTTTTGGGAACTCCTTTGATATATCTAAGAATACGTACAACTGCTTCCCAATGACTCTCACATGGTGAATCCATAAACCGACTAACAACACTAACATCAAATGAGATATTTGGTCGTGTGTGACAAAGATAATTAAGCTTCCTGACTAATCTTTTGTACCTCCCTGGGTTAGTGAATAGATCCCCCTCTTTGCGTATGAGTTTTACATTTGGGTCCATTGGGGAGTCGTATGGTCGTGCACCAAGCATCCCGGCCTCTTCTACTGTATCCAAGGCATACTTTCGTTGTGATATGAATAATCCTTTATCTTACTGCGCCACTTCAATACCAAGGAATTAGCGTAATTGTCCCAAATCCTTCGTCTGAAACTGCTTATGAAGAAATCCTTCAAATTCTGAATTCCTGATGTATCATAACCTGTAATGATAATATCATCTACATAAACAATTAATAATAGACTTCGACCAGAAAAATGTCTGTAGAATACCGGGTGATCAACTACACAACGTGTCAAACCAAACTCAAGTAAGGATTCACTAAACTACCTGAACTATGCCCTGGGAGAAATTTTTTTCAATCCGTAAAGAGATTTCTTCAAGCGACACACATTACGAAACTCCCCCTGAGCAACAAACCCTGGAGGTTGCTCCATATACACCTATTCCTCAAGATCTCCGTTGAGGAAAGCATTCTTAATATCCAATTGATGAAGAAACCAATTACACATAGCAGTCATAGAGAGAAAAATACGAACGGAAGACATCTTAGAAACAGGTGAAAAGGTATCACTATAATCGACACCATAAACCTGAGAATAACCTTTGGACACAAGACGAGCCTTCAAGCGATCTACTTTACTGTTTGAAGAGACCTTCACTGGTAAACACCCATCGACAACCAACATGAGATTTTCCACTTGGAAGATCAACTAAATCTCAAGTACCATTAGAGTGTAATGCAGACATCTCTTCAACCATAGCATCACGCTAACCAGGATTAGCAAGAGCATATGTATGAGAAGTAGGGACATACATAGATGATAGTGAAGTAACAAAAGATGCGTAAGAAGGTGATAAATGATCATAATACATAAAAGAAGAAATAGCATGTGTTGTGGTGCAATTTCGAATACCTTTCCGTAAAGCGATAGGGACATCTAAAACAGAGGACACTGGATCTACAGACGGCGAGCAAAGCGGTACTGGCGAGGAAAGCGGCGACGGTGGAGAAGGGCGCTGAGTATAAACCTGTGAATCGGGTTGATCTAACCGAGATGTGTCTGAAGAAACTGTAGGAACCGGTAAGGAGACAGGGATGGGGACAAGAGGTGGTGGTGCGTGAATCTCACGTGCGACTGACGGCTACGGAGCTGCCATGTCCTGCTCGGAACCGTCTTGCGAACGTTTTGGGGTGACTCACGCGCGCTGAAGGGAGCAACTTAGGTGTTGATCGGCCTTTTTGTTTTTTTTTTACTTTGAAACCGCCGCCGCTGCTTTGTCGGAAGTAATGGAAGACCTCCGTAGTGGCACCATGGTCAGGCGGCGTGATCTATGTGGGTGTCGTGGTTTGGTTATGGCGGGAGGTGGGTGAACGGCTTGGCTAGGGTTAGTTTTTTTTGTTTTAATGTGAAACAGCCGCCGCTGCTTTGTCGGAATTGATGGAAGACCTATGTGGTGGCACCATGGTCAGGCGAAGTAATCTATATGGGTGTCGTGGTTTGGTTAGGGACGGAGGTGGGTGAACGGTTTGGCCAAGTTTAGTGTTTTGGACTGTGAAGCTTTGAAGAAGACGATGTTCTATTTTTTTAAAACTAATTTAAATAGGACTTGATACCATGTTAAGGCTGAAATTGTTATAGTTTTCTTTGTGGTCTTGAGACACTCTTATTCCATATAAATAGACAAATACATATCATCCTAATACACATAAGATATTACACAATAGATAAAATACTAAGCTACCTAATGGATAATACTATGTACTAATATCCTAATGGTAATAGGATGAGGCTTTGTTACACTTTACGTGCCGTGGTTTGAGTAAAAGTTAATTGTTAACTATTTATTTTCTTGATTTGATTAACGATTTACTTCTACTCAAATCACGTCATGTCATAGATGGGATGTAATTGGAGGATATATATCATTACTTAATATTTTAATAGGTAATATTTATAACCTATTATGAATAAACTTTAATAAATAAAAATATCCATTGATTTCTTGTGAACATTAATATTAACTTTAGTATTTTTTTCAATTACAATTCTTTATTTTTATCACGTAATATGAATAATTATAGTAGAAAGACCAATTTTGGAAGATTTTGATAATCAAAAAAATACTTAAATAAAGTGTTTTATTGAATTTTTTGACTTTTTTTTTGTCCATCTAAGATTAAAATAAATGCCCGTTTGGGATTGATTATTTTGGAGTTAAAAGCGCTTTTCGATTAAAATTAAAATATTTATAAAAAATATTTATAAATATTTTGACATCTAAAATCACTTTAAATGCTTATTTTAATAATCACTTATCTAATATTTTTTCTAAAAGTGATTTTAAGGATCTAAAGTATTTTTATGGATCTAAAATCACTACAAGTGATTATTTTGAAAAGCAATCCCAAAGACCAACTACTTTTATCTTTAGTGATCGCTCTTCAAAGATCGTCAGAAAGATCAACGTATTGCACCGACAATTTTCTTGACCCCGCTCATTTCTTTGTCAACAAGTAAGCACACATGTTAGCCTCGCGAAGTATATGATTGACCTCTAACGAGGGATTCATCTATAAAATTTCCAAACAATCACGCCCAATATGACAAAACTAATTCGTGGAATCCCCACATCCATTCACTAGCACATTAAGTTTCCGAGACTCAATCTCTATTCTCAAATTCGAGAATCCACGATATCCAACACATCTCAAACCATAATGTAGCGCTAACAATTCTTAATGAACGTATGATTCTGTCAAACCCAGTTATAAACGTGCCCTCACTATCCCTGAATATACCACCTATTTCGGCCTCGTTCTTTGATCAATTAAAGCACCCATCAATATTTAGTTCAATCCTTATAGATGGATTTGTCCACTTCACTAAATGATTTTTGCGGACACGCTTATGCCCCCATTTTTTTCTCCACCCCAAGCATGAATAAAGTCACACGCCATATTACAAAGTTGCGGTTTCTGGGACCTTGCGACCAAAGTTTCGTTTCTGGTGCCAACTACCTACTCATTTCTATGTACCCAAATTTACCAAACATCTGGAACAAATACCAGAGGCCATGCAATTCCATCACGGTCTCATTGGATGACAAATGAACCTAAATCTATTTTTTGTTTGTTCAGCAAAAAAGGTCAAATCATCCACAAATAATATATGGGATAAAGTCAATCCATGGATAAGAATATGCCTCAATTTCCCCTTATCACATTAATTTTGGATGATTAAAGACAATACTTCCATGCACATGATAAATATATAGGTGACAAAGGATCTCTTTGCCTGATCTCCTGATTAGGCTTAAAATATGGGAGGGCTCCCCATTCCATAACTCCTTCAAGTCATTATACTTCATAGAAGACACAGTTAGTGACATCCATTCTAGAGGAAAACCAAAATGATATATAGTATCTCGATAAAAATTGCACTAAAGCTAGTCATTAGCCTTGGTTAAATCAATTTTCACCGCCATAAGGATGTGAGCTCCTTTAATATGACAAATGTAGTTATCCCCTTTATTACTAAGATTATGTTGTATCCGATGGAATGAACTATAATGAAACTACTCTAATAGGGTCCAATAAAGTCGACAAGATGTATGAGTAACGGGGAGGAAAATATTACATCAATATAGCTCCTTGAACCATATCATAGACTGATAGACCCATTATATCCCAACATTTCTGAATAATGCAGCTAATATATGATGTTTTTCACAAAAGTCTTTGATTTATTACGGAATCACAAACAATGAAGATTATATGTTAGACAGTTAATTCTAATATTTATTACGCCTCTTTATAATTAATTGATTTTTAATGTTCGATCCACTAAGGACTGTGGGCTATGATGTAGATCTCGGTTTTGAGGCCTAGGTGGTTGACCCGGGCCTAGCGCCTAGGCGGGATTACACGGGGCCTAGGCGGTATTATACGGTTCTGAATCCCGTTGTGTAATTTTATGTATTTAGTAATATATATGTAGTAATTATAGCAATTTTAACTATTTAAGTAATAAAATTCATCTAACAACACTATAGTATATATAAAGATACTAAATATTGAGTTATAATATCAATTAAAAAATTCTCGGGAATGAGAAAAATAACAAGAAGGCTTATGTGGGCATGTTTTGCCATTAATCGGCGCCTAGGCGGCCTGCCATTAATCGGTGTCTAGACGGGCTAGGCGCTTATTCCACGGCGACTAAGGCTAGGGAAAAATGCCTAGAGTTTTAACTAGGCGTAATCGCCTGAGGGGGGAGTTGACGCCTACGTGGCGCCTAGGCGCTCCTAGGCGGTGAGATCTACATAATAGACTATGGGTGACTTATAAGTAAATTGTAAGTTGATTCTACAAAACGAGGGGTTAAATTAAGTTGGGTAATGGTGACGAATGCTTAGGGATCTAGTTTTGGATAAAGTAATTGCGTATATGGAATAGAAAAAAAGCCTAGGATTCTTAATACATTTACTTGTTGAATTAGGATTGCAGTTTCTATATACCGATGTAAGTTATCACACATTACCTTGCACAACTATTTACAATCTTAGCTTGCAGTAGATTATAATTCAACCCTTAAGTACATAGCTCATGGTTGGATATTATTGTTTAATCTCAATCCAATTGATTGCACAAAATCTTACCCACATTGTTAGTATGACTTATGGCTATGGCAATACATGTGGTCAGAGAATTGAGGTAATCAGTCACAAGTGTAAATAAAATCTATTACTTTATTCCAAAACCATAAATTTGTTTACAGTGATCCTAGACTGCCAGCCTAAGCGATGGGGCTTAGTTTCTAGTGAATTATCCTAAACTCTCATTAGTTAGTATGTAGTTCCTTTTTCTTTCATTTAATAGCTAAACTAAGAAGAGAAAATAGGTTAAATAATTGACGAATAAGTCTTGAATTATCTAAAACTAATTATCCAATTTTGTGATTATCTCTTTAGTCTTCTTCCTTTTTTGGACTATTCTCTTCCTCACACTCTAAATCTGGACAACTAATATTGACTTGGACTTTTCTTTCTATCCTCCAAGCTGGAAATTTTAACTGGACCACTAGGATTTGCCAATTTTGGGCTCTTTCTAGGCTAGTTCAGCTGGTCCAAGTTGTGTTTTCTAATTTATGGCCGAGATCCAACTTCCATTTCTTCTTTTGGCATATACCAAAATTAGAACTCTCCTAATATAGCTACAGTACCTCCTTTCAAACTTGTGTGTCTCTAAAGGGGTGAAATGGGTATTTTACCTATAAATCTTCCAATAACACCAAATAGCACGGTGAAATATACCTAAATTATCCTAGATAATATGTAAATATATCATATTATCTGGGGACATCACACCCCCATACTTACTTTTTGCTTGTCCTCAAGCAAACACAAAGATTAATATGCATGCAAATACAATAAAATATATGCAAAATATATAATGAGAAGAAGTCTTAGTAAATAATAGAAGGTACATAAATTGGATAAACGTGTATCTTAGAAAAAAAGTCAATCTAAATCGTCACCCTAACGGTGGTAGAAATATCTATCCATGGACCCCTAAGCCTTTTTAAGCAAATCTTGTCATATAGGAACAATTCTTTCCTTACACTAAGATAGACACCAAGTTATTCGCTACTTCATATATTCTATTCATTCCAACTTCAGTTACTTCCTATGGTCAAGTGGCATCATCTATGTCGTCATTTTAAGTATGAAGTACGATTTCTGATTTCTAGCCTTGTGTATACATACTAGAAAAATACTTGCTTACTAACGTCATATTACGTTGTAATATAAGTGCGTTTTTTAACAACTAATATCAATATTGCTAGTATCTGCATACTTGTCGAACCTTGTGGTTTGAAAAAATTTCGCTAAAAGATTTCTTAATTGATTGAGATTCTTCATTTACGTGAATTGATTATCTCTTTAATTTCTTCGATCCTCTACAACAAGAATATAAAAACTTGGGGGACTAACAAGAATATAAAAACTTGGGAAATTAAAATTAATCTAATCATTTTGTCGTAAGAAAGAATCAAGTTTTTGTGTTGTCTTTTAGTGAGAAAGGTTGAATAATTCGTTTGTTTGAATTATCTATAATATTGTGTAATCCTTGGTAATTAAAATGATGTCTACCAAGATAAAAAATATGTCCAGAAATGATTGAATCGGTAACAACATACCATTAGCAATTTCACTTATGGAAAATACATTTGTGTGACATGGTCCCAACTCTTATAGACCCGTTGAGGAGTCTAAGAGGTTAAATGGAAATGACTATCTGTGTAAAAAAATAGATGGCCAAAATCACAAAGGGTAAAGGCAATTCCATGAAAGGAAAATAAGGCCAAACAACCATGACTAAGATCAAATAAGATTGATTTTACTACAGTTGTTTCTAAAGTAAATTTGGTTGGCAATACCAAACAATGATGGGTGGATACTGGGGCCACCTGACATGTATGTTCAAGACATACAAAGTTGCAACTACTGAAGAGACTTTATGTATGGGAAATTTCTCTACATCAAAAGTAGTTGGATCTGGAATCGTTATTCTAATAATGACTTTTGAAAAAGAGTTGAGTCTCTATAACGTTCTCCATGTGCCTGACATTAGAAGGAATCTAGTTTCAGATTCGTTATTGAGTAAGAATGACTTCAAACTAGTATTTAAGTTTGCTAAATGTATTCTCACTACATGTGGGATATTTGTGGACAAAGGGTACATATGTGATGGTTTATTTAAGATGAATGTAATGACCATGGTACCTACCAAAATGTAAACGAGAAAGTAATATATCCTTGGCTCACCTTATTTATGCCACGATAGATTAGGAGATGTTAATTTTGGTTCATTAAATAAGTTAGTAAACTTTAGGTTACTATCTAATGTGAACTTTAATTCTCAAAAGAAATGTGAAGTATGCACCTCATTTAAATCTATACAAAGGACTTTGGTACCTTTAGAGTTAATTCACAGTGACATATGTGACTTGAAATTTGTGCAAACTAAAAGTGGTAAAAAGTATTTTATAAATTTCATTGACGATTGCACAAGGTATTGTCAAATATACTTGCTTCGAAGTGAGGATGAGGCCTTAGAAGCATTTATGCAATACAAAACTGAAGTTGAGAATCAAATAAATAAAAAGATTAAGAATCTTAGAACAAATAGGAAGGGAGAATATGTGTCTCATTTTGAGGAGTTTTGCGCTAAACATGGAATCATCCATCAAACCACGGCCTTTTACTCACCTCAACAAGATGGGATTGTTGAACGCAAGAACCGCACGCTGAAGGAAATGATGAATACCTTGCTGATACCACATAACTTGTGGGGAGAGGCTTTGATCACTGCAAATCACATCCTCAACAAGGTACCTCACAAGAAGGTAGATAAAACTCCTTACAAATTATGGAAAGGAAAACCACCTTCCTTCAAATACTTAAAAGTGTGGGGATGCTTGGAAAAGGTATCAATTACTGCTCATAAAATGGTCATAATAGGATCAAAGACCATTGATTGCGTCTTCATTGGATATGCTCACAACAGTTATGCATATAGATTCCTGGTACTCAAATCTTGTCATGTTGACATTCACGTCAATACAGTGATTGAATAAAAAAAATGCACATTTCTTTGAAACAACCTTTTCGTACAAGACCACACTAAAATCTGGTTCCTTGAAAAGAACATGTGATATAGTTCAAGAAGAGTAAGATCAAGAATTATTGCCAACTGAAAAGCAAGATCAAGAATCATTTCCAAATGAAGGAGAACCAAGAAGAAGTAAGCGGATGAGAACCTCTACGTCTTTTGGTCTTGACTTTCTATCTTACATGCTAGATGACGAACCACGAACATTCAAGGATGTTATGGCAAACCTTGATGCCTTTTACTATAAGAAGCGGTAAATAGCGAGATAGAATCCATTATGCAAAACCATATGTGGGAACTAGTGTATCTCCCTCCTGGGAATAAACCACTTGGATACAAATGGATATTCAAGAAGAAACTAAAGACTGGGTCTATTAAGAAATACAAGGCTCGCCTTGTTGGAAAAGGTTATAGTTAAAGAGAAGGAATTGACTATTTTGATACTTATTCTACAGTCACGAGAATATCATCCATTCGAATGTTAATCGCTATAGCTTCAATATACAAGCTCAAAATTTATCGAATGGATGTAGAAACAGCTTTCCTAAATGGAAAACTAAATTAAGAGATATATATGGAACAACCTGAGGGTTACGTAGTTCCATGGAAAAGAGATCCAAGTATGTAAGTTTGTTAAATCTTTATATGGTTTAAAACAGGCACCGAAGCAATGTCATGACATATTTGATAGATTCGTGATCTTGAATGATTTCAAGATTAATGAATGTGACAAATGCGTTTACGTAAAATGAAATGAGACAGGATATGTCATTGTCTGTTTATATGTGGATGATATGCTGGACGTAACAATGATATGATTACATTCACCAAGAGGATGCTTTCAAGTAAGTTTGACATGAAAGATCTAGGCCTTGCGGATATTATTTTGGGTATCAAGATTCTCCGAATATATAAAGGTATTATAGTATCTTAGTCACAATATATTGAGAAAGTATTAAACAAATTTTGTAATGGCGAAACAAATATTTCCAAGACACTTATTGATGTAAATTTACATCTTGCTAAGAACACTGGTGATACGATCAACCAATTGGAGTACTCTCGGATTATTGGGAGTCTCATGTAGGGATGGCAACGGATCGGTTTTTTTGCAAAAATTCCAAAAACCATAACCATAACCGTTTTCATAATTGAAAACCATATCCTAACGGTTTTAACCATCGGTTACATTTTTCAAAACCATAACCGTATTATTCGGTTTCGGTTTTTTAAACGGTTTTGCGGTTTTTAACCATATTCAAATGATAATTTAATTAATATAACAAATTTTATAAAATAAAACCACACATATAAAAGAAAACTACAAGGTTATAAAAAATTGTGTTGGTATTTGATTAAGTTGCATATTTATTATTTAATTGGTTAAATCTAGTATTTTGTTTTGCTTTTAGAATTTCAATATATCTAATTTAACCTAAATTATTATAAAATTTGAAAATATATATGATAATAAACGGTTTTTCGGTTTTTCGGTTTTATTTTTATCAAAAACCATAACCTAACGGTTTTAACCATCGGTTACACTTTTCAAAACCATAACCTAATGGTTTTAACCACGGTTATATAATTTGGTTTTCAATCGGTTCGCTTATCATCGGTTTCGGTTTTTAACCGTAACCATTGCCATCCCTAGTCTCATGTACCTAACAAACTAAACTAGGCCAGATATAGAACATGCAGTAAACAAGCTAAGTAGGTTTACACATAATCCGGGGAAGAACCACTAGATTGCTATTGTAAGAGTTCTAAGGTATCTTAGATACACTATGAACGAAGGGTTGTTGTACACAGGATATCCAGCTATACTAGAAGGATACAGTGACGCAAACTAGATATCAGACTCCACCGACTCAAAATCCACAAGTGGATTTGTCTACATGTTATGAGGAGGAGCCGTGTCTTGGGAATCCACTAAGAAAACGTGCATAGATAGATCCACTATGGAATATAAGTTTATAGCTTTAGACAAAGCTACTGAGAAAGCCGAGTGGCTTCAGAATTTCTTAAAGGATATTCCTAATTGGCCAAAGCCTGCGTCAGCTATCTGCATACATTGAGATAGTCAAAGTGCCATTGGTAGGGCACTATACGAAATGTATAATGGTAAGTCTCGACACATACATCGTAGACACAATATCGTTAGACAATTTCTCTCAAAAGGAGTTATCACAGTTGATTATGTTCGATCAAAGGATAATATAGCGGATCCACTGACCAAAGGTCTACAAAGGGAGCAAGTGCGAGTGTTGTCAAGGGGAATGGGTCTTAAGCCTACGAAAGCTGAGTTGCCATGATGGGAACCCTACCTAGCAGAGTGGAGATCCCACAATCTAGGTTCAAAGGGAAAACTGAATCATAAAACTGCAACTTGGTGCGACGCACTGTGGGGAGACCTGCCCAAACCATTCTTAGGACAAAATTAAACAGTGCTACTTATAAAAGTGAAGGATAAGTTAAACTTTTAATGGTTCTTGTATCTTCGATGACATAAGATAGAGTAATGCAGAATACTCTCGACAAGAGACCACCTATATGAATAACATGGGTAGGGCCGCCCTAAAGGCGAAATTCTCCGACGGTTATTCATGAAATACCAGGTGTTGTCCAGGGCCGTAAATGGACACAACCGTGAGAACCAAATAATGTTTGGAAGTATACTATGTAAGTTCTATTGTCTTGGTTTACACAAAAGCTGAATAGTTCAAGACATCACGTTCACTAGTTAGCAAGTAAATCCGATAGCTCTTACTACAGAAGGTTCAAGGCCAAAAACTACCTTTCTTAATGTAGTATTCTTCTACGCTTCTCTCTCGCTCTCGCTCATGTGTTTAGCATTCTTTTGCATAATATTTTAAGGTGGTTAGTCAATTTTCATTCATGTGGGGATTGTTGGACAAATGGGATTCTACCCAAGTGTTGACCATGTTTACGATGTTAGTCGGTGACTCAATTTAATGAAATGATTCGGATATTAATACGTTTATTCAAGTTGTAAAGATTAACGTAATATATTCACTTGGTTAAAATTATTTGAAATTGAATGAGAAATTGAGTCATGTGATTTGGAGAAATTAAAAGGAAAAAAAACAATATATGTTATTTTATTTTTTATTGTTTTTATAAAGCAAAGAAAGAAAGAAAAAAAGGCCTAGTAGGGGTTGAACCTGGACCATTAGCTTTGTTGGGCTTTTGGGCCTTAGGTCCATACCTTTGTTGGCCTTAGGTGGGGTATGAACCTGGACCATCATCTTTGTTGGGCTTTTAGGCCTTAGGTTCATTCCATCTGGATCAGCCCAAGTTTTTTGGTCTTTTAAGTAAACGTTGTATCTTAAATTAATACAACGTAACTCCAAAATGAAATATCACGACCTTTGGCAAGCCACCTTTTCATTTTCTATAAATAGTTGGCCAACTAAACCATTTTCCACATTAATTTTTCAAAGCATTAAAATTATAAGAGAGAGATAGAAAGAAGCATCATTATTAAGTTCGTTGAGATTCTTAAGAATTCGTGTGTCAGTTTCTTTTGAATAGTTTTGTCGTTGTATCTAGGGGTGTGCAACGGGTTAGAAAACCCGCATAACCCGACCAACCCGATTACACTAACCCGAAATTATGCAGGTTAGCTTTTTATTGGGTGGGTTGCGGTTCATAATTTTAAAAAAATATACATTGTTTGCGGGTTGTGGACTTTAAACTTGAAACCCGCAAACCCGCATATACCCGATTAAATTGTAGTATAAGAGATTAGAAAAAATTGTACAGCTCATTTTATTCAAATAAAATAGCAGGGGTCATGTACTTCTCACTATACATTTATTTTTTTTATTCCTTCACTTTTAAATTTTTTAAATCCCTCAGTATTTCAATAATATTTTATCTAATGAATCAGTTTTTCATTTCAATGATATTATCTCTATTCTTTGTTTAATTCATAAATTTATTTTCCTAAAATCTCATTTTATATCTTTTAATCAGATATGATTTGAAATGCATATGAGTATCCTAAACAATATATTTTGTTACAACCTTCATTTGTAATATAAATTTAATAATGAATATGGATACAAAATTGGCTTATTTATCGAACTAAATCACCCGCAAACCGTCCAACCCGAAACTCAATGGTTTATACAATGTATTGGGTGGGTGCGGGTCTCATTTTTCCAAACCCGCACAAGAACGGGCGGTTTGTGAGTCGAACATTTTTCATCCAAACCGACCCGTGCACACCCCTAGTTGTATCCTGGAGGTTGAAGCCAACAAACGTAAGACACCTGTACATGGCCTAAATACCTTAAAGACATCGGATCCAATCCGAGCCTCGACAAGTAAAGTTATTTAATTATTGTTATTTTATTATTTACTTTTATGCATTAGTTCCTATATTGTTTTACTGGTTTATACAAATAAAACACATAAACTAAGGCCAAGGGAATGAAAAAAATTTAAAGGAAGAAATACAAAAAACCTCGTTTGCCAACAGGAATTGCAATAGTGGGCTTATATAAACAAGGAAACAAGAACTTTGAATATAGCGAAGACTTAGAATGCAATACGATAGAAGAAGGAGAAGCATATGCAGTCCTAAAAGCCACGGAATTTGGGGGTGACCTTGTTAGCAATAACAAGACTATCCTTTCAGACAACCTTGAGGTTATTCAAGGTATTAAGCAAGTGTCAGCAGCTCGTTGGAATCTCCAACCTATTCTTCGCAAAATTGTTCGTAAAGCTGGGGAAATTGGGCAGGTCTCCTTTTACCATATCAGTAGGAAGCTCAACGGCAAGGCGGATAAGCTTGCAAAGGAAGCTAGGCACAGGGCTATCTCTAGACGTCTAGCGACGTTTAGTATTTTCGACGCGGCAGCTAGACTAGAAAAAATAGGAATAGGTTAATTCACTTTTCTTTTTCGGTGCCTTAGGCACCTTCCTCTGTCCAAAAAAAAAAAAACTCTAGGAAGATGGTCATAATACCAAGGAAATCAGGGCTATTCTCTTGATCAAGGGTAGCTGGTTCACTACTCTTCAGAAGACGATTTTGATTCATATCCAACTAATGACCTAAACTACACACTTTTTCCTACCTAAAGCTGTGCACCGTGCTCTTACTCCGCGCGCATCTAGGACGTATATAAATATCACGTTTTGTAGCAGATTTTGGTACACTCTTTATCTCTCTAAAAATGGTTGTGGTTATTATACAATGGACATAAATCTCACAACTCCATGGATCATAAGAATATCCGCTAGCAACAATGCAAATGTTGAGGGTTCGAGTGCCATCGGGAGCGACCTCCCATTGGCCCTAACTTAGTGTCTGGTTTTAGGAAGTCTCGCCAACACAACTAAGGTCTTCGAAAGGTCAAGAGAGAGCTACTCGACGGTGATTGAGAATAAGTTACGTGCTCATTAATAAGATTCTTTTCCTAAATTTGTACTTCAATTACTCCTCTGCCGATACTTCTACTTCTCTGGTATTGCACTTGGGTCTTGGACCAATCTATTTGGTCGATTGATCGGTTATCGTTAGCTTTTGTGGTCTATCAATCATCATCTATAAGTAAGGAATTATCATGCATTATGAAACTAGACGTATTTGAATCAAATCAGCAACTGAAGATGAGGCTTGGACCCTCTTATGTGCAATCAAATTGGTTGTTGAGAAGAATCACTTAGAGTAATTTATTTTATTCTAACAATCATTATTCAGGGTAATACAAAATTTGTCTCGTACAAATTAGAGTAATCGTACTTTATCTATTAAATCACACGGTGGCTGAGAATATTTCCATTTTGAAAATCTACTTAAATCAATAAATCTTTTAACGGAATAACAGATATCAAGCTAAGACAGGAGCATTTCTTTATCACATGGAAGAATAAATCTGTTCACTATTGTATTACCCTTTTTTCTAACTTGTATAAGCGTTGTAGCATTGGATAAATACCATCTTTAATTTTCCTTTTTAGCTGTTGTAAGATACTTTCGTTCAGTTTTAATACAATATTCTGTGTGAAGATGAAAAAACCATTTACAAATTTCCCTCTTTTAGGCTATTCTTTCATATTCTACAAACATTATTGTACACTGGGTATTGTAAACCAATCTCTTCGCTTATACTTTGAACTTGAACAATAAATTCCACAATTGAAAATAACAAAAATGTGAATATGCATTAGTAATGGGTGAATTATCGTTTACGGTCCACATAACATACACCTTCCAAAAGAAAGTCCTCCTCCTAACTGGACTAGTTATACCCCAACTAGTCCAATACAAAAGCCCAAAATACCCTCCCCATTAGTTTTTATATACTGCAAAAACCCACCCCAACCCATCAATACCTATTAGGGTTTCACCCGCTCCCCCTCTTCTCTCTCAACCCACCCCACCCCAATCCACCATTACCGCCCACTGCCTACCCCACCCCACCCCACCGTCCCAAACCACTGCCGCCATCCACACCACCTTCACTGCCTACCCCGCTCCACCGTTCCTCCTTCCTCCTTCACGAAGCACCAATAGCCGAGCAGATCCACCATGAAAGCTGATGCAGATCCACCCTGCCGAGCCACCACAACCACCGGCATCACCAGCAGCGCGCGCAGCACCATTGCCGCCCACTGCTCCACCATCGCTGGCCCTTCTCGCTGTCGCATCTGATCTGGAGAAGAAGACCGGAGCTTGCTTTTCACCTTTCACCTCCGGTAAGCAACACCAACACCAGGAAGCTTCAACGCCACCACCACGAAGCCATCGGTAAGCTTCAACACCACCACCACGAAGCCACCGTCAACATCACAGTACCACCACCACACCTACACCGCCACCCAACCAGCAGCAACTACACGAGCCACCCCACCCCACGCCGCCTTACACAAGCCATATAAACCCTCGCCACCCCCTCCCCTTCTTCTCCATCTTCACAGTGACGAGCCACCACCTCCATCTCTCAAATCTTCACCACCACGAAACCATGGCTACCCCTGCCTCACTGCCGAGATCTCGCACCACCATTACGTTCAGTGCCGTTCATCGCCAGCCATTGCATCTCAGATCTGCCTCGCCTCGATCTCCGTGCACCAGATCGGGATCGATGTTGGGTGGGCTTTAGTTTTGTATACTATTGATATTATTTTGTCTCTCTTGTTGTGCAGTGCATCCAGAACCCATTGATACAGACCCAATGGGTCCAGACCCAAATGGGTCCAGACCCAATGGGTACAGGCCCAGTGCAAAAAATACTGTTAAAATGACTAGAATTGTATTTGTTCATCTGTGTATTCGTTCATTTGGGTACGGACCCGTGACAACTCCCTGTACAAGGACCTATAATGCAATTACACCATATTTGGACAATGAAATATTATGTGAATTTGATTAGTTTTGGACAGGGACCTATTCTACAATTACACTATAATTAATTTTAAACCCTTTATAAAGCAAGATAGCTTAAACACATTATAAAAAGAGAAGTGGGTCTGTACCCACTTAAGCGCGCGTACCCATTCCGGCACTAAAACAAAATCTGAAAAAAAGAAGTAAAAAAAGTAATTAATTAATTTAAAAGGGTGTATAGGTAAATTGGCCAACCAATATTTGTAACTGAGGACTTTGTAAGAAGAAGTAAGTAGAGGGGACTTAAATAGTAATGTTTAAGTTATTGGGGCTCAAATTTGTAATTTCCTCATTAGTAATAAACAGAGAACATGTCTAGGGAAATTCTTAGGTAGTCTTTGACTACGTAGAGATAGGTGGTTTATTAATAAAATATTGATGTTTAAAAGAGAGAAAAGTTATACTATTTTTTTTTTTTTGACAAGGAATTGTTTTGTTTAGCTTTTTTACTTAGCAAGAAGTAGAGCTTATGTTTTTTTTTTTAGAGAAAAGCATAAAATCGTTATATGTGAGTTTTTTAAGATTATATATATATTTTTTTTATAACAAACTTATTGAATTTTTTCTTTTTCTTTTAAAACCACCCATATATTTTACACTATCTAAAAGACGCTACGCGTTAGGTGGGCGGTCGCCTAAGCGTGTTCTTGTTAGGCGGTTTTAATTTTTATTTATGAATATTATATATTATTAGTGTATTTATGAATGATAATCAATTATATTTGAATTTTTTTTTTGGTTTATATAATTTTCAAAATAGGTTTATATTGTTTTGTGTTAAAAATTTGATTTTTTCAATTTTTTGTGTTGATATTGAATTTTTTTTTTAAATTTTAGAAAAGTTGAAATAATGTCAAAGTAGAATACAAAGTTAAATTTATTAGATGGAAAAATATTGAAATTTTGAAAAATTTAAAAGGAAAGGAAGAAATAATAAGCATAGAAGAAGAAAAACGTGATCCCTATAAATTTTTCAAGTAAAATAAACAATATTTATTTTCAGGTTTCGTATAACAAAGGATAATCGAGTCGTGCAAGTTTGTGATAGTTTTTCAAAAATTCGCAACCAGCAAAAATATGTAAAATTTTGTAAAAATATCAAACCGTAACACACTCAATTTAATAACAATCTATCTAGTTTCGGGTTAGTTTATGCATGTTGATCGTGTTTTCTCACCCGATAGATACCTTTATCTACACCTATGATTAATTCTTTATTTACACATATGATTAGTTTGTGCATCTTGTTAGAGATTTAGTAGAATTTATGTAATTTAATATAAATCATAATATTAAAACATATGAGTAATTTCAAAAAAAAAAAAAGAAGAAATTCAATAATTTTTGTTATGAAAAAAAAATGATATATGTTATATATAATGTTAAAAATTTATGCTCTTATTTTAACTAAAAAAGAAACATAAGCTACTATTTTTTATTTGCTAAATAAAAAAAATACTACATACTCAAACAAAGCCATTCATGTAAAAGAAAAAAATCAAACAAAATAAATGTTATAGTTTTTCTCTTTCTTAACCATCACTACTTTATTAATAAACCACCCATCTCTTGTAGTCAAAGACTACCTAAGAATTTCCCACATGTCTAACATGATCGGTTACGTATAATGTGAAAAAGTGGTCATTTTTTTATTGTGAAAATGTAAACAAAGAACGTGAAAAGGTTGGCAAGGCCCATAATTATAGGGGATGGGCTCATTCATGCATATACGCAAGTATCCAGTCACAACAAAGTCCAAAGACGAGAGCCATATATAGGCGGATTTTGAATGAATAACCTACTACTCTACTATCAAGAAAAGTCTCAAGCTCAGTCAGATCTCTTCTCATGCCACTACATGTGCCACCGCGAGTTCCTCTTTTTTTTTTTTTTTTGACAAGACCGCAAGTTCCTTTCATTTTCCGTGTTTTAATATAAATAAATCTAAGACGAGACTCTTTACTTGTAATAGTATCAATATATATTATATACCAATCTTTACCAATAGTTTACTCCACGTTTTTCTTTCCCAAAACTTATTTGTTTTATTTATTAAAAGATACACAATATCATTTATCTCCTGATCCGTAAACAAAGTGTCTTTCAATGAAACCCGTAATTAGTCTACAAGTTCCTCTCATCTATTGAGCATATACGTTATTTATAATAGAGCAACTATTTAAGTCAAGACCCCAAACTTAAAGGGAGGTATCTAACCCGGAAAAACGAAAAGCGGAGGTTGAACCTGGACCATTAGCTTTGTTGAGCTTTTGGGTCTTAGGTTTATACCATCTGGACCAACCCAAACGTTTGTTTTTATTAAGTAAATATTGTATGTTATACAACGTAACTCCAAAATGAAATATCACAACTTTTAGCAAACCACCTTTTTATTTTCAATAAATAGTGGCCAACTAAACCATTTTTTTCATTCATTTTTTAAAGCACAAAGTATTAAAATTATAAGAGAGAGAGAGGGAGAGATAGAAAGAAGCAACTTAATTAAGTTCGTTGAAATTCTTAAGAATTCGTGTGTCAGTTTCTTTTGAATAGTTTTGTCGTTGTATCCTGGAGGTTGAAGCCAACAAACGTAAGACACATGTACGTGGCCTAAATACATTAAAGACATCGGATCCAATCCGAGCCTCGACAAGCAAAGTTATTTATTTATTTACTTTTATTTTATTTTACTACAGTAATACTTTTTATATTGTTTTACTGGTTTACACAAATAAAACACAACAATTGAAGGTATTTATGATTCACGTTGTATAAACCAGAATTTTTTTCCTTTTATGTTTTTATAAACTTTACTTTTGCGAAATTCCTGGGTCTGTGTATACAGAACATGCATATTACATTATTTTCTTTTCTCTTATTCTGATTTCTAGGCTTGTGTATACATACTAGAAAAATACTCGCTTACTAACGTCATATTATGTTGTAATATTAATGTGTTTTTAACAACTAATATCAATCTTGCTAATATTTGCATACTTGTCGAACCTTGTGGTTTGAAATTTTTTCGCTTAAAGAATTCTTAATTGATTGAGATTCTCTTTTACGTGAATTGATTACTTCTTTAATTTCTTCGATCCTCTACAGCAAGAGTATAAAAACTTGGGGACTAACAAGAATATACAAATTTGGGAAATTAAAATCAATTTAATCATTTTGTCGTAAGAAAGACTAATTTTTTGTGTTGTCTTTTAGTGAGAAAGGTTGTATAATTCATTTGTTTGAATTATTTATAATATTATGTAATCCTTGGTGATTGAAATGATCTCTACTAAGATGAACAATATGTCCAGGAATGATAGAATCGGTAACAACATACCATCGACAATTTCACTTATGAAAAATTCATTTGTGGTACATGATCCCGACTCTTATAGACCCGTTGAGGAGTCTAAGTGGTTAACTGGAAATGACTATCTGTGTAAAGGAATATATGTCTGAAATCACATAGAAAATAGTAGAGGCAATTCTATGAAAGGAAAACAAGGCCAAGCAACCATGACTAAGATCAAATAAGATTGATTTCACTACAGTAGTTTCAGAAGTAAATTTGGTTGGCAATACCAAACACTGGTGTGTGGATACTGGGGTTACCTGACATGTATGTTCAAGACATACAAAGTTGAAACTAGTGAAGAGACTTTATGTATGGAAAATTTATCTACATCAAAAGTAGTTGGATCTGGAATCGTTATTCTAATAATGACTTCTGGAAAAGAGTTGAATCTCTATAACGTTCCCCATGTGCCTGACATTAGCAGGAATCTAGTTTCAGGTTTGTTATTGAGTAAGAATAGATTCAAACTAGTATTTGAGTTTGATAAATTTATTCTCACTAAAGGTGGGATATTTGTGGGCAAAGGGTACCTATGTGATGGTTTATGTAAGATGAATGTAATGACCGTAGTACCTACCAAAATGTAACCGAGAAAGTAATATATCCTTGACTCACCTAATTTCTGGCATGATAGATTAGGACATATTAATATTGGTTCATTAAATAAGTTGGTAAATGTCAGCTTATTACCTAATGTGAACTCCAATTCTCAAAAGGAATGTGAATTATGTGTTAGAGTCAAAATTAACCAAAACTTTGTTTAAATCTATAGAAAGGACTTCAGTATCTTTAGAGTTATATCACTTTGACATTTGTGACTTAAATTTTTTGCAAACTAGAAGTGGAAAAAAGTATTTCATAACTTTCATTAACGATTGCACAATGTATCGTCAAATATACTTTCTTCTAAGTAAGGTAGAGGCCTTAGAAGCATTTATGCAATACAAAAATGAAGTTGAGAATCAACTAAATAAAAATTTTAAGAATCCTAGAACAGATAGGGGAGGAGAATATGTGTCTCCTTTTGAGGAGTTTTGCGCTAAACATGGAATCATCCATCAAACCAAGACCTCCTACTCGCCTCAACAAAACAGGATTGCTGAACGCAAGAATCGCATGTTGAAGGAAATGATGAATGCCTTGTTGATTAACTCGGGGTTACCACAGAACTTGTGGGGAGAGGCTTTGCTCACCACAAATCACATACTCAACAAGGTACCACACAAGAAGGTAGATAAAACTCCTTACGGATTATAGAAACAAAATCCACCTTTCTTCAAATACTTAAAAGTGTGGGGATGCTTGAAAAAGGTAGCAATTCCTGCTCCTAAAATAGTCAAAATAGGACCAAAGACCATCGATTGCGTCATTATTGGATATGCTCACAACAGTGCTACATATAGATTCCTGGTACACAAATCTTGTCATGTTGACATTCACGTCAATAAGGTGATCGAATCAAGAAATACACATTTCTTTGAAACAACTTTTTCGTACAAGACCACACCAGATTCCGGTTCCTTAAAAAGAACACATGATGCAATTCAAGAAGAGCAAGATCAAGAATCATTGCCAACTGAATAACATGATCAAGAATCATTGCCAAATGAAGGAGAACAACGAAGAAGTAAGCTTATGAGAACCTCTACGTCTTTTGAACCTGACTTTCTATCTTACATGCTAGGTGACGAACCACGAACATTCTAGGAGGCTATGTCAAACCTTAACACCCTCTTACTGTAAAGAAGCGATAAATAACGAGATAGAATCCATTATGCAAAAACCATACGTGGGAACTAGTGGATCTCCCTCCTGGGAATAAACCACTTGGATGCAAATGGATATTCAAGAAGAAACTAAAGACCGATGGGTCTATTGAGAAATATAAGGCTCAGCTTATTGTATAAGGTCATAGTCAAAGAGAAGGACTTGACTATTTTGATACTTATTCTCCAGTCACGAGAATATCGTCCATTCGAATGTTAATCGCTATAGCTTCAATATACAAGCTAGAAATTCATCAAATGGATGTAAAAACATTTTTCCTAAATGGAGAACTAAATGAAGAGATATATATGGAACAACCTGAAGGTTACGTAGTTCCAGGTAAGGAGAAACAAGTATGTAAGCTTGTTAAATCTTTTATATGGTTTAAAACAGGCTGAAGCAATGGCATGACAAATTTGATAGATTCATGATCTCGTATGATTTTAAGATTAATGAATGTGACAAATGCGTTTATGTAAAACGAAATGAGACAGGATATGTCATTGTCTGTTTATGCGTGTATGATATGTTAATCATTGGAAGTAACAATGATGTGATTACATTCACCAAGATGATGCTTTCAAGTAAGTTTGACATGAAAGATCTAGGCCTTGCAGATGTTATTTTGGGTATCAATATTCTCCGAATATCTGAAGGTATTATACTATCTCAGTCACACTATATTGAGAAAGTATTAAATTTTTTTAGTAATGGTGACACAAATATCGCCACGACACCTGTTGATGTAAATATACATCTTTCTAAGAACACTGGTCAACCAATTGGGGTACTCTCAGATTATTGGGAGTCTCATGTACCTAACAAACTGCTCTGGGCCAGATATAACACATGCAGTAAGTAAGCTAAGTAGGTTTACACATAATCTGGGGAAGAACCACTGGGTTGTTATTGTAAGAGTTCTAAGGTATCTTAGATACACAATGAATGAAGGGTTGTTGTACATGGGATATCCAACTGTACTAGAAGGATACAGTGATGCAAACTAGATATCAGACTCCACCGACTCAAAATCCACAAGTGGATTTGTCTACATGTTAGGAGGAGCAGTCGTGTCTTAGAAACCCACTAAGCAAATGTGCATAGCCAGATCCACTATGGAATCTGAGATTATAGCTTTGGAAAAAGTTACTAAGGAAGCCGAGTGGCTTCGAATTTTTTTAGAGGATATTCCTAATTGGCCAAAGCCTGTGTCACCTATCTGCATACATTGTGATAGTCAAAGTGCCATCGGTAGGGCATTAAACAAAATGTATAATAGTAAGTCTAGACACATACGTCGTAGACACAATACTGTTAGACAACTGCTCTCAAACGGAGTTATCACAATTTATTAAGTTCGATCAAAAGATAACATATCGGATCCACTGACCAAAGGTCTACAAAGAGATCAAGTATGAGTATTGTCAAGGGGAATGGGTCTTAAGCCTACGAAAGCTGAGTTGCCATGATAGGAACCCTACCTAGCAGAGTGGAGATCCCACAATCTAGGTTCAAAGGGAAAACTGAATCATGAAACTGCAACTTGGTGTGACGCACTGTGGGGAGACCTCCCCAAACCATTCCGAGGACAAAATTAAATAGTGCTAGTTGTAAAAGTGAAGAATAAGTTAAACTTGTAATGGTTCTTGTATCTTCGATAACGTGAGATAGATTAATGCTGAATAATCTCGACAAGAGACCACCTATATGAATAACATGGGTAGGGCCGCCCTACGAGAATTTTGAAAGGCGAAATTCTCCGACGGTTATTCATGAAATGAGGAGTTGTCCAGGGCCGTAAATGGACACAAACGTGAGAACCGAATAATGTTTGGAAGTATACTACGTACTTTCTATTATCTTGGTCATGGGTAGGGACGTCTGTACCCCACGCATGTTAAATTCATTTGTCATAGGTTGAAGGAGTACATCCAAATATTTGACAAGACATCAATGACTGGATTAAATAACATTAACATGAGCGTGGATTCTTTCATGCATAACCACTATATAAAGTTAAAAGTGGTCAAAATAACTGTACACACTTTATACTGTTATTTTACCTTGAAAATGGACATAATCCATCAAGGGTCAAGCCCAAACAAATATTACGAGGCTCTATAGCAAACTCTGGTGATGATCATTAAAGATCTTCCAACTAAGGGCATCAACTAGATAACGCAAAATATCCTCGTTTGTATATTATCTAGTCTTGTGTCAAATCATTTTCTTTGCAGTGTGCCTCAACGTGTACAATTGTTGTAACATTGGGGTGACGTGGAAATATTGTAATTTTTTCTTTGTCACTCTCTTTCCCTTATCCGGATCCCACCTAGATAACTTACAAATTAGAATACCTTCAATGCTATGTAATCACCCCGGTATAAAAAAGTCGTTCAAACACCAATTATTTCGTATCCTAAATCCAAACTTTTTAACTTCGTGCTGGAGTCTTCTTATGAGGCAGGCAAGGTATGCCCACTAGGAAAAGTATGACTCACAACTATAGAAACTCCATAAATGAAGTATTCGTTCACTTATTTTTTACCTTGATGTGCATCAATTTCACAATAAATTTCAACGAACCCATTTTTTTAAATCGTGATACAACTCGGTATTCATTTCCGCTACCAACGCATTAAAGTAACCTACGTTACTTCATGGAATATGCTCATTTATCATTTTGTGTCCATTTGGTTAACAATGCCCCGTAAATAATTGAACACATTAATCATTACTTCATTTACAATATTGTTTGACTCAACATTCACGTGAATGGGTTCAACTTTATTATGCAAATTCCAAACTTCATATGACAAATAAAAAACCATTGGTCAAAATATGAGCCCTTGAATAATTAATATTTTTTCGTATTATTCTTGCACCAATTGCATAGACATTGAATGACATCTGAGCTATTCATGTATTTTGAAGCAAAATTGATGAAACTCCTCACCTTTTTTTACAAAAGCTAAATTTGCCTTATCATTTGATTTAATCCAATATTATCAATAGAAACTTCCATTTTACTTCATTCCATCATACAAGAAACAATTTGGATAAATATACTGATATATTGAACAAAGTTGAATATAAATATACACGAACTAACCATACAAAATGACATTCATTATAATATACTGATGGATTAACATAATTCACAGTAAAATTATAAAATTCCCTTTTTTCGAGACATAATTTTTCCATAAATCATATTATTTTTCTACAATTTAGCCAAGAATCAATAATTATATATACATATACATAAACAAGTTTATTATAACAAAATAATTCATAAATAAAAAACAATTCAAACTCTTATCTATAAATATGGTGGAGAAATGTCCCAAATAAATTGAAAGAATAAATGGTGAAAATGGGTTTTATTGAGATGGGTGATACATGGTGGTGGCCGACAAAGATAAAAGGGACGATGGTGGCAAATGGTGACTTGTTGGAATAAAAAACGTGGGAAATTTTTATTTTTTTGGAGAAGTTTTAAAAATTGGGAGTGTGAAGTTTTTATTCGTTTCTACTTAATCCACTACATTTTACATGATCATTTAACGATCGAATTTGTGGTCGCTAAAGATTTAAAAATTGATCGCTAATACATCAATGCCGACCATTTTAGTAGTCACTAATAGTTTCTTTCTTTTAGCGACTATTATTTGGTCAGTCAGTTATAAATATTTTATTTGTTAATCTTTAACACAACAATACCAATTAATCGATGGTCGCTAATAATTTAGAAGTTTTTATTGATCACTTGATGGTCAATGATGTTTTTTTATTATATTTTTTAAGCTATATTGTTTACGATAATTTAAGTGGTCGCTATTAAGTTTATGTTACATATGAGAGCCACTTTTTGGACTTGGTGTTAGTGACACGGTTCGAATCTGTATCGGTTACAAGGATAACCCAAGGTTGACCAATTGAGTTAACCCCAATTGGTTTCACGTCTATGGTCTTTAAAAGGAATTTTTCTTTTTTTTATTAACTTTCTAGCTCTCATTAAATTAATGAAACTTAAATGTGGTGTGCCAAAATTTCATGGTAATTATGAGATGGTGTAACACCAAGAAAATGACCCTTATCCAATTTCATGTCTATTAACAGCTCCTGCCTTTGGGTAAATTCAGACTCCAAATTAGTTTATGTACGTATATATATGCAACACCACATTTATAGGATTATTTTATGTATTAAAAGGGACTTCAATATTTTGTTCACTTTAATTATCCATATTACTAGGGCTAACCCGGAGTATTAAGTATATATCACACATTTCTTCCAACTTCCAACTGAAAACTGACTTCATGATCGAGGACCTGAAATGGAGAAAATTATGACAAGAGATACACAACAACAACCATTAGGTGTAGCATCACCATGCATTTATTTTGTATTAGACTTTTCCCTTTTTGTTAATACATCAAAGCTTTGTAGTAATCTTATATCCATTTCTAAGATTTTTAAACTTAAAGCTAGCAATGGCATGCAAACCAATTTTTAACCAAGCTCAGGAAACGTTTTCCATGGCACGAATTTGTTTCGAATCATCGCCTCTCAAGCTAAAGTTCATCTTATCGGCTGTCTTATTATTCATGATCATATGCCCTGGAGGTATTTTTTCATAATTTATATCAATAAATTTGATCACTGACAATTTGCATCTGTTTGAACTTTGTTTTCTTGAAAATTTCAGAGGCATTTGATTCACTCGATCCTTATGGAAATATTACAATCAAATGGGATGTAATGTCTTGGACAGGAGATGGGTATGTGGTAAGTATAATCTCAATGATATACACTTACTCCTTTAGGTTAGGGGGAGCCAGGATTTTTTTGTGTGTGTTCGAGTTAATAGCATCATAGGTCCCTATACTATGAAAAAATTGCACTATAGGTCTCTATATTATTCTTTTTTTGAATAATTCAAGTATAAATCCCTATAATAATGTACAGAATAACCTATACGTTTGTTATATAAACAAAATAATATTCACACAAACAAAATAAATCAAAGCTTAAAAAATGAGTATAGAGAAATAGGGGACCAAGTGAAAGTTCTAAAAAATTGAGGGAACATAAGCTATGCTCTAATGATCGTACATTTGTTATTCAGGCAACAGTAACAATGAACAATTTCCAAACTTATCGACACATTATGAGCCCAGGCTGGACCTTAGGCTGGTCATGGGCAAGGAGAGATGTAATATGGTCAATGGTCGGAGCACAAACAACAGAACAAGGAGATTGTTCAAGGTTCAGAGGAAATCTACCTCATTGTTGCAAGAGAACCCCTACAGTAGTTGATTTACTCCCTGGAGTTCCATACAATCAACAATTTGCCAATTGTTGTAAAGGTGGTGTAATCTCATCGTGGGGCCAAGATCCTGCAGCAGCCGTGTCCGCCTTTCAGGTGAGTGTTGGTTCAGCCGGAACTTCCAATAGAACGGTGAGACTTCCCCGGAATTTTACTCTGCACGCTCCAGGACGAGGATACACTTGTGGCCCTGCAAAGGTTGTCCCATCTACTGTGTTTCTGTCTACGGATCTACGGAGAAGGACTCAAGCTTTAAGTAAGAAACTTGAAAACCCTAACTTCTCCTGAAATGTTTCTAGAAATTCGTCTGATTTATTAATTATTTATATTGTAGTGACATGGAATGTGACGTGCACTTATTCACAGTTTCTAGCGTCAAGACATCCTAGTTGTTGTGTTTCCTTCTCGTCTTTCTACACTGAAGCAATCACTCCTTGCCCTTCTTGTGCTTGTGGTTGCCCGACCAAAAGTAATTGTATCATGTAAGAAAATATAGGACCATCAGATTATTGTCTTATTATTATTTTGATAAGAAAATATAGGACCATCAAATTATGGAAGAATTTTCATGCTCAGTGGGAGCCTAGCTAGGACTTCATGTTCTAGGGTTTCAAATGATTTAAATGGACTCACTTTTTTGAGATTCTGTGTAATTTTAACTGTGTAGGAGTGCTGCAGAGAGAACAAGCGCAGAAATAAACACTCCACATGTAGGGAAGGACAAGAATCGTCTGCTTCAGTGCACACGTCACATGTGTCCAATACGAGTACATTGGCATGTGAAACTCAATTATGAAGATTATTGGCGTGTTAAGATTGCTATTACAAATTTTAACTACAAAATGAATTACACACAATGGACACTCGTGGCTCAACATCCTAATCTTGACAACGTAACCGAAGTTTTCAGCTTCAATTACAAGCCTCTTGTTCCATACAAAGCTATAAGTGAGTATAGTTAGAAGCTTAAGTTCTTTTCCAAATCAATTTTTTACTAACATATTTTCTATGTGTAGACGATACTGGAATGTTCTACGGAATGAAGTATTTTAATGATATGTTGATGGAAGCGGGACCAGGAGGAAATGTTCAGTCTGAAGTGCTTATGAAGAAGGATAAGGAAACGTTTTCGCTGAAACAGGGATGGGCATTTCCTCAAAGAGTTTACTTTAACGGAGATGAATGCACACTTCCCTCTCCAGATTCTTACCCCATGCTACCTAATTTTGCTGCCATAAGATTTATTCCATTCTCAACCATGGCAGTTTCCATTCTTTTGATCATATTGTTCTTTCAGTGATCACCAGGCGTAACAATTTTGAGGCATGAATTATCTTTAACACTGAGATTTGTGTCGTCATATAGAATCGATAAATTAAGGGATCAATGATAGATGAGAGAATGAGCTTGTATTTATGGAGAACTTGAACTTGTGCTATTATTATATATATACAGGAAAGTGACAATATATTATTACCTCAGTTTTTCTTAATTGCCCCCCTTTAAAAAAAAAAGAAGTGTTTGTTCAAAAGAGTGCTGAATTAATTTTTTTTGAGATAAATTAATAATTACAGTAATAATAGATGAAATTCATACTCTTTTTTAAGGAAATTAGTACTTGTATAAGCTATATACCATGCCCATAACATTCTATATTTCATGCCCATAATAAAATAGGTGCCAGTAGATATTGATTAACCACCTCATAACTCAGGAGTCCATCTGTTTCGATCATTAATTTTTTAAACGAATTTCTACCCTTTTAGCATTTTTTTTGCATTAATTTCATCAAGAGAAAAAAACTCTGTGGGTACCCATAGAATTCGAAAAAGGACATCTGAGTACCCATACTACAAAAAAGGACTTTCCAACCTTTTTTTTGTCTAACCGTTAGTTTTTTCCGTTATCCCACTCATTAAGTATGGTGTGGCGCCTATGTGGACTTGGTTTCCTTTTATTTTGAAGGAATGAGTGGTATATTATCTTATCGGTTTTTTTTTAAAAAAAAAAAAGAGGACAAAGCCCAATACATATATGGCAAGTCAATCGTCTTTCACCCGTTAGAATCAAAGAACATTTTCTTAAAAAGAAACCCATAGCTCCAATAAACCCTATTTTCTGCAAAATCCTTCGTTCGAATTCAAGCAATAATGAAGTAAAAGCATAAATATGTTTCGATTGTTTCATTAATATCTTTAACTCTGTTGGCTTTTTACACTATTCATCTAAAAAATGGATAAAGCGGTTTCAAAAGTTCTTGGGTCTGATCAAGTGTAAAAAATAGCAGATTTTCCTCAAGCTAGTGTTGAGTTGGAGATTTTTGGTCAACTGAGTAAGTAAAGCCATTAATTTATATGAAAATTTGTGATTTAATAGATTAAAGGTTAAAACTTTTTGGGTTTTTGTAAATACAACCTTTTTATTCAATAATTTGAACCGGGTTTTCTTATATTAGTTTTCTAATACACGTGAAGCTATTTTTTATGGTATATAAAGGTGTAGTATCAGGTTGTGTATGTTTGTTTTTGATGGTTTTTGGTTTATAAAGTTTCATGCAATATTATTATTGTTAACTTTTGTGCGTTACGGAATATTGTCATATGCACAATTCCAGATATGGTATGAATAATGTATTTTTTAAGTGATGCTTAAGTGTTCATTTTTAATCCAAATAGATTCACACATAAATTATTCATCACGTTTTTTATCATCTGAAATTAGCATTTTATTTTTCATTACTTAATTTGACTGAGAAGAAAATTTGGTGAACATGTACAATAGATTTTTTTTGAATTTTTAAGAGATAATGACACTTAGGGTCTTGAAGACACACCCCTCTTCAAGATACCACCCCCTACTAGAGCCTCTTCTTACTAAAGACCTAATAAAATTTTTAACACATGAACCCCAAAACCCCAATTACTAGACTACCCTCTTTTGTTTTTTATATACCTATATATACTAATTATTCCCATTTCTAATTTCAGCTCATTATAATCTCACCTCCCCTCCTCCCCTAGTTCTCTCTCCTCCCTCATCTCCCAAACCGCCACCACCACCTCCATCAACCACCACCGGCATGAGAACAGAACCATGGCGGCGCTGCTTCTCTCTCCATGGTTTGCTGCTGCTTCTTCTTCGTCGATCTAGATCCGAACCATGGCTGCGCTGTGGAGTCAGACGAAGACAGATGAAGATCGGGTTTGCTTGTTGAGGTTTGCTTCCATTTCGTGATGCAGATATGGTTCGCTGATGAAGACAGATGAAGAGCCTCGCCGGAGCTCTGCTTCCATTTCGTGATGCAGAAATCGCTGTGAAGACGGCGAAGCAACCTCGTTTTCCGTTAGCTTCAGCGCACCCTTCAAGAGCTCCGATGGCCAGCGAATCGAATCTCCTTCTTCTTCTTGTTCGAGATCCAAGCCAGCGATTCGAATCTCCTTCTTCAGCTCATATCTCGAAGCTCTATCCGATTCGAATCTCCTTCTTCAGCTCACATCTCGAAGCTCATTCTTCTTCTTGTTCGAGTTACGTGGATGTGTGTGCGAGAATGCTGCAATGAAATCGGAGGTAGAAGCTCCTGCTCGTCATGGTGGTGGTGGTTCCGTGAAGACCTCCGACGCTTAGCAGATCGAGTCCCCTTTTTTTTTGTTTCTTTGTAAATGGTTGACCAGATCTAGATCTGGTCAAACCAGTTAGGGTTTTTTTTATCTTGTAATAAAATGTGTAAATGTGCTTTTTTTAAATAATACTCAATAATTTTATTTTTCTAGCATTTCCGATTATACTCTTTTTGTTTTTTAATAGTACCCCAAATTTTAAGAGTACTCATAGAATTTCTTAGAGTACTCCGAGAATTTCTTAGAGTACTCCGAGTTTTTCTTAGAGTACTCCGAGTTTTTCTTAGAGTACTCTACATTTTTATACAGTACTCTGCATTTTTCTTGCAGCCGGAGGTAGGTGGTCGGATTTTTAGAATATTCATTAAAATATATAGAGTACTCTATGTTTTTCTCAGAGTACTCTGTTTTTGTCAGAGTACTCTATGTTTTTTCCGGTGACCGGTGACTGGTGGTCGGAGGTCGGTGGTGGGTGGTCGGAGGTCGGAGGTCGGTGGTCGGTGGCCGGAGGTCGGAGATAGGTGGTAGGTGGGTAGGTGGTAGGTGGGTAGTGGTAGAGGAGAGAGAAACAGTGACATCATATTCTTTTGTCTTTTAGTGTTAGTAAGGGTAGGAAAGACTATTGTGAAAAATGAGGTCCCTAAGAATAACAACTTTCAAGACACTACTCTATAGAGAAAAAATAGTGTCTCTAAGACCCTATATATAATTCACCCAATTTTTAATTACATATTTATGTTAAAAATTACATAACAAAATGAAAACTCGAACAGCTAAACACTTAAAAATGAATTACAGTAATTACCCAGTAATGTTGGATTGAGTAAAAGCAAGCAAGGAAGAAACAACAATGGACATAACAACCAGCCCTGTATAAGACCTATCTACGCCATCATTATTATTGCTTCCATTAATCACGAACGAGTTAACCATAAGAAATGGTGTGTAACCCAAGTAGTTGTGAATTTGTGATTGTATCCTTTATCATTTTCACCCCTCATTGAATTTGCATGAACTACGTCATATTAATATCTCCTTGTCATGTACCTTGTTTATAGTTATATTTTGTAGTATAAATTGCTTACACTAATCAAAATTTGTATAAATGGGTTGTGTAGAGTCTTTCACGTTGGACGTGTATTATGGTGGGAAGTTCATAGGGGGTCAATATTATGGTGGTAGCTGCTATACAGTAAAAACTCTATAAATTAATACACTTGAGACCATCAAAATTTATTAATTAAAAAAGTTATTAATTAATCAATAAATTAATAATTATTAATATATATATATATAAATATATTATTAATTTATAATGAAATACCAAATTTACAAATACTATTCAAACTCCCACTTAATTATTATACAATGCATATACAAACATGTATCAAATGAATGGTCTAATTTGGAAAAAACTCTTCAATCTCTCACTTTAAATGCTTATAGAGTTTTTTTAAAATATAAATGACCTCAATTTAAAGTGAGAGATACATTGAAGATAATAATTCACTTTGTGGCGTTGGTATATGCATTGTATTGAGAATATAAATTATCCTTCATTTATTCTTAAAATAGTTTATATTTATTAAAGATAATAACCCTTGACCGTATCACTTTAAATTACATGGGATATGGTCATAAAGTGATACGGTCACTTTAATGAATTGTTAAAGTGAGAGATATGTTGAAGATAATAACCCTTGACCGTATCACTTTATGGACATTAATAAATATAAATTTCAACAAGAAACAAAAGACAATTGAGTCATTTTTCAGGAAACCTTCATAAATATTTCATGTAATATGTAGTATATAAGGAATTAATTAATTTATATTTAAATTGGGGTCTATGGGAATCATAAAAAATGCATTATCTTATAATTTTAGCGAATGATTAATTTAGCAACCTATCCCCGAGTCGGGACCGACAAAAAATATTATCTTAGAGAGTTTATTAAATAATCGAGTATTAATTTATCGAGTTTTTACCGTACTTTCTATAATTGTCATTCTAAGTCCATGAGTATGGATAAATTACGTAGGATGGCCAAGAAGATCGGGTTTGGGGAGGATGTTAAATTTTACCATAAAACTTATAAGTCTTTGGAGTTTAAGCTTGTGTATTTAGTAGGGAACGAGCATGTAAAAAAATATGTCACTAGTGTTCGAGAATGATATTACTGTTGAATTATATCTTGAAGGGACTTTGGTGAGTAAAATCACTGGTGTAGATAGCGATGTTTGTCGGGATAGAAAAAAAACGTATGCGAGATATAATGATGATGATGAGGGGGCTGAGAGTGATAGAAGTTAATACGTTGATAGTGATTTTGAAGATTCCGATGACGAGGAGATTTTCGATGCCAAAGAAAACCCATTGATTGCCTCTTTGTCAAAATAAGTTCGAATCTATCGGGCATTTCAAGTCTACATTAGAACATCAAGAGATAGTATATAGCAAAGAAGACTCCGATACGTTTCCTAGTGATTCAGAAGATCTTGAAAGTGGCGATTCAGATGATTCAAATAAATCCAAGGTGAAGAAACCAAAGTTCAAGAGGTTTAATGAAGAGAATGATATGCAAAACCTGAAATTTGCCGTTTGGGATGTTGTTCAGGAATGTGGAAGTGTTGCACAAGGCTATAATTGGGTATTCCATCACGAATGTGAAGGATTTCAAATATAAATGTAACACCAAGGTAAAAGTGTGGGCTATATGCAAAAAGCCATCGTGTAAGTGGTTGATTTATGCTAAAAAGATACAAGATTCACCTACGTTCCAAGGGCGAACCCTAAATCCGAAACATTCGTGTGGCAAGGTATTAGGTCACTAGTTGTTTTCCTATATGCATAAGATGATTGTACATTGATGATATTCATTATGATATTTATAAGAAGCCGAAAAGCCTTAGAACCAAGATAGGGAGTGATTTATCAGTCAATGTTTTGATAAAGCAAGTTCGACGAGCTATTAAATTTGCAAGAACTTTGATTGATGGCGAGAACAAGGATCAATATAAGATCATGTTGAGGTATGTGGAGGAATTAAGGAGGAGCAATCCCAAGTCTATCGTTGCGCTGGAATCTGTCGAGGAAGAGAGACGGGTCTTAGGGTGTTTCAGAGGTTGTTCGTTTGTCTTGCCACTTGCAAACGAGGGTTCTTAGAAGGTTGTAGACGTGTGCTAGGTTTAGACGCGTGTTATTTGAAGGGACCCCACCCGGGTATATTGTTGACAACTGTAGGTATTGATCCAAATAATTGTATTTATCTAATTGCTTATTGTGTGGTAGAGAGTGAGAACAAGAGTAGTTGGACATTTTTCTTGAGGTTATTGATTGCGGATTTGGAGATTGCATTGCATCAAGAAAATTGGACTCTTATGTCCGACAAACAAAAGGTAAGTTATTGTTTATTGATGGTGTTGATCACTTATAGTACAAGGTATTTACTAATTTATTCAATTTTTTATTGCAGGGGTTAGTACCAGCCATCAGAGAATTGCTTCCCGATATTGAGGACCGTCATTGTGTCTATCACTTGTACAACAACTTCAAGAAAGTACATCTAGATGCTACTTTAAAGGAGAAAATGTGGTGGGCTGCTAAAGCACCTTGCGTAGAATTGTTTAGACAAAACACAGAACAATTAAAGGCTATTGATGAGGTGGCGTTCCATTGGTTAAAGAAGGAAAAGCCCAAGTTCTGGGCTAGATCTCACCTTCAAACCACAACCAAGTGCGACATCCTATTGAATAATATCTCAGAGAGTTTTAACTTGGTGTTACTTGATGCAAGAGAGAAGTCATTGATTGTTATGCTTGAAATGATAAGAAGCTATTTGATGAATAGAATGGAGAAGAAATGAAAGTGGATTGGAAGTTGGAAGGGGGAAATTTTCCCAAAGATTTGCAAGTTAATTTATCGAAACAAGGACTTCACGTCGTTGTGGAATGCGTCGTTTGCAGGCGATAAGATATTCCAAATTTCTGGGGGTAAAGACTTACAATATACAGTTGATTTGGAAAGGAAGTTTTGTAGTTGCCGTCGATTGGGAATTGTTTGGTGATGTCTCCCCATTTGTGATGATTTAATATTAGTTGGAAACATCATTTTAGGTATATTTATTAGAGTATAGGTCGATTTTCTCATGATTTGGTACACTTTCCTATTTCGTGTCTTGAAATTAATTATTTATTATTTTTAGAGCATATTGGGTTTAATTGTTTATTTAGTTTGATGCTTTAAAGATATATGGTAATTAATTAGAGGCCAAGTTAATTCTAAGAGATAAAGGAAAGAGGATAAACATAGAAATTGGAGATAACGGCAAGAAATATGAAAAAGAAAAGATAAAGTTGCCAAATAAATCTGAATTTTAGCAGCTACGCCCACAAAAGGACTTATGTCTCAATATTTGATAGGAATTTGGAAGAATGGCCTGCATAAAAGTTAAAGAGATTTCCGAGACGATCAGTTTCGACTATTGGAATGCGTCAAACAGATAAGTATTGAATTAGTTACAGCCAAAACAAAACAACATCAAAATCTTACCTTTTCTAAATTTTAGGGTTACGAATTTGAGTTGGGCTTGGAGTCCAATACCTACCTTATACTCCAAGAAACGTTTTAGGGTTTCCTATACCCTATAAATACACCCTCTTATCATTAAAAAATCATTCTTGGCCAGTCCTTAGGCCTAGACGAAGCTACAACACAAGAAGAGAAGTCTGGAAGGAGTTGTGCATCAATTATGTCTTCTTTAACCTTCAATTCTGTAATTGTTCTCTTTTCTTTTCTTAGTATGAATTAAATAAATTTAGCTTGAGTTTTAGCATATATCTATGAACCCTAGTTTTGGTTGACATCTATCTAATCTGGTAATTATATGTTTTAAATTGAATTCATGTTTTATTTCTCTGTCTATGTGTTTGATTTATAGTCTGTTTTCTTTGCGGATTGCAACCGTATAGAATTACCTTCATAGTAGTTAGATAGTCATTGTCTAAGGCATATTTACTATGGAAACAACACATATCGTCTAGGGTAAGGATGGTCCGACAACCCATCCAATCTAGGTAGTCATTATTATTTAGTGTTATCACCATTTAATCAATTGTAGGAAAAGTTTGCTTAGGACCCCTTATTGACACAATTTAACCCTAATTTAAACTACCTAGCACAATTAAAACCGATTATTGGAATACTACATGATTCACCCTTACATGTTTAGAACGGCAAAACTAGTGGGGTTTACTTGCTAATTTCTCAGGCTAAACTATCATACTATCTTCTTTTCTTTTATTTAATTTTCTGTATTTAATTTATTAGTTTAATTTTCTCTTTAGAAAAACCAAATAAAAATCTCTTTAGTCTTTATTTTCTTGAGTATTAGTAATTCTAGCTTTCATATCTGTACTAGATAAATTGCATAAGTTCTCTCTAACTTTCGTAGTCTCTGAGGAAAATTTTTTATTTATCATTAAAACTTGCATACATCCTGTAATACTTGCAGAACCGTGCTTAGCCTAGGGTGTTTATTTGCACTTATTTTATCCATTATTTTATCACACCTTAGGCGACACCAAGTTTTTGGCGTTGCTTCCCGGGACTACATCTTTAGTCCTTGTGCATTTATTTAGTGCTTTTATTTTAGTTAGTTCTGTTTTACGCTTTTCTTTTTGGTTTTGTTTTACAGATTTTACAGATGGCGAGCCAAAGGAGACTTGATTTTCCCATCACGTTCAGAGTGCTACCACGAGGAATCCGCACTCTAGAAATCCAAGCCGCTAAATTTAGACTATATCCAGGCATGATAGCGCATTTTGCGAGTCATGGAAAATTTAGCGGTGCTACACAACAAGATCCGGTCTGGTACGTTAAAAAATTTATGCAGATCTGTAACGCTTATTTTAACAGAGGCGTTACAAAGAAGCAGATGTATTACATTATGTTCCAGTTCTTTTTGACCGGAAGTGCAAGTGATTGGTATGATTCCCAACACCCCGATGTTATTCCAGATTAGGACAAGCTTCAGTCCAAATTTCTTGACTGATTCTATCCGATTAAAAGATATGTTGGAGCTTGAAAAATTTATGCAGGAAGACAGAGAGAGTGTTGGTGAAGCATGGTTTCTTTTTAATGAGATGAAGGAGAGATGTCCATTACATGTATCATCGCTAGAATATTCATTAACCATGTTCTATGGAGGACTCAATAACGAGTCCAGAAGAAGAGCTGATTTGTTAGGAGATAAAGGTTTTGTGTTATTAGATCCTGAAGAAGCTAAAACTATTATGGAGAAAGTTCTCGAGACCAAGAGAAGTTGGCCGACTGAAACAGAAAAACAAGAAGAGACCTTAGAATCTCTAAGGCCCAAAGAGTTAAACCAACAACTCAAGGAATTACGAGAACGAGCGTGAACAATAGCTCAGGTAAATCTAGTACATACTTCACCTTTATGTCCAGGTTGTGGAGCAAGAAACCATTCTTGGGAGAATTGTATGAATAATATAGCTTCGATTTCCTTCGTACCTCATCAAAGAAACCATTATTCTAATGGTTATTATCATCCTCAAGGAAGTTACACTAATTATTAGTCCCTACAAAATCAAAAAATTGGGTCGGAAATAAAGAGACTTATTATCAACCTCGACCTCAATCCTACCATCCACCACAACCTATCTATCAAGAAGCGCCGATCTATAATCCTATCTATCAAGAAGCGCCAATAAACACCGAATATTATCAAGAACCACTTCAATATTCAATGCAACAAGCTACACAAAAACAACCTTCGAGTTTGGATTCAAGTATGGCTGCAATGATGAAAGTAGTTGAAGAAAATATGAAGATGAGCCAGCAAAGAATCCAAACCCAGTCCAAGGTAATTAAGAATCTCGAGCATAGACTGTCACACATGGAGAGTACAGTTCTAAACATGCCAAAAGGGTAACTCCCAAGTGATACTATTGCTCCAGAAGATTATGCTTGTCGTGAAGTTGAACTAAGAAGTGGAAAACAATTACCTCCGCCTAGAGTAGAACCAGAACCAACCTCTATCCCTAAAGTGGTTGAAGAAACATTTGAAGACAAGGTATAGGAGGTAATTGAACAAAAGAGTGTCCAAGAGAAGACACCAGAAAAGAAAGAGAGCTCAGTGGTAAACAACACACGTCCTCCTCCACCATTCCCATCACGTGTCAAAAAGCAGAAAAATGAAAAAGAATTCAAGACGTTCCTTGACATGGTGAACAAGTTAAATATCAATGTCCCGTTTGTAGAAACTCTCACAAGAATGCCAAAATATCTTAAATTCATGAAGGACATTCTTTCTAACAAACGAAGCGTAGAAACTGAAGAGATTAATGGGTTGCCAGAGGAGTGCAAAGCTACAAATGAAATAAAGTTACCACAAGAAGCACATACACCCCAGAACTTTTGGATGAAACCATCCATTGCTACAAATAGTAGATCTGAAAAGTTCGTGGGAGTGAAAGGCAAGGGATTCAAATCTCGCAGGCCAAACGTTAATAACCTTGTTGGTTGCTGGGGAGGTGATGTTCATACATGACTGAGGTAACACCTCGAACTAAACGACGTTAAACAAAAGTGCTCTTGGGAGACATCCCACATTCTTTTATGCTTTTATGTATTTATGTTTTTGTTCGTTTTAGTGAGTTTATATGGTTTTTAGTGCATATTGCAGTAATAAGAAAGGTATAAGTGTTTTTGGTGTGTAGGTATGCAAGGGTTCGAGTTTGGGGTGAAAAAGTAGAAAATTTTCGGAGTTAAAAATGGCTGGACAGAGCTTTTTCGCGGTACACCGCAGGTATTTGCGGTGCACCGCACCTATCAACGCGAGAAATTTTACAAAAACTTCGAACTGGCATAACTATGCGCTTAGGTATCGGAATTCACTTTTTCTAGAGTCTAAATCACATATTTTTTCGATATCTATCCACTGGAGTTGAGAAAAAATGATTTGGAGGTAAAATAAAAAACGAAATTTTTAGGCATACTCTGATTTGCCCACCGGTATGCCGGTCACACGACCAGTAAGCCGGCGGGTCAAAAACACGAGCCCTCGGGTACACGCCTCGGGTTTTTTGCCGAGAGATGATTTTCGAAAGATTACCGCACTGGTATGCCGGCCCATGACACCGGTATGCCGGCCACAGGAAAAACACGAGGCCTCGGGTCCTCGGTGCGGGTTTTTTCTGAGGATCAGTTTTCAAAAGACCAGCGCACCGGTATGTCGGCCCTTATGGGCGGTATACCGGCCAGCGCCGCTGGAGACAGAAAAAAATTGCATTTTCCAGGTTATAAAGAAGAGGAGGTGAGTTCTAGTGCGAATTTTACAATCCTTAAGCCTCTTCTTCTTCTCCAAACCTCTCCCAACTCTATTAAAGTTTCATCAAACCTTCCCTATACATCAAAACACTACCCAATCACCATAAGAACACATCAAATCTTTTCTCCACATCATTACAAAGAAGATTTAACCACTGGTGGTCCTTTGTGTGTTCTAAAATAAATGCAAAAAGTAATCGAACCACAACCGCAAGTGTACGGTTGTCCCAAGTAATATAGTTGATAAAACAGATTCGTTCCAAGGACGGAATGGTTGACTACAATGCTTATCTATTAATGATTGATGCACTTATGAAAGCAAATAAAAGTAATATGTTTGTTTGGTTTTTGTATTAAAGCTACTGAATGAAAGACAAGTATTAAAATGCAAATAAAAGCTAAGACGCAAGTAAAATGATATAAAACGCAATATGAGATGTAGCACTTGAGAACGCAAGGATCCTCCCAATCCTATTTCCTAACTTATGTTGTTTAAGGGCTAAATTAGTCAATTACAATGGTCGGGATTCTAAATTCCTTATACCCCCGTCAGGGTGGACTATAAGGCGATCCTAAAGTGTCACTAGTCCCGTCAGGGTAAATATGATCCACCGTTGGATGTTTAAGTGTTATTACCTCATTGGCCCTAGGATTAGCTAAGCTCGTCAGAATCATTAACTTCTATCCTAGATTCAATAAATATTTCCGTACCTAAACCCTCCGTCAGGATGATCCAATCGCCACTAATTGGAATAGCCTAGATACTAACACCTGTTCTTAGTTAGCTACTCCAAAAACAGTAAAATAAACTCAATTTATTGAAAAGAGTAAAAGCCCTAATTTAGTTTAATTCAATAAAAACCCAAATTCAACATTCGTTAATTAATAAAATTGGGATTCACCCATTGTTTGTTCTCAAGCACTATGAATTGTTTAGCTCATATTAAAACGAAAAACGAAATTAAAATTAAAGGAATTCATATTTGATTACAAAATTAAAGATAAGAAAAACCTAATTTCCGGAATAGGAATGACTACGAACGGAGATATAGACCCTCTCCAGCTCTTGTAGCTTCTTCTTTCTTCCTTCCGTTGACTTCTCTCTGGTGTTTAATCTTGCAGAATGTGAATTGTCTTGACACTCTCTTCTAAGGATGAGATGATTTGAAGAACAAATTGAGAGGTGAGAAATACTGAGGTCAAAATCTCCTTTTATAAGGTTAAAAACGGATTAGGGCTTGGACCAGAAAATAAAACACTAATTAAATGTCCAAGCCCAATTTCTAAGCCCAAAATCCCGTAACTGCTGATACACCTTCACTAAAACAGCTTTTCCCGATGCGTTATGACTCCGATTGACCTCATTCCAGTTGCTAAAGTTCCGTAACTCGATAAGGAATGATTTCTCTTCAAAGGTCAACAGCTAAATCATCGCTTAAGCACCTCGAAATCAGCAATCTATGGCCTGGAAAATGGATTTTCAGCTCTAAAAATAATATCTTCGGGATTTATCTTCGAGTTTTGACTCTATCTTTTGATCTTTGACTTTCTCCTCGGATTCTTCTTCTAGCTAACATCTAAAACCTGTAAAATACTCACTAAAAATACCAAGATTACGCGCAAAAGCTTAATAAATCAAAAATGCTAGAAATAAAAGAGGAAAATCATATTATTGCATATTTAGTCCAAAAGTCTATCGAATTAATTAAATAAACACCAAAAATGATGTCTCCTAAGGGTCGAAAATACGAACAATTAAGGAGACATCAAGACCCCCAACTCAAACCTTTGTCGTCCCGACAAAGCAAAACAAAACAAAACAAGGGGTAGAAGTAAACGCAAGAACGAATAGAAGCTTAGCAAATAAACCTAAAGCAATTCTTAAGATAAATCTCATATAGCAAAACTTTAAGAACTAACATATACATACACTAATCATGCAAAATCAAACATAAATAATCTCAATCATAAAATTAAAGTTGCAATGCTTGAAGGTTAAACTTGTACTCATATCTGTATGATGGCTATAGGGTGGTCATTAATCCTAACTCGCTTTGAACGCTCCACTTAGTATACAACCTATTAACTTACCATGCACCTAGGAATCACGAGGACTTTACGGTTTTAGCGTAGGCTTAGGGACGGTGTGGTATGTATATTTGGTAAATTTGAAGTGAGCTTTTGGCTCACTCCTCACTTACCATCAACAACTGTCCATGAGCTTGAGTTTACACTCATATAATGTTCTCACTCAACCCATTTGACGCGCTAATGTTGCGTCCCCAATGTCAACCCAATATAAACTAAGATGATTTTTCAGAATATTCCACTTTGCCGGTTTATTTTATTCTTTCTTTCTTTTTGTTTTTTTTTTTTTCATTTCTTTTCTTCTTTTTTTTGTACAAGATACCCATGACCATCATTTTGATGTGAAAGGTCATGTCTCTTATAATTTTTTTCTTTTCTTTTTTCTTTTTTTTCAAATCCCGGCAAAGGGTTACAAATAATAATATCATCTTTATTTTGTGCCTCAATATAAACACATAAATCCCACCCAATGAATTTTCCCAAATGTGGACCCTCCACCCCAAACTCAAGCTCGAGACAGGTCTCAGGATCGTGATTCAAGTGCGGGTCATTTGGTCATGCCTAATAATCTAAAGGATAATGGGCTTATATCGTGGCTACAAAAGAAAAGGCTTAAGGCTCAAAATTGGGCTAAGACAGATACAATTATAATATAAGGGATAGCAAGCTAAAAGGCTTCAAATGGCTAACAAAGAACTGCCCCTATCATTTTCCTAAGTACATAGCTTTTCTTTAGTTTATATCTAGGTGGGTTCTCTACTAATTAGGATTTCACGTTCTACACACCAAACATATTCCTTAAGTACAAGCTTACTTCATTTGCATTGTTCATTAATTTTTCCTATCAATTACCTATGTTCGCATGCAATTGTAAGTGCGTTCTATATCAATCCCTAAATTCCACTATTTACTATCATTGATTCATCAAAAGTATGCTTAAAAGGACATTTAAAATCTTCTATAGTCAAACGCAACTCCAAAAATTATTTTATTGAACGCAATTAAAACACACACATAAAAACTGGGATGAGGCAACGAACCCCACCCCAAACTCAAAAATGAGTTGTGTCCCCACGACTCGAAAAGACTCAAAGCAATAAAATAATTTACACTAAATGAGAAGGGAAAGAGAACGTATCTGAACCAGCGCGAGGCTGGTGTCGGTGTTGCGTCCAAGTTGAGGTTTTGAATTCTTCTTCATCAATGGTTACGTTTAAAGTGTTCTTCATCACCTCGAACTTCTTCAAATTTTCCACGTTTTCATTTATTACTTGCCCTCTAAGCATCATCTCCTCTATTAAAATCTTTCCTTAATACCCAATTCTCTTTCGTCACCATGTTCTTCGTACCTTTCCTAACCTTCATGGTCATCTCCGATGACCCCAAACTCAAAGCTTCAAGACCCTTGGATAAAATTGTGATTTTAGTGTTCTTGAAGGTTTGGGTTTGAATTATGGATTGTTTAGAGCTGGATCATGGATAATTCAAGGTTTGGGAAAGGTTTAATGGATAAATTTTAGCTTTGGTGAAAGAAAACTTCGGATTAAAGTGTGAAGCTTTGGTATTTTGGAAGTTTAATGGTTTGATTGTGATCTTGGATGATGTTTAGAGGGAAGGATTGGTGGTATGATGTTGTTTTGATGATGATTTTAGGAGTAGTTGGAAGCTAGGATTCGTCACTGGAGGCTTAGCATGAGAAAGAGGCTAATTTTTTTTTTTACCTCTGACGCAAGCCTCTTGCGTCGTCGCTGACGCAGTGATCAGAAAGTCCAGCTTCTTCGGCCGGCTAGCCGGCGGATACGCCGGCATGCCGGCGAAATGTCGATGGCGCATTTCAAGACGCAGCAACCTTGCGTCGTCGCTGACGCAAGGACCAGAAACTCTTCCTCCAGTTGGCCGGCTAGCCGGCGGATTCGCCGGCATGCCGGTGGATTTCTCGCTGGCGCGAATGGTGACGCAGCAATGCTGCGTCATCGCTGACGCAGTGGTCAGAGAGTTTGGGGGTCTTCAGCGTTTTTGGCCGGTATGCCGGCGTATCCGCCGGCTAGCCGGTCAAACCTGCTGTTGACTCCATAATTTTTCGTTTTCTCCTCGTTTTGACCCCAAACTCATGACCCTTTTACCCCTGAAATCATCAAAAACAACTACCCTTCCTCATTTCTTAATAATAAACATTAAATTAACGAAAATCAAACTACTTTAAACTACGAAAAATAAAAACATAAACTAATATACAAGAAATGGCTTTTGTTTAACGTCGTTAAGCTCGACGGGTTACCTCATTCTTTAGTCATTGACATAGCCTCCCCAGCAGTGAGTGAGGTTGTCAATATTTGCAACTCGAAATTTGCATCCCTTAGCTTTTACGCCCACTAGTTTATCTGAGATAACCTTTGCAACCACGAATGGTCCTAGCCAAGAGCTTTTTGATTCACATGTCTTTGGAGGAGGTTTAGGCTTTTTCATAGCAACTTCTTCGCCTACTTTAAACTCCTTTTTCTTTCTTTCTTTCTTAGGGTCTTTCGGAAACTTCGTGACACGTGTTTTCTCTTTCTTCTTTACATGGTTGAGTGGTGGATTTCTCTTAGGATTTGGAGGAACGTTGATCGGTGGTTTCTTTCTTAATTCTTTTTCCTCCACCCCTAAGGTTTCCACAACATTAATTGGCTCTTTTCTTACCGGTTCCATTACATCTACACGAAAACATTCTTCCTTGGAATCCGGAAACTTCGTAGGTCTAAACACATTAAACTTCATCTCCTCGTCTTGGATTCTCATAATCATTTCGCCGTTTTCTACATCAATCAAAGTACGCCCCGTGGCTAGGAATGGTCTTCCCAAAATAATGGGGACATTCCTATCCGCGTCGTAATCAAGTATAACGAAATCAGCGGGAAAAATTAACGTACCTGCCTTAACGAGGACATCTTCGATTCGGCCTTCTGGATGTGCAAGAGATCGATCCGCCATTTGCAAGACCATAGAAGTGGGTCTTGCTTTTATATTAAGCTTGTCAAATATTGATTTGGGCATAAGATTTATGCTTGCACCCAAATCACATAGTGCCTTACCTCTCCATTCATTACCAATAGATATCGGAATCGTAAAGCTCCCAGGATCAACTAACTTTGGAGGTAATTTACCTTGACAAATAGCACTACATTCCTCAGGGAGACCAATCATCTCATTATCACAATACGGCCTTTTGTTGGTGAGGGCTCTTTTCAGAAACTTAGCATACTTGGGCACATCTCGAATAGCTTCTAACAACGGAATATTTATGCTAAGACCTCTTACCTTGTTAAAGAATTTTTGATAATCAGCCATATCACCCTTCTTTTGAACTCTTGATGGAAATGGTGGAGGAGGACGGCTTATTATAGTATCATCTTTCTTCTTCGGAATTTCATTAGACCTCTCCACTTTTTCTAGTTCAACTGGTTTATCTTTATCGACCACCTCTTTTTCTTTTCTAACTTCTTTATAACCGGAAAAGGAGGTGGAGGAAGGTTCTTACCACTTCTGAGAGTAATAGCTTTACAATCTTCGATTTGGATTGGATTCTCAGTGTCGCTAGGAAGTTGCCCTTGTGGACGTTGATTCAGTTTCTTATTTATTTGGCTTAGTTGACCCTGGAACAAATTCATATTAGCTTCGATTGCATTTTGACGTTCCATAGCTTGTGTCTGAAGAGCGATCAAACTTTCAACTGTTTTCTGAAGGGTAACTCCTTCTTGTGGATGGGCAGGTAAGGCTTTCTGATTCATTGTGTCATCGTAATTGTCTTGAGGAGCTTGTCTCTGAACATAATTTCCCTGATTCTGTCCTTCTTGATAATTATTTTGTGGTCTTGGATTGTAATTGTTACCTTGGGGACGCGGCTGATACGCATAAGTAGGATTTGCTGCCCCATCAGGATTTGAGTATTGAAACCCCGGATGGTTTCTGTTAGGCTGATATCCATTACCACTTGAATTAAAGTTACCTCTATTGGACACAAACATCACAGATTCTTGATTGTTTTGACAATTTTCCCAACTATGATCATTAACACCGCAATACTCACATCCATATACCTCTTGTGCAACCTTTACCTCACCTCTTTTGTTCGAAAAACCTTCTTTCACGGCTAGAGTAAGTTGTCTCAGTTGTTGTTCTAGTGTGGTTTGAAGCTTTGTCTCTAGCGTAGCAAACTTTTCTTCGATATTAACATTATTGACTCCTCCTCTAACTGGTGTTCTTACTGAATTCCACCCAACTTCATTCTTGACTGTTCTTTCTAAAATGATTTTAGCATGAGCCGGTTGAACTTGAAGAAAACCTGCACCACATAACATATCCAATTTCTCTCTTGAAGTCCCATCAAGGCCTCTATAGAATATTTTTAATTGTTGTTGTTCTGAAAAGCCATGATTGGGGACTCTACGTAAGCACATCTGAAATCTTGTCCAACTCCTACCCAAAGTTTCATCATATTCTTGACGGAACTGCGTCAACTCTAATTCAGCATCTAACCTCATGTTACTTGGGTAATACCTGTCAAAGAAAGCAATCTCTAATTGATCCCAATTAGTAATTTTCGTCGGATCTTGCGTATCGTGCCATTCACTTGCTCCATCAATAACAAAAAATTTAAACACAGCGTAGTACATCTGTTCTTTTGAAACTCCTTGTGTGATGTAAGAATCACATATCTGTTTGAATTTCTGTATCGCTCTAAGAGGATCTTCTCCAACTCTACCACGAAAATTTCCAAAGTTTTGGAATTGAGCTATCATACCCGGATCTGGACGAAACTTCGGAACATTTATATCTGGAGCACCTACTCCTATAGCAGGGGCACAGAAAGGGACTTCTGGTGGGCCATTAGTAAACCAAGGATCTTGATTCATCACGATTTGAGCTTGTCCGTTATTGTTCTGAATATTAACGTTCTCCATTTGGTGAATTAATTCTTCTACTTCTAAGGATTCTTGTTCTTTTCTTCTCTTGTTAGCAAGTCTGATTAATGATTCTGGATTATTAAGGATCGGAGGTGTTGGCTCTAGATCCTTAAAGAGTCTCCTTCGCATACACCAAACCTAAAAACCTGAGAAACTAAACAAGCAAAAAGCGTAAAACTGATAAAAACAAAAATAAAAACAAAAATAAAAATAAATGCACTATCACTAAAGGATAAACACCGTGGTCACACGCTACCGTCCCCGGCAGCGGCGCCAAAAACTTGGTGGTCCTTTGTGTGTTCTAAAATAAATGCAAAAAGTAATCGAACCACAACCGCAAGTGTACGGTTGTCCCAAGTAATATAGTTGATAAAACAGATTCGTTCCAAGGACGGAATGGTTGACTACAATGCTTATCTATTAATGATTGATGCACTTATGAAAGCAAATAAAAGTAATATGTTTGTTTGGTTTTTGTATTAAAGCTACTGAATGAAAGACAAGTATTAAAATGCAAATAAAAGCTAAGACGCAAGTAAAATGATATAAAACGCAATATGAGATGTAGCACTTGAGAACGCAAGGATCCTCCCAATCCTATTTCCTAACTTATGTTGTTTAAGGGCTAAATTAGTCAATTACAATGGTCGGGATTCTAAATTCCTTATACCCCCGTCAGGGTGGACTATAAGGCGATCCTAAAGTGTCACTAGTCCCGTCAGGGTAAATATGATCCACCGTTGGATGTTTAAGTGTTATTACCTCATTGGCCCTAGGATTAGCTAAGCTCGTCAGAATCATTAACTTCTATCCTAGATTCAATAAATATTTCCGTACCTAAACCCTCCGTCAGGATTATCCAATCGCCACTAATTGGAATAGCCTAGATACTAACACCTGTTCTTAGTGAGCTACTCCAAAAACAGTAAAATAAACTCAATTTATTGAAAAGAGTAAAAGCCCTAATTTAGTTTAATTCAATAAAAACCCAAATTCAACATTCGTTAATTAATAAAATTGGGATTCACCCATTGTTTGTTCTCAAGCACTATGAATTGTTTAGCTCATATTAAAACGAAAAACGAAATTAAAATTAAAGGAATTCATATTTGATTACAAAATTAAAGATAAGAAAAACCTAATTTCCGGAATAGGAATGACTACGAACGGAGATATAGACCCTCTCCAGCTCTTGTAGCTTCTTCTTTCTTCCTTCCGTTGACTTCTCTCTAGTGTTTAATCTTGCAGAATGTGAATTGTCTTGACACTCTCTTCTAAGGATGAGATGATTTGAAGAACAAATTGAGAGGTGAGAAATACTGAGGTCAAAATCTCCTTTTATAAGGTTAAAAACGGATTAGGGCTTGGACCAGAAAATAAAACACTAATTAAATGTCCAAGCCCAATTTCTAAGCCCAAAATCCCGTAACTGCTGATACACCTTCACTAAAACAGCTTTTCCCGATGCGTTATGACTCCGATTGACCTCATTCCAGTTGCTAAAGTTCCGTAACTCGATAAGGAATGATTTCTCTTCAAAGGTCAACAGCTAAATCATCGCTTAAGCACCTCGAAATCAGCAATCTATGGCCTGGAAAATGGATTTTCAGCTCTAAAAATAATATCTTCGGGATTTATCTTCGAGTTTTGACTCTATCTTTTGATCTTTGACTTTCTCCTCGGATTCTTCTTCTAGCTAACATCTAAAACCTGTAAAATACTCACTAAAAATACCAAGATTACGCGCAAAAGCTTAATAAATCAAAAATGCTAGAAATAAAAGAGGAAAATCATATTATTGCATATTTAGTCCAAAAGTCTATCGAATTAATTAAATAAACACAAAAAATGATGTCTCCCAAGGGTCGAAAATACGAACAATTAAGGAGACATCAACCACCCATATCATACCAAAACACATTGAATCCAAGAATCAAAAGCTTAAATTTAAGAAATTCATCCAGCAATTTCTTAGATCCATACCAATCCATCTTACCCACATAGAGGATCATCATCAAAACACCTTTCCTAACCCAAATAAAGCTTGTACAACCAATAATCAAGAGTTTCAAATTTCAAAAGTGGTTAAAGCTTTGAGTTGGGGGTCAATTGAGATGATTAAGAGAACATAAACATTATCTATTGTAAGGGAGATGAAGAAAAGCAAGGTATTGGGTTCTATTGAGCAGAAATCAAGTAAGAAAAGTTCTAGTTCTATACAAAGGGTGAAACAGGTCAAGAAAGGAGAGGTCAGCTAGCTGTGTTTGATTCGATGGGAAAAAAGCTTCCAGCTTTCGTGAAGAAAACAACACAACCTCTACAGATCGAAGGTCCTACACCCGAAGAAAAAGAAAAAGCTTCAAGGGCCCTGATAGCTTCTGCTGAGAATCAATTACATGAACTTCCTTTTGCTTATGAGAAAGTATTTGAAGAAGAAGTTGGTAAAGGAGAATACAAGAAGATTCGTGGAGATTAGAGAAAGATTGGGTTGGTCTACATTCATGGTAAAGCGTTCTACAAACGCTATCTTGTTGAATTATATTTTGAGGAGAAGAAGGGGATGTGGCACAGTTGATCTATGAGGAGGTGATGCAATTTTTTGGTCTCTCCCATGTCGTTATTTAATATGAAATATCGTACTATGATCACGTGGCTTGTTCGGAAAGCGAATGTGATTTTGGGTGAAGGAGAGACACTTGAGTTTAAGATGAGTAACAATATTGAAAATGCTTGGATCATGAAAGTTTTGAGAGAAATTACGCAACTTTCAAAAGAAGAAAAGGAGAACAACATAACACTCCTTGAGCAATTAATGAAAGATCCAGCAAATCCTATCTTGGATGTCGGTAATGCGAGGCAATAGTCTTGAAGAGTATGTTTTCTTTCTTCCCTACCATTTCTTTATGTGCAATATGTGTACTAATTTTAAATTTTATTTATTTTTCGAGTCTTTTTCGAGTCGTGGGGACACGTCTCACTTTTGAGTTGGGATGGGGATTCGTTGTCCTCATCTTCCTTTTTGTTTTTAAATAAAATTTAAAATTTTTGGGTTGAAATAGGCATAGAATATGTTGAATGTACCCATCTGAGCATGATTTTATTAGGTCAATTATAGTAGGTAGTATGTTTTTGAAAGATGTCACAAATATGTTTGGCATGCATGTATGAAATCAGGAATAAAAGACAGAAAAGTTAATGAGCAATGCTAAGAAGTTACGTTAAAACTTAGGGAGAGTTATTTGGTGTGTAGAACGTGAGGTTTGAAGTTAGTTGAAAACCCGCTTGTCTATGAACTAGTAATGAATAAGTAACAAAACCCGGTAGTTAGAAAAGTGAATAAGGCAGTTATTTCATATTGAAGCCACTTGAAGCCTTTTTAAACCTTCTCACCCTTTTTATTTGATTATTGTTATAATTTATCCGTCTTAGCCCCTCTGAGCCTTTCTAAATCCTTTTACTTAACCACATTATAATCCATACCCTTAGTTTGTAGGACTTATCTACATGACCCGCACTGGAATCGCAAAACCTAAGACAAGTCGTTTTTGGAGCTTGAGTTTGGGGTGGTGGGTTTCATCATTAGGGAACATTGGGTTTGGGAAATTGTAATTGTGATCATATTGATGATGAAAAGGTTATTTTTGTAACCCTTTGCCGGGGTAATAGTGAATGGAAAAAGCTGATAAGCATGAATTGCAAAGAATATATATATATATATAAAAAAATAGCGTGATATCTTGAACATCAAAAAGAGAGTCATAGCTATACAAAAGAAAAAAATTGAGATGAAAAGAATATATATTTATACCGGCAAAGTGGAATTTGTATATCATCATGAAAATGTTTTATTTGAGATTATTGGGGATGCACATCTAAAGCATCAAAAATTGGGTTGAGTGAGAATATCTTCTTGTGAAAACTCAAGCTCTAGGGCGATTCGTTAATGGAATGTGAGGAGAGAGCCAAAAGCTCACTTTTTCATTATCCAAATATAGCACACCGTCCATAAGCCACGTTATAACCAAAGACCATGAGATTTCTAACTGCTTGGTGGAGAAACAACTGAGCTACTAGGTTGTAGGTAAGTAGACCATTGGATACTATATTAGGACCTATGAACAACCTATAGCCATTAGCACAAACTAAGTTGAGACCTCTCCTTCTGGCATTGCTAAATTAATCTGGACTTGAATTTTATGGATTGTTGATTATGTGTATATTAAGCATACGTGTACATTATTTCTTGAGAAATACTACATGAGACTTTTTAGATATTATGCTCTAGGATCATTCATTGTGTCCTATTCTTAATCTCCTCCTACTTCTTCTTCTTGTTTATTTGACTACCCTACTGTTCTTTATTTTTATTGTATCGGGACGATACAATTTTGAGTTGGGGGTCTTGATGTCTCCCCATTTGTGATGATTTAATATTAGTTGGAGACATCATTTTAGGTGTATTTATTAGAGTATAGGTCGATTTTCTCATGATTTAGTACACTTTCCTATTTCGTGTCTTGAAATTAATTATTTATTATTTTTAGAGCATATTGGGTTTAATTGTTTATTTAGTGTGAAGTTTTAAAGATATATGGTAATTAATTAGAGGCCAAGTTAATTCTGAGAGATAAAGGAATGTAGATAAACATGGAAATTGGAGATAAAGGCAAGAAATATGAAAAAGGAAAAGATAAAGTTGCCAAATAAATCTGAATTTCAGCAGCTACGACCACAAAAGGGCTTATATCTCAATATTGGTTAAGAATTTGGACAAATGGTCTACATAGAAGTTAAATATCTTTCCGAGACTATCAGTTTCGACTATTGGAAGGCGTCAAACGGATAAGTATTGAATCAGTTACGGCCAAAACAAAACAACATCAAAATATTACATTTTCTATATTTTAGGGTTACGAATTTGAGTTGGGCTTGGAGTCCAATACTTACCTTATACTCCAAGAAACGTTTTAGGGTTTCCTATACCCTACAAATACACCCTCTTATCATTAGAAAATTATCCTTGGCCAGTCCTTAGGCCCGGAGGAAGCTACAACACAAGAAGAGAAGTCTGGAAGGAGCCGTGTATCAATTATGTCTTCTTCAACCTTCAATTATTTAATTATTTTCTTTTCTTTTCTTATATGAATTAAATAAATTTAGCTTGAGTTTTAGCATATATGTATGAACCCTAGTTTTGGTTGACATCTATCTAATCTGGGAATTATATGTTTTAAATTGAATTCGTGTTTTATTTCTCTTTCTATGTATTTGATTTATAGTCTGTTTTCTTTGCAGATTGCAACCGTATAGAATTACCTTCATAGTAGTTTGATAGTCATTGTTTAAGGAATATTTTAACTATGGAAACAACACATAACGTCTAGTGTAAGGATGGTCAGACAACCCAACCGATCTAGATAGTCATTATGGTTTGGTGTTATCACCATTTAATCAATTGTAGGAAAAGTTTGCTTAGCACCCCTTATTGACACAATTTTACCCTAATTTAAACTACCTAGCACAATTGAAACCGATTATTGGAATACTACATGATTCACCCTTACATGTTTAGAACGGCAAAACTAGTGGGGATTACTTGCTAATTTCTCAGGCTAAATTATCATACTATCTTTATTTCTTTTATTTAATTTTCTGTCTTTAATTTATTAGTTTAATATTCTCTTTAGAAAAAAAAATCTCTTTAGTCTTTATTTTCTTGCGTATTAGTAATTCTATCTTTCATATCTGGACTTGATAAATTGCATAAGTTATCTCTAACTTTCGTAGTCTCTGAGGAACAAATCTTATTTATCATTAAAACTTGCATACGTCCTGTAATACTTGCAAAACCGTGCTCAGCCTAGGGTATTTATTTGCACTTATTTTATCCATTATTTTATCACACATTAGGTGACACCATCTTGTATACCATGTGCACACGCAATTGTTGCAATCACATACTTCGAAGAGGAAATAGAGGTATATGTGGATCAATGCTTCATACTTATGGGCATATGATCCTGTCATCATGCCCACCAATGGTCCATCAATGTGGCCACCTTCTGAGCATATACCTCTAAATGCACCAAAGTCAGTGAAAATCCCTCGAAGACCAAAAACTCAACGTCGAAGAGAGCCAGGTGAAGGAAAAGTTGGTTCAACTAGTCAAGTTCCTAAAGGAGTTCAAAAGTTGAGAAATCCCATTATTATAGTGAAGTGTTCAAGGTGCAAGCAAGCGGGACATAATAAAAGGACTTGTAAGGTGGTTGTTGAGCAACCAATAGATAAAACTGAAAATTAGTTACTCTCGGTCCATGAAACGAAGCCGAAAATTCATATAATTTTTTTATTAAAAACGATATTTAAATTATAAAAAAATCAAAAAATTTATAGACGTAAATATTAATTTGTCTTGTCCAAAAATTAATTTTTTTTTTATTTTTACGATTTTCTTAGAATTAGATATGAATTATTTTTAAAAAAATTTAGGGACGCGCGCGTGTGATGAATTAGTTGGTGGTGACGGAACTAGTCGGTGGTGGTTATAGGCGAAGGTGGTCGCCGGTGGAGAATAATGGTTGTGATGGTGGTAGGTGGTGGTGGTGGGTGGTGGTGGTGGTGGTGAAGAAAATATATAAATAAATATTATATAATAAATGGTGAAGATAATAAGAATTAATGATATATAGAATTAAAGTAATAAGTAAAAGGCTTATAGATATTTTTATAATTTTTCAACTTTTTGTTATTAATTGAGAATTAACTCAAAGTTGTAATTAATTAAGAATAATTTTATTCTCCATGTAATTAATTGGGTGTTGTACCTAAAAAAAATTAGAAGTTATCTTTTTTTATTAAGTAATATAATTTTAAAGAAAGTCAATAGGTTTTGGTTTTTCTTTGTTGTCAACTTGAAAATAATAATACATTTATTGTTATTAAGTTTAACGGTCTAAAACTGTGTACATAAGTAAGAGTTTTAGATATATATTGGGATCAAAACATTGGACGTGAATTTATTATTAAAAAAATTATGTACTATATGTTTAAATATGAGCTTCCGTAGGTTTTAATTCTCATAGCCAAATATGTGCCCTATTGTTTTTTTAATTCAAAATTGCCACTCAAATCTTAATATATTATCTAAAACTCTTTTTTATATTTACAGATACATGAGCGGGTAACTTTTATATAAATAAGAGAATTGCTATATATCACCCCTATTTGCTTCACCCTTACTTCACCTCCTATGTGGCATACTATGTGGCATCAAACAAAAGAGAGAGAAATTAATTAATTAGGAAAGAAAAATGATTTGATTGGTTTTTAAAACCTCCACATAGGAGGTGATATAAATGTGAAGCAAAAAGGGATGATATATATCTTTACTCTATAAATAAATGTATTAATGTAGAAAAAAAAAGATATCTCCTAAATTATTTTCATATACGTAATTCAATAAACTCAACCAATAAATAATTTCTCCTAAAAAGGAAGAATATTAAATTCATTTTTTTTTTATTAATAGTCGTTCATAAAATTTCTATTTTTTTCCTTTTCTTTTTGCATTTACCTTATTATACCGTAATAGGATAAATTCTCTAAATACTATATATATGTTGCAAAATATATTTTAATATTATAAAATAAACTTTCAAATTTTTGGAAGCTAAAGATAAATACATTCAAATGGCTTCAACCTCCATCGAAATTTTGATCTTCTTTTTGCTTATAGCAACAAGTAAGACCCTTTCTTTCATCAATATAACAAAAAATGAGACATTCAATATAAAAATTCAATGTCATCATAAATATTGACATAGAATATTATCAAACTATATATAATTATTTTGAACCTTGATATTGGATATGGTTATTGTATGTATTTTTTTCAAATTTCTCACAAGAAGTTTTGAATTTTTTAATGGACAGGTTTAGTATCACTAGAAGTACCGATGAACACAAAAGGTTCTGAGTTGCAGTGCCACCTTTCTTCCGATTGCTCAACTTTTTGTAACAAACATATTGGAATACCACGAATCCCTAGGTGTTCTAATGGTGTTTGCGAATGCATCATTGCAGAAAAAGATAACCGAAATTGTAAGGATGATTATAATGATGATTGCATTGGGGCTTGTGACACCCATAAACAATGTATACCTTATTGCTATGGGGGTGAATGCTTGTGTGCTTGTGAGTGATTATTTAAATTAATTACAATACATATCATATTGTTTAAAAGATAATCAAGAATTTTTAATTATAATATAAAAGTGTCATTTATCGTTTAAATCAAAATTTATAATTAGTAGAGAAAATATTCTATAAACTACGAGCATGATATATATATTTTAATGTGCCCTAAGATAAATGAATTAATATGGTTAATATTGTATGTTTTTTCTATACTCTTACTATTGTTTGGATTGTAAAATCAGGTGATTTTGTGAACACATGTTAAGTTGTCTTTTTTAAATACAAGTTTACATACATTCATAATGAATCAATCAATTTTTAATATATAAGATTATAATTAACGTGAAAATCAAAATATATACTAATATTTTGGTGGGGTTCTACTCAAAGGTGGAAAATCCATTGGGTAGCTTCAGAAAAATTGCTACTAATAAAACTAGTGTTGGTATAGGTTTTAGAGTCTTACAACATATGAACAAATCTTTCTTAGCTAGCTGGGCTTGGAGAATTTTGAAAAACCATACTTACTAGCTTCATAAATTGTCAAAGGCATTTACTTCCGCATTCCTTTTTCTAGACTGCAAAGTAAAAAACGATCATATATTAGGCTTGGACCAGTCTCCTGGTTAGGAGGGATATCCTCAAATAGGGATGTATTTAATAATTGGAGATAGAAATTCTATGAACACTGAAATGACAGGTGGGTCATGGATATGGAAGTTATCCAAAATGATATTGACAATCCGTTGACAATGGTTAGTGATCTTATCAACTAATACTTCGGAGAGTGTAATATTAACGTTATCAGAGGTGACTTTGATGTGAATATTTCTAATAAAATTCTTAAAATTCCGTTATGCGATGTTGATTCCTCATTCATCCTCATTTGGCCTTTTACTAACTCCGAGTAATTTTTTCTAAAATAGGCTACCATGACATTGTACAAATGGAAGATCTTTCCTCTCATAACCTAGTTCTTAGTATTCATAGAGCCAAATCCAACCTTTGGAAAAATATCTAGGATTCTAACGTTTCGACTAAGATAATAACATTCATTTGGAAATGCTACTGGGAAGTTATATTAACGTTCCGACTAAGATCATGTAGGAGTGCTACAGAGAGAACAAGCGCATAACTAAACACTCCACACGTAGGGAAGGACAAAAATCGTCTGCTTCAATGCACACGTAACATGTGTCCAATACGAGTACATTGGCATGTGAAACTCAATTATGAAGATTATTGGCGTGTTAAGATTGCTATTACAAATTTTAACTACAAAATGAATTACACACAATGGACACTCGTGGCTCAACATCCTAATCTTGACAACGTTACCGAAGTTTTTCAGCTTCAATTACAAGCCTCTTGTTCCATACAAAGCTATAAGTGAGTATAGTTAGAAGCTTAAGTTTTTTTCCAAATCAATTTTTACTAACATATTTTCTATGTGTAGACGATACTAGAATGTTCTACGGAATGAAGTATTTTAATGATATGTTGATGGAAGCGGGACCAGGAGGAAATGTTCAGTCCGAAGTGCTTATGAGGAAGGATAAGGAAACGTATTTGCTGAAACAGGATGGGCATTTCCTCAAAGAGTTTACTTTAACGGAGATGAATGCACACTTCCCACTACAGATTATTACCCCATGCTACCTAACTTGGGTGCTATAAGACTTATTCCATTCTCAACCATGGCGGATTCCATTCTTTTGATCATATTTTTCTTTCAGTGATCACCAGGCGTAAAAATTTTGAGGCATGAATTATCTTTAACGTTGAGATTTGTGTCGTCATATAGAAACAATAAAATTAAGGAATCAATGATAGATGAAAGAATGAGCTTGTATTTATGGGGAACTTGAATTTATGATATTATTATATGTACATGAATATATTACTACCTCAGTTTTTCTTAAATTGACCCCCTTTAGAAAAAAGTGTTTGTTCAATAAGAGTGAAGGGGCGCACTGCTGTGTTTAGCACCTCTCGCGACAATAAATGTCGCCGCTAAAGCCAAATTTTATATTAACGACTACATATGTCATTGGTATTGTGGTAGTTAGAAATTCGTTGACAGAGATAATCTTTTGCGACCATTTCATGGTTTATTTTTACTAATGGACAACTAACATTTACAACTACAAATGTAGTTGTTATTAGAAACTTACTACCAACTACTTAATGTAGTCGTTATATATAGTACTAACGACTACAGCTGTAGTCGTTGTATTACTCAACTTCTCGATTATGTTTGTAGTCTCCAATGCTATGCTTATTGTTGACTACATTATTTCTATCATCGAAGACTATTTTGTAGTCGTCAATGATTGCTTAGGCTGAGTCCAAGAACTTGACTACTTTATTTCAAAGCTCCAATAGCTCCCTAGAATTGGAATTCCTAATTTAAACTCTCAATATTGTTGGTTAGATTAGCTAAATGTGTTGAGTTTATATGTTAGCTACATTATTATTTTTTTCACGCTTTTTTTTGTCAAAGTAAAACTAACATTAATAATAACTGTTATTACAAAGCTGGTTAAGGAAAGAATTAATGACCGACAAGTCCTTCCAGAGTGAAATGTCGATATTTTCCCTAATACACTTGGCCAGAGTATCAGCTATGGCATTAAAATTTATACTAATATAAGATATCTTCCAAAAAAGAGAATTTCTTCAGCCAACACCAAATTTCAATCAGAAGCGGTTTAAGACTCCAGTGGCGGGGTCCCGCTTGATTATAGATTCCTCGAACAAGTTCGAGATTCTCAGAGTAGAAAGAGCTACTCTAAAAATTGAGACTCCCAGCAGATCTCATAGCAATAAGAAGGGCCCAAACTTCTCCTTCCAAAGTATTCCTAATGTAACATCTTCTTGTCGATTTTTGAGATATCATTCCAGATGTGTCCACTCCTATAGAAACTACTCCAGCTGGTTCCCATTCTTTAGTGAAAGAGGTATCACACTACTACATTCGTGCCTGATAGCGACGACCTGCGTCGTCGCTAGATATGGGCAATTTCGTCGCTAAACAGTCATCGCTATAAATTCTTAGCTAAATTAATTTTTGCGGCGAAACACAGTGGGTTTGCCGCTAATAGCTGAGTGTGATTGGCGACACAAGTTTTCGTTGCGAATGTTACTCTCCTGAGCGACGAACATTTTAGTCGCTAATTGACTACTTTAGCTACGAGATTGTTTCTTAGCTATGAAGTTGTTCGTGGCGACAAGTAAATTTCGTCGTTAGTGGATACCATCACTAGCGACGAAATGTATTATTATTTGCGATTCTTTCCTGATTTTCTAATTTTCAATTTCTATTAAATTAATAGTTTTATTTTTTTATTTATAATTTTAATTTAATTTAATTTTAATTTTAGTTTTAATTTTAATTTATAATTCTATTTCTATTTTAATTTTAATATTTATACAAATATATTAAAGAAATAATTACAAACATCAAATATTAATAAAAAACAATATTAGATTGAAAAAGCAATATTTAATTAGAATTTATACTTCAAGCATTCGATAATATTAAAGTCAAACCCGACTAATATAGTCAAAAAAAGTCAAAATAACCAAAATTATATCAACATAAACACAAATCAAATTAGGGATCATCCAACCGAGGGGAATCTTCACTTCTATCATCTTCATCTTCTCTCGGTTCTTGTCTCGCTCCTTGGGAGGGGGGGGGGGGGGGGGACGGGGGGCATCGGGTCAAGACCTTGTTGGGTCCTCATGCTATTCAACGCCTCCATAGCTGTGTCTAGAATGTTCATCTGGTAATGACCCCAAGTAGTGCTAGCTGTAGAGGCAGTTGAAGACGGAGTAGGATAGATAGGAGGGAGACCTTGAGTTGCGCGAAGCACATTCAATAGTTGTCATCAAAATATTAAATCTCTCTTCGTTCTGCCTAGCCAAAGGATCCGTCTTGTAAGTACGGGCTTTCTTGTGAACCATTCCAACACCGGATACCCAAGCCGTCTTCGATGTGTCCATCCCTTCCTCAACTGCTTCTTTGAAGGCGTCCATTTGTTCTTCAAAGGAGGGCACTTATGTAGAATGGGTCTCAGATACCTTTCTCTTTAGCGATCCCCATAAATTTCATGTTAGATGACAATAAAAAGTTTATATTAATTAATTAAACTAAAAGGAATCCAAAAAAGGAAAGTTTCCAAAAAAGGAAATTTTCCTAAAATGGAAACTTCCTTTTTCAGAAACTTTCTAGAAAAAGTGGTAATAAATTAATATAAATTTTACAAATTTAAAAAAATACTCACATCGCTCTTTTGGTATTTCGGGTTCCTCCACTCATCTTTCTCCGAGTCATAGCCCATGTACTCGAACCCCTCCCTCCCTCGTCATAATAATTCAACGACTCCTTCGTCTTCTTTTTCATCCCCCCTGTTCAATAACATTTTAAACCAATTGTATTAATAATTAACTAAATTGATTGATATTATTTTTTAAAATAAATATTGTACCTTATAAATGACCTCCCGAGTTCCGGAGAAACTTCTCGATCCAGCCTTGCCTGTTGTTTTTTTCTTTTTCCGGTTTTCTTTGTTAATCTTTGGTTGGTTTTGTTTCCATAAAATTTCAAAAAATTAAATAGGAATATTTTATAATAGTTGTAATAAAATTAAATTTTATACCTGGGAGTCCACGTCATCCCACATCTCCCGACATTTTCTCCAAATTTCCGGGTCAACACCAGAGGGTGTTTTATTCGTATAATAGTAATCCTTATTTAAATCCCCCTTCCAAGCCCTATACCTAGTCGACTGGCTTTTCCTTAGGTTTTTTTGATGTCGGGCTAATCTTTACCCTGTCTCCACCCATGGATATAAAAAACTCTTGTAACCGGGCCAAAATAGTCTCTTTCAACCCATCGGGCACGTCTTTCCAGGTTTTGTAACAGGGTAGGACATTTTCTCGAACAGTCGCCCCGTCACTTATGCCACGTGGAGCCCGTACTCCCCAGTCGGGTTCCACGTGTCATCTAATGTGCAGAATTCTACAAGTAAAGGGTGCCCTAGTTGGGCCTCTGTGTTTTCTTTTTTGTTTGAATAAAAATGTGAATTAATATTAAATTGTTAACATTATATAAACACAAGTTTGTAATTACCGTCTTGTTGAGTGCAAGTCGATAATGTGCGGTTGGGAATCCTGGATGAATCCCGCCTGTCACCGTCTCTACCATGACCACGTACCATTAAATCAGTCACCTATTTTTTAACAGACGTAATTAAAAATAAAATATTACAATTCTTATGAATAAATTAATTATTACAATCCCAAGTGAATAAATAAATTATTACAAACAAAACAATACATAGATAATAAATTAAAATAAATATATTTAATACAATCCAGATGAAATCTGTAACAAAAAATAACTAGTTAGTCAAAAAATAATTCTTTATTCTAAAACGGAAAGTTTACTTTTTGGAAACTTTCTATTTTAGGAAAGTTTCCTTTTTTGGAAACGTTCCATTTTAGGAAACTTCATCCATAAATGGTTGAAGTCTTGAAGCAAGAATTTCCGCAATGATTTTATAACAAATATTAGCACACGAAATAGGCCTATAATCCGTAATGGATTCCTAACTGGCCCCTTTAGGTATGAGCGTAATAATAGAATCGTTAATTCTTCCCAAATCCATATTGAAATTAAAGAAATCTTTAGTGAAAGTAAAATTATCACCTTTAATCACAAATTCAACATAACACAAAAAATTCATCAAATTTTTCAATCAAATTTTAAAAAAAAATTAAAAAGAGCTCGATCTGGGGTACCTTTTACGTGGAAATTGTAGTGTTGATGTTGAGTAATCCATGCCAGTCATTCCGAGTGATAAACAACAAATCAAAAAAATTAGTTAAAAGATGAAATAACTATAAAAAATGAATTAAAAATATATTAGAGTGTTGAATTGATTACCTTTAACCTGTATTTGGAGTAGATTTCGCGTCGGATTTGGCTACGAAAGCTTGATATCTCGATTTGGAAGGGTTTTGGAAGGTTTTTTATGACAAAATATAGTCGTCTCTAACTACTAAAATTCGTCGCTAGTAAGGGACACGCGTCACACGTCATACACATGACACTTGCGTGTCTGTATTTAGCGACAACACGTAGCGCCACTATTACTAGTTTTCATTGCTAATATTTTTGGGCAGGAATTTAGACCGCCCAATCTGACCAATCAAATTATTTGGCAATTCTTAGAGACAAAATAAATCGTCGCTAGATATAAATTATTACTAGCGACGAGTTCTTACGCTTGACGTCACTAGTTGTTAATATTACTAGCGACGAATTCGTGCGCAAGAACTCGCCGCTAATTTGTTTTCACCTTTTTTTTTCTTCTTGTTCTTGTTTAATTTTTTTTTCGTTTCTTATATCTAAATATAAAACATAACACATTTAAAAATCAAAATAAACCCAATAACAACATTTTTACAACCTTTAATTTAAAATCAAATAACACTAATCAGTTTAACAAAAAAACATAAAACGAAAAAAAAAGAAAATAACTAATTAGTTTCGTATCCGCTAGTGTCGAAAGGTTCCTTATCACTATCGACCTCAATAGGTTCCTCGTCTCCGTACTCCTCCCATGTGTCATAAAAAATCTCCTCGTCTTTATCAAAAACTAGTTCAACCCGCAAATGAGATGGGTCAAGCTCGATCTCTTTGTTAGTTTCCAAGTCCAGTCGCGAGTAATCCGTCTGCGTGTTCACCAAAGGAATTGTGATGCGCTCGTTGTCGGTAGATACTGACTTCGCACCTCGTAACTCGGAACTCCATCTGTGACGATCGTTGATTTTCCAAACGACTTTCCATCCTTTTATTGTTTTCTTTGTATTGATCTCGTCAATGTAAAACACATTTTTGTCTTGGGTTGCTAAAATGTATGGTTCATCCACCCACCAAAAAGAAGATGTGTTGATGAAGGTTACCCCATGTTCTTTGTTTCCCTTCGTCGTGTTATACCACCTACAAATGAATAATACAACTGAACAACCACCATTGAATGTAACCTCTACGATTTTCACTAATCACCCTAAAAAGGTGTCCCATTGTACATGGCAGATACACTGTAATCTTGGGTCACTCTTTTTTCTCCTTTTCTCTAGTAACCCATTTCACACCATTCACAACACATGAATCGTATGTATGAACCGGGCCATGAGACATGCTCGCCAAGTAAATCATCTCGGGGGTAGCTAATGCATCACCAGCCTTGTGCATTGCATGAATATATAAAAAAGAATAAGAATTATAAATTTGAAAATAACTTTTCATCTTTCCAAAGAAGGAAAGTTTCCAAATAAGTAAGGTTTTCAAATAAGGGAACTAGCCAAATAAGGAAAGTTACTAAAAAGGAAAGGTTCTAAGGAGTGTACATGTTACATACCTTTTCCAAAAACCATCCATTAAACGTTTGTCGGTTCATCTTCTCTATAGCTTTAGCCGTTCCCGATAGCATGGATTTATGTTCACTACATATTAAGAAAAGAATAAAACACAATGTACATATAAATAATCAAAAGCAAATTACTTTTACTTACGTCATGTATGGTTCGACCTCGTCGCAATTATGCAGAATATACCAGTTGATTTGTTCCTTCTCATTACGTGGTAAATGACCAAACTTTTTCTTAACAACTAGAGTACACTGACTCTTAAAAACGGACAGATCTTTCGGTTGGGAAATGCCTCGTTGTATCTACCCGGGTCGTTGAACTTTGTTTTTCCTTCTCAAAGATACCGTGATAAATGTCAACGTCTCTTCAACCACGTAAACCTTTGCGATTGAACCCTCTGGCCTAGCCGGGTTTCGAATATACTCTTTTAACTTTTTCAAATACCTTTCAAATGGATACATCCACCGCATTTGAGCCGGGCCCCCTAATAAAGATTCATCGTATAAGTGTATCACCAAGTGTATCATTATATAAAAAAAGCGGGAGGTAAAATCATTTCTAGTTTGCACATCACTTCAACCACTCCCGCCTTACCAGTTTCCAACACTCTCCTACTCAGGTTCTTGTTACAAACGACTCTAAACACATTAGCTAACCCAATAATTGCATCGCTAATCGATTTATCATCTATAAGCCTGGGGATACTAGCCACAAAAAGATACTGCATCATTACATGATAGTCGTGTGATTTCATTCCAATAATATTTCCCATATCACTTTGAACATTGTTCCTCAAACTAGAGGCAAAACCATCGGGAAACTTCTGTGCCTTCAACCAATCGAGAAATTCTTTCCGCTTATCCGTTGACAACGTATACTTTCCTTGCTTGAGTATCGCTTTATCTCCCCTTGATGTCAACCACAACTCTGGCCCGATTTTCATATCTTGAAGATCCATTCTCGCCTTCGTGTTATCTTTGTTTATTTTCCCATCAAGTCCACAACTGTACCGAGCAAACTGTCGCACACATTCTTCTCGCAATGCATAACATCGATGTTATGTTTTAACAAATTTTTAGACCAATAAGGTAAGCGATAAAAACCACTATTTTTCTTCCAATTGAACTCGCGAAGACCTGTCTTCGTCGCCTTGCCCCCAAAATCCTTGTGTTTATCGGGAAACACAATGGGCAACCCATTTAACTGTGTCTGAATATCGGCCGGACTATATTATCTCTGTGGGCCCCATAATCGGTACTCGGGTACAATAATTTTATTTTCTAAATCGATGTATAGGAGGTAACCAACGTCTATGATTAAAATAAACCACCCCTTTCTTCACCTTCAATGACAGAGTAAAATCCATGCATTCTGGGCAAGCCATGTAACCTTGACCCTGCCACCCCAAAGTGTATGACCGAGCGAGGTAATCATTGGTCGTGGACTACAAAAAAACCTTCATCGTAAACTCTTGTTTCGTATAAACATCATACGTACAGATCCCTGTTTACCACAACATGTCCAACTCATCTACAACAGGGCAGATAAAGACATCCATGTCCTTACTGGGAGAACGAGGACCCGGAATCACCAAACAAAGTTGAAATATGGTCTCCTTCATGCATACCCACAGTGGCAAGTTGTAGACGGTCAATATAACTAGCCACATACTGTACAAGTTGTTCTGCATAGAAAACGGACAAAAGCCATCAATACGCAGGCCCAAATATACATTGCGGGGTTCACTAGCAAACTCAGGATGTAACTCTATGAATCTTTTCCAGCTACCACCGTCAACAGGATGGCGTAACACATGTGGATCGGTACTTTTTCCGGTATGGTGCCAGATTGGCCTTGAATATGGACCCGGGAATGATGTTAGATGATTTAGAGAAACAAGTGTTAAAGATTTGGGCAAATAGGAGTTAGGTTTTGAGAGAAAGTGGGAGAAAAAAAATATTGGTGTGGTATTTTCTGGTTTGAAAAACCTGCTGTCTTTTTATTTTACGTTTTTGGTTAGCGACGAATATTTCCGTCGCTAGTTATTTAAAATTTCATCGCTAGTAATGAGTAAAAAACGACGACATTCACCGTTGCTAGTTATTGTATACACGGACCATTCAGCTATTCGGTACCTCATGGAGAAAAAGGACGCTAAACCGCGTCTCATTAGATGGGTACTGTTGCTTCAAGAATTCGACATAGATATTCGAGACCGAAAAGGATGCGATAATCAAGTTGCTGATCATTTATCAAGGCTCGAAGGATCTAATGCGAACAAAGAACCATTGTTGGTTAAAGAGGTATTCCCTGGTGAACAACTTTTTGCTATTAAACGTGCTTTTGTGCCATGGTATGCAGATCTAGTCAACCTCATTGTGAGTGGTGTCTTTCCCAAAGATTTCCACCCATAACAAAGACAAAGATTGAATCACCAGGCCAAACAGTACTATTGGGATGAACCATACCTCTGGAAGATTTGTAGTGACCAAGTGGTTAGAAGATGTGTGCATGAAGGTGAAATGGAGAAGATCATTGAAGGTTGTCATAGTTCACCTTATGGAGGTCATTTTAAGGGCGATAGAACCGCAGCTAAAATTCTTCAATCCGGTTTCTATTGGCCTACCATACACAAAGATTGTCATCGTTTTGTCCAATCATGTGACAGATGCCAGCACACTGGCAATATATCAAAAAGAGACGCGATGCCGCTTAATAACATTCTTGAAGTCGAAATCTTTGATGTATAGGGAATAGATTTCATGGGACCTTTCGTCACCTCCTATGGAAATCTATATATTTTGCTTGCGGTAGATTATGTGTCAAAATGGGTAGAAGCAGTGGCAACACCAAAGAACGATGCTCAAACTGTGATTAAGTTCTTAAAATCAAACATCTTTTCAAGACATGGTACGCCACGTGTGCTAATCAGTGATAAAGGTACCCATTTTCTTAATGCTCCTCTGAGACATTTTCTTCGAAAGTTTGGAGTGAAACACCGTACTTCAACCGGTTATCACCCACAAACTAACGGTCAAGCTGAAGTTTCCAACCGGGAAATCAAATCTATTCTTGAGAAGACCGTGAACAAATCGAGGAAAGATTGGTCTTTAAAGCTAGATGATGCTCTCTGGGCATACAGAACAGCTTTTAAAACACCAGTTGGGGCATCTCCATATCGCATGGTCTACGGAAAAGCATGTCATCTACCGATTGAACTTGAAGCTCGAGCCTACTGGCTATTAAAACTCTGAATCTAGACCCAGACTTGGCCATGAAGCAAAGGATGATGCAGTCGAACGAGTTGGAGGAGCTTCGTTATCTTGCCTATGAAAATTCACGTCTCTATAAAGAGAAAACAAAGCGATGGCATGATAAACGGCTCCGTCCAAAGCATTTCGAGATAGGACAAAAGGTTTTATTATACAACTCTCGATTTTCAAACTACCCAGGAAAGCTTAAATCCCATTGGGGAGGACCTTACATTGTTACCAAAGTCACACCTCATGGAGCGATTGAGATTGAAAATCCAGCCGAGCAACGGACATTCATGGTGAATGGCCAGCGTTTGAAGAGATAATATGACAGTGAGGACTTTGAACAAGGGGAGAAAATCTACCTTGTTGAATGCGATTAGCCTGAGGTACACGTCTAACTCAAAGACGTTAAACAAAAGTGCTCTTGGGAGACACCCCTTGTTTTAATTGCTTTTTAGATTAGTTGTTTTTACTTTGTAGTGTTTAATTTTAAGTTAGTGTATATTTTTAATTGTGTCTACAAGCTAATAGGAGAGAAAGGTAGTGTGTTATTGTGCAGGAAACGAGTTTGGGGTTAAAAGGAAAAATCTGGAGGAACTCAAGGCCTGGCGCGGACTACCCTGCGGACTACCCCATGGTCCGCAGGGATGCACCGTGCCCAGAAAACCCGTACCACGTGGTGGGTACTACGGGTTTTATCCAGAAAGTTAAAAAAAAACTTGCGGTACACCGGACCCTAGTCCGCACGCCCAAAACCTGTACCACGGGTTGGGTACCACGGGTTTTTTGACGGACATGGCGCGGACTACCCCCTGCACCGCACCCCTGGTCCGCACGCTCAAAACCCGTACCACGGGGTGCTAGCTCGGGTATTATCCAGTGGGCAAAAATTTGGAACAGCAGAAGCTGCGGTACACCGCGGGATATGTCCGGTGCACCGCAAGAGGCGGTTTGTGAAGGAATTCTTTTCCTAATCAAACTCTTACCTTATGAGATTAACCCTAGCCTTCCACCCACGAATTTTTCATACCAAAACCCTATATAAACATCTTAAAGCTTGTGCAAACCTTCACAATTAACACAACAACTCATCAAATTCTCTCCATCATCTTCCATAAACACAATCCTTCATCAAATTCATCACACTACACCATCAAAACACCATCAAATTCAACAAGCTTTAAAGAGTTCTTCCAAGATCAATCAAATAAACCTTTCTATTTCATCAATTCCAAGCAACAACATCAAGCTAAACCAATTTTCCTTAAACTTTTAATCCATCCTTGGTATAACTTGAGTTGTGGGTAAAACAAGCATGACTAACAGATCTGAAGCTATGGAATACAAGAGAAAGTGTTCAATCCTTGGGAAGAATAAGAAATTGCCTGGAGCCACCATTGAAAAACCCATCAATCTTGATGAGGTTTCTGAAAAATCAAAAGAACAAGCACCTGAACAACCACTACCAAAGAAGAGATTAACTGCTAGAATATCCACACCATCAAGGAGGCCTTTAGACAAAATATAAATCCAAGACCAAGGTTCTTCTACCTCTTCCTCTAAAATTGCTTATGATCTTCCTCCTTGGGCTATTCAGTTACAGAACGAAGTTGAAAGATTACGTGAAGATAACAAAGACCTTTGGGTAGAAATCATGCAATTGGAAACAAAGGTAGACAATTCGACCTTGTACAAGGATATAGATGATTACACCGATCCCTCAGCTTCAGAAGATGAGGATGATATGATGGATCTCTATGGCCAGCCAGGTAGGTCATTCTAATTTTTCTCAATAGCTTGTATGCATTAGGTAGTTTAGTTAGTTTTATTTTAAATTTTATTTTTCTTGAGTCTTTTTCGAGTCGTGGGGACACGGCTCATTTTTGAGTTGGGGGTGGGGATTCGTTGTCCTCATCTTCTTTTCGTTTTTCGCATAAATTTAAAATTTTTAGGTTGATGGCTAGTGAGGAGAGAGCCAAAAGCTTACTTTTCATTATCCAAATATACCACACCCGTCCTTAAGCCAAGTTATAACCAAGACCTTAGGATTTCTGACTACTAGATGGAGAAACAATTGAGTTATTAGGTAGTAGGTGAGTGGACCATTGGATGCTTTATTTGGGACCTATGAACAACCTATAGCCATTAACCTGAACTAAGTTATCATCTTCTCCTTCTGGCATTGCAAAATTAATCTTAACTTGAATTTATGGATTGTTGATTACATGTATGTTAAGCATCTTTGTGCATTATTTCTTGAGCATTACTACATGAAATTTTTTAGATTTTATGTTCTATGATCATTCATTATATTTTTGTTCTTGTTCTCCTCCGACTTCTTCTTGTTTATTTTGACTACCCTACTGTTCTTTACTTTTATTGTATCGGGACGATACAACTTTGAGTTGGGGGTCTTGATGTCTCCTCATTTGTGATAGTAAAATATACTCATGAGACATCATTTTAGGCTTATTTATTAGTTTATAGGTTGATTTTAGCTTATTTTAGTGCACTTTCCTATTTTGGGTCTTAATTTGTAGAATTATTATTTTTAGAGCATATTGGGTTTAATTGTTTATTTAGTGTGAAGCTTTAAAGATAATTATGGAGATTAATTAGAGTCCAAGTCAAAGACAACAACTTATGGAAGGAGATATGCATTAAAATTGGAGATAGAAGGAAACTGAGTTCAAATAGGAAAAGGAAAAGCTGCCTAAATCTGGGATTCTGCAGTACACGTCTAAAGATTGGTGTTTTTACCTAAGAAATAGGCCGAATTTGGTAATTCCCTTCTAAATGGTCTAGATAATTCTGTTGCGATTCTTTTGGTATCTCATGGAGCTCAATCCGACCAATAACGAAGAAGATACACTCAAAACAGCGGAGCAGTGTTTATCTTTATTGTCCTTACGAATTTGAGTTGGGCTAGGAGTCCATTACTTAACTTATCTCTAAAGAAACGAATTAGGTCAACCTATACACTATAAATACAGCCTCTTAACACTCTTAAATGATCCTTGGTGAAACCTTAAGCCAAGAGGAAGCTGACAACACAAGAGAGAAGTCTGGAAGGAGCTGTCATCAACAAAGTCTTCTTCTACCTTTAATTTTGTAATTTCTTTCTTTTCTTTCATGAACTAAATTTCTTTAGCTTAAGTTTTAGCATATATGTATGAACCCTAGCTTTGATTGACATCTATCTAATTTGGGAATTTAATGTTTTAAATAGAATTATAGTTTTTATTCTCTGTTTATGTGTTTGGATTTATATTCTGTGTTCTTGTGGACGGCCGCCATATAGAATTACCATCTAGTAATTAGGATACCATTGACAACGGTGTTTAATTACATGTTTAGCACATAACGTTTAGTTTTAGGTTTGATCTGACAACCCAACCTAGCTAGATAATCACTATGGTTTAGTCCTTGTGACTATTTACCAATTACAGCAAAAGTTTGCTTAGGAAGCCTTATTGACACAGGTAAATCCTATTTTAAACTACCGATAGCATATTGGGACCGATTAGAGAAATACTACATAATTCACCCTTACATGTTTAGAACGGCAAAACTAGTGGGGATTACATGCTAATAACTTAAGCTATATTCTCATATTCTTCTCTTTCATATTTATTTTCTGTCTTTTAATTCTTAGTTTAAATTTAGTTAATTAGTTATCCATCCATCTTTATTTGTCTTTACTTTTATTTGCGTTTAGTTGTTCTAGCTTTAATTTATTTGCACTTGGTATTTGCATAAGATTCTCCTAACCTCTGTAGTCTCTGCGGAACGAATCTAAATCTAAAACTTGCATACGATCTGTATACTTGCAGAACCGTGTAGTTTTAGGGTGTTATTTGCACGTTAATTATATCTTATTTTATCACACCCTAGGCCCCACCAGATTGGTATTTTGTGTACAACTATTATCCAGATTATTTTTTGTGCTGATACCAATAGGTTGTCTGTTATCAAACAACCGAGCCATGAGAAGTCTTATACTTTGGAAAATCAGACAAGTTGACCATTTCTTTTTTTTTTTAAAAAAAACCCTTCATTCTTTCTTTCTAAATACACTAGCATGTAATAAGGATATCAGTCGTGACCTCTCTTTTATCCCATCCGTTGTTGGTGCAAGCATTGATAGTATAAAGTAACCAATCCGAAAATGTCTCACTGGAATTCCTGTCAATCTTGATTTGTAAAGCTGATTCTGCCCAGGCTTGGATACTAAATGGACATTTTAAAATAATATGTTCACCGTTTTTTACTCCAAACTCGCACCATTCACACGTATCATCATCCATACATTTCCCCTGTTTCAGGTTCCTTTTAGTAGGAATTGCTCCATTACAATTTTTCCAACAAAAATTCTTGATTTTTGATGGAACATTAGAATGCCAGACCGTGTTCCATAACTCCCCTTTGGTAGCTTCTCCTTGGCTAGATGATTGATCTTCCAAAGGAATTTCTTCATTAACTAAAAGATTATAACCTGATTTAGTAGTGTATACCCCATCTTTTACATAAGGCCATGTGACTTTATCCTCACTATCCAATTGCATAATTGGGATACTCATAATTTCGTTAGCCACATTAGTAGGGAACAGAGAGTAGATCAAATCCACATTCCATCCATTCATGTCTTGGTTAAATAGTTGACTGAGGACTTTAATAGTACGATTATGTGGCATGTCAACTGTGTAACCTTTTAAAATCCATTTATGCACTGAAATATTAGTACACATTCCATTCCCAATTTGAATAAATGCATATTTTTTCAAGAATTGGATACCTTTAAAAATGATAGCCCAACTCAATGATCTTTTCTTTACTAACTTAGTTTCCCATAAATTCTGTCAAGGCGACTAAATAGCTTTAAGAACTTTGTGAACCAGCGAGTTAGGGTTATTGATAATTCTCCAGGCCTGTTTAGCCAACATTGCAAGATTCATTTTTTTAAAGATCTCGAAATCCAATTCCACCTAACTTCTTTGCCCTAGCAATCTTTTTCCATGAAACCTAATTTATTCTTTTTTCTCTCCTGAATCCCACCAAAAGTTTGTTATAATACCTGAATTTTTTTTACATAAGGTCTTTGGGAATTCAAAAATTGACATTGCATAATTTGGAATCGATTTAAGAACCGCTTAATAAGAACTTCTTTTCCCCCGTCCGAAAGAAGACTCGATATCCGAGTTGCTGATTTAGTGAGTAGTCAGTCTTTAATATAATTGAGATTCTAAGTTTTAGCTCTTTTGAGGGTTAAAGGGATGCCCAAGTACTTACCAAAAGAATATAGTGCCTTAATATTTAGTGATGCAAAGACTGTTTCTCAGATATCTGGTGGAGTGTTTTGCTAAAAAGGATTGCAGATTTATGGAGATTATTTTTTTGCCCTAAAGTAAGACAATAGTCTTCAATAGTTTTCCTAAAAGCTTCAATCTCTCCGTCGTTAATTCTAATAAAAATAAGACATCGTCGGCAAAAAGAAGGTGCGTCAACTTAGGACAGCTCCTCGTGATGGAAATACCCTTAATAATTCCCTCCCGACATTGAAAATTAAGGAGTTCGATCAATCTTTCAATGAGTAATGACAAAAGAAGAGAAGAAAGAGGGTCTCCCTGTCGGATCAAGAAAATTTTGAGAGGAACGGGTATTACGCAACTTTCAAAAGAAGAAAAGGATCATATTTGGCAAGAGAAGGTAGAGGAGCGATTAAATAAAGTCGAAGCAGCTCAAACTTCCTTGGCCGAAGATGTGGCACAAATCAAAGCTAATCAAGTACACATCATGACACTCCTTGAGCAATTAAAGAAAGATCCAGCAAATCCTATGTTGGATGCCGATAATGCGAGGCAATAGCCTTGAAAGTATGTTCTCTTTCTTCCTTACCATTTATGTATATGTTTTATCTGCTAATTTTAATTTCTGTTTCAAGTATTTTTCGAGTCGTGGGGACACGTCTCATTTTTGAGTTGGGGGTGTGGGGATTCGTTGTCTCTCATCTCCATTTTTCTGTTTTTAGTTGAAATTCAAATTTTTGATACATGGGAATTAGATGTAGAGTGTGTTTAATAGCTTGAAATCATAAGCTCAGTAAGTTAATGATAGAAAGTAGAATGTTTATAAGCTGATTTATTTTTTATGCTTAGAGTATTTGCAGGAAAACAAACATTGATAGTAAAGAAAGGATTTGTTAGAAATGCGATAGAAAGTATGTTCGATCTCAGGGAGCCTTGAGTGGTGTGTAAGCCGTGAGACCCAAGCTAGTTGATAAACCCATTTTATGAACGTGCTAAAGGTAAGAGAATAATGAAATTGCATAGTTTAGAAAGTGATTAAGGCGGTTCGTTCATAAGCCCCTTGTTGCCTTTTAGCTTGATATCCAAATTAATATTTTATATCCTTCTTAGCCCCTTCTTTCCTTTAAAGCCTTTTTATTAGCCACATTATAAGTTATATCCCTTTAGATTATATGACTTTTCCATATGACCCGCACTCGAATCGTGATGCATAGACAATTGTTTTAGAACTTGAGTTTGGGGTGGTAGGTTCACCATTATGGGAATTGTTATTGGGTTGGGATTTTTGAGCTTATTAATTGTGCTCTGTTCTGTATATTGATGATGTTTCACATGTTTATTATATTGTAACCTTTTGTTGGGGTAATAGTAAATGAAAAAGGCTAAAAAGCATGAAAGGAAAAAATATATATGAGAAAAATAGTGTGATATCTCAACATCAAAAAGAGAGTCATAGCTATACAAAAGAAGAAAAAATGATTTGTAAAGAATATATATATATATATTATGACCGGCAAAGTGGAATTTTTATGTGAACATCTTTATGCTTTAATTGGGTTATTAGGGATGCTACTTTGTGTATCAAGAAAAGCATTGGGTTGAGTGAGAAACGTTTTATGAGAGTAACTCAAGCTCTAAGGGGACTCGTTGATGGCTAGTGAGGAGAGAGCCAAAATCTCACTCTAAACTATCCAAATATATTTATCATACCGTCCCTAAACCAACATTACAACCTTAAAGACCTTTTGATTCTTTGCTATGTAATCTAGAAGTGATTGAGCCAATAGAGAGTAGTTAAGTGGATCTTTGGATACTAGTAAAGTTCAATAAACTATCTATAGCCTCCTTGGTGAACTAAGTAAAGATCACCTCCTTCTTACATTGTGAAGCTAATCTAATCTTGAATTCAAGCCGTGTTGATTACGGATATAAAAAGTATGCAGGTATGTAGTTTGTAAATATTATAACATGAAATTTTCTTAGTAGTTGCTTTAATTCTATTCCATATATTCTGCTATCTTCTTTCCCACTGTGCTTAATTGACCTAGGTGTGTATTGAGAGACTTCCCTTTGCGCTTATCTTTATTGTATCGGGACGATACAACTTTGAGTTGGGGGTCTTGATGTCTCCCTATTTGTGATGATATAATCTTAGTTGGAGACATCATTTTAGGTGTTTTAGAAAGTCTAATACTCGATTTTTACTTATATTTTTATATTTATTATTTTTTTGTCTTGATTTAATGATTTATTATTTTTAGAGCATAGTTAGTTTAATTTATTTATTTAATGTGAAGCTTTAAAGATATATAGCAATTAATTAGATACCAAATCAATTCCAAGACTTAATGGAAAAAGATATGGATGGAAATTAGAGATAAAGGAAAGAAAAGATAGATTTGGAAGGATAAAGTTGCCAAGTAAATCTGAATTCACCAGCTACGTCCATAAAAGTGATCTTAACTCAAGACTGGCTACGTCCATAAAAGTGATCACAAATCTGAAGCAAAAGTATAGAGCTTTCCGAGACGATCAGTTTCGATATAAATAATGCGTCAATCGGAGTTGAAACGAAGAAGTTACGGCCAAAACAAAACAGCGGCAGTTTATTACCTTTTCTATATTTTAGGGTTACGAATTTGAGTTGGACTAGAAGTCCAATTAATTGTCCCCCACTCCAACAAAACGTTTTAGGGTTTCCTAGACCCCTATAAATGCACACTTAAACCTTTGTAAAATCATCTTTGCTCAGTTCTAACCCTTATATTAATTCTTAGTCATTCAAGAGAGCAAGATGACATTCATGTATCTTTATTTTAGTTTTATTCCTTCAGGTATGAACTAATTTTCCCATAGCTTGGATTTTGCATTATGTATAATCTATGAATTCTATTCTCTTTCTATCTAAGTTTCTTTGGGAATTATATGTTTTAAATTGATTCTAGATGCTTAACCATATATTTGATTTATGTGCTTTGATTTATTGTCTGTCTTAAACCTGATCGATTTAGGGTTGTGCTAATATTAGTTAGATGGTCACCCAGAAGGGGTGTCTAATTGTTGAAACGCCACATAAACGTCTAGTGTACGGAATTAATCCTGACAAGATTTGTCTAACTAGATAGTCATTAGGGTTTAATTTAATCACCAATCACCAGTAGTAGGCCAGTCTCATCTAGGAACCTAGTAGCGCAGGAATACCCTATTTGAGTCCCCTTGTGATTGTGACGTCGCCACCCTAGTTCGCTCTCCGGGGATAGGGGGAATTTAGAATCCTGACTACTTACCTAAGAGCTATTATCTCGCTTATAAACTGAACTGATAGAAAGAATAGAAGGATTCGTGCATACTAGCAAAACCTTAGCTATATTCTCTCATCTTATTTCTCTCATATTTAATTATATGTCTTTTAATTGATTTAGTTGTTAATCTCATCTCCCAATTAATTATATTTAATTTCTGTCTTTTAATTATTAATTGCTACTCTGGTTTGTTTACCCATACGTATAACACGATAAGTCCTGAGAACAAATCTAATTTATCATTAAAACTTGCATACGTCAAGTAATACTTGCACTACCGTGTTAAGTCTAGGGTGATTAGTGCATTGTTTTACTTAGTTATTTATCATATTTTTATCACACCCTAGGCGATACCAGATGTATTTAATAAATTGGAGATGGTAATTCTATGAACACTGAAATGACAGGTCGATCCTGGATATGAAAATTATCCAAAATGATGTTGTCAACCAATTATTAGTGATCTCATCAAGTAGTACTTGGGAGAGTGTAATATTAACGTTATCAGAGGTAACTTTGATGTGAATATTTCTAATGAAAAACTTAAAATTCCCTTATGCGATGTTGATTCCCCATTCATCCTCATTTTTTGGCCTTTTACTAACTCTGGGGAATTCTCTACTAAAATGGGCTACCATGACATTGTACAAATAGAATATCTTTCCCCTGATAACATAATTCTTAGTATTTAGAGAGCTAAATCCAACCTTTGAAAAATGATCTAGAACTCTAACCTTCCGAGAAAGATCATAGCATTCATTTGGAAATGCTACAGGGAAGTTACTCCATAGAAGGAAAATCTCTTTACTAAATATTATGCATAAATGATTTATTCTGGCTATGCCCTAACACGATGGAAACCACAAGTCATATTTTTCTCCAGTCTAAAAGAAGCTGCAACAGTTTGGAAGTGTTGTTCTTGCTTATCAAATTTGATACCTCGTTAGACAAGAAATTTAAAGAGTGCATTTTACATATTATAGAAGTTTTCACCGGATCAGGATGGAATGAAAAGTCATTGGTTCATATATTTTTATCCTCATATGGAATATTTGGAAGAGAGGTGATGTCTCCCTAAAGGTTATAATTTTATGCCCTTGGGAGACATAATTTTTGGTGTTTATTTGACTATTGAGATAGACTTTTGGTATTAAAATGCAATAAATCGATTTTCCTCTTTTAATTCTAGCATTTTTCATTTATTAAACTTTTGCGCGTAATATGGTTTCTTTTGAGTGAAAAGTTGTAGGGTTTGAATACTAGCTAGGAGAGGAACTAAAGAATAAAGTCAAAGATCGTGTAATGGAGTCAAAGCAAGAAGAAATATCCCAAAAGAATTGATTATTTGAAGCTACAAATCTAGAAAGTTGTCAAAGAATTCTGATTTCGAGCCATCTAAGAGTGGATTTAGCCTCTGACTTGTGAAGAGAAATTGTTGCCCATTAGGTTACGGAAATTAGCAACTGGAATGAGGTCAATCCGAGTTGAAATGAGCCGGTTAGAGCTGTTTTATTGGAGGTGGTGCAGCAGTTACGGGATTTGAGCTTAATTATGGATTTGGCTTTTCTAATATTCACTTAATCCTTAAGAAAAGTCCTAATCCGTTTTTAACATTATAAATAGGCTTTGGACTCCTATTTTTACACACCTTTTTCATAACATAACATACGCTTAAGAGTCAGACACCAGAGAAGAAGCTAGAGGCAGGAAGAGAAGAAGCAAGGGCTGGAGACTGTCTATATCTCCAATTCTCAGCCAATTCAATTCCGTAATTAGATTCTTCTATTTTATTCTGTAAAACATTATGAACCCAATTATTTCTTTAGTTTTTATCTTTTCAATAATTATGAGCTAAACTTAATTAGTGCTTGAGAACGCATAATGGGTTAATCCCAATTTGATTTTATTTCATGTGTTTGGATTTGGGATTTTGATAATTGAAATCAAATTGGGTAAATTGTATTTTTCATTAATTTGCTTTTATTTACTGTAATTGGAGTCATGAACCAATCATTGGATTTAGTATCTAGGCTATTCCAATTAGTGGCGATTGGATCACCTTGACGGGGGTTTAGATATAGAACTAGTTAATGAATATAGGTTAGAAATTATTTGACTCTGACGAGGTTAATTAAACCTATGGTCTATTGGGTAAATTAGACTTAATCACTTGAGAGTGGACTATAATCACCCTGACGGGGTTTGTAGCACTTGAAAGTAGCTCCTTAGTCCACCCTGACGGGGGTAACAAGAATTCTGAATCCCGACCAATGCATATTTACCCAATTTGTCCCTTAAACAATACATGAAATGAATGATAATTAGGTAAAACCCTTGCGTCTCTCAAGTACTGCTTTCCCTCTTTGCGTAAACACTTTATTTTCTTGCGTCTAGTCTTTTATTTGCATTACTTTAGTCTTTTAATTAATTGTCTTAGTTATTAGAAAAACAAACAATCAATCTTAAAATCATTTACTTGCTTTACGTGCAATCAACTACTATCTGATAAGCATTAGAGTCAACCAATCCGTCTCTGAGAACGAATCTGTTTTATCACTAATATTACTTGGGACAACCGTACGCTTGCGGTTGTGGTTCTCTTTTCCTTATTACATTTATTTTAGAAAACACAAAGGACCACCAAGAGGGATCGATGAATTATTTGAAGGTAATGATGTCTCTTCTTTTGTAATGAATTAATATACTCTTGAGATATAATTTTTAGGGTTTAGTGCTTAATTGTGTGAATTACCCTTATATTTAATATATTTTTATTTAGTGGCCTGAACTTGGATTTATATATATATATATATATATATATATATATATATATATATATATAGAGAGAGAGAGAGAGAGAGAGAGAGCGGGAGAGAGCATTTTTAGGTAATTTGTGCTTTAATTGTGTACACGGATGACATTAGAACCCAATAATGATGTTAGAAGTCTAAAACTCCAATGGAACCCCAATCAAGTCACAAAAGAAGCCAAGAAGTCCAGTTTAGACTCAAAAGGAATGGCCGTCCAAATGCTTCTGTCAACTTCTAAAAATCATAACATGTAATTTGTAGTGAATTAGATTATTAAATTTACACGAGAGGTTTCTCTTTGAGTCTAATATTCTATGGTGAAAAGAGCATCCAGTTCCGAGTTGTGACGTAAAAGTTATACTAACTTTACTGATAATATTCAAAATTCACCAAATTTAGAAGAGTCCATAGGACCACTTTTAGGTAACTTAAGTAAGTCCAGCTATAAGGAACGTTTTCTAGGGCTATGAATACATGTTTTCAGCAACTAAACAACTATAAGTATAACTATATAAAAGAAATCAAATCATAAAACAAACAAAAAAATACTAAGTCAATATTTTTATCTATAAATTTCGATATTCAATTATTTCTAAAAGTTAAATAAGAATACTATACAAATATTCAAGTGAAAAAAAATCAACATGTCATAACATAGTTCCAAATTCTAACAAACAATTTAGGAGATTAATTAGATAACCTCCAACATGTAATAGATTAATATTGTTATAAATTAAAAATTTCAGATGACATGGTGAAACTCTGGTGATACAGTTTTTGGCCTTCAATCATGTGATGGTAGTAGAATGTGATGATATGGGTCATGTGGAAGAGATATGATTGGGTTGTGTGTGGAAGAGAATAAATAAAGCCACTAACTTTAGATTTGGGGTGGTTTTCGTGATTTAATTTATACAATTTTATATTATATATAATTAGAAAAGTAATACACATATTAACATAAACGGTGGTATATAAATATTAAAATATTAGTTTTAGTAAGCTGAAAAATGTTTGGAAAAAACTCAAGAAAAAATCAAAAATTAAATAATATAAAAAATTCCTAATTTTCTATACGTAATTCCAATTCCACTTTTTAAAAAATCGTAAAAATCGGAATTGGAAAATTCGAAAATCGGAAGGTAAAAAAGAAGTTCTGAATTCGAATTTTTAGGATCAAAATCGGAAATAATTGGAAAATTATGTTCCAATTCCCACCCCTATTACTTAGAGAATGTATCCAATGTTGGAATAGTGACATAAATGAAAAAAAAGTTAAAAATGTTATAAATGAATATAACTAAATAAATAAATTTCTATATTATTTATTTTTAAAGAATCATTTATCGATAGAATTCATAGAATTGTATATGTAAAAAAAATTAGGAGTTATCTTTTTTTATATAAAGTAACATAATTTTAGAGAAATTCTATAGGATTTGGTTTTTATTTGTTAGTCAACTTAAGAATAATAATACATTTATTGTTATTAAATTTAATAGCTCACGACTGTGTACATATCAATGAGGGTTTTTGATAATATATTGGGATCAGAACGGTGGACGTGGATTTATTTTGAAAAAAACAACGTGACATATGTTTAAATATGAACTCCTGTTGGTTTTAGTTTTCGTAGCCAAATATGTGCCTGATTGTTTTTTAAAATTAAAATCGCCACTCTAATCTCAATATATTATCTAAAATCCTTCCTTATATATACAGAGACATGTGCAGTACCTTTAATTTAAATAAATAAATTATTATTCTCAAGATGACAAATTAATAAATAAAAATATATTGACTCTCTCCGTTATATTACTATATGAGAGAAAAAAATAACTCCTACACACTCTGTTTCATAATGTTTGTTAACTTACTAAAAATGTAGTTTCAAAATATTTGTCCATTTAGAATATTAAGACACTTTTTTCCTCTTCTATCAACTATAATCCCTATTAAAAAAATTAGAATTGATGTTTCCAATACACATTTAAGATATCAAGACACTTTACGAAGGGTACTTTTGTACTCCCTCCGTCCATCAATATTTGTCACAATTTCTAAAAGTAGATGTCCACAAAAGGTTGTCTATTTAAGATACCAATGATTTTTTTTTATATTTTATAACAATTCTTATTTAATATTCAAAAGTTTATCATCATTAAATTCATTTACTTAGTTGGTTGAGATCATTTTAGAAAAATAGAGGGCATTAAATGTTTTTCTTAATCTATGTGTTAAAAAAAGGTATGACAAACATTGATGGACGGAGAGAGTAATAGGGAGTGTAATAATTGCATTTCTTAATACACCCTCCGTCCATTAATATTTGTCATGCTTCTTTTTCATATAGATTAAGAAAAACAATTAATTTCTTCTATTTTTACTAAACTACCCTCAACCAACTAAGTAAATGAATTTAATAATAATAAGCTTTTGAATATTAAATAGAGATAAAAATAGTAGAAAATGTAGAAAAGTTTCTTAGTATCTTAAATAGACAACCTTTAGTGGACATCTATTTTTAAAAATTATGACAAACATTAATAGACAGAGAAAGTATGTATGAAAAGCAAAGTGGATAAATATTTTGAAACGGAGGGAGTAAATTATTTCCATATACGTAATTCAATGAATTCAACCATGATTTCTCAAAAAAAGGAAAAATATTAATTTTTTTTATTTTTTTATTAATAGTCGTTTATAAAATTTCTATTCTTTTTCCTTTTCTTTTTGCATTTACCTTATTATACCAAAATAGAATAAATTCTCTAAGTATTATATATATGTTGTAAAAAATAGGTTAATCTTATAAAACAAAGTTTCAAATTCCTGGAAGCTAAAGGAAAATACATTCAAATGGCTTCAACATCCATGGCAATTTTGATCTTCTTTTTTCTTATAGCAACAAGTAAGACTCTTTTTCTCATCAACATAACAAAAAAAATGAGATATTCAATATGTGAATTCTATATCATCATAAATATTAAAAAAGAATATTATTACACTATATAATTATTTTGAACCTTGATATGGTTATTGTATGTATTTTTTTAAAATTTCTCACAAGAATAATGTTTTGATTTTTTTAATGGACAGGTTTAGCATCACTAGAAGTATCAATGATCACAAAAGGTTCTAAGTTGCAATGCCAAGTTGATCTCGATTGCTCAACTGTTTGTAACAAAGTTAGAAAGCATCTAATCCCTAGGTGTTTTGATGGTATTTGTGATTGTGTCGGTGGAGAAAAAGATAACCGACCTTGTAAGGATGATAATCAAGATGATTGCATTGGTGCTTGATCACGATTGTGTAGCTTATTGCTTTGGGGGAGAATGCTTGTGTGATTGTGCTTGATTATTTAAATTAATTACAATACAGATCATATGTGTAAACAAAAATTAAGAATTTTTAAGTACAATATAAAAGTGTCATTTATCTTTTAAATCAAAATTTATAATTAATAAAGGAAAAATCATATACACTACAAGTATGATATATTTTAATGTGCTCTAAGATAACTGGATTTATATGGTTAATATTGTATGTTTTGTCTATACTTTGACTATTGTTTGAATTGTAAAATAATGTGATTTTGTGCACCACATGTTAAGTTGTCTTTTTTAAATACAAGTTCAAATATATTCCTATTGAATCAATCAATTTTTAACATATAAGATTTTAATTTACATTAAAATCAAAGTATATACTAATATTTTGGTGGGGTTCTACTCAAAGATGGAAAATCCATTGGGTAGCTTTAGAAAAAATTGCTACTAATAAAACTTGTGCTGTCTTGAGTTTTAGAGTTTTCCTAACATGTGAACAAATCTCTCTTAGCTAGCCAGGCATGGAGAATTTTGAATAATCATACTTACTAGCTTCTAAAATTTTCAAATGCATTTACTTGTCGCATTTCATTTTCTAAAATGTAGAATCAAAAACCATCATATCTTTGGGTTGGACCAGTCTCCTGGTTGGGAGGGATATCCTCAAATGGGGATGTATTTTATAAATTGTAGATGGAAATTCTATGAACACTAGAATGACAGGTGGATCCTGGATATAAAATTATCCAAAACGATATTGACAACCCGTTGACAATGGTTAGTGATCTCAGCAACTAGTACTTGGAAGAGTGTAATATTAATGAAATTCCATCCACGTTTCAAATACGAGTCCATAACTTAAGATTGGCTAGGAATTTGGGCGAGTGGTCTGTACCAATGGAAAGCTCTTTCCGAGACAAGCGGTTTCATATATTGGAGCGCCTCAAACGGATAAGTATTGAATGATATATGACCAAAATAAATCAGCAGCACAATCTTACCTTTCCTAGATTTTAGGGCTACGAATTAAAGAGTTCTTGACTTGTCTTCCACTCCAATTAATTCGACGTAGGGCTTGCTAACACCTATAAATATCAGTTCTAAACCTTAGAAAATCATCCCTTGGATGCATAAGCTTAATATACACAAATAATTCATCATAGAAGCAATCAAGTGAATCTAGAGGAGGAAGAAAGAAGAGCTAGAGCTTAACTACATCAATTCATCACTTCTCCATCTCTATTCTTTTGGTAATTTAGTATTAGATCTATTTTGTATATGAGTTATTTCTAAGCTATTTATTCAAGAAGATTTATTATGCATACTTTCTCTTAAGGATTGTAATTATATGAACCTTTGATTATTGTTTTTCTGTTTTAATTTGAATCTGGGATTTTAGTATTATTTAATTGAATTGGTTCTTAATTTCCATTGACTATTTTTTTTGTTTTAATCACTAATTTTGAAGTTATGAATCAAACTTAGCTCATAGTAATTAGGCTATTCCATATAGTGGCGTATGGAACACCTTGACGGGGGGTTTAATTACAAACTTAGATAATAGACGCGCGGTATCCGTTATTTGACCCTGACGGGCTTGACTAACCACGTAGCCAATGAGGTAAAATAGTATTCATCTGAAAGTAGCTTATAATCACCCTGACGGGGTTTGTAATACAGTAGGATAACTCTTAGGTCCACCCTGACGGGGGCTAGGTGATTATAGATTCCCGACTATTGTGAGATTTCCCATTCACCCTTATTCTTAGGAATCATAAATTCAATATGATAGATTCATACTTGCAACTCCTTATCTTATTTGCATAATTATTTATTGTTTATTTATTATTTATATTATTTAGTTAATTAGAAACAAACTCCTTTATTATTTATCTTTAGCAATTAAAACTATCTATTCTAATATTGTACACGGAGTTAGAATAACTTCTTAAATCCCTGGGGAGACGATAATCCCGATTTTACTTATCTATTACTTGGTACGGCCCGTACACTTGCGGTCTGTGGATCCTTTATTCCTTTGCTTTTATTTCATTATTTTATAACACATAAGGACCCACCAACAGGGGACCGCTAATCCAGGTCATTATCAACCTCGTCCCTAGAATAACTCTTTCCAACCAAGAGGTCAAGCTCCATAACAGGGAAATCAGAATTATAATCGACCTGCTCCTCCACAACAACCTGTTAATGATGCATATACCGTTAAGTTAGCTCAGAAGGCACTACAATTATATCCTCAAGAAGGATTTTTGGGTGATCAATAATTGAAGAATTTTATGGATCTTATTACCACTAATATGCATTCACAGAACGAGAAGTTAAGAGAACAAGAAGCATCGATTCAGATCTTAGGTACGCAAGTAGAACAAATGAATAAAGATCTCGCTAATATTATGGAAGCAAAAGAATTGAAAGCTATCAAAGGAGGTGATGACAATGTTAGGTTCGAAGCTTGTAAGGCTATCTGCATTAAGATTAAAGAGAATAAGGAACTGCCGCATGCTGCAGAAAGTGTCGTGGAAGTTCCTACAACTAAAGAAGAACCAACCAAGTCTAGCCCCGTGGACTCTAACTACTCTGCTGGTGAGGATCCAGAAAAATACGAATTTATACAGCTTCTGAGAGATATGCAACAAGAGATCAGATCGGTTATGGAATTACAAGCTGCTACAGCTAAAGAGAAAGAGGAAGAAGCCTCAAAAGAGCTGAAAGATGAAGTTGCACCTGTTGTGCAAGAAAAGAAAGAAGAAGATAAGGTGGATTCGCCACCAGTTGTTCAAACAGTGTCACCAACTATTCCTGATACAAATCTAAAGGTTGACATTAAACTCAAGACATTTGTAGAGGCGTATACTCCAGAAAATATCAACGCCCAAATGCTAGAGCTTGCGAAGAAAGGGCTTACACCATAATAAGTATTCACGCAAGTTATTCCAGAGAAAGAAGCAAATGTAGAAGCCAGGAAAGAGACTGTGGCTCATACTGAGAGAGTCTCAATAAAAGTAGAGAAAGAGTTACCATTAAAGCTCAAAGATCTAGGAAGCTTTAATATTCCTATTCAAATAAATGGTACGCTCAAGGTTAAATCTATGTATGATGTGGGTTCCGGTGTGAGTCTTATGCCAATGTCCGTGTTCGAGAGCCTTGGACTTCAGAAAGCAGAGAAAGCTCCAGTGAAGTTGCAGTTTCTTGACAACTCAGTTACCAAGACATGGGGAACAGTGGAGGACGTTCACATCCGATCAACTAATATCACCATCCGTACTTACTTTGTTATACTTGATATCGATGCATATAAGCAGGTTCCAATCATACTCGGAAGGCACTTCATGGCCACAAGTCAGACAATAATCAACTTCAAGGAAGGGACAGTTACCCTTCATGCTAAGAACATATCCGAGACATTCTATGTCTGGGGAACGAAACCAAGGAAGTCAGATCCCACCGTTCCTATCATCCACAACCTTTCACATCACAAAGTCCCAGAAGAAATCCATGCAAAACATGTGGATAGTGAGCCAAAGAGTGAGTTAGGGGTCGGCCATGAAGTTGTATGGAAAGCCCACAAACCAGAGAGTAGGCCACGAGGTCACAAAGACTCGTGGATGAGGCCATTTGTAATCACTGAAATTGTTTCAGCTAAGGTGATAGAGATCAGGCCAAGGAGGGGCATCCAACGGAGATTGGTAGACTTTCATATCCTTTCTCGTTTCTAGGGAGGCTATATTCGCAAATCTTGATAGAGGTAACGCGTCTAACTTTGAAAGACGTTAAATAAAAGTGTTGTACGAGAGACAACCCGCAAATTTTTTATGTTTTTAATTCATGTTTAGTTTAGTGTTTTTAGTTGATATTGCATATTTGAAAAAGGTATTATTGTTTTTGATGCCAGATATTAGAGAAAATCGAGTTAGTGAGGAAAACAAAAATTTCGAGCATATTTTGATCAACTCACCGGTAAGCCGGTGAAATGACCGGCATGCCGGTGGGCCAAAAACCTTGCCACGGTTCGTGAAATTAGGTTCCATTCCGAGACGAAGATTTTCGAAAAACTTGACCACTGGTAAGCCGCTCACACCACCGGTATACCGGCCTGAAGAAAAACCGTGGCACGGTTTGTGAAATTGGGTTTATTGCCGAGAGAAACATGGATAAACTGTGGGCGCGATGGTCGACACAGTCTGCGGCCGGTATTCCGGCGAGCGCCGCTAGGGAGAGAAAAAAGTGCGTTTTTTAGGTTATAAAGAAGAAGAGGTTAGTTTATTCCAAATTTTTCACTTAAGCCTCTCTTTCTTCTCCAAAACTCTCCCCACTCCATTAAAGCTTCAAAAAACCTTCACAAAACATCAAAACACTAACCAATCACCATAAAAACACATCTAATCCTTTCTCCACATCATTACAAAGAAGATTCAACAACCCAAATCATACCAAAACACATTGAATCCAAGAATCAAAAGCCTAAATTTTCAAAATTCATCCTACAATTCCTTAGATCCATACCAATCCATAAATAATCCATCTTACCATAGAAAATCATCATCAAAACACCTTTCCTAACCCAAATAAAGCTTGTTCAACCGATAATCAGGAGATTCAAATTTTAAGAGTGGTTAAAGCTTTGATTTGGAGGTTAGTTGAGATGACTAAATGAACAGTAACACTATCTACTGTGAGGGAGATGAAGAAAAGTAAGGTATTGGGTTCTATTGAGAAAAAATCAAGTGAGAAAATTTCAAGTTCCAACACAAAGGGTAAATCAGGTCAAGAGAAGAGAGGACAGCTAGGTGTGGTGAATGTAATGGGCAAAAAGGTTCCAGCTTTTGTTAAGAAAACACCACAACCTCTACAGATTGAATGTCCTACACCCGAATAAAAAGAGAAAGCTTCAAGGGCCCTGATAGCTTCCGCAAAGAAACAATTACAGGAACTTCCTTTTGCTTATGAGAAAGTATTTGAAGAAGAAATTGGTGCAGGAGAGTTCAAGAGATTCTTAGAGATCGGTTTAAGAGTGGGTTGGTCTATGTTCATGGTAAGACGTTCTAATTTATGCCATGAGTTACTTTCCGAATTCTATTTAGGCCTCTTTAGCCGAGATAGTAAAGGTTGTGTTCCAGTTAGAGGCAAGTTAGTTCCTTTTACAGTTGAAGAGATTCGAAACCACTTCCAGTTTAAGAAATTGGTTAGACCATGTAAGTATAGAGAAGCGGTGGACAATATCAAGACTTTTGATTGGAATTTACTTTTTGAGCATGTCTTAGATAAATAAAGAGTGCAGTCACATAAGGGAGAGTTAAAGGCACCTTGGCCTTACAAATATCTCCAACCGGATACAAGAGTTTGGCACCACTTTCTTACAACTAATGCCTTTGGAAACACAAGAAATTCAGATGTAACTAAGAAGAACACAATCTTGTTGAATTGAATTTTGAGGGGAGAAGAAGTGGATGTGGCACAGTTGATCTTGTTCGGAAAGCGAATGTGATTCTGGGTGAAGGAGAGAAAATAGAGTTTAAGACGAGTAATAACATTAACAATGCTTGGATCAAGAAAATTTTGAGAGGAACGGGTATTACGCAACTTTCAAAAGAAGAAAAGGATCATATTTGGCAAGAGAAGGTAGAGGAGCGATTAAATAAAGTCGAAGCAGCTCAAACTTCCTTGGCCGAAGATGTGGCACAAATCAAAGCTAATCAAGTACACATCATAAAACTCCTTGAGCAATTAAAGAAAGATCCAGCAAATCCTATGTTGGATGCCGATAATGCGAGGCAATAGCCTTGAAAGTATGTTCTCTTTCTTCCTTACCATTTATGTATATGTTTTATCTGCTTTAATTTCTGTTTCAAGTATTTTTCGAGTCGTGGGGACACGTCTCATTTTTGAGTTGGGGTGTGGGGATTCGTTGTCTCTCATCTCCATTTTTATGTTTTTAGTTGAAATTAAAATTTTTGATACATGGGAATTAGATGTAGAGTGTGTTTAATAGCTTGAAATCATAAGCTCAGTAAGTTAATGATAGAAAGTAGTATGTTTATAAGCTGATTTATTTTGTATGCTTTGAGTATATGCAGGAAAACACACATTGATAGTAAAGAAAGGATTTGTTAGAAATGCGATGGAAAGTATGTTCGATCTCAGGGAGCCTTGAGTGGTGTGTAGGCCGTGAGACCCAAGCTAGTTGATAAACCCATTTGATGAACGTGCTAAAGGTAAGAGAATAACGAAATTGCATAGTTTAGAAAGTGATTAAGGCGGTTCGTTCATAAGCCCCTTGTTGCCTTTTAGCTTGATATCCAAATTAATATTTTATATCCTTCTTAGCCCCTTATTTCCTTTAAATCCTTTTTATTAGCCACATTATAAGCCATATCCCTTTAGATTATAGGACTTTTCCATATGACCCGCACTCGAATCGTGATGCATAGACAGTTGTTTTAGAGCTTGAGTTTGGGGTGGTAGGTTCACCATTATGGGAATTGTTATTGGGTTGGGATTTTTGAGCTTATTATTGGTGCTCTATTCTGTATATTGATGATGTTTCACATGTTTATTATATTGTAACCCTTTGTTTGGGTAATAGTAAATGAAAAAGGCTAAAAAGCATGAAAAGAAAAAATATATATGAGAAAAAGTGTGATATCTCAACATCAAAAAGAGAGTCATAGCTATACAAAAGATGAAAAAATGATTTGTAAAGAATATATACATATTATGACCGACAAAGTGGAATTTTTATGTGAACATCTTTATGCTTTAATTGGGTTATTGGGGATGCTACTTTGTGCATCAAGAAAAGCATTGGGTTGAGTGAGAAACGTTTTATGAGAGTAACTCAAGCTCTAAGGGGACTCGTTGATGGCTAGTGAGGAGAGAGCCCAAATCTCACTCTAAACTATCCAAATATATTTATCATACCGTCCCTAAACCAACATTACAACCTTAAAGACCTTTTATGTAATCTAGAAGTGATTGAGCCAATAGAGAGTAGTTAAGTGGATCTTTGGATACTAGTAAAGTTCAATGAACTATCTATAGCCTCCTTGGTGAACTGAGTAAAGATCCTCTCCTTCTTACATTGTGAAGCTAATCTAATCTTGAATTCAAGCCGTGTTGATTGCGGATATAAAAAGTATCCAGGTATGTAGTTTGTAAATATTATAACATGAAATTTTCTTAGTAGTTGCTTTAATTCTATTTTATATATTCTGCTATCTTCTTTCCCACTGTGCTTAATTGACCTAGGTGTGTATTGAGAGACTTCCCTTTGCGCTTATCTTTATTGTATCGGGACGATACAACTTTGAGTTGGGGGTCTTGATGTCTCCCTATTTGTGATGATATAATCTTAGTTGGAGACATCATTTTAGGTGTTTTAGGAAGTCTAATACTCGATTTTTACTTATATTTTTATATTTATTATTATTTTGTCTTGATTTAATGATTTATTATTTTTAGAGCATAGTTAGTTTAATTTATTTATTTAATGTGAAGCTTTAAAGATATATAGCAATTAATTAGATACCAAATCAATTCCAAGAGTTAATGGAAAAAGATATGGATGGAAATTGGAGATAAAGGAAAGAAAAGATAGATTTGGAAGGATAAAGTTGCCAAGTAAATCTGAATTCACCAGCTACGTCCATAAAACTGATCTTAACTCAAGATTGGCTACGTCCATAAAAGTGATCACAAATCTGAAGCAAAATTATAGAGCTTTCCGAGACGATCAATTTCGATATAAATAATGCGTCAATCGGAGTTGAAACGAAGAAGTTACGGCCAAAACAAAACAGCGGCAGTTTATTACCTTTTCTATATTTTAGGGTTACGAATTTGAGTTGGACTAGAAGTCGAATTACTTGTCTCCCACTCCAACAAAACGTATTAGGGTGTCCTAGACCCCTATAAATGCACCCTTAAACCTTTGTAAAATCATCTTTGCTCAGTTCTAACCCTTATATTAATTCTTAGTCATTCAAGAGAGCAAGATGACATTCATGTATCTTTATTTTAGTTTTATTCCTTTAGGTATGAACTAATTTTCCCATAGCTTGGATTTTGCATTATGTATAATCTATGAATTCTTTTCTCTTTCTATCTAAGTTTCTTTGGGAATTATATGTTTTAAATTGATCCTAGATGCTTAACCATATATTTGATTTATGTGCTTTGATTTATTGTCTTTCTTAAACCTGATCAATTTAGGGTTGTGCTAATATTAGTTAGATGGTCACCCAGAAGGGGTGTCTAATTATTGAAACGCCACATAAACGTCTAGTGTACGGAATTAATCCTGACAAGATTTGCCTAACTAGATAGTCATTAGGGTTTAATTTAATCACCAATCATCAGTAGTAGGCCAGTCTCATCTAGGAACCTAGTAGCGCAGGAACACCCTATTTGAGTCCCCTTGTGATTGTGAGGTCGCCACCCTAGTTCGCTCTCCGGGGATAGGGGGAATTTAGAATCCTGACTACTTACCTAAGAGCTATTATCTCGCTTATAAACTGAACTGATAGAAAGAATAGAAGGATTCGTGCATACTAGCAAAACCTTAGCTATATTCTCTCATCTTATTTCTCTTATATTTAATTATATGTCTTTTAATTGATTTAGTTGTTAATCTCATCTCCCAATTAATTATATTTAATTTCTGTCTTTTAATTATTAATTGCTACTCTGGTTTGTTTACCCATTCGAATAACACGATAAGTCCTTGAGAACAAATCTAATTTATCATTAAAACTTGCATACGTCCTGTAATACTTGCACTGCCGTGTTAAGTCTAGGGTGATTAGTGCATTGTTTTCCTTAGTTATTTATCATATTTTTATCACACCCTAGGCGATACCAGATGTATTTAATAAATTGGAGATGGTAATTCTATGAACACTGAAATGACAGGTCGATCCTGGATATAAAAATTATCCAAAATGATGTTGTCAACCAATTATTAATGATCTCATCAAGTAGTACTTGGGAGAGTGTAATATTAACGTTATCAGAGGTAACTTTGATGTGAATATTTCTAATAAAAAACTTAAAATTCCCTTATGCGATGTTGATTCCCCATTCATCCTCATTTTTGGCCTTTTACTAACTCTGGGGAATTCTCTACTAAAATGTGCTACCATGACATTGTACAAATAGAATATCTTTCCCATGATAACATAATTCTTAGTATTTAGAGAGCTAAATCCAACCTTTGGAAAATGATCTAGAACTCTAACCTTCCGAGAAAGATCATAGCATTCATTTGGAAATGCTACAGAAAAGTTATTCCATATAAGGAAAATCTCTTTACTAGATATTATGCATAAATGATTTATTCTGGCTATGCCCTAACATGATCGAAACCACAAGTCATATTTTTCTCCGGTCTAAAAGAAGCTGCAACAGTTTGGAAATGTTGTTCTTGCTTATCAAATTTGATACCTCGTTAGACAAGAAATTTAAAGAGTGCATTTTACATATTATAGAAGTTTTCACCGGATCAGGATGGAATGAAAAGTCATTGGTTCATATCTTTTTATCCTCATATGGAATATTTGGAAGAGAGGTGATGTCTCCCTAAATGTTATAATTTTATGCCTTTGGGAGACATAATTTTTTGTGTTTATTTGACTATTGAGATAGACTTTTGGTATTAAAATGCAATAAATCGATTTTCCTCTTTTAATTCTAGCATTTTTCATTTATTAAACTTTTGCGCGTAATATGGTTTCTTTTGAGTTAAAAGGTGTAGGTTTTGAATACTAGCTAGGAGAGGAACTAAAGAATAAAGTCAAAGATCGTGTAATGGAGTCAAAGCAAGAAGAAATATCCCAAAAGAATTGATTATTTGAAGCTACAAATCTGGAAAGTTGTCAAAGATTGCTGATTTCGAGTCATCTAAGAGTGGATTTAGCCTCTGACTTGTGAAGATAAATTATTGCCCATTAAGTTACGGAAATTTAGCAACTGGAATGAGGTCAATCCGAGTTGCAATGAGCCGGTTAGAGCTGTTTTATTGGAGGTGGTGCAGCAGTTACGGGATTTGAGCTTAATTATGGATTTGGCTTTTCTAATATTCACTTAATCCTTAAGAAAAGTCCTAATCCGTTTTTAACATTATAAACAGGCTTTAGACTCCTATTTCTACACACCTTTTTCATAACATAACATACGCTTAAGAGTCAGACACCAGAGAAGAAGCTAGAGGCAGGAAGAGAAGAAGCAAGAGCTGGAGACTGTCTATATCTCCAATTCTCAGCCAATTCAATTCCGTAATTAGGTTCTTCTATTTTATTCTGTAAAACATTATGACCCAATTATTTCTTTAGTTTTTATCTTTTCAATAATTATGAGCTAAACTTAATTAGTGTTTGAGAACGCATAATGGGTTAATCTCAATTTGATTTTATTTCATGTGTTTGGATTTGGGATTTTGATAATTGAAATCAAATTGGGTAAATTATGTTTTTCATTAATTTGCTTTTATTTACTGTAATTGGAGTCATGAACCAATCATAGGATTTAGTATCCAGGCTATTCCAATTAGTGGCGATTGGATCACCTTGACGGGGGTTTAGATACAGAACTAGTTAATGAATATAGGTTAGAAATTATTTGACTCTGACGAGCTTAATTAAACCTATAGTCTATTGGGTAAATTAGACTTAATCACTTGAGAGTGGACTATAATCACCCTGACGGGGTTTGTAGCACTTGAAAGTAGCTCCTTAGTCCACCCTGACGGGGGTAACGAGAATTCTGAATCCCGACCAATGCATATGTACCCAATTTGTCCCTTAAACAATACATGAAATGAATGATAATTAGGTAAAACCCATGCGTCTCTCAAGTACTGCTTTCCCTCTTTGCGTAAACACTTTATTTTCTTGCGTCTAGTCTTTTATTTGCATTACTTTAGTCTTTTAATTAATTGTCTGTTATTAGAAAAACAAACAATCAATCTTAAAATCATTTACTTGCTTTACGTGCAATCAACTACTATCTGATAAGCATTAGAGTCAACCAATCCGTCCCTGAGAACGAATCTGTTTTATCTCTTATATCACTTGGGACAACCGTACGCTTGCGGTTGTGGTTCTCTTTTTCTTATTACATTTATTTTAGAAAACACAAAGGACCACCAAGAGGGATGGATGAATTATTTGAAGGTAATGATGTCTCTTCTTTTGTAATGAATTAATATACTCTTGAGATATAATTTTTAGGGTTTAGTGCTTAATTGTGTGAATTACCCTTATATTTAATATATTTTTATTTAGTGGTCTGAACTTGGATATATATTATATATATATATATATAGAGAGAGAGAGAGAGAGAGAGCATTTTTTAGGTAATTTGTGCGTTAATTGTGTACACGGATGACATTAGAACCCAATAATGATGTTAGAAGTGTAAAATTTCAATGGAACCCCAATCAAGTCACAAAAGAAGCCAAGAAGTCCAGTTTAGACTCAAAAGGAATGGTCGTCCAAATGCTTTTGTCAACTTGTAAAAATCATAACAGGTAATTTGTAGTGAATTAGATTATTAAATTTACACAAGAGGTTTCTCTTTGAGTCTAATATTCTATGGTGAAAAGAGCATCCAGTTCCGAGTTGTGACGTAAAAGTTATACTAACTTTACTGATAATATTCAAAATTCTCCAAATTTAGAAGAGTCCATCGGACCACTTTTAGGTAACTTAAGTAAGTCCAGCTATAAGGAACGTTTTCTAGTGCTATGAATACATGTTTTCAGCAACTAAACAAATATAAGTATAACTATATAAAAGAAATCAAATCATAAAACAAACAAAAAAAATACTAAGTCAATATTTTTATCTATAAATTCCGATATTCAATTATTTTTAAAAGTTAAATTAGAATACTATACAAATATTCAAGTGAAAAAAAAAATCACCGTGTCAGAACATAGTTCCAAATTCTAACAAAAAATTTAGGAGATTAATTAGATAACCTCCAACATGTAATAGATTAATATTGTTATAAATTAAAAATTTCATCTTGTGATGACATGGTGAAACTCTGGTGATACAGTTTTTGGCCTTCAATCATGTGATGGTAGTAGAATGTGATGATATGGGTCATGTGGAAGAGATAGGATTGGGTTGTGTGTGGAAGAGAATAAATAAAGCCACTAACTTTAGATTTGGGGTGGTTTTCGTGATTTAATTTATACAATTTTATATTATATATAGTTAGAAAAGTAGTACACATATATTAACATAAACGGTGGTATATATAAATATTAAAATATTATTTTTAGTAAGCTGAAAAATGTTTGGAAAAAACTCGAGAAAAAATAAAAAATCAAATAATATCAAAAATTCCTAATTTTCTATACGTAATTCCAATTCCACTTTTTAAAAAATCATAAAAATCAGAATTGGAAAATTCGAAAATCGGAAGGTAAAAAAGTAGTTCTGAATTCGAATTTTTAGGATCAAAATCGGAAATAATTGGAAAATTATGTTCCAATTCCCACCCCTATTACTTAGAGAATGTATCCAATGTTGGAATAGTGACATAAATAAAAAAAAGTTAAAAATGTTATAAATGAATATAACTAAATAAATAAATTTCTATATTATTTATTTTTAAAGAATCATTTATCGATAGAATTCATAGAATTGTATATGTAAAAAAAATTTAGGAGTTATCTTTTTTTATATAAACTAACATAATTTTAGAGAAAGTCGATAGGATTTGGTTTTTCTTTGTTAGTCAACTTAAGAATAATAATACATTTATTGTTATTAAATTTAATAGTCCACGACTGTTTACATATCAATGAGGGTTTTTGATAATATATTGGGATCAGAACGGTGGACGTGGATTTATTTTGAAAAAAACAACGTGACATATGTTTAAATATGAACTCCTGTTGGTTTGAGTTTTCGTAGCCAAATATGTGCCTGATTGTTTTTTAAAATTAAAATCGCCACTCTAATCTCAATATATTATCTAAAATCCTTCATTATATATACAGAGACATGTGCAGTAACTTTGATTTAAATAAATAAATTATTATTCTCAAGATGACAAATAAATAAATAAAAATATATTGACTCTCTCCATTATATTACTATATGAGATAAAAAAAAATAACTCCTACATCCTGTGTTTCATAATGTTTGTTAACTTACTAAAAATGTAGTTTCAAAATATTTGTCCATTTAGAATATTATGACACTTTTTTCCTCTTCTATCAACTATAATCCCTATTAAAAAAATTAGAATTTATGTTTCCAATACACATTTAAGATATCAAGCCACTTTACGAAGGGTACTTTTGTACTCCCTCCGTCCATCAATATTTGTCACAATTTCTAAAAGTAGATGTCCACAAAAGGTTGTCTATTTAAGATACCAATGATTTTTTTTTATATTTTATAACAATCCTTATTTAATATTCAAAAGTTTATCATCATTAAATTCATTTACTTAGTTGGTTGAGATCATTTTAGAAAAATAGAGGGCATTAAATGTTTTTCTTAATCTATGTGTTAAAAAAAGGTATGACAAACATTGATGGACGGAGAGAGTAATAGGGAGTGTAATAATTGCATTTCTTAATACACCCTCCGTCCATTAATATTTGTCATGCTTCTTTTTCATATAGATTAAGAAAAACAATTAATTTCTTCTATTTTTACTAAACTACCCTCACTCAACTAAGTAAATGAATTTAATAATAATAAGCTTTTGAATATTAAATAGAGATAAAAATAGTAAAAAATGTAGAAAAGTTTCTTGGTATCTTAAATAGACAACCTTTTGTGGACATCTACTTTTAAAAATTATGACAAACATTAATGGACATAGAAAGTATGTATGAAAAGCAAAGTGGATAAATATTTTGAAACGGAGGGAGTAAATTATTTCCATATACGTAATTCAATGAATTCAACCATGATTTCTCAAAAAAAGGAAAAATATTAATTTTTTTTATTTTTTTATTAATAGTCGTTTATAAAATTTCTATTCTTTTTCCTTTTCTTTTTGCATTTACCTTATTATACCAAAATAGAATAAATTCTCTAAGTATTATATATATGTTGTAAAAAATAGGTTAATCTTATAAAACAAAGTTTCAAATTCCTGGAAGCTAAAGGAAAATACATTCAAATGGCTTCAACATCCATGGCAATTTTGATCTTCTTTTTTCTTATAGCAACAAGTAAGACTCTTTTTCTCATCAACATAACAAAAAAAATGAGATATTCAATATGTGAATTCTATATCATCATAAATATTAAAAAAGAATATTATTACACTATATAATTATTTTGAACCTTGATATGGTTATTGTATGTATTTTTTTAAAATTTCTCACAAGAATAATGTTTTGATTTTTTTAATGGACAGGTTTAGCATCACTAGAAGTATCAATGATCACAAAAGGTTCTAAGTTGCAATGCCAAGTTGATCTCGATTGCTCAACTGTTTGTAACAAAGTTAGAAAGCATCTAATCCCTAGGTGTTTTGATGGTATTTGTGATTGTGTCGGTGGAGAAAAAGATAACCGACCTTGTAAGGATGATAATCAAGATCATTGCATTGGTGCTTGATCACGATTGTGTAGCTTATTGCTTTGGGGGAGAATGCTTGTGTGATTGTGCTTGATTATTTAAATTAATTACAATACAGATCATATGTGTAAACAAAAATTAAGAATTTTTAAGTACAATATAAAAGTGTCATTTATCTTTTAAATCAAAATTTATAATTAATAAAGGAAAAATCATATAAACTACAAGTATGATATATTTTAATGTGCTCTAAGATAACTGGATTTATATGGTTAATATTGTATGTTTTGTCTATACTTTGACTATTGTTTGAATTGTAAAATAATGTGATTTTGTGCACCACATGTTAAGTTGTCTTTTTTAAATACAAGTTCAAATATATTCCTATTGAATCAATCAATTTTTAACATATAAGATTTTAATTTACATTAAAATCAAAGTATATACTAATATTTTGGTGGGGTTCTACTCAAAGATGGAAAATCCATTGGGTAGCTTTAGAAAAAATTGCTACTAATAAAACTTGTGCTGTCTTGAGTTTTAGAGTTTTCCTAACATGTGAACAAATCTCTCTTAGCTAGCCAGGCATGGAGAATTTTGAATAATCATACTTACTAGCTTCTAAAATTTTCAAATGCATTTACTTGTCGCATTTCATTTTCTAAAATGTAGAATCAAAAACCATCATATCTTTGGGTTGGACCAGTCTCCTGGTTGGGAGGGATATCCTCAAATGGGGATGTATTTTATAAATTGTAGATGGAAATTCTATGAACACTAGAATGACAGGTGGATCCTGGATATAAAATTATCCAAAACGATATTGACAACCCGTTGACAATGGTTAGTGATCTCAGCAACTAGTACTTGGAAGAGTGTAATATTAATGAAATTCCATCCACGTTTCAAATACGAGTCCATAACTTAAGATTGGCTAGGAATTTGGGCGAGTGGTCTGTACCAATGGAAAGCTCTTTCCGAGACAAGCGGTTTCATATATTGGAGCGCCTCAAACGGATAAGTATTGAATGATATATGACCAAAATAAATCAGCAGCACAATCTTACCTTTCCTAGATTTTAGGGCTACGAATTAAAGAGTTCTTGACTTGTCTTCCCCTCCAATTAATTCGACCTAGGGCTTGCTAACACCTATAAATATCAGTTCTAAACCTTAGAAAATCATCCCTTGGATGCATAAGCTTAATATACACAAATAATTCATCATAGAAGCAATCAAGTGAATCTAGAGGAGGAAGAAAGAAGAGCTAGAGCTTAACTACATCAATTCATCACTTCTCCATCTCTATTCTTTTGGTAATTTAGTATTAGATCTATTTTTGTATATGAGTTATTTCTAAGCTATTTATTCAAGAAGATTTATTATGCATACTTTCTCTTAAGGATTGTAATTATATGAACCTTTGATTATTGTTTTTCTGTTTTAATTTGAATCTGGGATTTTAGTATTTAATTGAATTGGTTCTTAATTTCCATTGACTATTTTTTTGTTTTAATCACTAATTTTGAAGTTATGAATCAAACTTAGCTCATAGTAATTAGGCTATTCCATATAGTGGCGTATGGAACACCTTGACGGGGGGTTTAATTACATACTTAGATAATAGACGCATGGTATCCGTTATTTGACCCTAACGGGCTTGACTAACCACGTAGCCAATGAGGTAAAATAGTATTCATCTGAAAGTAGCTTATAATCACCCTGACGGGGTTTGTAATACAGTAGGATAACTCTTAGGTCCACCCTGACGGGGGCTAGGTGATTATAGATTCCCGACTATTGTGAGATTTCCCATTCACCCTTATTCTTAGGAATCATAAATTCAATATGATAGATTCATACTTGCAACTCCTTATCTTATTTGCATAATTATTTATTGTTTATTTATTATTTATATTATTTAGTTAATTAGAAACAAACTCCTTTATTATTTATCTTTAGCAATTAAAACTATCTATTCTAATATTGAACACGGAGTTAGAATAACTTCTTAAATCCCTGGGGAGACGATAATCCCGATTTTACTTGTCTATTACTTGGTACGGCCCGTACACTTGCGGTCTGTAGATCCTTTATTCCTTTGCTTTTATTTCATTATTTTATAACACATAAGGACCCACCAACATGGGACCGCTAATCCAGGTCATTATCAACCTCGTCCCTAGAATAACTCTTTCCAACCAAGAGGTCAAGTTCCATAACAGGGAAATCAGAATTATAATCGACCTGCTCCTCCACAACAACCTGTTAATGATGCATATACCGTTAAGTTAGCTAAGAAGGCACTACAATTATATCCTCAAGAAGGATTTTTGGGTGATCAATAATTGAAGAATTTTATGGATCTTATTACCACTAATATGCATTCACAGAACGAGAAGTTAAGAGAACAAGAAGCATCGATTCAGATCTTAGGTACGCAAGTAGAACAAATGAATAAAGTTCTCGCTAATATTATGGAAGCAAAAGAATTGAATGCTATCAAAGGAGGTGATGACAATGTTAGGTTCGAAGCTTGTAAGGCTATCTGCATTAAGATTAAAGAGAATAAGGAACTGCCGCATGCTGCAGAAAGTGTCGTGGAAGTTCCTACAACTAAAGAAGAACCAACCAAGTCTAGCCCCGTGGACTCTAACTACTCTGCTGGTGAGGATCCAGAAAAATACGAATTTATACAGCTTCTGAGAGATATGCAACAAGAGATCAGATCGGTTATGGAATTACAAGCTGCTACAGCTAAAGAGAAAGAGGAAGAAGCCTCAAAAAAGCTGAAAGATGAAGTTGCACCTGTTGTGCAAGAAAAGAAAGAAGAAGATAAGGTGGATTCGCCACCAGTTGTTCAAACAGTGTCACCAACTATTCCTGATACAAATCTAAAGGTTGACATTAAACTCAAGACATTTGTAGAGGCGTATACTCCAGAAAATATCAACGCCCAAATGCTAGAGCTTGCGAAGAAAGGGCTTACACCATAATAAGTATGCACGCAAGTTATTCCAGAGAAAGAAGCAAATATAGAAGCCAGGAAAGAGACTGTGGCTCATACTGAGAGAGTCTCAATAAAAGTAGAGAAAGAGTTACCATTAAAGCTCAAAGATCTAGGAAGCTTTAATATTCCTATTCAAATAAATGGTACGCTCAAGGTGAAATCTATGTATGATGTGGGTTCCGGTGTGAGTCTTATGCCAATGTCCGTGTTCGAGAGCCTTGGACTTCAGAAAGCAGAGAAAGCTCCAGTGAAGTTGCAGTTTCTTGACAACTCAGTTACCAAGACATGGGGAACAGTGGAGGACGTTCACATCCGATCAAGTAATATCACCATCCCTACTTACTTTGTTATACTTGATATCGATGCATATAAGCAGGTTCCAATCATACTCGGAAGGCCCTTCATGGCCACAAGTTAGAAAATAATCAACTTCAAGGAAGGGACAGTTACCCTTCATGCTAAGAACATATCCGAGACATTCTATGTCTGGGGAACGAAACCAAGGAAGTCAGATCCCACCGTTCCTATCATCCACAACCTTTCACATCACAAAGTCCCAGAAGAAATCCATGCAAAACATGTGGATAGTGAGCCAAAGAGTGAGTTAGGGGTCGGGCATGAAGTTGTATGGAAAGCCCACAAACCAGAGAGTAGGCCACGAGGTCACAAAGACTCGTGGATGAGACCATTTGTAATCACTGAAGTTGTTTCAGCTAAGGTGATAGAGATCAGGCCAAGGAGGGGCATCCAACGGAGATTGGTAGACTTTCATATCCTTTCTCGTTGCTAGGGAGGCTATATTCGTAAATCTTGATAGAGGTAACGCGTCTAACTTTGAAAGACGTTAAATAAAAGTGTTGTACGGGAGACAACCCGCAAATTTTTTATGTTTTTAATTCATGTTTAGTTTAGTGTTTTTAGTTGATATTGCATATTTGAAAAAAGGTATTATTGTTTTTGATGTCAGATATTAGAGAAAATCAAGTTAGTGAGGAAAACAAAAATTTCGAGCATATTTTGATCAGCTCACCGGTAAGCCGGTGAAATGACCGGCATGTCGGTGGGTCAAAAACCGTGCCACGGTTCGTGAAATTAGGTTCCATTCCGAGACGAAGATTTTCGAAAAACTTGACCACTGGTAAGCCGCTCACACCACCGGTATACCGGCCTGAAGAAAAACCGTGGCACAGTTTGTGAAATTGGGTTTATTGCCGAGAGAAACATGGATAAACTGTGGGCACGATGGTCGACACAGTCTGCGGCCGGTATGCCGGCGAGCGCCGCTGGAGAGAGAAAAAAAGTGTGTTTTTTAGGTTATAAAGAAGAAGAGGTTAGTTCTATTCCAAATTTTTCACTTAAGCCTCTCTTTCTTCTCCAAAACTCTCCCCACTCCATTAAAGCTTCAAAAAACCTTCACCAAACATCAAAACACTACCCAATCACCATAAAAACACATCTAATCCTTTCTCCACATCATTACAAAGAAGATTCAACCACCCAAATCATACCAAAACACATTGAATCCAAGAATCAAAAGCCTAAATTTTCAAAATTCATCCTACAATTCCTTAGATCCATACCAATCCATAAAGAATCCATCTTACCATAGAAAATCATCATCCAAACACCTTTCCTAACCCAAATAAAGCTTGTTCAACCGATAATCAGGAGTTTCAAATTTCAAGAGTGGTTAAAGCTTTGATTTGGAGGTTAGTTGAGATGACTAAATGAACAGAAACACTATCTACTGTGAGGGAGATGAAGAAAAGTAAAGTATTGGGTTCTATTGAGAAAAAATCAAGTGAGAAAATTTCAAGTTCCAACACAAAGGGTAAAACAGGTCAAGAGAAGAGAGGACAGCTAGGTGTGGTGTATGTAATGGGCAAAAAGGTTCCATCTTTTGTTAATAAAACACCACAACCTCTACAGATTGAAGGTCCTACACCCGAATAAAAAGAGAAAGCTTCAAGGGCCCTGATAGCTCCGCAAAGAAACAATTACAGGAACTTCCTTTTGCTTATGAGAAAGTATTTGAAGAAGAAATTGGTATAGGAGAGTTCAAGAGATTCTTGGAGATCGGTTTAAGAGTGGGTTGGTCTATGTTCATGGTAAGACGTTCTAATTTATGCCATGAGTTACTTTCCGAATTCTATTTAGGCCTCTTTAGCCGAGATAGTAAAGGTTGTGTTCCAGTTAAAGGCAAGTTAGTTCTTTTTACAGTTGAAGAGATTCGAAACCACTTCCGGTTTAAGAAATTGGTTAGACCATGTAAGTATAGAGAAGCGGTAGACAATATCAAGACTTTTGATTGGAATTTACTTTTTGAGCATGTCTTAGTTGAATAAAGAGTGCAGTCACATAAGGGAGAGTTAAAGGCACCTTGGCCTTACAAATATCTCCAACCGGATACAAGAGTTTGGCACCACTTTCTTACAACTAATGCCTTTGGAAACACAAGAAATTCAGATGTAACTAAGAAGAACACAATCTTGTTGAATTGAATTTTGAGGGGAGAAGAAGTGGATGTGGCACAGTTGATCTTGTTCGGAAAGCGAATGTGATTCTAGGTGAAGGAGAGAAAATAGAGTTTAAGACGAGTAATAACATTAACAATGCTTGGATCAAGAAATTTTTTAGAGGAACGGGTATTACGCAACTTTCAAAAGAAGAAAAGGATCATATTTGGCAAGAGAAGGTAGAGGAGCGATTAAATAAAGTCGAAGCAGCTCAAACTTCCTTGGCCGAAGATGTGGCACAAATCAAAGCTAATCAAGTACACATCATGACACTCCTTGAGCAATTAAAGAAAGATCCAGCAAATCCTATGTTGGATGCCGATAATGCGAGGCAATAGCCTTGAAAGTATGTTCTCTTTCTTCCTTACCATTTATGTATATGTTTTATCTGCTAATTTTAATTTCTGTTTCAAGTATTTTTCGAGTCGTGGGGACACGTCTCATTTTTGAGTTGGGGTGTGGGGATTCGTTGTCTCTCATCTCCATTTTTCTGTTTTTAGTTGAAATTAAAATTTTTGATACATGGGAATTAGATGTAGAGTGTGTTTAATAGCTTGAAATCATAAGCTCAGTAAGTTAATGATAGAAAGTAGTATGTTTATAAGCTGATTTATTTTGTATGCTTTGAGTATTTACAGGAAAAAACACATTGATAGTAAAGAAAGGATTTGTTAGAAATGCGATAGAAAGTATGTTCGATCTCAAGGAGCCTTGAGTGGTGTGTAGGCCGTGAGACCCAAGCTAGTTGATAAACCCATTTGATGAACGTGCTAAAGGTAAGAGAATAACGAAATTGCATAGTTTAGAAAGTGATTAAGGCGGTTCGTTCATAAGCCCCTTGTTGCCTTTTAGCTTGATATCCAAATTAATATGTTATATCCTTCTTAGCCCCTTATTTCCTTTAAATCCTTTTTATTAGCCACATTATAAGCCATATCCCTTTAGATTATAGGACTTTTCCATATGACCCGCACTCGAATCGTGATGCATAGACAATTGTTTTAGAGCTTGAGTTTGGGGTGGTAGGTTCACCATTATGGGAATTGTTATTGGGTTGGGATTTTTGAGCTTATTATTTGTGCTCTATTCTGTATATTGATGATGTTTCACATGTTTATTATATTGTAACCCTTTGTTTGGGTAATAGTAAATGAAAAAGGCTAAAAAGCATGAAAAGAAAAAATATATATGAGAAAAATAGTGTGATATCTCAACCTCAAAAAGAGAGTCATAGCTATACAAAAGATGAAAAAATGATTTGTAAAGAATATATACATATTATGACCGGCAAAGTGGAATTTTTATGTGAACATCTTTATGCTTTAATTGGGTTATTGGGGATGCTACTTTGTGCATCAAGAAAAGCATTGGGTTGAGTGAGAAACGTTTTATGAGAGTAACTCAAGCTCTAAGGGGACTCGTTGATGGCTAGTGAGCAGAGAGCCCAAATCTGACTCTAAACTATCCAAATATATTTATCATACCGTCCCTAAACCAACATTACAACCTTAAAGACCTTTTATGTAATCTAGAAGTGATTGAGCCAATAGAGAGTGGTTAAGTGGATCTTTGGATACTAGTAAAGTTCAATGAACTATCTATAGCCTCCTTGGTGAACTGAGTAAAGATCCTCTCCTTCTTACATTGTGAAGCTAATCTAATCTTGAATTCAAGCCGTGTTGATTGCGGATATAAAAAGTATCCAGGTATGTAGTTTGTAAATATTATAACATGAAATTTTCTTAGTAGTTGCTTTAATTCTATTTTATATATTCTGCTATCTTCTTTCCCACTGTGCTTAATTGACCTAGGTGTGTATTGAGAGACTTCCATTTGCGCTTATCTTTATTGTATCGGGACGATACGACTTTGAGTTAGGGGTCTTGATGTCTCCCTATTTGTGATGATATAATCTTAGTTGGAGACATCATTTTAGGTGTTTTAGGAAGTCTAATACTCGATTTTTACTTATATTTTTATATTTATTATTTTTTGTCTTGATTTAATGATTTATTATTTTTAGAGCATAGTTAGTTTAATTTATTTATTTAATGTGAAGCTTTAAAGATATATAGCAATTAATTAGATACCAAATTAATTCCAAGAGTTAATGGAAAAAGATATGGATGGAAATTGGAGATAAAGGAAAGAAAAGATAGATTTGGAAGGATAAAGTTGCCAAGTAAATCTGAATTCACCAGCTACGTCCATAAAACTGATCTTAACTCAAGATTGGCTACGTCCATAAAAGTGATCACAAATCTGAAGCAAAATTATAGAGCTTTCCGAGACGTTCAATTTCGATATAAATAATGCGTCAATCGGAGTTGAAACGAAGAAGTTACGGCCAAAACAAAACAGCGGCAGTTTATTACCTTTTTTATATTTTAGGGTTACGAATTTGAGTTGGACTAGAAGTCGAATTACTTGTCTCCCACTCCAACAAAACGTATTAGGGTGTCCTAGACCCCTATAAATGCACCCTTAAACCTTTGTAAAATCATCTTTGCTCAGTTCTAACCCTTATATTAATTCTTAGTCATTCAAGAGAGCAAGATGACATTCATGTATCTTTATTTTAGTTTTATTCCTTCAGGTATGAACTAATTTTCCCATAGCTTGGATTTTGCATTATGTATAATCTATGAATTCTTTTCTCTTTCTATCTAAGTTTCTTTGGGAATTATATGTTTTAAATTGATCCTAGATGCTTAACCATATATTTGATTTATGTGCTTTGATTTATTGTCTTTCTTAAACCTGATCAATTTAGGGTTGTGCTAATATTAGTTAGATGGTCACCCAGAAGGGGTGTCTAATTATTGAAACGCCACATAAACGTCTAGTGTACGGAATTAATCCTGACAAGATTTGCCTAACTAGATAGTCATTAGGGTTTAATTTAATCACCAATCATCAGTAGTAGGCCAGTCTCATCTAGGAACCTAGTAGCGCAGGAACACCCTATTTGAGTCCCCTTGTGATTGTGAGGTCGCCACCCTAGTTCGCTCTCCGGGGATAGGGGGAATTTAGAATCCTGACTACTTACCTAAGAGCTATTATCTCGCTTATAAACTGAAATGATAGAAAGAATAGAAGGATTCGTGCATACTAGCAAAACCTTAGCTATATTCTCTCATCTTATTTCTCTCATATTTAATTATATGTCTTTTAATTGATTTAGTTGTTAATCTCATCTCCCAATTAATTATATTTAATTTCTGTCTTTTAATTATTAATTGCTACTCTGGTTTGTTTACCCATTCGAATAACACGATAAGTCCTTGAGAACAAATCTAATTTATCATTAAAACTTGCATACGTCCTGTAATACTTGCACTGCCGTGTTAAGTCTAGGGTGATTAGTGCATTGTTTTCCTTAGTTATTTATCATATTTTTATCACACCCTAGGCGATACCAGATGTATTTAATAAATTGGAGATGGTAATTCTATGAACACTGAAATGACAGGTCGATCCTGGATATAAAAATTATCCAAAATGATGTTGTCAACCAATTATTAATGATCTCATCAAGTAGTACTTGGGAGAGTGTAATATTAACGTTATCAGAGGTAACTTTGATGTGAATATTTCTAATAAAAAACTTAAAATTCCCTTATGCGATGTTGATTCCCCATTCATCCTCATTTTTGGCCTTTTACTAACTCTGGGGAATTCTCTACTAAAATGTGCTACCATGACATTGTACAAATAGAATATCTTTCCCATGATAACATAATTCTTAGTATTTAGAGAGCTAAATCCAACCTTTGGAAAATGATCTAGAACTCTAACATTCCGAGAAAGATCATAGCATTCATTTGGAAATGCTACAGGGAAGTTATTCCATATAAGGAAAATCTCTTTACTAGATATTATGCATAAATGATTTATTCTGGCTATGCCCTAACATGATGGAAACCACAAGTCATATTTTTCTCCGGTCTAAAAGAAGCTGCAACAGTTTGGAAATGTTGTTCTTGCTTATCAAATTTGATACCTCGTTAGACAAGAAATTTAAAGAGTGCATTTTACATATTATAGAAGTTTTCACCGGATCAGGATGGAATGAAAAGTCATTGGTTCATATCTTTTTATCCTCATATGGAATATTTGGAAGAGAGGTGATGTCTCCCTAAATGTTATAATTTTATGCCTTTGGGAGACATAATTTTTGGTGTTTATTTGACTATTGAGATAGACTTTTGGTATTAAAATGCAATAAATCGATTTTCCTCTTTTAATTCGAGCATTTTTCATTTATTAAACTTTTGCGCGTAATATGGTTTCTTTTGAGTTAAAAGGTGTAGGTTTTGAATACTAGCTAGGAGAGGAACTAAAGAATAAAGTCAAAGATCGTGTAATGGAGTCAAAGCAAGAAGAAATATCCCAAAAGAATTGATTATTTGAAGCTACAAATCTGGAAAGTTGTCAAAGATTGCTGATTTCGAGTCATCTAAGAGTGGATTTAGCCTCTGACTTGTGAAGATAAATTATTTCCCATTAAGTTACGGAAATTTAGCAACTGGAATGAGGTCAATCCGAGTTGCAATGAGCCGGTTAGAGCTGTTTTATTGGAGGTGGTGCAGCAGTTACGGGATTTGAGCTTAATTATGGATTTGGCTTTTCTAATATTCACTTAATCCTTAAGAAAAGTCCTAATCCGTTTTTAACATTATAAACAGGCTTTAGACTCCTATTTCTACACACCTTTTTCATAACATAACATACGCTTAAGAGTCAGACACCAGAGAAGAAGCTAGAGGCAGGAAGAGAAGAAGCAAGAGCTGGAGACTGTCTATATCTCCAATTCTCAGCCAATTCAATTCCGTAATTAGGTTCTTCTATTTTATTCTGTAAAACATTATGACCCAATTATTTCTTTAGTTTTTATCTTTTCAATAATTATGAGCTAAACTTAATTAGTGTTTGAGAACGCATAATGGGTTAATCTCAATTTGATTTTATTTCATGTGTTTGGATTTGGGATTTTGATAATTGAAATCAAATTGGGTAAATTGTGTTTTTCATTAATTTGCTTTTATTTACTGTAATTGGAGTCATGAACCAATCATAGGATTTAGTATCCAGGCTATTCCAATTAGTGGCGATTGGATCACCTTGACGGGGGTTTAGATACAGAACTAGTTAATGAATATAGGTTAGAAATTATTTGACTCTGACGAGCTTAATTAAACCTATAGTCTATTGGGTAAATTAGACTTAATCACTTGAGAGTGGACTATAATCACCCTGACGGGGTTTGTAGCACTTGAAAGTAGCTCCTTAGTCCACCCTGACGGGGGTAACGAGAATTCTGAATCCCGACCAATGCATATGTACCCAATTTGTCCCTTAAACAATACATGAAATGAATGATAATTAGGTAAAACCCTTGCGTCTCTCAAGTACTGCTTTCCCTCTTTGCGTAAACACTTTATTTTCTTGCGTCTAGTCTTTTATTTGCATTACTTTAGTCTTTTAATTAATTGTCTGTTATTAGAAAAACAAACAATCAATCTTAAAATCATTTACTTGCTTTACGTGCAATCAACTACTATCTGATAAGCATTAGAGTCAACCAATCCGTCCCTGAGAACGAATCTGTTTTATCTCTTATATCACTTGGGACAACCGTACGCTTGCGGTTGTGGTTCTCTTTTTCTTATTACATTTATTTTAGAAAACACAAAGGACCACCAAGAGGGATGGATGAATTATTTGAAGGTAATGATGTCTCTTCTTTTGTAATGAATTAATATACTCTTGAGATATAATTTTTAGGGTTTAGTGCTTAATTGTGTGAATTACCCTTATATTTAATATATTTTTATTTAATGGTCTGAACTTGGATATATATTATATATATATATATATATATATATATATATATATATATATATATATATATATAGAGAGAGAGAGAGAGAGAGAGAGAGAGCATTTTTTAGGTAATTTGTGCGTTAATTGTGTACACGGATGACATTAGAACCCAATAATGATGTTAGAAGTGTAAAATTTCAATGGAACCCCAATCAAGTCACAAAAGAAGCCAAGAAGTCCAGTTTAGACTCAAAAGGAATGGTCGTCCAAATGCTTTTGTCAACTTGTAAAAATCATAACAGGTAATTTGTAGTGAATTAGATTATTAAATTTACACAAGAGGTTTCTCTTTGAGTCTAATATTCTATGGTGAAAAGAGCATCCAGTTCCGAGTTGTGACATAAAAGTTATACTAACTTTACTGATAATATTCAAAATTCTCCAAATTTAGAAGAGTCCATCGGACCACTTTTAGGTAACTTAAGTAAGTCCAGCTATAAGGAACGTTTTCTAGTGCTATGAATACATGTTTTCAGCAACTAAACAAATATAAGTATAACTATATAAAAGAAATCAAATCATAAAACAAACAAAAAAAATACTAAGTCAATATTTTTATCTATAAATTCCGATATTCAATTATTTCTAAAAGTTAAATTAGAATACTATACAAATATTCAAGTGAAAAAAAAATCACCGTGTCAGAACATAGTTCCAAATTCTAACAAAAAATTTAGGAGATTAATTAGATAACCTCCAACATGTAATAGATTAATATTGTTATAAATTAAAAATTTCATCTTGTGATGACATGGTGAAACTCTGGTGATACAGTTTTTGGCCTTCAATCATGTGATGGTAGTAGAATGTGATGATATGGGTCATGTGGAAGAGATAGGATTGGGTTGTGTGTGGAAGAGAATAAATAAAGCCACTAACTTTAGATTTGGGGTGGTTTTCGTGATTTAATTTATACAATTTTATATTATATATAAATAGAAAAGTAGTACACATATATTAACATAAACGGTGGTATATATAAATATTAAAATATTATTTTTAGTAAGCTGAAAAATGTTTGGAAAAAACTCGAGAAAAAATAAAAAATTAAATAATATCAAAAATTCCTAATTTTCTATACGTAATTCCAATTCCACTTTTTAAAAAATCATAAAAATCAGAATTGGAAAATTCGAAAATCGGAAGGTAAAAAAGTAGTTCTGAATTCGAATTTTTAGGATCAAAATCGGAAATAATTGGAAAATTATGTTCCAATTCCCACCCCTATTACTTAGAGAATGTATCCAATGTTGGAATAGTGACATAAATAAAAAAAAAGTTAAAAATGTTATAAATGAATATAACTAAATAAATAAATTTCTATATTATTTATTTTTAAAGAATCATTTATCGATAGAATTCATAGAATTGTATATGTAAAAAAAAATTAGGAGTTGTCTTTTTTTATATAAACTAACATAATTTTAGAGAAAGTCGATAGGATTTGGTTTTTCTTTGTTAGTCAACTTAAGAATAATAATACATTTATTGTTATTAAATTTAATAGTCCACGACTGTGTACATATCAATGAGGGTTTTTGATAATATATTGGGATCAGAACGGTGGACGTGGATTTATTTTGAAAAAAACAACGTGACATATGTTTAAATATGAACTCCTGTTGGTTTGAGTTTTCGTAGCCAAATATGTGCCTGATTGTTTTTTAAAATTAAAATCGCCACTCTAATCTCAATATATTATCTAAAATCCTTCATTATATATACAGAGACATGTGCAGTAACTTTGATTTAAATAAATAAATTATTATTCTCAAGATGACAAATAAATAAATAAAAATATATTGACTCTCTCCATTATATTACTATATGAGATAAAAAAAAATAACTCCTACATCCTCTGTTTCATAATGTTTGTTAACTTACTAAAAATGTAGTTTCAAAATATTTGTCCATTTAGAATATTATGACACTTTTTTCCTCTTCTATCAACTATAATCCCTATTAAAAAAATTAGAATTTATGTTTCCAATACACATTTAAGATATCAAGCCACTTTACGAAGGGTACTTTTGTACTCCCTCCGTCCATCAATATTTGTCACAATTTCTAAAAGTAGATGTCCACAAAAGGTTGTCTATTTAAGATACCAATGATTTTTTTTTATATTTTATAACAATCCTTATTTAATATTCAAAAGTTTATCATCATTAAATTCATTTACTTAGTTGGTTGAGATCATTTTAGAAAAATAGAGGGCATTAAATGTTTTTCTTAATCTATGTGTTAAAAAAAGGTATGACAAACATTGATGGACGGAGAGAGTAATAGGGAGTGTAATAATTGCATTTCTTAATACACCCTCCGTCCATTAATATTTGTCATGCTTCTTTTTCATATAGATTAAGAAAAACAATTAATTTCTTCTATTTTTACTAAACTACCCTCTCAACTAAGTAAATGAATTTAATAATAATAAGCTTTTGAATATTAAATAGAGATAAAAATAGTAAAAAATGTAGAAAAAAGTTTCTTGGTATCTTAAATAGACAACCTTTTGTGGACATCTACTTTTAAAAATTATGACAAACATTAATGGACATAGAAAGTATGTATGAAAAGCAAAGTGGATAAATATTTTGAAACGGAGGGAGTAAATTATTTCCATATACGTAATTCAATGAATTCAACCATGATTTCTCAAAAAAAGGAAAAATATTAATTTTTTTTATTTTTTTATTAATAGTCGTTTATAAAATTTCTATTCTTTTACCTTTTCTTTTTGCATTTACCTTATTATACCAAAATAGAATAAATTCTCTAAGTATTATATATATGTTGTAAAAAATAGGTTAATCTTATAAAACAAAGTTTCAAATTCCTGGAAGCTAAAGGAAAATACATTCAAATGGCTTCAACATCCATGGCAATTTTGATCTTCTTTTTTCTTATAGCAACAAGTAAGACTCTTTTTCTCATCAACATAACAAAAAAAATGAGATATTCAATATGTGAATTCTATATCATCATAAATATTAAAAAAGAATATTATTACACTATATAATTATTTTGAACCTTGATATGGTTATTGTATGTATTTTTTTAAAATTTCTCACAAGAATAATGTTTTGATTTTTTTAATGGACAGGTTTAGCATCACTAGAAGTATCAATGATCACAAAAGGTTCTAAGTTGCAATGCCAAGTTGATCTCGATTGCTCAACTGTTTGTAACAAAGTTAGAAAGCATCTAATCCCTAGGTGTTTTGATGGTATTTGTGATTGTGTCGGTGGAGAAAAAGATAACCGACCTTGTAAGGATGATAATCAAGATCATTGCATTGGTGCTTGATCACGATTGTGTAGCTTATTGCTTTGGGGGAGAATGCTTGTGTGATTGTGCTTGATTATTTAAATTAATTACAATACAGATCATATGTGTAAACAAAAATTAAGAATTTTTAAGTACAATATAAAAGTGTCATTTATCTTTTAAATCAAAATTTATAATTAATAAAGGAAAAATCATATAAACTACAAGTATGATATATTTTAATGTGCTCTAAGATAACTGGATTTATATGGTTAATATTGTATGTTTTGTCTATACTTTGACTATTGTTTGAATTGTAAAATAATGTGATTTTGTGCACCACATGTTAAGTTGTCTTTTTTAAATACAAGTTCAAATATATTCCTATTGAATCAATCAATTTTTAACATATAAGATTTTAATTTACATTAAAATCAAAGTATATACTAATATTTTGGTGGGGTTCTACTCAAAGATGGAAAATCCATTGGGTAGCTTTAGAAAAAATTGCTACTAATAAAACTTGTGCTGTCTTGAGTTTTAGAGTTTTCCTAACATATGAACAAATCTCTCTTAGCTAGCCAGGCTTGGAGAATTTTGAATAATCATACTTACTAGCTTCTAAAATTGTCAAATGCATTTACTTGTCGCATTCCATTTTCTAAAATGTAGGATAAAAAACCATCATATCTTTGGGTTGGACCAGTCTCCTGGTTGGGAGGGATATCCTCAAATGGGGATGTATTTTATAAATTGTAGATGGAAATTCTATGAACACTAGAATGACAGGTGGATCTTGGATATAAAATTATCCAAAACGATATTGACAACCCGTTGACAATGGTTAGTGATCTCAGCAACTAGTACTTGGAAGAGTGTAATATTAATGAAAGTCCATCCACGTTTCAAATACGAGTCCATAACTTAAGATTGGCTAGGAATTTGGGCGAGTGGTCTGTACCAATGGAAATCTCTTTCCGAGACAAGCGGTTTCATATATTGGAGCGCCTCAAACGGATAAGTATTGAATGATATATGACCAAAATAAATCAGCAGCACAATCTTACCTTTCCTAGATTTTAGGGCTACGAATTAAAGAGTTCTTGACTTGTCTTCCCCTCCAATTAATTCGACCTAGGGCTTGCTAACACCTATAAATATCAGTTCTAAACCTTAGAAAATCATCCCTTGGATGCATAAGCTTAATATACACAAATAATTCATCATAGAAGCAATCAAGTGAATCTAGAGGAGGAAGAAAGAAGAGCTAGAGCTTAACTACATCAATTCATCACTTCTCCATCTCTATTCTTTTGGTAATTTAGTATTAGATCTATTTTTGTATATGAGTTATTTCTAAGCTATTTATTCAAGAAGATTTATTATGCATACTTTCTCTTAAGGATTGTAATTATATGAACCTTTGATTATTGTTTTTCTGTTTTAATTTGAATCTGGGATTTTAGTATTTAATTGAATTGGTTCTTAATTTCCATTGACTATTTTTTTGTTTTAATCACTAATTTTGAAGTTATGAATCAAACTTAGCTCATAGTAATTAGGCTATTCCATATAGTGGCGTATGGAACACCTTGACGGGGGGTTTAATTACATACTTAGATAATAGACGCATGGTATCCGTTATTTGACCCTAACGGGCTTGACTAACCACGTAGCCAATGAGGTAAAATAGTATTCATCTGAAAGTAGCTTATAATCACCCTGACGGGGTTTGTAATACAGTAGGATAACTCTTAGGTCCACCCTGACGGGGGCTAGGTGATTATAGATTCCCGACTATTGTGAGATTTCCCATTCACCCTTATTCTTAGGAATCATAAATTCAATATGATAGATTCATACTTGCAACTCCTTATCTTATTTGCATAATTATTTATTGTTTATTTATTATTTATATTATTTAGTTAATTAGAAACAAACTCCTTTATTATTTATCTTTAGCAATTAAAACTATTTATTCTAATATTGAACACGGAGTTAGAATAACTTCTTAAATCCCTGGGGAGACGATAATCCCGTTTTTACTTGTCTATTACTTGGTACGGCCCGTACACTTGCGGTCTGTGGATCCTTTATTCCTTTGCTTTTATTTCATTATTTTATAACACATAAGGACCCACCAACATGGGACCGCTAATCCAGGTCATTATCAACCTCGTCCCTAGAATAACTCTTTCCAACCAAGAGGTCAAGTTCCATAACAGGGAAATCAGAATTATAATCGACCTGCTCCTCCACAACAACCTGTTAATGATGCATATACCGTTAAGTTAGCTAAGAAGGCACTACAATTATATCCTAAAGAAGGATTTTTGGGTGATCAATAATTGAAGAATTTTATGGATCTTATTACCACTAATATGCATTCACAGAACGAGAAGTTAAGAGAACAAGAAGCATCGATTCAGATCTTAGGTACGCAAGTAGAACAAATGAATAAAGTTCTCGCTAATATTATGGAAGCAAAAGAATTGAATGCTATCAAAGGAGGTGATGACAATGTTAGGTTCGAAGCTTGTAAGGCTATCTGCATTAAGATTAAAGAGAATAAGGAACTGCCGCATGCTGCAGAAAGTGTCGTGGAAGTTCCTACAACTAAAGAAGAACCAACCAAGTCTAGCCCCGTGGACTCTAACTACTCTGCTGGTGAGGATCCAGAAAAATACGAATTTATACAGCTTCTGTGAGATATGCAACAAGAGATCAGATCGGTTATGGAATTACAAGCTGCTACAGCTAAAGAGAAAGAGGAAGAAGCCTAAAAAAAGCTGAAAGATGAAGTTGCACCTGTTGTGCAAGAAAAGAAAGAAGAAGATAAGGTGGATTCGCCACCAGTTGTTCAAACAGTGTCACCAACTATTCCTGATACAAATCTAAAGGTTGACATTAAACTCAAGACATTTGTAGAGGCGTATACTCCAGAAAATATCAACGCCCAAATGCTAGAGCTTGCGAAGAAAGGGCTTACACCATAATAAGTATTCACGCAAGTTATTCCAGAGAAAGAAGCAAATATAGAAGCCAGGAAAGAGACTGTGGCTCATACTGAGAGAGTCTCAATAAAAGTAGAGAAAGAGTTACCATTAAAGCTCAAAGATCTAGGAAGCTTTAATATTCCTATTCAAATAAATGGTACGCTCAAGGTGAAATCTATGTATGATGTGGGTTCCGGTGTGAGTCTTATGCCAATGTCTGTGTTCGAGAGCCTTGGACTTCAGAAAGCAGAGAAAGCTCCAGTGAAGTTGCAGTTTCTTGACAACTCAGTTACCAAGACATGGGGAACAGTGGAGGACGTTCACATCCGATCAAGTAATATCACCATCCCTACTTACTTTGTTATACTTGATATCGATGCATATAAGCAGGTTCCAATCATACTCGGAAGGCCCTTCATGGCCACAAGTCAGAAAATAATCAACTTCAAGGAAGGGACAGTTACCCTTCATGCTAAGAACATATCCGAGACATTCTATGTCTGGGGAACGAAACCAAGGAAGTCAGATCCCACCGTTCCTATCATCCACAACCTTTCACATCACAAAGTCCCAGAAGAAATCCATGCAAAACATGTGGATAGTGAGCCAAAGAGTGAGTTAGGGGTCGGGCATGAAGTTGTATGGAAAGCCCACAAACCAGAGAGTAGGCCACGAGGTCACAAAGACTCGTGGATGAGACCATTTGTAATCACTGAAGTTGTTTCAGCTAAGGTGATAGAGATCAGGCCAAGGAGGGGCATCCAACGGAGATTGGTAGACTTTCATATCCTTTCTCGTTGCTAGGGAGGCTATATTCGTAAATCTTGATAGAGGTAACGCGTCTAACTTTGAAAGACGTTAAATAAAAGTGTTGTACGGGAGACAACCCGCAAATTTTTTATGTTTTTAATTCATGTTTAGTTTAGTGTTTTTAGTTGATATTGCATATTTGAAAAAAGGTATTATTGTTTTTGATGTCAGATATTAGAGAAAATCAAGTTGGTGAGGAAAACAAAAATTTCGAGCATATTTTGATCAGCTCACCGGTAAGCCGGTGAAATGACCGGCATGTCGGTGGGTCAAAAACCGTGCCACGGTTCGTGAAATTAGGTTCCATTCCGAGACGAAGATTTTCGAAAAACTTGACCACTGGTAAGCCGCTCACACCACCGGTATACCGGCCTGAAGAAAAACCGTGGCACAGTTTGTGAAATTGGGTTTATTGCCGAGAGAAACATGGATAAACTGTGGGCACGATGGTCGACACAGTCTGCGGCCGGTATGCCGGCGAGCGCCGCTGGAGAGAAAAAAAAAGTGTGTTTTTTAGGTTATAAAGAAGAAGAGGTTAGTTCTATTCCAAATTTTTCACTTAAGCCTCTCTTTCTTCTCCAAAACTCTCCCCACTCCATTAAAGCTTCAAAAAACCTTCACCAAACATCAAAACACTACCCAATCACCATAAAAACACATCTAATCCTTTCTCCACATCATTACAAAGAAGATTCAACCACCCAAATCATACCAAAACACATTGAATCCAAGAATCAAAAGCCTAAATTTTCAAAATTCATCCTACAATTCCTTAGATCCATACCAATCCATAAAGAATCCATCTTACCATAGAAAATCATCATCCAAACACCTTTCCTAACCCAAATAAAGCTTGTTCAACCGATAATCAGGAGTTTCAAATTTCAAGAGTGGTTAAAGCTTTGATTTGGAGGTTAGTTGAGATGACTAAATGAACAGAAACACTATCTACTGTGAGGGAGATGAAGAAAAGTAAAGTATTGGGTTCTATTGAGAAAAAAATCAAGTGAGAAAATTTCAAGTTCCAGCACAAAGGGTAAAACAGGTCAAGAGAAGAGAGGACAGCTAGGTGTGGTGTATGTAATGGGCAAAAAGGTTCCATCTTTTGTTAATAAAACACCACAACCTCTACAGATTGAAGGTCCTACACCCGAATAAAAAGAGAAAGCTTCAAGGGCCCTGATAGCTCCGCAAAGAAACAATTACAGGAACTTCCTTTTGCTTATGAGAAAGTATTTGAAGAAGAAATTGGTACAGGAGAGTTCAAGAGATTCTTGGAGATCGGTTTAAGAGTGGGTTGGTCGTGTCTGTTTAGGGTAGGGCGGTCTCGAGTTTCAATGTAAGACGTTCTAATTTATGCCATGAGTTACTTTCCGAATTCTATTTAGGCCTCTTTAGCCGAGATAGTAAAGGTTGTGTTCCAGTTAGAGGCAAGTTAGTTCTTTTTACAGTTGATGAGATTCGAAACCACTTCCAGTTTAAGAAATTGGTTAGACCATGTAAGTATAGAGAAGCGGTGGACAATATCAAGACTTTTGATTGGAATTTACTTTTTGAGCATGTCTTAGTTGAATAAAGAGTGCAGTCACATAAGGGAGAGTTAAAGGCACCTTGGCCTTACAAATATCTCCAACCGGATACAAGAGTTTGGCACCACTTTCTTACAACTAATGCCTTTGGAAACACAAGAAATTCAGATGTAACTAAGAAGAACACAATCTTGTTGAATTGAATTTTGAGGGGAGAAGAAGTGGATGTGGCACAGTTGATCTTGTTCGGAAAGCGAATGTGATTCTAGGTGAAGGAGAGAAAATAGAGTTTAAGACGAGTAATAACATTAACAATGCTTGGATCAAGAAATTTTTTAGAGGAACGGGTATTACGCAACTTTCAAAAGAAGAAAAGGATCATATTTGGCAAGAGAAGGTAGAGGAGCGATTAAATAAAGTCGAAGCAGCTCAAACTTCCTTGGCCGAAGATGTGGCACAAATCAAAGCTAATCAAGTACACATCATGACACTCCTTGAGCAATTAAAGAAAGATCCAGCAAATCCTATGTTGGATGCCGATAATGCGAGGCAATAGCCTTGAAAGTATGTTCTCTTTCTTCCTTACCATTTATGTATATGTTTTATCTGCTAATTTTAATTTCTGTTTCAAGTATTTTTCGAGTCGTGGGGACACGTCTCATTTTTGAGTTGGGGTGTGGGGATTCGTTGTCTCTCATCTCCATTTTTCTGTTTTTAGTTGAAATTAAAATTTTTGATACATGGGAATTAGATGTAGAGTGTGTTTAATAGCTTGAAATCATAAGCTCAGTAAGTTAATGATAGAAAGTAGTATGTTTATAAGCTGATTTATTTTGTATGCTTTGAGTATTTACAGGAAAAAACACATTGATAGTAAAGAAAGGATTTGTTAGAAATGCGATAGAAAGTATGTTCGATCTCAAGGAGCCTTGAGTGGTGTGTAGGCCGTGAGACCCAAGCTAGTTGATAAACCCATTTGATGAACGTGCTAAAGGTAAGAGAATAACGAAATTGCATAGTTTAGAAAGTGATTAAGGCGGTTCGTTCATAAGCCCCTTGTTGCCTTTTAGCTTGATATCCAAATTAATATGTTATATCCTTCTTAGCCCCTTATTTCCTTTAAATCCTTTTTATTAGCCACATTATAAGCCATGTCCCTTTAGATTATAGGACTTTTCCATATGACCCGCACTCGAATCGTGATGCATAGACAATTGTTTTAGAGCTTGAGTTTGGGGTGGTAGGTTCACCATTATGGGAATTGTTATTGGGTTGGGATTTTTGAGCTTATTATTTGTGCTCTATTCTGTATATTGATGATGTTTCACATGTTTATTATATTGTAACCCTTTGTTTGGGTAATAGTAAATGAAAAAGGCTAAAAAGCATGAAAAGAAAAAATATATATGAGAAAAATAGTGTGATATCTCAACCTCAAAAAGAGAGTCATAGCTATACAAAAGATGAAAAAATGATTTGTAAAGAATATATACATATTATGACCGGCAAAGTGGAATTTTTATGTGAACATCTTTATGCTTTAATTGGGTTATTGGGGATGCTACTTTGTGCATCAAGAAAATCATTGGGTTGAGTGAGAAACGTTTTATGAGAGTAACTCAAGCTCTAAGGGGACTCGTTGATGGCTAGTGAGCAGAGAGCCCAAATCTCACTCTAAACTATCCAAATATATTTATCATACCGTCCCTAAACCAACATTACAACCTTAAAGACCTTTTATGTAATCTAGAAGTGATTGAGCCAATAGAGAGTGGTTAAGTGGATCTTTGGATACTAGTAAAGTTCAATGAACTATCTATAGCCTCCTTGGTGAACTGAGTAAAGATCCTCTCCTTCTTACATTGTGAAGCTAATCTAATCTTGAATTCAAGCCGTGTTGATTGCGGATATAAAAAGTATCCAGGTATGTAGTTTGTAAATATTATAACATGAAATTTTCTTAGTAGTTGCTTTAATTCTATTTTATATATTCTGCTATCTTCTTTCCCACTGTGCTTAATTGACCTAGGTGTGTATTGAGAGACTTCCATTTGCGCTTATCTTTATTGTATCGGGACGATACGACTTTGAGTTGGGGGTCTTGATGTCTCCCTATTTGTGATGATATAATCTTAGTTGGAGACATCATTTTAGGTGTTTTAGGAAGTCTAATACTCGATTTTTACTTATATTTTTATATTTATTATTTTTTGTCTTGATTTAATGATTTATTATTTTTAGAGCATAGTTAGTTTAATTTATTTATTTAATGTGAAGCTTTAAAGATATATAGCAATTAATTAGATACCAAATTAATTCCAAGAGTTAATGGAAAAAGATATGGATGGAAATTGGAGATAAAGGAAAGAAAAGATAGATTTGGAAGGATAAAGTTGCCAAGTAAATCTGAATTCACCAGCTACGTCCATAAAACTGATCTTAACTCAAGATTGGCTACGTCCATAAAAGTGATCACAAATCTGAAGCAAAATTATAGAGCTTTCCGAGACGTTCAATTTCGATATAAATAATGCGTCAATCGGAGTTGAAACGAAGAAGTTACGGCCAAAACAAAACAGCGGCAGTTTATTACCTTTTTTATATTTTAGGGTTACGAATTTGAGTTGGACTAGAAGTCGAATTACTTGTCTCCCACTCCAACAAAACGTATTAGGGTGTCCTAGACCCCTATAAATGCACCCTTAAACCTTTGTAAAATCATCTTTGCTCAGTTCTAACCCTTATATTAATTCTTAGTCATTCAAGAGAGCAAGATGACATTCATGTATCTTTATTTTAGTTTTATTCCTTCAGGTATGAACTAATTTTCCCATAGCTTGGATTTTGCATTATGTATAATCTATGAATTCTTTTCTCTTTCTATCTAAGTTTCTTTGGGAATTATATGTTTTAAATTGATCCTAGATGCTTAACCATATATTTGATTTATGTGCTTTGATTTATTGTCTTTCTTAAACCTGATCAATTTAGGGTTGTGCTAATATTAGTTAGATGGTCACCCAGAAGGGGTGTCTAATTATTGAAACGCCACATAAACGTCTAGTGTACGGAATTAATCCTGACAAGATTTGCCTAACTAGATAGTCATTAGGGTTTAATTTAATCACCAATCATCAGTAGTAGGCCAGTCTCATCTAGGAACCTAGTAGCGCAGGAACACCCTATTTGAGTCCCCTTGTGATTGTGAGGTCGCCACCCTAGTTCGCTCTCCGGGGATAGGGGGAATTTAGAATCCTGACTACTTACCTAAGAGCTATTATCTCGCTTATAAACTGAAATGATAGAAAGAATAGAAGGATTCGTGCATACTAGCAAAACCTTAGCTATATTCTCTCATCTTATTTCTCTCATATTTAATTATATGTCTTTTAATTGATTTAGTTGTTAATCTCATCTCCCAATTAATTATATTTAATTTCTGTCTTTTAATTATTAATTGCTACTCTGGTTTGTTTACCCATTCGAATAACACGATAAGTCCTTGAGAACAAATCTAATTTATCATTAAAACTTGCATACGTCCTGTAATACTTGCACTGCCGTGTTAAGTCTAGGGTGATTAGTGCATTGTTTTCCTTAGTTATTTATCATATTTTTATCACACCCTAGGCGATACCAGATGTATTTAATAAATTGGAGATGGTAATTCTATGAACACTGAAATGACAGGTCGATCCTGGATATAAAAATTATCCAAAATGATGTTGTCAACCAATTATTAATGATCTCATCAAGTAGTACTTGGGAGAGTGTAATATTAACGTTATCAGAGGTAACTTTGATGTGAATATTTCTAATAAAAAACTTAAAATTCCCTTATGCGATGTTGATTCCCCATTCATCCTCATTTTTGGCCTTTTACTAACTCTGGGGAATTCTCTACTAAAATGTGCTACCATGACATTGTACAAATAGAATATCTTTCCCATGATAACATAATTCTTAGTATTTAGAGAGCTAAATCCAACCTTTGGAAAATGATCTAGAACTCTAACCTTCCGAGAAAGATCATAGCATTCATTTGGAAATGCTACAGGGAAGTTATTCCATATAAGGAAAATCTCTTTACTAGATATTATGCATAAATGATTTATTCTGGCTATGCCCTAACATGATGGAAACCACAAGTCATATTTTTCTCCGGTCTAAAAGAAGCTGCAACAGTTTGAAATGTTGTTCTTGCTTATCAAATTTGATACCTCGTTAGACAAGAAATTTAAAGAGTGCATTTTACATATTATAGAAGTTTTCACCGGATCAGGATGGAATGAAAAGTCATTGGTTCATATCTTTTTATCCTCATATGGAATACTTGGAAGAGAGGTGATGTCTCCCTAAATGTTATAATTTTATGCCTTTGGGAGACATAATTTTTTGTGTTTATTTGACTATTGAGATAGACTTTTGGTATTAAAATGCAATAAATCGATTTTCCTCTTTTAATTCTAGCATTTTTCATTTATTAAACTTTTGCGCGTAATATGGTTTCTTTTGAGTTAAAAGGTGTAGGTTTTGAATACTAGCTAGGAGAGGAACTAAAGAATAAAGTCAAAGATCGTGTAATGGAGTCAAAGCAAGAAGAAATATCCCAAAAGAATTGATTATTTGAAGCTACAAATCTGGAAAGTTGTCAAAGATTGCTGATTTCGAGTCATCTAAGAGTGGATTTAGCCTCTGACTTGTGAAGATAAATTATTTCCCATTAAGTTACGGAAATTTAGCAACTGGAATGAGGTCAATCCGAGTTGCAATGAGCCGGTTAGAGCTGTTTTATTGGAGGTGGTGCAGCAGTTACGGGATTTGAGCTTAATTATGGATTTGGCTTTTCTAATATTCACTTAATCCTTAAGAAAAGTCCTAATCCGTTTTTAACATTATAAACAGGCTTTAGACTCCTATTTCTACACACCTTTTTCATAACATAACATACGCTTAAGAGTCAGACACCAGAGAAGAAGCTAGAGGCAGGAAGAGAAGAAGCAAGAGCTGGAGACTGTCTATATCTCCAATTCTCAGCCAATTCAATTCCGTAATTAGGTTCTTCTATTTTATTCTGTAAAACATTATGACCCAATTATTTCTTTAGTTTTTATCTTTTCAATAATTATGAGCTAAACTTAATTAGTGTTTGAGAACGCATAATGGGTTAATCTCAATTTGATTTTATTTCATGTGTTTGGATTTGGGATTTTGATAATTGAAATCAAATTGGGTAAATTGTGTTTTTCATTAATTTGCTTTTATTTACTGTAATTGGAGTCATGAACCAATCATAGGATTTAGTATCCAGGCTATTCCAATTAGTGGCGATTGGATCACCTTGACGGGGGTTTAGATACAGAACTAGTTAATGAATATAGGTTAGAAATTATTTGACTCTGACGAGCTTAATTAAACCTATAGTCTATTGGGTAAATTAGACTTAATCACTTGAGAGTGGACTATAATCACCCTGACGGGGTTTGTAGCACTTGAAAGTAGCTCCTTAGTCCACCCTGACGGGGGTAACGAGAATTCTGAATCCCGACCAATGCATATGTACCCAATTTGTCCCTTAAACAATACATGAAATGAATGATAATTAGGTAAAACCCTTGCGTCTCTCAAGTACTGCTTTCCCTCTTTGCGTAAACACTTTATTTTCTTGCGTCTAGTCTTTTATTTGCATTACTTTAGTCTTTTAATTAATTGTCTGTTATTAGAAAAACAAACAATCAATCTTAAAATCATTTACTTGCTTTACGTGCAATCAACTACTATCTGATAAGCATTAGAGTCAACCAATCCGTCCCTGAGAACGAATCTGTTTTATCTCTTATATCACTTGGGACAACCGTACGCTTGCGGTTGTGGTTCTCTTTTTCTTATTACATTTATTTTAGAAAACACAAAGGACCACCAAGAGGGATGGATGAATTATTTGAAGGTAATGATGTCTCTTCTTTTGTAATGAATTAATATACTCTTGAGATATAATTTTTAGGGTTTAGTGCTTAATTGTGTGAATTACCCTTATATTTAATATATTTTTATTTAATGGTCTGAACTTGGATATATATTATATATATATATATATATATATATATATATATATATATATATATATATATATATATATATATATATATATATATATATATATATAGAGAGAGAGAGAGAGAGAGCATTTTTTAGGTAATTTGTGCGTTAATTGTGTACACGGATGACATTAGAACCCAATAATGATGTTAGAAGTGTAAAATTTCAATGGAACCCCAATCAAGTCACAAAAGAAGCCAAGAAGTCCAGTTTAGACTCAAAAGGAATGGTCGTCCAAATGCTTTTGTCAACTTGTAAAAATCATAACAGGTAATTTGTAGTGAATTAGATTATTAAATTTACACAAGAGGTTTCTCTTTGAGTCTAATATTCTATGGTGAAAAGAGCATCCAGTTCCGAGTTGTGACATAAAAGTTATACTAACTTTACTGATAATATTCAAAATTCTCCAAATTTAGAAGAGTCCATCGGACCACTTTTAGGTAACTTAAGTAAGTCCAGCTATAAGGAACGTTTTCTAGTGCTATGAATACATGTTTTCAGCAACTAAACAAATATAAGTATAACTATATAAAAGAAATCAAATCATAAAACAAACAAAAAAAATACTAAGTCAATATTTTTATCTATAAATTCCGATATTCAATTATTTCTAAAAGTTAAATTAGAATACTATACAAATATTCAAGTGAAAAAAAAATCACCGTGTCAGAACATAGTTCCAAATTCTAACAAAAAATTTAGGAGATTAATTAGATAACCTCCAACATGTAATAGATTAATATTGTTATAAATTAAAAATTTCATCTTGTGATGACATGGTGAAACTCTGGTGATACAGTTTTTGGCCTTCAATCATGTGATGGTAGTAGAATGTGATGATATGGGTCATGTGGAAGAGATAGGATTGGGTTGTGTGTGGAAGAGAATAAATAAAGCCACTAACTTTAGATTTGGGGTGGTTTTCGTGATTTAATTTATACAATTTTATATTATATATAAATAGAAAAGTAGTACACATATATTAACATAAACGGTGGTATATATAAATATTAAAATATTATTTTTAGTAAGCTGAAAAATGTTTGGAAAAAACTCGAGAAAAAATAAAAAATTAAATAATATCAAAAATTCCTAATTTTCTATACGTAATTCCAATTCCACTTTTTAAAAAATCATAAAAATCAGAATTGGAAAATTCGAAAATCGGAAGGTAAAAAAGTAGTTCTGAATTCGAATTTTTAGGATCAAAATCGGAAATAATTGGAAAATTATGTTCCAATTCCCACCCCTATTACTTAGAGAATGTATCCAATGTTGGAATAGTGACATAAATAAAAAAAAAGTTAAAAATGTTATAAATGAATATAACTAAATAAATAAATTTCTATATTATTTATTTTTAAAGAATCATTTATCGATAGAATTCATAGAATTGTATATGTAAAAAAAAATTAGGAGTTGTCTTTTTTTATATAAACTAACATAATTTTAGAGAAAGTCGATAGGATTTGGTTTTTCTTTGTTAGTCAACTTAAGAATAATAATACATTTATTGTTATTAAATTTAATAGTCCACGACTGTGTACATATCAATGAGGGTTTTTGATAATATATTGGGATCAGAACGGTGGACGTGGATTTATTTTGAAAAAAACAACGTGACATATGTTTAAATATGAACTCCTGTTGGTTTGAGTTTTCGTAGCCAAATATGTGCCTGATTGTTTTTTAAAATTAAAATCGCCACTCTAATCTCAATATATTATCTAAAATCCTTCATTATATATACAGAGACATGTGCAGTAACTTTGATTTAAATAAATAAATTATTATTCTCAAGATGACAAATAAATAAATAAAAATATATTGACTCTCTCCATTATATTACTATATGAGATAAAAAAAAATAACTCCTACATCCTCTGTTTCATAATGTTTGTTAACTTACTAAAAATGTAGTTTCAAAATATTTGTCCATTTAGAATATTATGACACTTTTTTCCTCTTCTATCAACTATAATCCCTATTAAAAAAATTAGAATTTATGTTTCCAATACACATTTAAGATATCAAGCCACTTTACGAAGGGTACTTTTGTACTCCCTCCGTCCATCAATATTTGTCACAATTTCTAAAAGTAGATGTCCACAAAAGGTTGTCTATTTAAGATACCAATGATTTTTTTTTATATTTTATAACAATCCTTATTTAATATTCAAAAGTTTATCATCATTAAATTCATTTACTTAGTTGGTTGAGATCATTTTAGAAAAATAGAGGGCATTAAATGTTTTTCTTAATCTATGTGTTAAAAAAAGGTATGACAAACATTGATGGACGGAGAGAGTAATAGGGAGTGTAATAATTGCATTTCTTAATACACCCTCCGTCCATTAATATTTGTCATGCTTCTTTTTCATATAGATTAAGAAAAACAATTAATTTCTTCTATTTTTACTAAACTACCCTCACTCAACTAAGTAAATGAATTTAATAATAATAAGCTTTTGAATATTAAATAGAGATAAAAATAGTAAAAAATGTAGAAAAAAGTTTCTTGGTATCTTAAATAGACAACCTTTTGTGGACATCTACTTTTAAAAATTATGACAAACATTAATGGACATAGAAAGTATGTATGAAAAGCAAAGTGGATAAATATTTTGAAACGGAGGGAGTAAATTATTTCCATATACGTAATTCAATGAATTCAACCATGATTTCTCAAAAAAAGGAAAAATATTAATTTTTTTTATTTTTTTATTAATAGTCGTTTATAAAATTTCTATTCTTTTTCCTTTTCTTTTTGCATTTACCTTATTATACCAAAATAGAATAAATTCTCTAAGTATTATATATATGTTGTAAAAAATAGGTTAATCTTATAAAACAAAGTTTCAAATTCCTGGAAGCTAAAGGAAAATACATTCAAATGGCTTCAACATCCATGGCAATTTTGATCTTCTTTTTTCTTATAGCAACAAGTAAGACTCTTTTTCTCATCAACATAACAAAAAAAATGAGATATTCAATATGTGAATTCTATATCATCATAAATATTAAAAAAGAATATTATTACACTATATAATTATTTTGAACCTTGATATGGTTATTGTATGTATTTTTTTAAAATTTCTCACAAGAATAATGTTTTGATTTTTTTAATGGACAGGTTTAGCATCACTAGAAGTATCAATGATCACAAAAGGTTCTAAGTTGCAATGCCAAGTTGATCTCGATTGCTCAACTGTTTGTAACAAAGTTAGAAAGCATCTAATCCCTAGGTGTTTTGATGGTATTTGTGATTGTGTCGGTGGAGAAAAAGATAACCGACCTTGTAAGGATGATAATCAAGATCATTGCATTGGTGCTTGATCACGATTGTGTAGCTTATTGCTTTGGGGGAGAATGCTTGTGTGATTGTGCTTGATTATTTAAATTAATTACAATACAGATCATATGTGTAAACAAAAATTAAGAATTTTTAAGTACAATATAAAAGTGTCATTTATCTTTTAAATCAAAATTTATAATTAATAAAGGAAAAATCATATAAACTACAAGTATGATATATTTTAATGTGCTCTAAGATAACTGGATTTATATGGTTAATATTGTATGTTTTGTCTATACTTTGACTATTGTTTGAATTGTAAAATAATGTGATTTTGTGCACCACATGTTAAGTTGTCTTTTTTAAATACAAGTTCAAATATATTCCTATTGAATCAATCAATTTTTAACATATAAAATTTTAATTTACATTAAAATCAAAGTATATACTAATATTTTGGTGGGGTTCTACTCAAAGATGGAAAATCCATTGGGTAGCTTTAGAAAAAATTGCTACTAATAAAACTTGTGCTGTCTTGAGTTTTAGAGTTTTCCTAACATATGAACAAATCTCTCTTAGCTAGCCAGGCTTGGAGAATTTTGAATAATCATACTTACTAGCTTCTAAAATTGTCAAATGCATTTACTTGTCGCATTCCATTTTCTAAAATGTAGAATCAAAAACCATCATATCTTTGGGTTGGACCAATCTCCTGGTTGGGAGGGATATCCTCAAATGGGGATGTATTTTATAAATTGTAGATGGAAATTCTATGAACACTAGAATGACAGGTGGATCTTGGATATAAAATTATCCAAAACGATATTGACAACCCGTTGACAATAATTAGTGATCTCAGCAACTAGTACTTGGAAGAGTGTAATATTAATGAAATTCCATCCACGTTTCAAATACGAGTCCATAACTTAAGATTGGCTAGGAATTTGGGCGAGTGGTCTGTACCAATGGAAATATCTTTCCGAGACAAGCGGTTTCATATATTGGAGCGCCTCAAACGGATAAGTATTGAATGATATATGACCAAAATAAATCAGCAGCACAATCTTACCTTTCCTAGATTTTAGGGCTACGAATTAAAGAGTTCTTGACTTGTCTTCCCCTCCAATTAATTCGACCTAGGGCTTGCTAACACCTATAAATATCAGTTCTAAACCTTAGAAAATCATCCCTTGGATGCATAAGCTTAATATACACAAATAATTCATCATAGAAGCAATCAAGTGAATCTAGAGGAGGAAGAAAGAAGAGCTAGAGCTTAACTACATCAATTCATCACTTCTCCATCTCTATTCTTTTGGTAATTTAGTATTAGATCTATTTTTGTATATGAGTTATTTCTAAGCTATTTATTCAAGAAGATTTATTATGCATACTTTCTCTTAAGGATTGTAATTATATGAACCTTTGATTATTGTTTTTCTGTTTTAATTTGAATCTGGGATTTTAGTATTTAATTGAATTGGTTCTTAATTTCCATTGACTATTTTTTTGTTTTAATCACTAATTTTGAAGTTATGAATCAAACTTAGCTCATAGTAATTAGGCTATTCCATATAGTGGCGTATGGAACACCTTGACAGGGGGTTTAATTACATACTTAGATAATAGACGCATGGTATCCGTTATTTGACCCTAACGGGCTTGACTAACCACGTAGCCAATGAGGTAAAATAGTATTCATCTGAAAGTAGCTTATAATCACCCTGACGGGGTTTGTAATACAGTAGGATAACTCTTAGGTCCACCCTGACGGGGGTTAGGTGATTATAGATTCCCGACTATTGTGAGATTTCCCATTCACCCTTATTCTTAGGAATCATAAATTCAATATGATAGATTCATACTTGCAACTCCTTATCTTATTTGCATAATTATTTATTGTTTATTTATTATTTATATTATTTAGTTAATTAGAAACAAACTCCTTTATTATTTATCTTTAGCAATTAAAACTATCTATTCTAATATTGAACACGGAGTTAGAATAACTTCTTAAATCCCTGGGGAGACGATAATCCCGATTTTACTTGTCTATTACTTGGTACGGCCCGTACACTTGCGGTCTGTGGATCCTTTATTCCTTTGCTTTTATTTCATTATTTTATAACACATAAGGACCCACCAACATGGGACCGCTAATCCAGGTCATTATCAACCTCGTCCCTAGAATAACTCTTTCCAACCAAGAGGTCAAGTTCCATAACAGGGAAATCAGAATTATAATCGACCTGCTCCTCCACAACAACCTGTTAATGATGCATATACCGTTAAGTTAGCTAAGAAGGCACTACAATTATATCCTCAAGAAGGATTTTTGGGTGATCAATAATTGAAGAATTTTATGGATCTTATTACCACTAATATGCATTCACAGAACGAGAAGTTAAGAGAACAAGAAGCATCGATTCAGATCTTAGGTACGCAAGTAGAACAAATGAATAAAGTTCTCGCTAATATTATGGAAGCAAAAGAATTGAATGCTATCAAAGGAGGTGATGACAATGTTAGGTTCGAAGCTTGTAAGGCTATCTGCATTAAGATTAAAGAGAATAAGGAACTGCCGCATGCTGCAGAAAGTGTCGTGGAAGTTCCTACAACTAAAGAAGAACCAACCAAGTCTAGCCCCGTGGACTCTAACTACTCTGCTAGTGAGGATCCAGAAAAATACGAATTTATACAGCTTCTGAGAGATATGCAACAAGAGATCAGATCGGTTATGGAATTACAAGCTGCTACAGCTAAAGAGAAAGAGGAAGAAGCCTCAAAAAAGCTGAAAGATGAAGTTGCACCTGTTGTGCAAGAAAAGAAAGAAGAAGATAAGGTGGATTCGCCACCAGTTGTTCAAACAGTGTCACCAACTATTCCTGATACAAATCTAAAGGTTGACATTAAACTCAAGACATTTGTAGAGGCGTATACTCCAGAAAATATCAACGCCCAAATGCTAGAGCTTGCGAAGAAAGGGCTTACACCATAATAAGTATTCACGCAAGTTATTCCAGAGAAAGAAGCAAATATAGAAGCCAGGAAAGAGACTGTGGCTCATACTGAGAGAGTCTCAATAAAAGTAGAGAAAGAGTTACCATTAAAGCTCAAAGATCTAGGAAGCTTTAATATTCCTATTCAAATAAATGGTACGCTCAAGGTGAAATCTATGTATGATGTGGGTTCCGGTGTGAGTCTTATGCCAATGTCCGTGTTCGAGAGCCTTGGACTTCAGAAAGCAGAGAAAGCTCCAGTGAAGTTGCAGTTTCTTGACAACTCAGTTACCAAGACATGGGGAACAGTGGAGGACGTTCACATCCGATCAAGTAATATCACCATCCCTACTTACTTTGTTATACTTGATATCGATGCATATAAGCAGGTTCCAATCATACTCGGAAGGCCCTTCATGGCCACAAGTCAGAAAATAATCAACTTCAAGGAAGGGACAGTTACCCTTCATGCTAAGAACATATCCGAGACATTCTATGTCTGGGGAACGAAACCAAGGAAGTCAGATCCCACCGTTCCTATCATCCACAACCTTTCACATCACAAAGTCCCAGAAGAAATCCATGCAAAACATGTGGATAGTGAGCCAAAGAGTGAGTTAGGGGTCGGGCATGAAGTTGTATGGAAAGCCCACAAACCAGAGAGTAGGCCACGAGGTCACAAAGACTCGTGGATGAGACCATTTGTAATCACTGAAGTTGTTTCAGCTAAGGTGATAGAGATCAGGCCAAGGAGGGGCATCCAACGGAGATTGGTAGACTTTCATATCCTTTCTCGTTGCTAGGGAGGCTATATTCGTAAATCTTGATAGAGGTAACGCGTCTAACTTTGAAAGACGTTAAATAAAAGTGTTGTACGGGAGACAACCCGCAAATTTTTTATGTTTTTAATTCATGTTTAGTTTAGTGTTTTTAGTTGATATTGCATATTTGAAAAAAGGTATTATTGTTTTTGATGTCAGATATTAGAGAAAATCAAGTTAGTGAGGAAAACAAAAATTTCGAGCATATTTTGATCAGCTCACCGGTAAGCCGGTGAAATGACCGGCATGTCGATGGGTCAAAAACCGTGCCACGGTTCGTGAAATTAGGTTCCATTCCGAGACGAAGATTTTCGAAAAACTTGACCACTGGTAAGCCGCTCACACCACCGGTATACCGGCCTGAAGAAAAACCGTGGCACAGTTTGTGAAATTGGGTTTATTGCCGAGAGAAACATGGATAAACTGTGGGCACGATGGTCGACACAGTCTGCGGCCGGTATGCCGGCGAGCGCCGCTGGAGAGAAAAAAAAAGTGTGTTTTTTAGGTTATAAAGAAGAAGAGGTTAGTTCTATTCCAAATTTTTCACTTAAGCCTCTCTTTCTTCTCCAAAACTCTCCCCACTCCATTAAAGCTTCAAAAAACCTTCACCAAACATCAAAACACTACCCAATCACCATAAAAACACATCTAATCCTTTCTCCACATCATTACAAAGAAGATTCAACCACCCAAATCATACCAAAACACAGAATCCAAGAATCAAAAGCCTAAATTTTCAAAATTCATCCTACAATTCCTTAGATCCATACCAATCCATAAAGAATCCATCTTACCATAGAAAATCATCATCCAAACACCTTTCCTAACCCAAATGAGTTTCAAATTTCAAGAGTGGTTAAAGCTTTGATTTGGAGGTTAGTTGAGATGACTAAATGAACAGAAACACTATCTACTGTGAGGGAGATGAAGAAAAGTAAAGTATTGGGTTCTATTGAGAAAAAATCAAGTGAGAAAATTTCAAGTTCCAGCACAAAGGGTAAAACAGGTCAAGAGAAGAGAGGACAGCTAGGTGTGGTGTATGTAATGGGTAAAAAGGTTCCATCTTTTGTTAATAAAACACCACAACCTCTACAGATTGAAGGTCCTACACCCGAATAAAAAGAGAAAGCTTCAAGGGCCCTGATAGCTCCGCAAAGAAACAATTACAGGAACTTCCTTTTGCTTATGAGAAAGTATTTGAAGAAGAAATTGGTACAGGAGAGTTCAAGAGATTCTTGGAGATCGGTTTAAGAGTGGGTTGGTCGTGTCTGTTTAGGGTAGGGCGGTCTCGAGTTTCAATGTAAGACGTTCTAATTTATGCCATGAGTTACTTTCCGAATTCTATTTAGGCCTCTTTAGCCGAGATAGTAAAGGTTGTGTTCCAGTTAGAGGCAAGTTAGTTCTTTTTACAGTTGAAGAGATTCGAAACCACTTCCAGTTTAAGAAATTGGTTAGACCATGTAAGTATAGAGAAGCGGTGGACAATATCAAGACTTTTGATTGGAATTTACTTTTTGAGCATGTCTTAGTTGAATAAAGAGTGCAGTCACATAAGGGAGAGTTAAAGGCACCTTGGCCTTACAAATATCTCCAACCGGATACAAGAGTTTGGCACCACTTTCTTACAACTAATGCCTTTGGAAACACAAGAAATTCAGATGTAACTAAGAAGAACACAATCTTGTTGAATTGAATTTTGAGGGGAGAAGAAGTGGATGTGGCACAGTTGATCTTGTTCGGAAAGCGAATGTGATTCTAGGTGAAGGAGAGAAAATAGAGTTTAAGACGAGTAATAACATTAACAATGCTTGGATCAAGAAATTTTTTAGAGGAACGGGTATTACGCAACTTTCAAAAGAAGAAAAGGATCATATTTGGCAAGAGAAGGTAGAGGAGCGATTAAATAAAGTCGAAGCAGCTCAAACTTCCTTGGCCGAAGATGTGGCACAAATCAAAGCTAATCAAGTACACATCATGACACTCCTTGAGCAATTAAACAAAGATCCAGCAAATCCTATGTTGGATGCCGATAATGCGAGGCAATAGCCTTGAAAGTATGTTCTCTTTCTTCCTTACCATTTATGTATATGTTTTATCTGCTAATTTTAATTTCTGTTTCAAGTATTTTTCGAGTCGTGGGGACACGTCTCATTTTTGAGTTGGGGTGTGGGGATTCGTTGTCTCTCATCTCCATTTTTCTGTTTTTAGTTGAAATTAAAATTTTTGATACATGGGAATTAGATGTAGAGTGTGTTTAATAGCTTGAAATCATAAGCTCAGTAAGTTAATGATAGAAAGTAGTATGTTTATAAGCTGATTTATTTTGTATGCTTTGAGTATTTACAGGAAAAAACACATTGATAGTAAAGAAAGGATTTGTTAGAAATGCGATAGAAAGTATGTTCGATCTCAAGGAGCCTTGAGTGGTGTGTAGGCCGTGAGACCCAAGCTAGTTGATAAACCCATTTGATGAACGTGCTAAAGGTAAGAGAATAACGAAATTGCATAGTTTAGAAAGTGATTAAGGCGGTTCGTTCATAAGCCCCTTGTTGCCTTTTAGCTTGATATCCAAATTAATATGTTATATCCTTCTTAGCCCCTTATTTCCTTTAAATCCTTTTTATTAGCCACATTATAAGCCATATCCCTTTAGATTATAGGACTTTTCCATATGACCCGCACTCGAATCGTGATGCATAGACAATTGTTTTAGAGCTTGAGTTTGGGGTGGTAGGTTCACCATTATGGGAATTGTTATTGGGTTGGGATTTTTGAGCTTATTATTTGTGCTCTATTCTGTATATTGATGATGTTTCACATGTTTATTATATTGTAAACCTTTGTTTGGGTAATAGTAAATGAAAAATGCTAAAAAGCATGAAAAGAAAAAATATATATGAGAAAAATAGTGTGATATCTCAACCTCAAAAAGAGAGTCATAGCTATACAAAAGATGAAAAAATGATTTGTAAAGAATATATACATATTATGACCGGCAAAGTGGAATTTTTATGTGAACATCTTTATGCTTTAATTGGGTTATTGGGGATGCTACTTTGTGCATCAAGAAAAGCATTGGGTTGAGTGAGAAACGTTTTATGAGAGTAACTCAAGCTCTAAGGGGACTCGTTGATGGCTAGTGAGCAGAGAGCCCAAATCTCACTCTAAACTATCCAAATATATTTATCATACCGTCCCTAAACCAACATTACAACCTTAAAGACCTTTTATGTAATCTAGAAGTGATTGAGCCAATAGAGAGTAGTTAAGTGGATCTTTGGATACTAGTAAAGTTCAATGAACTATCTATAGCCTCCTTGGTGAACTGAGTAAAGATCCTCTCCTTCTTACATTGTGAAGCTAATCTAATCTTGAATTCAAGCCGTGTTGATTGCGGATATAAAAAGTATCCAGGTATGTAGTTTGTAAATATTATAACATGAAATTTTCTTAGTAGTTGCTTTAATTCTATTTTATATATTCTGCTATCTTCTTTCCCACTGTGCTTAATTGACCTAGGTGTGTATTGAGAGACTTCCATTTGCGCTTATCTTTATTGTATCGGGACGATACGACTTTGAGTTGGGGGTCTTGATGTCTCCCTATTTGTGATGATATAATCTTAGTTGGAGACATCATTTTAGGTGTTTTAGGAAGTCTAATACTCGATTTTTACTTATATTTTTATATTTATTATTTTTTGTCTTGATTTAATGATTTATTATTTTTAGAGCATAGTTAGTTTAATTTATTTATTTAATGTGAAGCTTTAAAGATATATAGCAATTAATTAGATACCAAATTAATTCCAAGAGTTAATGGAAAAAGATATGGATGGAAATTGGAGATAAAGGAAAGAAAAGATAGATTTGGAAGGATAAAGTTGCCAAGTAAATCTGAATTCACCAGCTACGTCCATAAAACTGATCTTAACTCAAGATTGGCTACGTCCATAAAAGTGATCACAAATCTGAAGCAAAACTATAGAGCTTTCCGAGACGTTCAATTTCGATATAAATAATGCGTCAATCGGAGTTGAAACGAAGAAGTTACGGCCAAAACAAAACAGCGGCAGTTTATTACCTTTTTTATATTTTAGGGTTACGAATTTGAGTTGGACTAGAAGTCGAATTACTTGTCTCCCACTACAACAAAACGTATTAGGGTGTCCTAGACCCCTATAAATGCACCCTTAAACCTTTGTAAAATCATCTTTGCTCAGTTCTAACCCTTATATTAATTCTTAGTCATTCAAGAGAGCAAGATGACATTCATGTATCTTTATTTTAGTTTTATTCCTTCAGGTATGAACTAATTTTCCCATAGCTTGGATTTTGCATTATGTATAATCTATGAATTCTTTTCTCTTTCTATCTAAGTTTCTTTGGGAATTATATGTTTTAAATTGATCCTAGATGCTTAACCATATATTTGATTTATGTGCTTTGATTTATTGTCTTTCTTAAACCTGATCAATTTAGGGTTGTGCCAATATTAGTTAGATGGTCACCCAGAAGGGGTGTCTAATTATTGAAACGCCACATAAACGTCTAGTGTACGGAATTAATCCTGACAAGATTTGCCTAACTAGATAGTCATTAGGGTTTAATTTAATCACCAATCATCAGTAGTAGGCCAGTCTCATCTAGGAACCTAGTAGCGCAGGAACACCCTATTTGAGTCCCCTTGTGATTGTGAGGTCGCCACCCTAGTTCGCTCTCCGGGGATAGGGGGAATTTAGAATCCTGACTACTTACCTAAGAGCTATTATCTCGCTTATAAACTGAACTGATAGAAAGAATAGAAGGATTCGTGCATACTAGCAAAACCTTAGCTATATTCTCTCATCTTATTTCTCTCATATTTAATTATATGTCTTTTAATTGATTTAGTTGTTAATCTCATCTCCCAATTAATTATATTTAATTTCTGTCTTTTAATTATTAATTGCTACTCTGGTTTGTTTACCCATTCGAATAACACGATAAGTCCTTGAGAACAAATCTAATTTATCATTAAAACTTGCATACGTCCTGTAATACTTGCACTGCCGTGTTAAGTCTAGGGTGATTAGTGCATTGTTTTCCTTAGTTATTTATCATATTTTTATCACACCCTAGGCGATACCAGATGTATTTAATAAATTGGAGATGGTAATTCTATGAACACTGAAATGACAGGTCGATCCTGGATATAAAAATTATCCAAAATGATGTTGTCAACCAATTATTAATGATCTCATCAAGTAGTACTTGGGAGAGTGTAATATTAACGTTATCAGAGGTAACTTTGATGTGAATATTTCTAATAAAAAACTTAAAATTCCCTTATGCGATGTTGATTCCCCATTCATCCTCATTTTTGGCCTTTTACTAACTCTGGGGAATTCTCTACTAAAATGTGCTACCATGACATTGTACAAATAGAATATCTTTCCCATGATAACATAATTCTTAGTATTTAGAGAGCTAAATCCAACCTTTGGAAAATGATCTAGAACTCTAACCTTCCGAGAAAGATCATAGCATTCATTTGGAAATGCTACAGGGAAGTTATTCCATATAAGGAAAATCTCTTTACTAGATATTATGCATAAATGATTTATTCTGGCTATGCCCTAACATGATGGAAACCACAAGTCATATTTTTCTCCGGTCTAAAAGAAGCTGCAACAGTTTGGAAATGTTGTTCTTGCTTATCAAATTTGATACCTCGTTAGACAAGAAATTTAAAGAGTGCATTTTACATATTATAGAAGTTTTCACCGGATCAGGATGGAATGAAAAGTCATTGGTTCATATCTTTTTATCCTCATATGGAATATTTGGAAGAGAGGTGATGTCTCCCTAAATGTTATAATTTTATGCCTTTGGGAGACATAATTTTTGGTGTTTATTTGACTATTGAGATAGACTTTTGGTATTAAAATGCAATAAATCGATTTTCCTCTTTTAATTCTAGCATTTTTCATTTATTAAACTTTGCGCGTAATATGGTTTCTTTTGAGTTAAAAGGTGTAGGTTTTGAATACTAGCTAGGAGAGGAACTAAAGAATAAAGTCAAAGATCGTGTAATGGAGTCAAAGCAAGAAGAAATATCCCAAAAGAATTGATTATTTGAAGCTACAAATCTGGAAAGTTGTCAAAGATTGCTGATTTCGAGTCATCTAAGAGTGGATTTAGCCTCTGACTTGTGAAGATAAATTATTTCCCATTAAGTTACGGAAATTTAGCAACTGGAATGAGGTCAATCCGAGTTGCAATGAGCCGGTTAGAGCTGTTTTATTGGAGGTGGTGCAGCAGTTACGGGATTTGAGCTTAATTATGGATTTGGCTTTTCTAATATTCACTTAATCCTTAAGAAAAGTCCTAATCCGTTTTTAACATTATAAACAGGCTTTAGACTCCTATTTCTACACACCTTTTTCATAACATAACATACGCTTAAGAGTCAGACACCAGAGAAGAAGCTAGAGGCAGGAAGAGAAGAAGCAAGAGCTGGAGACTGTCTATATCTCCAATTCTCAGCCAATTCAATTCCGTAATTAGGTTCTTCTATTTTATTCTGTAAAACATTATGACCCAATTATATCTTTAGTTTTTATCTTTTCAATAATTATGAGCTAAACTTAATTAGTGTTTGAGAACGCATAATGGGTTAATCTCAATTTGATTTTATTTCATGTGTTTGGATTTGGGATTTTGATAATTGAAATCAAATTGGGTAAATTGTGTTTTTCATTAATTTGCTTTTATTTACTGTAATTGGAGTCATGAACCAATCATAGGATTTAGTATCCAGGCTATTCCAATTAGTGGCGATTGGATCACCTTGACGGGGGTTTAGATACAGAACTAGTTAATGAATATAGGTTAGAAATTATTTGACTCTGACGAGCTTAATTAAACCTATAGTCTATTGGGTAAATTAGACTTAATCACTTGAGAGTGGACTATAATCACCCTGACGGGGTTTGTAGCACTTGAAAGTAGCTCCTTAGTCCACCCTGACGGGGGTAACGAGAATTCTGAATCCCGACCAATGCATATGTACCCAATTTGTCCCTTAAACAATACATGAAATGAATGATAATTAGGTAAAACCCTTGCGTCTCTCAAGTACTGCTTTCCCTCTTTGCGTAAACACTTTATTTTCTTGCGTCTAGTCTTTTATTTGCATTACTTTAGTCTTTTAATTAATTGTCTGTTATTAGAAAAACAAACAATCAATCTTAAAATCATTTACTTGCTTTACGTGCAATCAACTACTATCTGATAAGCATTAGAGTCAACCAATCCGTCCCTGAGAACGAATCTGTTTTATCTCTTATATCACTTGGGACAACCGTACGCTTGCGGTTGTGGTTCTCTTTTTCTTATTACATTTATTTTAGAAAACACAAAGGACCACCAAGAGGGATGGATGAATTACTTGAAGGTAATGATGTCTCTTCTTTTGTAATGAATTAATATACTCTTGAGATATAATTTTTAGGGTTTAGTGCTTAATTGTGTGAATTACCCTTATATTTAATATATTTTTATTTAATGGTCTGAACTTGGATATATTATATATATATATATATATATATATATATATATATATATATATAGAGAGAGAGAGAGAGAGAGAGAGAGAGAGAGAGCATTTTTTAGGTAATTTGTGCGTTAATTGTGTACACGGATGACATTAGAACCCAATAATGATGTTAGAAGTGTAAAATTTCAATGGAACCCCAATCAAGTCACAAAAGAAGCCAAGAAGTCCAGTTTAGACTCAAAAGGAATGGTCGTCCAAATGCTTTTGTCAACTTGTAAAAATCATAACAGGTAATTTGTAGTGAATTAGATTATTAAATTTACACAAGAGGTTTCTCTTTGAGTCTAATATTCTATGGTGAAAAGAGCATCCAGTTCCGAGTTGTGACATAAAAGTTATACTAACTTTACTGATAATATTCAAAATTCTCCAAATTTAGAAGAGTCCATCGGACCACTTTTAGGTAACTTAAGTAAGTCCAGCTATAAGGAACGTTTTCTAGTGCTATGAATACATGTTTTCAGCAACTAAACAAATATAAGTATAACTATATAAAAGAAATCAAATCATAAAACAAACAAAAAAAATACTAAGTCAATATTTTTATCTATAAATTCCGATATTCAATTATTTCTAAAAGTTAAATTAGAATACTATACAAATATTCAAGTGAAAAAAAAAATCACCGTGTCAGAACATAGTTCCAAATTCTAACAAAAAATTTAGGAGATTAATTAGATAACCTCCAACATGTAATAGATTAATATTGTTATAAATTAAAAATTTCATCTTGTGATGACATGGTGAAACTCTGGTGATACAGTTTTTGGCCTTCAATCATGTGATGGTAGTTGAATGTGATGATATGGGTCATGTGGAAGAGATAGGATTGGGTTGTGTGTGGAAGAGAATAAATAAAGCCACTAACTTTAGATTTGGGGTGGTTTTCGTGATTTAATTTATACAATTTTATATTATATATAAATAGAAAAGTAGTACACATATATTAACATAAACGGTGGTATATATAAATATTAAAATATTATTTTTAGTAAGCTGAAAAATGTTTGGAAAAAACTCGAGAAAAAATAAAAAATTAAATAATATCAAAAATTCCTAATTTTCTATACGTAATTCCAATTCCACTTTTTAAAAAATCATAAAAATCAGAATTGGAAAATTCGAAAATCGGAAGGTAAAAAAGTAGTTCTGAATTCGAATTTTTAGGATCAAAATCGGAAATAATTGGAAAATTATGTTCCAATTCCCACCCCTATTACTTAGAGAATGTATCCAATGTTGGAATAGTGACATAAATAAAAAAAAAGTTAAAAATGTTATAAATGAATATAACTAAATAAATAAATTTCTATATTATTTATTTTTAAAGAATCATTTATCGATAGAATTCATAGAATTGTATATGTAAAAAAAAATTAGGAGTTATCTTTTTTTATATAAACTAACATAATTTTAGAGAAAGTCGATAGGATTTGGTTTTTCTTTGTTAGTCAACTTAAGAATAATAATACATTTATTGTTATTAAATTTAATAGTCCACGACTGTGTACATATCAATGAGGGTTTTTGATAATATATTGGGATCAGAACGGTGGACGTGGATTTATTTTGAAAAAAACAACGTGACATATGTTTAAATATGAACTCCTGTTGGTTTGAGTTTTCGTAGCCAAATATGTGCCTGATTGTTTTTTAAAATTAAAATCGCCACTCTAATCTCAATATATTATCTAAAATCCTTCATTATATATACAGAGACATGTGCAGTAACTTTGATTTAAATAAATAAATTATTATTCTCAAGATGACAAATAAATAAATAAAAATATATTGACTCTCTCCATTATATTACTATATGAGATAAAAAAAAATAACTCCTACATCCTCTGTTTCATAATGTTTGTTAACTTACTAAAAATGTAGTTTCAAAATATTTGTCCATTTAGAATATTATGACACTTTTTTCCTCTTCTATCAACTATAATCCCTATTAAAAAAATTAGAATTTATGTTTCCAATACACATTTAAGATATCAAGCCACTTTACGAAGGGTACTTTTGTACTCCCTCCGTCCATCAATATTTGTCACAATTTCTAAAAGTAGATGTCCACAAAAGGTTGTCTATTTAAGATACCAATGATTTTTTTTATATTTTATAACAATCCTTATTTAATATTCAAAAGTTTATCATCATTAAATTCATTTACTTAGTTGGTTGAGATCATTTTAGAAAAATAGAGGGCATTAAATGTTTTTCTTAATCTATGTGTTAAAAAAAGGTATGACAAACATTGATGGACGGAGAGAGTAATAGGGAGTGTAATAATTGCATTTCTTAATACACCCTCCGTCCATTAATATTTGTCATGCTTCTTTTTCATATAGATTAAGAAAAACAATTAATTTCTTCTATTTTTACTAAACTACCCTCACTCAACTAAGTAAATGAATTTAATAATAATAAGCTTTTGAATATTAAATAGAGATAAAAATAGTAAAAAATGTAGAAAAAAGTTTCTTGGTATCTTAAATAGACAACCTTTTGTGGACATCTACTTTTAAAAATTATGACAAACATTAATGGACATAGAAAGTATGTATGAAAAGCAAAGTGGATAAATATTTTGAAACGGAGGGAGTAAATTATTTCCATATACGTAATTCAATGAATTCAACCATGATTTCTCAAAAAAAGGAAAAATATTAATTTTTTTTATTTTTTTATTAATAGTCGTTTATAAAATTTCTATTCTTTTTCCTTTTCTTTTTGCATTTACCTTATTATACCAAAATAGAATAAATTCTCTAAGTATTATATATATGTTGTAAAAAATAGGTTAATCTTATAAAACAAAGTTTCAAATTCCTGGAAGCTAAAGGAAAATACATTCAAATGGCTTCAACATCCATGGCAATTTTGATCTTCTTTTTTCTTATAGCAACAAGTAAGACTCTTTTTCTCATCAACATAACAAAAAAAATGAGATATTCAATATGTGAATTCTATATCATCATAAATATTAAAAAAGAATATTATTACACTATATAATTATTTTGAACCTTGATATGGTTATTGTATGTATTTTTTTAAAATTTCTCACAAGAATAATGTTTTGATTTTTTTAATGGACAGGTTTAGCATCACTAGAAGTATCAATGATCACAAAAGGTTCTAAGTTGCAATGCCAAGTTGATCTCGATTGCTCAACTGTTTGTAACAAAGTTAGAAAGCATCTAATCCCTAGGTGTTTTGATGGTATTTGTGATTGTGTCGGTGGAGAAAAAGATAACCGACCTTGTAAGGATGATAATCAAGATCATTGCATTGGTGCTTGATCACGATTGTGTAGCTTATTGCTTTGGGGGAGAATGCTTGTGTGATTGTGCTTGATTATTTAAATTAATTACAATACAGATCATATGTGTAAACAAAAATTAAGAATTTTTAAGTACAATATAAAAGTGTCATTTATCTTTTAAATCAAAATTTATAATTAATAAAGGAAAAATCATATAAACTACAAGTATGATATATTTTAATGTGCTCTAAGATAACTGGATTTATATGGTTAATATTGTATGTTTTGTCTATACTTTGACTATTGTTTGAATTGTAAAATAATGTGATTTTGTGCACCACATGTTAAGTTGTCTTTTTTAAATACAAGTTCAAATATATTCCTATTGAATCAATCAATTTTTAACATATAAGATTTTAATTTACATTAAAATCAAAGTATATACTAATATTTTGGTGGGGTTCTACTCAAAGATGGAAAATCCATTGGGTAGCTTTAGAAAAAATTGCTACTAATAAAACTTGTGCTGTCTTGAGTTTTAGAGTTTTCCTAACATATGAACAAATCTCTCTCTTAGCTAGCCAGGCTTGGAGAATTTTGAATAATCATACTTACTAGCTTCTAAAATTGTCAAATGCATTTACTTGTCGCATTCCATTTTCTAAAATGTAGAATCAAAAACCATCATATCTTTGGGTTGGACCAATCTCCTGGTTGGGAGGGATATCCTCAAATGGGGATGTATTTTATAAATTGTAGATGGAAATTCTATGAACACTAGAATGACAGGTGGATCTTGGATATAAAATTATCCAAAACGATATTGACAACCCGTTGACAATGGTTAGTGATCTCAGCAACTAGTACTTGGAAGAGTGTAATATTAATGAAATTCCATCCACGTTTCAAATACGAGTCCATAACTTAAGATTGGCTAGGAATTTGGGCGAGTGGTCTGTACCAATGGAAAGCTCTTTCCGAGACAAGCGGTTTCATATATTGGAGCGCCTCAAACGGATAAGTATTGAATGATATATGACCAAAATAAATCAGCAGCACAATCTTACCTTTCCTAGATTTTAGGGCTACGAATTAAAGAGTTCTTGACTTGTCTTCCCCTCCAATTAATTCGACCTAGGGCTTGCTAACACCTATAAATATCAGTTCTAAACCTTAGAAAATCATCCCTTGGATGCATAAGCTTAATATACACAAATAATTCATCATAGAAGCAATCAAGTGAATCTAGAGGAGGAAGAAAGAAGAGCTAGAGCTTAACTACATCAATTCATCACTTCTCCATCTCTATTCTTTTGGTAATTTAGTATTAGATCTATTTTTGTATATGAGTTATTTCTAAGCTATTTATTCAAGAAGATTTATTATGCATACTTTCTCTTAAGGATTGTAATTATATGAACCTTTGATTATTGTTTTTCTGTTTTAATTTGAATCTGGGATTTTAGTATTTAATTGAATTGGTTCTTAATTTCCATTGACTATTTTTTTGTTTTAATCACTAATTTTGAAGTTATGAATCAAACTTAGCTCATAGTAATTAGGCTATTCCATATAGTGGCGTATGGAACACCTTGACGGGGGGTTTAATTACATACTTAGATAATAGACGCATGGTATCCGTTATTTGACCCTAACGGGCTTGACTAACCACGTAGCCAATGAGGTAAAATAGTATTCATCTGAAAGTAGCTTATAATCACCCTGACGGGGTTTGTAATACAGTAGGATAACTCTTAGGTCCACCCTGACGGGGGCTAGGTGATTATAGATTCCCGACTATTGTGAGATTTCCCATTCACCCTTATTCTTAGGAATCATAAATTCAATATGATAGATTCATACTTGCAACTCCTAATCTTATTTGCATAATTATTTATTGTTTATTTATTATTTATATTATTTAGTTAATTAGAAACAAACTCCTTTATTATTTATCTTTAGCAATTAAAACTATCTATTCTAATATTGAACACGGAGTTAGAATAACTTCTTAAATCCCTGGGGAGACGATAATCCCGATTTTACTTGTCTATTACTTGGTACGGCCCGTACACTTGCGGTCTGTGGATCCTTTATTCCTTTGCTTTTATTTCATTATTTTATAACACATAAGGACCCACCAACATGGGACCGCTAATCCAGGTCATTATCAACCTCGTCCCTAGAATAACTCTTTCCAACCAAGAGGTCAAGTTCCATAACAGGGAAATCAGAATTATAATCGACCTGCTCCTCCACAACAACCTGTTAATGATGCATATACCGTTAAGTTAGCTAAGAAGGCACTACAATTATATCCTCAAGAAGGATTTTTGGGTGATCAATAATTGAAGAATTTTATGGATCTTATTACCACTAATATGCATTCACAGAACGAGAAGTTAAGAGAACAAGAAGCATCGATTCAGATCTTAGGTACGCAAGTAGAACAAATGAATAAAGTTCTCGCTAATATTATGGAAGCAAAAGAATTGAATGCTATCAAAGGAGGTGATGACAATGTTAGGTTCGAAGCTTGTACGGCTATCTGCATTAAGATTAAAGAGAATAAGGAACTGCCGCATGCTGCAGAAAGTGTCGTGGAAGTTCCTACAACTAAAGAAGAACCAACCAAGTCTAGCCCCGTGGACTCTAACTACTCTGCTGGTGAGGATCCAGAAAAATACGAATTTATACAGCTTCTGAGAGATATGCAACAAGAGATCAGATCGGTTATGGAATTACAAGCTGCTACAGCTAAAGAGAAAGAGGAAGAAGCCTCAAAAAAGCTGAAAGATGAAGTTGCACCTGTTGTGCAAGAAAAGAAAGAAGAAGATAAGGTGGATTCGCCACCAGTTGTTCAAACAGTGTCACCAACTATTCCTGATACAAATCTAAAGGTTGACATTAAACTCAAGACATTTGTAGAGGCGTATACTCCAGAAAATATCAACGCCCAAATGCTAGAGCTTGCGAAGAAAGGGCTTACACCATAATAAGTATTCACGCAAGTTATTCCAGAGAAAGAAGCAAATATAGAAGCCAGGAAAGAGACTGTGGCTCATACTGAGAGAGTCTCAATAAAAGTAGAGAAAGAGTTACCATTAAAGCTCAAAGATCTAGGAATCTTTAATATTCCTATTCAAATAAATGGTACGCTCAAGGTGAAATCTATGTATGATGTGGGTTCCGGTGTGAGTCTTATGCCAATGTCCGTGTTCGAGAGCCTTGGACTTCAGAAAGCAGAGAAAGCTCCAGTGAAGTTGCAGTTTCTTGACAACTCAGTTACCAAGACATGGGGAACAGTGGAGGACGTTCACATCCGATCAAGTAATATCACCATCCCTACTTACTTTGTTATACTTGATATCGATGCATATAAGCAGGTTCCAATCATACTCGGAAGGCCCTTCATGGCCACAAGTCAGAAAATAATCAACTTCAAGGAAGGGACAGTTACCCTTCATGCTAAGAACATATCCGAGACATTCTATGTCTGGGGAACGAAACCAAGGAAGTCAGATCCCACCGTTCCTATCATCCACAACCTTTCACATCACAAAGTCCCAGAAGAAATCCATGCAAAACATGTGGATAGTGAGCCAAAGAGTGAGTTAGGGGTCGGGCATGAAGTTGTATGGAAAGCCCACAAACCAGAGAGTAGGCCACGAGGTCACAAAGACTCGTGGATGAGACCATTTGTAATCACTGAAGTTGTTTCAGCTAAGGTGATAGAGATCAGGCCAAGGAGGGGCATCCAACGGAGATTGGTAGACTTTCATATCCTTTCTCGTTGCTAGGGAGGCTATATTCGTAAATCTTGATAGAGGTAACGCGTCTAACTTTGAAAGACGTTAAATAAAAGTGTTGTACGGGAGACAACCCGCAAATTTTTTATGTTTTTAATTCATGTTTAGTTTAGTGTTTTTAGTTGATATTGCATATTTGAAAAAAGGTATTATTGTTTTTGATGTAAGATATTAGAGAAAATCAAGTTAGTGAGGAAAACAAAAATTTCGAGCATATTTTGATCAGCTCACCGGTAAGCCGGTGAAATGACCGGCATGTCGGTGGGTCAAAAACCGTGCCACGGTTCGTGAAATTAGGTTCCATTCCGAGACGAAGATTTTCGAAAAACTTGACCACTGGTAAGCCGCTCACACCACCGGTATACCGGCCTGAAGAAAAACCGTGGCACAGTTTGTGAAATTGGGTTTATTGCCGAGAGAAACATGGATAAACTGTGGGCACGATGGTCGACACAGTCTGCGGCCGGTATGCCGGCGAGCGCCGCTGGAGAGAAAAAAAAAAAGCGTGTTTTTTAGGTTATAAAGAAGAAGAGGTTAGTTCTATTCCAAATTTTTCACTTAAGCCTCTCTTTCTTCTCCAAAACTCTCCCCACTCCATTAAAGCTTCAAAAAACCTTCACCAAACATCAAAACACTACCCAATCACCATAAAAACACATCTAATCCTTTCTCCACATCATTACAAAGAAGATTCAACCACCCAAATCATACCAAAACACATTGAATCCAAGAATCAAAAGCCTAAATTTTCAAAATTCATCCTACAATTCCTTAGATCCATACCAATCCATAAAGAATCCATCTTACCATAGAAAATCATCATCCAAACACCTTTCCTAACCCAAATAAAGCTTGTTCAACCGATAATCAGGAGTTTTAAATTTCAAGAGTGGTTAAAGCTTTGATTTGGAGGTTAGTTGAGATGACTAAATGAACAGAAACACTATCTACTGTGAGGGAGATGAAGAAAAGTAAAGTACTGGGTTCTATTGAGAAAAAATCAAGTGAGAAAATTTCAAGTTCCAGCACAAAGGGTAAAACAGGTCAAGAGAAGAGAGGACAGCTAGGTGTGGTGTATGTAATGGGCAAAAAGGTTCCATCTTTTGTTAATAAAACACCACAACCTCTACAGATTGAAGGTCCTACACCCGAATAAAAAGAGAAAGCTTCAAGGGCCCTGATAGCTCCGCAAAGAAACAATTACAGGAACTTCCTTTTGCTTATGAGAAAGTATTTGAAGAAGAAATTGGTACAGGAGAGTTCAAGAGATTCTTGGAGATCGGTTTAAGAGTGGGTTGGTCGTGTCTGTTTAGGGTAGGGCGGTCTCGAGTTTCAATGTAAGACGTTCTAATTTATGCCATGAGTTACTTTCCGAATTCTATTTAGGCCTCTTTAGCCGAGATAGTAAAGGTTGTGTTCCAGTTAGAGGCAAGTTAGTTCTTTTTACAGTTGAAGAGATTCGAAACCACTTCCAGTTTAAGAAATTGGTTAGACCATGTAAGTATAGAGAAGCGGTGGACAATATCAAGACTTTTGATTGGAATTTACTTTTTGAGCATGTCTTAGTTCAATAAAGAGTGCAGTCACATAAGGGAGAGTTAAAGGCACCTTGGCCTTACAAATATCTCCAACCGGATACAAGAGTTTGGCACCACTTTCTTACAACTAATGCCTTTGGAAACACAAGAAATTCAGATGTAACTAAGAAGAACACAATCTTGTTGAATTGAATTTTGAGGGGAGAAGAAGTGGATGTGGCACAGTTGATCTTGTTCGGAAAGCGAATGTGATTCTAGGTGAAGGAGAGAAAATAGAGTTTAAGACGAGTAATAACATTAACAATGCTTGGATCAAGAATTTTTTTAGAGGAACGGGTATTACGCAACTTTCAAAAGAAGAAAAGGATCATATTTGGCAAGAGAAGGTAGAGGAGCGATTAAATAAAGTCGAAGCAGCTCAAACTTCCTTGGCCGAAGATGTGGCACAAATCAAAGCTAATCAAGTACACATCATGACACTCCTTGAGCAATTAAAGAAAGATCCAGCAAATCCTATGTTGGATGCCGATAATGCGAGGCAATAGCCTTGAAAGTATGTTCTCTTTCTTCCTTACCATTTATGTATATGTTTTATCTGCTAATTTTAATTTCTGTTTCAAGTATTTTTCGAGTCGTGGGGACACGTCTCATTTTTGAGTTGGGGTGTGGGGATTCGTTGTCTCTCATCTCCATTTTTCTGTTTTTAGTTGAAATTAAAATTTTTGATACATGGGAATTAGATGTAGAGTGTGTTTAATAGCTTGAAATCATAAGCTCAGTAAGTTAATGATAGAAAGTAGTATGTTTATAAGCTGATTTATTTTGTATGCTTTGAGTATTTACAGGAAAAAACACATTGATAGTAAAGAAAGGATTTGTTAGAAATGCGATAGAAAGTATGTTTGATCTCAAGGAGCCTTGAGTGGTGTGTAGGCCGTGAGACCCAAGCTAGTTGATAAACCCATTTGATGAACGTGCTAAAGGTAAGAGAATAACGAAATTGCATAGTTTAGAAAGTGATTAAGGCGGTTCGTTCATAAGCCCCTTGTTGCCTTTTAGCTTGATATCCAAATTAATATGTTATATCCTTCTTAGCCCCTTATTTCCTTTAAATCCTTTTTATTAGCCACATTATAAGCCATATCCCTTTAGATTATAGGACTTTTCCATATGACCCGCACTCGAATCGTGATGCATAGACAATTGTTTTAGAGCTTGAGTTTGGGGTGGTAGGTTCACCATTATGGGAATTGTTATTGGGTTGGGATTTTTGAGCTTATTATTTGTGCTCTATTCTGTATATTGATGATGTTTCACATGTTTATTATATTGTAAACCTTTGTTTGGGTAATAGTAAATGAAAAATGCTAAAAAGCATGAAAAGAAAAAATATATATGAGAAAAATAGTGTGATATCTCAACCTCAAAAAGAGAGTCATAGCTATACAAAAGATGAAAAAATGATTTGTAAAGAATATATACATATTATGACCGGCAAAGTGGAATTTTTATGTGAACATCTTTATGCTTTAATTGGGTTATTGGGGATGCTACTTTGTGCATCAAGAAAAGCATTGGGTTGAGTGAGAAACGTTTTATGAGAGTAACTCAAGCTCTAAGGGGACTCGTTGATGGCTAGTGAGCAGAGAGCCCAAATCTCACTCTAAACTATCCAAATATATTTATCATACCGTCCCTAAACCAACATTACAACCTTAAAGACCTTTTATGTAATCTAGAAGTGATTGAGCCAATAGAGAGTAGTTAAGTGGATCTTTGGATACTAGTAAAGTTCAATGAACTATCTATAGCCTCCTTGGTGAACTGAGTAAAGATCCTCTCCTTCTTACATTGTGAAGCTAATCTAATCTTGAATTCAAGCCGTGTTGATTGCGGATATAAAAAGTATCCAGGTATGTAGTTTGTAAATATTATAACATGAAATTTTCTTAGTAGTTGCTTTAATTCTATTTTATATATTCTGCTATCTTCTTTCCCACTGTGCTTAATTGACCTAGGTGTGTATTGAGAGACTTCCATTTGCGCTTATCTTTATTGTATCGGGACGATACGACTTTGAGTTGGGGGTCTTGATGTCTCCCTATTTGTGATGATATAATCTTAGTTGGAGACATCATTTTAGGTGTTTTAGGAAGTCTAATACTCGATTTTTACTTATATTTTTATATTTATTATTTTTTGTCTTGATTTAATGATTTATTATTTTTAGAGCATAGTTAGTTTAATTTATTTATTTAATGTGAAGCTTTAAAGATATATAGCAATTAATTAGATACCAAATTAATTCCAAGAGTTAATGGAAAAAGATATGGATGGAAATTGGAGATAAAGGAAAGAAAAGATAGATTTGGAAGGATAAAGTTGCCAAGTAAATCTGAATTCACCAGCTACGTCCATAAAACTGATCTTAACTCAAGATTGGCTACGTCCATAAAAGTGATCACAAATCTGAAGCAAAACTATAGAGCTTTCCGAGACGTTCAATTTCGATATAAATAATGCGTCAATCGGAGTTGAAACGAAGAAGTTACGGCCAAAACAAAACAGCGGCAGTTTATTACCTTTTTTATATTTTAGGGTTACGAATTTGAGTTGGACTAGAAGTCGAATTACTTGTCTCCCACTACAACAAAACGTATTAGGGTGTCCTAGACCCCTATAAATGCACCCTTAAACCTTTGTAAAATCATCTTTGCTCAGTTCTAACCCTTATATTAATTCTTAGTCATTCAAGAGAGCAAGATGACATTCATGTATCTTTATTTTAGTTTTATTCCTTCAGGTATGAACTAATTTTCCCATAGCTTGGATTTTGCATTATGTATAATCTATGAATTCTTTTCTCTTTCTATCTAAGTTTCTTTGGGAATTATATGTTTTAAATTGATCCTAGATGCTTAACCATATATTTGATTTATGTGCTTTGATTTATTGTCTTTCTTAAACCTGATCAATTTAGGGTTGTGCCAATATTAGTTAGATGGTCACCCAGAAGGGGTGTCTAATTATTGAAACGCCACATAAACGTCTAGTGTACGGAATTAATCCTGACAAGATTTGCCTAACTAGATAGTCATTAGGGTTTAATTTAATCACCAATCATCAGTAGTAGGCCAGTCTCATCTAGGAACCTAGTAGCGCAGGAACACCCTATTTGAGTCCCCTTGTGATTGTGAGGTCGCCACCCTAGTTCGCTCTCCGGGGATAGGGGGAATTTAGAATCCTGACTACTTACCTAAGAGCTATTATCTCGCTTATAAACTGAACTGATAGAAAGAATAGAAGGATTCGTGCATACTAGCAAAACCTTAGCTATATTCTCTCATCTTATTTCTCTCATATTTAATTATATGTCTTTTAATTGATTTAGTTGTTAATCTCATCTCCCAATTAATTATATTTAATTTCTGTCTTTTAATTATTAATTGCTACTCTGGTTTGTTTACCCATTCGAATAACACGATAAGTCCTTGAGAACAAATCTAATTTATCATTAAAACTTGCATACGTCCTGTAATACTTGCACTGCCGTGTTAAGTCTAGGGTGATTAGTGCATTGTTTTCCTTAGTTATTTATCATATTTTTATCACACCCTAGGCGATACCAGATGTATTTAATAAATTGGAGATGGTAATTCTATGAACACTGAAATGACAGGTCGATCCTGGATATAAAAATTATCCAAAATGATGTTGTCAACCAATTATTAATGATCTCATCAAGTAGTACTTGGGAGAGTGTAATATTAACGTTATCAGAGGTAACTTTGATGTGAATATTTCTAATAAAAAACTTAAAATTCCCTTATGCGATGTTGATTCCCCATTCATCCTCATTTTTGGCCTTTTACTAACTCTGGGGAATTCTCTACTAAAATGTGCTACCATGACATTGTACAAATAGAATATCTTTCCCATGATAACATAATTCTTAGTATTTAGAGAGCTAAATCCAACCTTTGGAAAATGATCTAGAACTCTAACCTTCCGAGAAAGATCATAGCATTCATTTGGAAATGCTACAGGGAAGTTATTCCATATAAGGAAAATCTCTTTACTAGATATTATGCATAAATGATTTATTCTGGCTATGCCCTAACATGATGGAAACCACAAGTCATATTTTTCTCCGGTCTAAAAGAAGCTGCAACAGTTTGGAAATGTTGTTCTTGCTTATCAAATTTGATACCTCGTTAGACAAGAAATTTAAAGAGTGCATTTTACATATTATAGAAGTTTTCACCGGATCAGGATGGAATGAAAAGTCATTGGTTCATATCTTTTTATCCTCATATGGAATATTTGGAAGAGAGGTGATGTCTCCCTAAATGTTATAATTTTATGCCTTTGGGAGACATAATTTTTGGTGTTTATTTGACTATTGAGATAGACTTTTGGTATTAAAATGCAATAAATCGATTTTCCTCTTTTAATTCTAGCATTTTTCATTTATTAAACTTTGCGCGTAATATGGTTTCTTTTGAGTTAAAAGGTGTAGGTTTTGAATACTAGCTAGGAGAGGAACTAAAGAATAAAGTCAAAGATCGTGTAATGGAGTCAAAGCAAGAAGAAATATCCCAAAAGAATTGATTATTTGAAGCTACAAATCTGGAAAGTTGTCAAAGATTGCTGATTTCGAGTCATCTAAGAGTGGATTTAGCCTCTGACTTGTGAAGATAAATTATTTCCCATTAAGTTACGAAAATTTAGCAACTGGAATGAGGTCAATCCGAGTTGCAATGAGCCGGTTAGAGCTGTTTTATTGGAGGTGGTGCAGCAGTTACGGGATTTGAGCTTAATTATGGATTTGGCTTTTCTAATATTCACTTAATCCTTAAGAAAAGTCCTAATCCGTTTTTAACATTATAAACAGGCTTTAGACTCCTATTTCTACACACCTTTTTCATAACATAACATACGCTTAAGAGTCAGACACCAGAGAAGAAGCTAGAGGCAGGAAGAGAAGAAGCAAGAGCTGGAGACTGTCTATATCTCCAATTCTCAGCCAATTCAATTCCGTAATTAGGTTCTTCTATTTTATTCTGTAAAACATTATGACCCAATTATTTCTTTAGTTTTTATCTTTTCAATAATTATGAGCTAAACTTAATTAGTGTTTGAGAACGCATAATGGGTTAATCTCAATTTGATTTTATTTCATGTGTTTGGATTTGGGATTTTGATAATTGAAATCAAATTGGGTAAATTGTGTTTTTCATTAATTTGCTTTTATTTACTGTAATTGGAGTCATGAACCAATCATAGGATTTAGTATCCAGGCTATTCCAATTAGTGGCGATTGGATCACCTTGACGGGGGTTTAGATACAGAACTAGTTAATGAATATAGGTTAGAAATTATTTGACTCTGACGAGCTTAATTAAACCTATAGTCTATTGGGTAAATTAGACTTAATCACTTGAGAGTGGACTATAATCACCCTGACGGGGTTTGTAGCACTTGAAAGTAGCTCCTTAGTCCACCCTGACGGGGGTAACGAGAATTCTGAATCCCGACCAATGCATATGTACCCAATTTGTCCCTTAAACAATACATGAAATGAATGATAATTAGGTAAAACCCTTGCGTCTCTCAAGTACTGCTTTCCCTCTTTGCGTAAACACTTTATTTTCTTGCGTCTAGTCTTTTATTTGCATTACTTTAGTCTTTTAATTAATTGTCTGTTATTAGAAAAACAAACAATCAATCTTAAAATCATTTACTTGCTTTACGTGCAATCAACTACTATCTGATAAGCATTAGAGTCAACCAATCCGTCCCTGAGAACGAATCTGTTTTATCTCTTATATCACTTGGGACAACCGTACGCTTGCGGTTGTGGTTCTCTTTTTCTTATTACATTTATTTTAGAAAACACAAAGGACCACCAAGAGGGATGGATGAATTATTTGAAGGTAATGATGTCTCTTCTTTTGTAATGAATTAATATACTCTTGAGATATAATTTTTAGGGTTTAGTGCTTAATTGTGTGAATTACCCTTATATTTAATATATTTTTATTTAATGGTCTGAACTTGGATATATATTATATATATATATATATATATATATATATAGAGAGAGAGAGAGAGAGAGAGAGAGAGAGAGAGAGAGAGAGAGCATTTTTTAGGTAATTTGTGCGTTAATTGTGTACACGGATGACATTAGAACCCAATAATGATGTTAGAAGTGTAAAATTTCAATGGAACCCCAATCAAGTCACAAAAGAAGCCAAGAAGTCCAGTTTAGACTCAAAAGGAATGGTCGTCCAAATGCTTTTGTCAACTTGTAAAAATCATAACAGGTAATTTGTAGTGAATTAGATTATTAAATTTACACAAGAGGTTTCTCTTTGAGTCTAATATTCTATGGTGAAAAGAGCATCCAGTTCCGAGTTGTGGCATAAAAGTTATACTAACTTTACTGATAATATTCAAAATTCTCCAAATTTAGAAGAGTCCATCGGACCACTTTTAGGTAACTTAAGTAAGTCCAGCTATAAGGAACGTTTTCTAGTGCTATGAATACATGTTTTCAGCAACTAAACAAATATAAGTATAACTATATAAAAGAAATCAAATCATAAAACAAACAAAAAAAATACTAAGTCAATATTTTTATCTATAAATTCCGATATTCAATTATTTCTAAAAGTTAAATTAGAATACTATACAAATATTCAAGTGAAAAAAAAAATCACCGTGTCAGAACATAGTTCCAAATTCTAACAAAAAATTTAGGAGATTAATTAGATAACCTCCAACATGTAATAGATTAATATTGTTATAAATTAAAAATTTCATCTTGTGATGACATGGTGAAACTCTGGTGATACAGTTTTTGGCCTTCAATCATGTGATGGTAGTAGAATGTGATGATATGGGTCATGTGGAAGAGATAGGATTGGGTTGTGTGTGGAAGAGAATAAATAAAGCCACTAACTTTAGATTTGGGGTGGTTTTCGTGATTTAATTTATACAATTTTATATTATATATAAATAGAAAAGTAGTACACATATATTAACATAAACGGTGGTATATATAAATATTAAAATATTATTTTTAGTAAGCTGAAAAATGTTTGGAAAAAACTCGAGAAAAAATAAAAAATTAAATAATATCAAAAATTCCTAATTTTCTATACGTAATTCCAATTCCACTTTTTAAAAAATCAGAATTGGAAAATTCGAAAATCGGAAGGTAAAAAAGTAGTTCTGAATTCGAATTTTTAGGATCAAAATCGGAAATAATTGGAAAATTATGTTCCAATTCCCACCCCTATTACTTAGAGAATGTATCCAATGTTGGAATAGTGACATAAATAAAAAAAAAGTTAAAAATGTTATAAATGAATATAACTAAATAAATAAATTTCTATATTATTTATTTTTAAAGAATCATTTATCGATAGAATTCATAGAATTGTATATGTAAAAAAAAATTAGGAGTTATCTTTTTTTATATAAACTAACATAATTTTAGAGAAAGTCGATAGGATTTGGTTTTTCTTTGTTAGTCAACTTAAGAATAATAATACATTTATTGTTATTAAATTTAATAGTCCACGACTGTGTACATATCAATGAGGGTTTTTGATAATATATTGGGATCAGAACGGTGGACGTGGATTTATTTTGAAAAAAACAACGTGACATATGTTTAAATATGAACTCCTGTTGGTTTGAGTTTTCGTAGCCAAATATGTGCCTGATTGTTTTTTAAAATTAAAATCGCCACTCTAATCTCAATATATTATCTAAAATCCTTCATTATATATACAGAGACATGTGCAGTAACTTTGATTTAAATAAATAAATTATTATTCTCAAGATGACAAATAAATAAATAAAAATATATTGACTCTCTCCATTATATTACTATATGAGATAAAAAAAAATAACTCCTACATCCTCTGTTTCATAATGTTTGTTAACTTACTAAAAATGTAGTTTCAAAATATTTGTCCATTTAGAATATTATGACACTTTTTTCCTCTTCTATCAACTATAATCCCTATTAAAAAAATTAGAATTTATTTTTCCAATACACATTTAAGATATCAAGCCACTTTACGAAGGGTACTTTTGTACTCCCTCCGTCCATCAATATTTGTCACAATTTCTAAAAGTAGATGTCCACAAAAGGTTGTCTATTTAAGATACCAATGATTTTTTTTTATATTTTATAACAATCCTTATTTAATATTCAAAAGTTTATCATCATTAAATTCATTTACTTAGTTGGTTGAGATCATTTTAGAAAAATAGAGGGCATTAAATGTTTTTCTTAATCTATGTGTTAAAAAAAGGTATGACAAACATTGATGGACGGAGAGAGTAATAGGGAGTGTAATAATTGCATTTCTTAATACACCCTCCGTCCATTAATATTTGTCATGCTTCTTTTTCATATAGATTAAGAAAAACAATTAATTTCTTCTATTTTTACTAAACTACCCTCACTCAACTAAGTAAATGAATTTAATAATAATAAGCTTTTGAATATTAAATAGAGATAAAAATAGTAAAAAATGTAGAAAAAAGTTTCTTGGTATCTTAAATAGACAACCTTTTGTGGACATCTACTTTTAAAAATTATGACAAACATTAATGGACATAGAAAGTATGTATGAAAAGCAAAGTGGATAAATATTTTGAAACGGAGGGAGTAAATTATTTCCATATACGTAATTCAATGAATTCAACCATGATTTCTCAAAAAAAGGAAAAATATTAATTTTTTTTATTTTTTTATTTATAGTCGTTTATAAAATTTCTATTCTTTTTCCTTTTCTTTTTGCATTTACCTTATTATACCAAAATAGAATAAATTCTCTAAGTATTATATATATGTTGTAAAAAATAGGTTAATCTTATAAAACAAAATTTCAAATTCCTGGAAGCTAAAGGAAAATACATTCAAATGGCTTCAACATCCATGGCAATTTTGATCTTCTTTTTTCTTATAGCAACAAGTAAGACTCTTTTTCTCATCAACATAACAAAAAAAATGAGATATTCAATATGTGAATTCTATATCATCATAAATATTAAAAAAGAATATTATTACACTATATAATTATTTTGAACCTTGATATGGTTATTGTATGTATTTTTTTAAAATTTCTCACAAGAATAATGTTTTGATTTTTTTAATGGACAGGTTTAGCATCACTAGAAGTAACAATGATCACAAAAGGTTCTAAGTTGCAATGCCAAGTTGATCTCGATTGCTCAACTGTTTGTAACAAAGTTAGAAAGCATCTAATCCCTAGGTGTTTTGATGGTATTTGTGATTGTGTCGGTGGAGAAAAAGATAACCGACCTTGTAAGGATGATAATCAAGATCATTGCATTGGTGCTTGATCACGATTGTGTAGCTTATTGCTTTGGGGGAGAATGCTTGTGTGATTGTGCTTGATTATTTAAATTAATTACAATACAGATCATATGTGTAAACAAAAATTAAGAATTTTTAAGTACAATATAAAAGTGTCATTTATCTTTTAAATCAAAATTTATAATTAATAAAGGAAAAATCATATAAACTACAAGTATGATATATTTTAATGTGCTCTAAGATAACTGGATTTATATGGTTAATATTGTATGTTTTGTCTATACTTTGACTATTGTTTGAATTGTAAAATAATGTGATTTTGTGCACCACATGTTAAGTTGTCTTTTTTAAATACAAGTTCAAATATATTCCTATTGAATCAATCAATTTTTAACATATAAGATTTTAATTTACATTAAAATCAAAGTATATACTAATATTTTGGTGGGGTTCTACTCAAAGATGGAAAATCCATTGGGTAGCTTTAGAAAAAATTGCTACTAATAAAACTTGTGTTGTCTTGAGTTTTAGAGTTTTCCTAACATATGAACAAATCTCTCTTAGCTAGCCAGGCTTGGAGAATTTTGAATAATCATACTTACTAGCTTCTAAAATTGTCAAATGCATTTACTTGTCGCATTCCATTTTCTAAAATGTAGAATCAAAAACCATCATATCTTTGGGTTGGACCAATCTCCTGGTTGGGAGGGATATCCTCAAATGGGGATGTATTTTATAAATTGTAGATGGAAATTCTATGAACACTAGAATGACAGGTGGATCTTGGATATAAAATTATCCAAAACGATATTGACAACCCGTTGACAATGGTTAGTGATCTCAGCAACTAGTACTTGGAAGAGTGTAATATTAATGAAATTCCATCCACGTTTCAAATACGAGTCCATAACTTAAGATTGGCTAGGAATTTGGGCGAGTGGTCTGTACCAATGGAAAGCTCTTTCCGAGACAAGCGGTTTCATATATTGGAGCGCCTCAAACGGATAAGTATTGAATGATATATGACCAAAATAAATCAGCAGCACAATCTTACCTTTCCTAGATTTTAGGGCTACGAATTAAAGAGTTCTTGACTTGTCTTCCCCTCCAATTAATTCGACCTAGGGCTTGCTAACACCTATAAATATCAGTTCTAAACCTTAGAAAATCATCCCTTGGATGCATAAGCTTAATATACACAAATAATTCATCATAGAAGCAATCAAGTGAATCTAGAGGAGGAAGAAAGAAGAGCTAGAGCTTAACTACATCAATTCATCACTTCTCCATCTCTATTCTTTTGGTAATTTAGTATTAGATCTATTTTTGTATATGAGTTATTTCTAAGCTATTTATTCAAGAAGATTTATTATGCATACTTTCTCTTAAGGATTGTAATTATATGAACCTTTGATTATTGTTTTTCTGTTTTAATTTGAATCTGGGATTTTAGTATTTAATTGAATTGGTTCTTAATTTCCATTGACTATTTTTTTGTTTTAATCACTAATTTTGAAGTTATGAATCAAACTTAGCTCATAGTAATTAGGCTATTCCATATAGTGGCGTATGGAACACCTTGACGGGGGGTTTAATTACATACTTAGATAATAGACGCATGGTATCCGTTATTTGACCCTAACGGGCTTGACTAACCACGTAGCCAATGAGGTAAAATAGTATTCATCTGAAAGTAGCTTATAATCACCCTGACGGGGTTTGTAATACAGTAGGATAACTCTTAGGTCCACCCTGACGGGGGCTAGGTGATTATAGATTCCCGACTATTGTGAGATTTCCCATTCACCCTTATTCTTAGGAATCATAAATTCAATATGATATATTCATACTTGCAACTCCTAATCTTATTTGCATAATTATTTATTGTTTATTTATTATTTATATTATTTAGTTAATTAGAAACAAACTCCTTTATTATTTATCTTTAGCAATTAAAACTATCTATTCTAATATTGAACACGGAGTTAGAATAACTTCTTAAATCCCTGGGGAGACGATAATCCCGATTTTACTTGTCTATTACTTGGTACGGCCCGTACACTTGCGGTCTGTGGATCCTTTATTCCTTTGCTTTTATTTCATTATTTTATAACACATAAGGACCCACCAACATGGGACCGCTAATCCAGGTCATTATCAACCTCGTCCCTAGAATAACTCTTTCCAACCAAGAGGTCAAGTTCCATAACAGGGAAATCAGAATTATAATCGACCTGCTCCTCCACAACAACCTGTTAATGATGCATATACCGTTAAGTTAGCTAAGAAGGCACTACAATTATATCCTCAAGAAGGATTTTTGGGTGATCAATAATTGAAGAATTTTATGGATCTTATTACCACTAATATGCATTCACAGAACGAGAAGTTAAGAGAACAAGAAGCATCGATTCAGATCTTAGGTACGCAAGTAGAACAAATGAATAAAGTTCTCGCTAATATTATGGAAGCAAAAGAATTGAATGCTATCAAAGGAGGTGATGACAATGTTAGGTTCGAAGCTTGTAAGGCTATCTGCATTAAGATTAAAGAGAATAAGGAACTGCCGCATGCTGCAGAAAGTGTCGTGGAAGTTCCTACAACTAAAGAAGAACCAACCAAGTCTAGCCCCGTGGACTCTAACTACTCTGCTGGTGAGGATCCAGAAAAATACGAATTTATACAGCTTCTGAGAGATATGCAACAAGAGATCAGATCGGTTATGGAATTACAAGCTGCTACAGCTAAAGAGAAAGAGGAAGAAGCCTCAAAAAAGCTGAAAGATGAAGTTGCACCTGTTGTGCAAGAAAAGAAAGAAGAAGATAAGGTGGATTCGCCACCAGTTGTTCAAACAGTGTCACCAACTATTCCTGATACAAATCTAAAGGTTGACATTAAACTCAAGACATTTGTAGAGGCGTATACTCCAGAAAATATCAACGCCCAAATGCTAGAGCTTGCGAAGAAAGGGCTTACACCATAATAAGTATTCACGCAAGTTATTCCAGAGAAAGAAGCAAATATAGAAGCCAGGAAAGAGACTGTGGCTCATACTGAGAGAGTCTCAATAAAAGTAGAGAAAGAGTTACCATTAAAGCTCAAAGATCTAGGAAGCTTTAATATTCCTATTCAAATAAATGGTACGCTCAAGGTGAAATCTATGTATGATGTGGGTTCCGGTGTGAGTCTTATGCCAATGTCCGTGTTCGAGAGCCTTGGACTTCAGAAAGCAGAGAAAGCTCCAGTGAAGTTGCAGTTTCTTGACAACTCAGTTACCAAGACATGGGGAACAGTGGAGGACGTTCACATCCGATCAAGTAATATCACCATCCCTACTTACTTTGTTATACTTGATATCGATGCATATAAGCAGGTTCCAATCATACTCGGAAGGCCCTTCATGGCCACAAGTCAGAAAATAATCAACTTCAAGGAAGGGACAGTTACCCTTCATGCTAAGAACATATCCGAGACATTCTATGTCTGGGGAACGAAACCAAGGAAGTCAGATCCCACCGTTCCTATCATCCACAACCTTTCACATCACAAAGTCCCAGAAGAAATCCATGCAAAACATGTGGATAGTGAGCCAAAGAGTGAGTTAGGGGTCGGGCATGAAGTTGTATGGAAAGCCCACAAACCAGAGAGTAGGCCACGAGGTCACAAAGACTCGTGGATGAGACCATTTGTAATCACTGAAGTTGTTTCAGCTAAGGTGATAGAGATCAGGCCAAGGAGGGGCATCCAACGGAGATTGGTAGACTTTCATATCCTTTCTCGTTGCTAGGGAGGCTATATTCGTAAATCTTGATAGAGGTAACGCGTCTAACTTTGAAAGACGTTAAATAAAAGTGTTGTACGGGAGACAACCCGCAAATTTTTTATGTTTTTAATTCATGTTTAGTTTAGTGTTTTTAGTTGATATTGCATATTTGAAAAAAGGTATTATTGTTTTTGATGTCAGATATTAGAGAAAATCAAGTTAGTGAGGAAAACAAAAATTTCGAGCATATTTTGATCAGCTCACCGGTAAGCCGGTGAAATGACCGGCATGTCGGTGGGTCAAAAACCGTGCCACGGTTCATGAAATTAGGTTCCATTCCGAGACGAAGATTTTCGAAAAACTTGACCACTGGTAAGCCGCTCACACCACCGGTATACCGGCCTGAAGAAAAACCGTGGCACAGTTTGTGAAATTGGGTTTATTGCCGAGAGAAACATGGATAAACTGTGGGCACGATGGTCGACACAGTCTGCGGCCGGTATGCCGGCGAGCGCCGCTGGAGAGAGAAAAAAAGGGTGTTTTTAGGTTATAAAGAAGAAGAGGTTAGTTCTATTCCAAATTTTTCACTTAAGCCTCTCTTTCTTCTCCAAAACTCTCCCCACTCCATTAAAGCTTCAAAAAACCTTCACCAAACATCAAAACACTACCCAATCACCATAAAAACACATCTAATCCTTTCTCCACATCATTACAAAGAAGATTCAACCACCCAAATCATACCAAAACACATTGAATCCAAGAATCAAAAGCCTAAATTTTCAAAATTCATCCTACAATTCCTTAGATCCATACCAATCCATAAAGAATCCATCTTACCATAGAAAATCATCATCCAAACACCTTTCCTAACCCAAATAAAGCTTGTTCAACCGATAATCAGGAGTTTCAAATTTCAAGAGTGGTTAAAGCTTTGATTTGGAGGTTAGTTGAGATGACTAAATGAACAGAAACACTATCTACTGTGAGGGAGATGAAGAAAAGTAAAGTATTGGGTTCTATTGAGAAAAAATCAAGTGAGAAAATTTCAAGTTCCAACACAAAGGGTAAAACAGGTCAAGAGAAGAGAGGACAGCTAGGTGTGGTGTATGTAATGGGCAAAAAGGTTCCATCTTTTGTTAATAAAACACCACAACCTCTACAGATTGAAGGTCCTACACCCGAATAAAAAGAGAAAGCTTCAAGGGCCCTGATAGCTCCGCAAAGAAACAATTACAGGAACTTCCTTTTGCTTATGAGAAAGTATTTGAAGAAGAAATTGGTACAGGAGAGTTCAAGAGATTCTTGGAGATCGGTTTAAGAGTGGGTTGGTCGTGTCTGTTTAGGGTAGGGCGGTCTCGAGTTTCAATGTAAGACGTTCTAATTTATGCCATGAGTTACTTTCCGAATTCTATTTAGGCCTCTTTAGCCAAGATAGTAAAGGTTGTGTTCCAGTTAGAGGCAAGTTAGTTCTTTTTACAGTTGAAGAGATTCGAAACCACTTCCAGTTTAAGAAATTGGTTAGACCATGTAAGTATAGAGAAGCGGTGGACAATATCAAGACTTTTGATTGGAATTTACTTTTTGAGCATGTCTTAGTTGAATAAAGAGTGCAGTCACATAAGGGAGAGTTAAAGGCACCTTGGCCTTACAAATATCTCCAACCGGATACAAGAGTTTGGCACCACTTTCTTACAACTAATGCCTTTGGAAACACAAGAAATTCAGATGTAACTAAGAAGAACACAATCTTGTTGAATTGAATTTTGAGGGGAGAAGAAGTGGATGTGGCACAGTTGATCTTGTTCGGAAAGCGAATGTGATTCTAGGTGAAGGAGAGAAAATAGAGTTTAAGACAAGTAATAACATTAACAATGCTTGGATCAAGAAATTTTTGAGAGGAACGGGTATTACGCAACTTTCAAAAGAAGAAAAGGATCATATTTGGCAAGAGAAGGTAGAGGAGCGATTAAATAAAGTCGAAGCAGCTCAAACTTCCTTGGCCGAAGATGTGACACAAATCAAAGCTAATCAAGTACACATCATGACACTCCTTGAGCAATTAAAGAAAGATCCAGCAAATCCTATGTTGGATGCCGATAATGCGAGGCAATAGCCTTGAAAGTATGTTCTCTTTCTTCTTTACCATTTATGTATATGTTTTATCTGCTAATTTTAATTTCTGTTTCAAGTATTTTTCGAGTCGTGGGGACACGTCTCATTTTTGAGTTGGGGTGTGGGGATTCGTTGTCTCTCATCTCCATTTTTCTGTTTTTAGTTGAAATTAAAATTTTTGATACATGGGAATTAGATGTAGAGTGTGTTTAATAGCTTGAAATCATAAGCTCAGTAAGTTAATGATAGAAAGTAGTATGTTTATAAGCTGATTTATTTTGTATGCTTTGAGTATTTGCAGGAAAAAACACATTGATAGTAAAGAAAGGATTTGTTAGAAATGCGATAGAAAGTATGTTCGATCTCAGGGAGCCTTGACTGGTGTGTAGGCCGTGAGACCCAAGCTAGTTGATAAACCTATTTGATGAACGTGCTAAAGGTAAGAGAATAACGAAATTGCATAGTTTAGAAAGTGATTAAGGCGGTTCGTTCATAAGCCCCTTGTTGCCTTTTAGCTTGATATCCAAATTAATATTTTATATCCTTCTTAGCCCCTTATTTCCTTTAAATCCTTTTTATTAGCCACATTATAAGCCATATCCCTTTAGATTATAGGACTTTTCCATATGACCCGCACTCGAATCGTGATGCATAGACAATTGTTTAAGAGCTTGAGTTTGGGGTGGTAGGTTCACCATTATGGGAATTGTTATTGGGTTGGGATTTTTGAGCTTATTATTTGTGCTCTATTCTGTATATTGATGATGTTTCACATGTTTATTATATTGTAACCCTTTGTTTGGGTAATAGTAAATGAAAAAGGCTAAAAAGCATGAAAAGAAAAAATATATATGAGAAAAATAGTGTGATATCTCAACCTCAAAAAGAGAGTCATAGCTATACAAAAGATGAAAAAATGATTTGTAAAGAATATATACATATTATGACCGGCAAAGTGGAATTTTTATGTGAACATCTTTATGCTTTAATTGGGTTATTGGGGATGCTACTTTGTGCATCAAGAAAAGCATTGGGTTGAGTGAGAAACGTTTTATGAGAGTAACTCAAGCTCTAAGGGGACTCGTTGATGGCTAGTGAGCAGAGAGCCCAAATCTCACTCTAAACTATCCAAATATATTTATCATACCGTCCCTAAACCAACATTACAACCTTAAAGACCTTTTATGTAATCTAGAAGTGATTGAGCCAATAGAGAGTAGTTAAGTGGATCTTTGGATACTAGTAAAGTTCAATGAACTATCTATAGCCTCCTTGGTGAACTGAGTAAAGATCCTCTCCTTCTTACATTGTGAAGCTAATCTAATCTTGAATTCAAGCCGTGTTGATTGCGGATATAAAAAGTATCCAGGTATGTAGTTTGTAAATATTATAACATGAAATTTTCTTAGTAGTTGCTTTAATTCTATTCTATATATTCTGCTATCTTCTTTCCCACTTTGCTTAATTGACCTAAGTGTGTATTGAGAGACTTCCCTTTGCGCTTATCTTTATTGTATCAGGACGATACAACTTTGAGTTGGGGGTCTTGATGTCTCCCTATTTGTGATGATATAATCTTAGTTGGAGACATCATTTTAGGTGTTTTAGGAAGTCTAATACTCGATTTTTACTTATATTTTTATATTTATTATTTTTTTGTCTTGATTTAATGATTTATTATTTTTAGAGCATAGTTAGTTTAATATATTTATTTAATGTGAAGCTTTAAAGATATATAGCAATTAATTAGATACCAAATCAATTCCAAGACTTAATGGAAAAAGATATGGATAGAAATTGGAGATAAAGGAAAGAAAAGATAGATTTGGAAGGATAAAGTTGCCAAGTAAATCTGAATTCACCAGCTACGTCCATAAAAGTGATCACAAATCTGAAGCAAAATTATAGAGCTTTCCGAGACGATTAGTTTCGATATAAATAATGCGTCAATCGGAGTTGAAACGAAGAAGTTACGGCCAAAACAAAACAGCGGCAGTTTATTACCTTTTCTATATTTTAGGGTTACGAATTTGAGTTGGACTAGAAGTCCAATTACTTGTCTCCCACTCCAACAAAACGTTTTAGGGTTTCCTAGACCCCTATAAATGCACCCTTAAACCTTTGTAAAATCATCTTTGCTCAGTTCTAACCTATTAATTCTTAGTCATTCAAGAGAGCAAGATGACATTCATGTATCTTTATTTTAGTTTTATTCCTTCAGGTATGAACTAATTTTCCCATAGCTTGGATTTTGCATTATGTATAATCTATGAATTCTATTCTCTTTCTATCTAAGTTTCTTTGGGAATTATATGTTTTAAATTGATTCTAGATGCTTAACCATATATTTGATTTATGTGCTTTGATTTATTGTCTGTATTAAACCTGATCAATTTAGGGCTGTGCTAATATTAGTTAGATGGTCACCCATAAGGGGTGTCTAATTATTGAAACGCCACATAAACGTCTAGTGTACGGAATTAATCCTGACAAGATTTGACTAACTAGATAGTCATTAGGGTTTAATTTAATCACCAATCATCAGTAGTAGGCCAGTCTCATCTAGGAACCTAGTAGCGCAGGAACACCCTATTTGAGTCCCCTTGTGATTATAAGGTCACCACCCTAGTTCTCTCTCCGGGGATAGGGGGAATTTAGAATCCTGACTACTTACCTAAGAGCTATTATCTTGCTTATAAACTGAACTGATAGAAAGAATAGAAGGATTCGTGCATACTAGCAAAACCTTAGCTATATTCTCTCATCTTATTTCTCTCATATTTAATTATATGTCTTTTAATTGATTTAGTTGTTAATCTCATCTCCCAATTAATTATATTTAATTTCTGTCTTTTAATTATTAATTGCTACTCTGGTTTGTTTACCCATTCGTATAACACGATAAGTCCTTGAGAACAAATCTAATTTATCATTAAAACTTGCATACGTCCTGTAATACTTGCACTACCGTGTTAAGTCTAGGGTGATTAGTGCATTGTTTTCCTTAGTTATTTATCATATTTTTATCACACCCTAGGCGATACCAGATGTATTTAATAAATTGGAGATGGTAATTCTATGAACACTGAAATGACAGGTCGATCCTCGATATGAAAATTATCCAAAATGATGTTGTCAACCAATTATTAGTGATCTCATCAACTAGTACTTGGGAGAGTGTAATATTAACGTTATCAGAGGTAACTTTGATGTGAATATTTCTAATGAAAAACTTAAAATTCCCTTATGCGATGTTGATTCCCCATTCATCCTCATTTTTGGCCTTTTACTAACTCTGGGGAATACTCTACTAAAATGGGCTACCATAACATTGTACAAATAGAATATCTTTCCCCTGATAACATAATTCTTAGTATTTAGAGAGCTAAATCCAACCTTTGGAAAATGATCTAGAACTCTAACCTTCCGAGAAAGATCATAGCATTCATTTGGAAATGCTACAGGGAAGTTACTCCATAGAAGGAAAATCTCTTTACTAGATATTATGCATAAATGATTTATTCTGGCTATGCCCTAACATGATGGAAACCACAAGTCATATTTTTCTCCGGTCTAAAAGAAGCTGCAACAATTTGGAAATGTTGTTCTTGCTTATCAAATTTGATACCTCGTTAGACAAGAAATTTAAAGAGTGCATTTTACATATTATAGAAGTTTTCACCGGATCAGGATGGAATGAAAAGTCATTGGTTCATATCTTTTTATCCTCATATGGAATATTTGGAAGAGAGGTGATGTCTCCCTAAATGTTATAATTTTATGCCCTTGGGAGACATAATTTTTGGTGTTTATTTGACTATTGAGATAGACTTTTGGTATTAAAATGCAATAAAATGATTTTCCTCTTTTAATTCTAGCATTTTTCATTTATTAAACTTTTGCGCGTAATATGGTTTCTTTTGAGTGAAAAGTTGTAGGTTTTGAATACTAGCTAGGAGAGGAACTAAAGAATAAAGTCAAAGATCGTGTAATGGAGTCAAAGCAAGAAGAAATATCCCAAAAGAATTGATTATTTGAAGCTACAAATCTAGAAAGTTGTCAAGGACTACTGATTGCGAGCCATCTAAGAGTGGATTTAGCCTCTGACTTCTAAAGAGAAATTGTTGCCCATTAAGTTACGGAAATTTAGCAACTGGAATGAGGTCAATCTGACTTGAAATGAGCCGGTTAGAGCTGTTTTATTGGAGGTGGTGCAGCAGTTACGGGATTTGAGCTTAATTATGGATTTGGCTTTTCTAATATTCACTTAATCCTTAAGAAAAGTCCTAATCCGTTTTTAACATTATAAATAGGCTTTAGACTCCTATTTTTACACACCTTTTTCATAGCATAACATACGCTTTAGAGTCAGACACCAGAGAAGAAGCTAGAGGCAGGAAGAGAAGAAGCAAGAGCTGGAGACTGTCTATATCTCCAATTCTCAGCCAATTCAATTCCGTAATTAGGTTTTTCTATTTTATTCTCTAAAACATTATGAACCCAATTATTTCTTTAGTATTTATCTTTTCAATAATTATGAGCTAAACTTAATTAGTGCTTGAGAACGCATAATGGGTTAATCCCAATTTGATTTTATTTCATGTGTTTGAATTTGGGATTTTGATAATTGAAATCAAATTGGGTAAATTGTATTTTTCATTAATTTGCTTTTATTTACTGTAATTGGAGTCATGAACCAATCATAGGATTTATTATCTAGGCTATTCCAATTAGTGGTGATTGGATCACTTTGACGGGGGTTTAGATACAGAACTAGTTAATGAATATAGGTTAGAAATTATTTGACTCTGACGAGCTTAATTAAACCTATGGTCTATTGGGTAAATTAGACTTAATCACTTGAGAGTGGACTATAATCACCCTGACGGGGTTTGTAGCACTTGAAAGTAGCTCCTTAGTCCACCCTGACGGGGGTAACGAGAATTCTGAATCCCGACCAATGCATATTTACCCAATTTGTCCCTTAAACAATACATGAAATGAATGATAATTAGGTAAAACCCTCGCGTCTCTCAAGTACTGCTTTCCCTCTTTGCGTAAACACTTTATTTTCTTGCGTCTAGTCTTTTATTTGCATTACTTTAGTCTTTTAATTAATTGTCTTAGTTATTAGAAAAACAAACAATCAATCTTAAAATCATTTACTTGCTTTACGTCCAATCAACTACTATTTGATAAGCATTAGAGTCAACCAATCCGTCCCTGAGAACGAATCTGTTTTATCACTTATATTACTTGGGACAACCGTACGCTTGCGGTTGTGGTTCTCTTTTTCTTATTACATTTATTTTTGAAAACACAAAGGACCACCAAGAGGGATGGATGAATTATTTGAAGGTAATGATGTCTCTTCTTTTGTAATGAATTAATATACTCTTGAGATATAATTTTTAGGGTTTAGTGCTTAATTGTGTGAATTACCCTTATATTTAATATATTTTTATTTAGTGGTCTGAACTTGGATATATATATATATATATAGAGAGAGAGAGAGAGAGCGGGAGAGAGTATTTTTTAGGTAATTTGTGCGTTAATTGTGTACACGGATGACATTAGAACCCAATAATGATGTTAGAAGTCTAAAAGTTCAATGGAACCCCAATCAAGTCACAAAAGAAGCCAAGAAGTCCAGTTTAGACTCAAAAGGAATGACCGTCCAAATGCTTCTGTCAACTTGTAAAAATCATAACAGGTAATTTGTAGTGAATTAGATTATTAAATTTACACAAGAGGTTTCTCTTTGAGTCTAATATTCTATGGTGAAAAGAGCATCCAGTTCCGAGTTGTGACGTAAAAGTTATACTAACTTTACTGATAGTATTCAAAATTCTCCAAATTTAGAAGAGTCCATCGGACCACTTTTAGGTAACTTAAGTAAGTCCAGCTATAAGGAACGTTTTCTAGTGCTATGAATACATGTTTTCAGCAACTAAACAAATATAAGTATAACTATATAAAAGAAATCAAATCATAAAACAAACAAAAAAAATACTAAGTCAATATTTTTATCTATAAATTCCGATATTCAATTATTTCTAAAAGTTAAATAAGAATACTATACAAATATTCAAGTGAAATAAAAAATCACCGTGTCAGAACATAGTTCCAAATTCTAACAAAAAATTTAGGAGATTAATTAGATAACCTCCAACATGTAATAGATTAATATTGTGATAAATTAAAAATTTCATCTTGTGATGACATGGTGAAACTCTGGTGATACAGTTTTTGACCTTCAATCATGTGATGGTAGTAGAATGTGATGATATGGGTCATGTGGAAGAGATAGGATTGGGTTGTGTGTGGAAGAGAATAAATAAAGCCACTAACTTTAGATTTGGGGTGGTTTTCGTGATTTAATTTATACAATTTTATATTATATATAAATAGGAAAGTAGTACACATATATTAACATAAACGGTGGTATATATAAATATTAAAATATTAGTTCTAGTAAGCTGAAAAATGTTTGGAAAAAACTCGAGAAAAAATCAAAAATTAAATAATATCAAAAATTCCTAATTTTCTATACGTAATTCCAATTCCACTTTTTAAAAACTCGTAAAAATCAGAATTGGAAAATTCAAAAATCGGAAGGTAAAAAAGTAGTTCTGAATTCCAATTTTTACGATCAAAATCGGAAATAATTGGAAAATTATGTTCCAATTCCCACCCCTATTACTTAGAGAATGTATCCAATGTTGGAATAGTGACATAAATAAATGAATATAAATAAATAAATAAATTTCTATATTATTTATTTTTAAAGAATCATTTATCGATAGAATTCATAGAATTGTATATGTAAAAAAAATTAGTAGTTATCTTTTTTTATATAAAGTAACATAATTTTGGAGAAAGTCGATAGGATTTGGTTTTTCTTTGTTAGTCAACTTAAGAATAATAATACATTTATTGTTATTAAATTTAATAGTCCAAGACTGTGTACATATCAATGAGGGTTTTTGATAATATATTGGGATCAGAACGGTGGACGTGGATTTATTTTGAAAAAAACAACGTGACATATGTTTAAATATGAACTCCTGTTAGTTTGAGTTTTTGTAGCCAAATATGTGCCTGATTGTCTTTTAAAATTAAAATCGCCACTCTAATCTCAATATATTATCTAAAATCCTTCCTTATATATAGAGAGACATGTGCAGTAACTTTAATTTAAATAAATAAATTATTTTTCTCAAGATGACAAATAAATAAATAAAAATATATTGACTCTTTCCATTATATTACTATATGAGAGAAAAAAATAACTCCTACACCCTTTGTTTCATAATGTTTGTTAACTTACTAAAAATGTAGTTTCAAAATATTTGTCCATTTAGAATATTAAGACACTTTTTTCCTCTTCTATCAACTATAATCCCTATTAAAAAATTAGAATTTATGTTTCCAATACACATTTAAGATATCAAGACACTTTACGAAGGGTACTTTTGTACTCCCTCCGTCCATCAATATTTGTCACAATTTCTAAAAGTAGATGTCCACAAAAGGTTGTCTATTTAAGATACCAATGATTTTTTTTTATATTTTATAACAATCCTTATCTAATATTCAAAAGTTTATCATCATTAAATTCATTTACTTAGTTGGTTGAGATCATTTTAGAAAAATAGTGGGCATTAAATGTTTTTCTTAATCTATGTGTTAAAAAAAGGTATGACAAACATTGATGGACGGAGAGAGTAATAGGGAGTGTAATAATTGTATTTCTTAATACACCCTCCGTCCATTAATATTTGTCATGCTTCTTTTTCATATAGATTAAGAAAAACAATTAATTTCTTCTATTTTTACTAAACTACCCTCAACCAACTAAGTAAATGAATTTAATAATAATAAGCTTTTGAATATTAAATAGAGATAAAAATAGTTGAAAATGTAGAAAAGTTTCTTGGTATCTTAAATAGAAAACCTTTTGTGGACATCTACTTTTAAAAATTATGACACATTAATGGACAGAGAAAGTATGTATGAAAAGCAAAGTTGATAAATATTTTGAAACGGAGGGAGTAAATTATTTCCATATACGTAATTCAATGAATTCAACCATGATTTCTCAAAAAAAGGAAAAATATTAATTTTTTTTATTTTTTTATTAATAGTCGTTTATAAAATTTCTATTCTTTTTCCTTTTCTTTTTGCATTTACCTTATTATACCAAAATAGAATAAATTCTCTAAGTATTATATATATGTTGTAAAAAATAGGTTAATCTTATAAAACAAAGTTTCAAATTCCTGGAAGCTAAAGGAAAATACATTCAAATGGCTTCAACATCCATGGCAATTTTGATCTTCTTTTTTCTTATAGCAACAAGTAAGACTCTTTTTCTCATCAACATAACAAAAAAAATGAGATATTCAATATGTGAATTCTATATCATCATAAATATTAAAAAAGAATATTATTACACTATATAATTATTTTGAACCTTGATATGGTTATTGTATGTATTTTTTTAAAATTTCTCACAAGAATAATGTTTTGATTTTTTTAATGGACAGGTTTAGCATCACTAGAAGTATCAATGATCACAAAAGGTTCTAAGTTGCAATGCCAAGTTGATCTCGATTGCTCAACTGTTTGTAAGAAAGTTAGAAAGCATCTAATCCCTAGGTGTTTTGATGGTATTTGTGATTGTGTCGGTGGAGAAAAAGATAACCGACCTTGTAAGGATGATAATCAAGATGATTGCATTGGTGCTTGATCACGATTGTGTAGCTTATTGCTTTGGGGGAGAATGCTTGTGTGATTGTGCTTGATTATTTAAATTAGTTACAATACAGATCATATGTGTAAACAAAAATTAAGAATTTTTAAGTACAATATAAAAGTGTCATTTATCTTTTAAATCAAAATTTATAATTAATAAAGGAAAAATCATATAAACTACAAGTATGATATATTTTAATGTGCTCTAAGATAACTGGATTTATATGGTTAATATTGTATGTTTTGTCTATACTTTGACTATTGTTTGAATTGTAAAATAATGTGATTTTGTGCACCACATGTTAAGTTGTCTTTTTTAAATACAAGTTCAAATATATTCCTATTAAATTAATCAATTTTTAACATATAAGATTTTAATTTACATTAAAATCAAAGTATATACTAATATTTTGGTGGGGTTCTACTCAAAGATGGAAAATCCATTCGGTAGCTTTAGAAAAAATTGCTACTAATAAAACTTGTGTTGTCTTGGGTTTTAGAGTTTTCCTAACATATGAACAAATCTCTCTTAGCTAGCCAGGCTTGGAGAATTTTGAATAATCATACTTACTAGCTTCTAAAATTGTCAAATGCATTTACTTGTCGCATTCCATTTTCTAAAATGTAGAGTCAAAAACCATCATATCTTTGGGTTGGACCAGTCTCCTGGTTGGGAGGGATATCCTCAAATGGGGATGTATTTTATAAATTGTAGATGGAAATTCTATGAACACTAGAATGACAGGTGGATCCTGGATATAAAATTATCCAAAACGATATTGACAACCCGTTGACAATGGTTAGTGATCTCATCAACTAGTACTTGGAAGAGTGTAATATTAATGAAATTCCAGCCACGTTTCAAAGACGAGTCCATAACTTAAGATTGGATAGGAATTTGGGCGAGTGGTCTGCACCAATGGAAAGCTCTTTCCGAGACAAGCGGTTTCATATATTGGAACGCCTCAAACGGATAAGTATTGAATGATATATGACCAAAACAAATCAGCAGCACAATCTTACCTTTCCTAGATTTTGGGGCTACGAATTAAAGAGTTCTTGACTTGTCTTCCACTCCAATTAATTCGACCTAGGGCTTGCTAACACCTATAAATATCAGTTCTAAACCTTAGAAAATCATCCCTTGGATGCATAAGCTTAATATACACAAATAATTCATCATAGAAGCAATCAAGTGGATCTAGAGGAGGAAGAAAGAAGAGCTAGAGCTTAACTACATCAATTCATCACTTCTCCATCTCTATTCTTTTGGTAATTTAGTATTAGATCTATTTTGTATATGAGTTATTTCTAAGCTATTTATTCAAGAAGATTTATTATGCATACTTTCTCTTTAGGATTGTAATTATATGAACCTTTGATTATTGTTTTTCTGTTTTAATTTGAATCTGGGATTTTAGTATTTAATTGAATTGGTTCTTAATTTCCATTGACTATTATTTTGTTTTAATCACTAATTTTGAAGTCATGAATCAAACTTAGCTCATAGTAATTAGGCTATTCCATAAAGTGGCATATGGATCACCTTGACAAGGGGTTTAATTACAGACTTAGATAATAGACACGTGGTATCCGTTATTTGACCCTGACGGGCTTGACTAACCACGTAGCCAATGAGGTAAAATAGTATTCATCTGAAAGTAGCTTATAATCGCCCTGACGGGGTTTGTAATACCATAGGATAGCTCTTAGGTCCACCCTGACGGGGGCTAGGAGATTATAGATTCCCGACTATTGTGAAATTTCCCATTCACCCTTATTCTTAGGAATCATAAATTCAATAGGATAGATTCATACTTGCAACTCCTTATCTTATTTGCATAATTATTTATTGTTTATTTATTATTTATATTATTTATTTAATTAGAAACAAACTCCTTTATTATTTATCTTTATCAATTAAAACTATCTATTCTAATATTGAACACGGAGTTAGAATAACTTCTTAAATCCCTGGGGAGACGATAATCCCGATTTTACTTATCTATTACTTGGTACGGCCTTTACACTTGCGGTCTGTGGATCCTTTATTCCTTTGCTTTTATTTCATTATTTTATAACACATAAGGACCCACCAACAGGGGACCGCTAATCCAGGTCATTATCAACCTCGTCCCTAGAATAACTCTTTCCAACCAAGAGGTCAAGCTCCATAACAGAGAAATCAGAATTATAATCGACCTGCTCCTCCACAACAACCTGTTAATGATGCATATACCCATAAGTTAGCTCAGAAGGAACTACAATAATATCCTCAAGAAGGAGTTGTGTGTGATCAACAATTGAAGAATTTTATGGATCTTATTACCACTAATATGCATTCACAGAACGAGAAGTTAAGAGAACAAGAAGCATCGATTCAGATCTTAGGTACGCAAGTAGAACAAATGAATAAAGTTCTCGCTAATATTATGGAAGCAAAAGAATTGAAAGCTATCAAAGGAGGTGATGACAATGTTAGGTTCGAAGCTTGTAAGGCTATATGCATTAAGATTAAAGAGAATAAGGAAGTACCGCATGCTGCAGAAAGTGTCGTGGAAGTTCCTACAACTAAAGAAGAACCAACCAAGTCTAGCCCCGTGGACTCTAACTACTCTGCTGGTGAAGATCCAGAAAAATACGAATTTATACAGCTTCTGAGAGATATGCAACAAGAGATCAGATTGGTTATGGAATTACAAGCTGCTACAGCTAAAGAGAAAGAGGAAGAAGCCTCAAAAGAGCTGAAAGATGAAGTTGCACCTGTTGTGCAAGAAAAGAAAGAAGAAGAGAAGGTGGATTCGCCACCAGTTGTTCAAACAGTGTCACCAACTATTCCTGATACAAATCTTAAGGTTGACATTAAACTCAAGACATTTGTAGAGGCGTATACTCCAGAAAATATCAACGCCCAAATGCTTGAGCTTGCGAAGAAAGGGCTTACACCACAATAAGTATTCACGCAAGTTATTCCAGAGAAAGAAGCAAATGTAGAAGCTAGGAAAGAGACTGTGGCTCATACTGAGAGAGTCTCAATAAAAGTAGATAAAAAGTTACCATTAAATCTCAAAGACCTAGGAAGCTTTAATATTCCTATTCAAATAAATGGTACGCTCAAGGTGAAATCTATGTATGATGTGGGTTCCGGTGTGAGTCTTATGCCAATGTCCGTCTTCGAGAGCCTTGGACTTCAGAAAGCAGAGAAAGCTCCAGTGAAGTTGCAGTTTGCTGACAACTCAGTTACCAAGACATGGGGAACAGTGGAGGACGTTCACATCCGATCAAGTAATATCACCATCCCTACTTACTTTGTTATACTTGATATCGATGCATATAAGCAGGTTCCAATCATACTCGGAAGGCCCTTCATGGCCACAAGTCAGACAATAATCAACTTCAAGGAAGGGACAGTTACCCTTCATGCTAAGAACATATCCGAGACATTCTATGTCTGGGGAACGAAACCAAGGAAGTCAGATCCCACCGTTCCTATCATCCACAACCTTTCACATCACAAAGTCCCAGAAGAAATCCATGCAAAACATGTGGATAGTGAGCCAAAGAGTGAGTTAGAGGTCGGCCATGAAGTTGTATGGAAAGCCCACAAACCAGAGAGTAGGCCACGAGGTCACAAAGACTCGTGGATGAGACCATTTGTAATCACTGAAGTTGTTTCAGCTAAGGTGATAGAGATCAGGCCAAAGAGGGGCATCCAACGGAGATTGGTAGACTTTCATATCCTTTCTCGTTGCTAGGGAGGCTATATTCGCAAATCTTGATAGAGGTAACGCGTCTAACTTTGAAAGACGTTAAATAAAAGTGTTGTATGGGAGACAACCCGCAAATTTTTTATATTTTTAATTCATGTTTAGTTTAGTGTTTTTAGTGGATATTGCATATTTGAAAAAGGTATTATTGTTTTTGATGTCAGATATTAGAAAAAATCGAGTTAGTGAGGAAAACGAAAATTTCGAGCATATTTTGATCAGCTCACCGGTAAGCCGGTGAAATGACCAGCATGCCGGTGGGTCAAAAACCGTGCCACGGTTCGTGAAATTAGGTTCCATTCCGAGACGAAGATTTTCGAAAAACTTGACCACTGGTAAGCCGCTCAGACCACCGATATACGGGCCTGAAGAAAAACCGTGGCACGGTTTGTGAAATTGGGTTTATTGCCGAGAGAAACATGGATAAACTGTGGGCGCGATGGTCGACACGGTCTGCGGCCGGTATACCGGCGAGCACCGCTAGAGAGAGATAAAAAGTGCGTTTTTTAGGTTATAAAGAAGAAGAGGTTAGTTCTATTCCAAATTTTTCACTTAAGCCTCTCTTTCTTCTCCAAAACTCTCCCCACTCCATTAAAGCTTCAAAAAACCTTCACCAAACATCAAAACACTACCCAATCACCATAAAAACACATCTAATCCTTTCTCCACATCATTACAAAGAAGATTCAACCACCCAAATCATACCAAAACACATTGAATCCAAGAAACAAAAGCCTAAATTTTCAAAATTCATCCTACAATTCCTTAGATCCGTACCAATCCATAAAGAATCCATCTTACCATAGAAAATCATCATCAAAACACCTATCCTAACCCAAATAAAGCTTGTTAAACCGATAATCAGGAGTTTCAAATTTCAAGAGTGGTTAAAGCTTTGAGTTGGAGGTTAGTTGAGATGACTAAAAGAACAGAAACAATATCTACTGTGAGGGATATAAATAAAAGTAGGTATTGAGTTCTATTGAGAAGAAATCAAGTGAGAAAAGTTCAAGTTCCAACACAAAGGGTAAAACAGGTCAAGAGAACAGAGGACAGCTAGGTGTGGTGTATGTAATGGGCAAAAAGGTTCCATCTTTTGTTAAGAAAACACCACAACCTCTACAGATTAAAGGTCCTACACCCGATTAAAAAGAGAAAGCTTCAAGGTCCCTAATAGCTTCCGCAAAGAAACAATTACAGGAACTTCCTTTTGCTTATGAGAAAGTATTTGAAGAAGAAATTGGTACAGGAGAGTTCAAGAGATTCTTGGAGATTGGTTTAAGATTGGGTTGGTCTATGTTCATGGTAAGACGTTCTAATTTATGCCATGAGTTACTTTCCGAATTCTATTTAGGCCTCTTTAGCCGAGATAGTAAAGGTTGTGTTCCAGTTAGAGGCAAGTTAGTTCCTTTTACAGTTGAAGAGATTCGAAACCGCTTCCAGTTTAAGAAATTGGTTAGACCATGTAAGTATAGAGAAGCGGTGGACAATATCAAGACTTTTTATTGGAAATTACTTTTTTAGCATGTCTTAGATGAATAAAGAGTGCAGTCACATAAGGGAGAGTTAAAGGCACCTTGGCCTTACAAATATCTCCAACCGGATACAAGAGTTTGGCACCACTTTCTTACAACTAATGCCTTTGGAAACACAAGAAATTCAGATGTAACTAAGAAGAACACAATCTTGTTGAATTGAATTTTGAGGGGAGAAGAAGTGGATGTGGCACAGTTGATCTTGTTCGGAAAGCGAATGTGATTCTGGGTGATGGAGAGAAAATAGAGTTTAAGACGAGTAATAACATTAACAATGCTTGGATCAAGAAAATTTTGAGAGGAACGGGTATTACGCAACTTTCAAAGGAAGAAAAGGATCATATTTGGCAAGAGAAGGTAGAGGAGCGATTAAATAAAGTCGAAGCAGCTCAAACTTCATTGGCCGAAGATGTGGCACAAATCAAAGCTAATCAAGTACACATCATGACACTCCTTGAGCAATTAAAGAAAGATCCAGCAAATCCTATCTTGGATGCCAATAATACGAGGCAATAGCCTTGAAAGTATGTTCTCTTTCTTACTTACCATTTATGTATATGTTTTATCTGCTAATTTTAATTTCTGTTTCAAATATTTTTCGAGTCGTGGGTACATGTCTCATTTTTGAGTTGTGGGTGTGGGGATTCGTTGTCTCTCATCTCCATTTTTATGTTTTTAGTTGAAATTAAAATTTTTGATACATGGGAATTAGATGTAGAGTGTGTTTAATAGCTTGAAATCATAAGCTCAGTAAGTTAATGATAGAAAGTAGTATGTTTGTAAGCTGATTTATTTTGTATGCTTTGAGTATTTGCAGGAAAAAACACATTGATAGTAAAGAAAGGATTTGTTAGAAATACAATAGAAAGTATGTTCGATCTCAGGGAGACTTGAGTGGTGTGTAGGCCGTGAGACCCAAGCTAGTTGTAAACCCATTTGATGAACGTGCTAAAGGTAAGAGAATAACGAAATTGCATAGTTTAGAAAGTGATTAGGGTGGTTCGTTCATAAGCCCCTCGTTGCCTTTTAGCTTGATATCCAAATTAATATTTTATATCCTTCTTAGCCCCTTCTTTCCTTTAAAGCCTTTTTATTAGCCACATTATAAGCCATATCCCTTTAGATTATAGGACTTTTCCATATGACCCGCACTCGAATCGTGATGCATAGACAATTGTTTTAGAGCTTGAGTTTGGGGTGGTAGGTTCACCATTATGGGAATTGTTATTGGGTTGGGATTTTTGAGCTTATTATTTGTGCTCTATTCTGTATATTGATGATGTTTCACATGTTTATTATATTGTAACCCTTTGTTTGGGTAATAGTAAATGAAAAAGGCTAAAAAGCATGAAAAGAAAAAATATATATGAGAAAAATAGTGTGATATCTCAACATCAAAAAGAGAGTCATAGCTATACAAAAGATGAAAAAATGATTTGTAAAGAATATATACATATTATGACCGGCAAAGTGGAATTTTTATGTGAACATCTTTATGCTTTAATTGGGTTATTGGGGATGCTACTTTGTGCATCAAGAAAAGCATTGGGTTGAGTGAGAAACGTTTTATGAGAGTAACTCAAGATCTAAGGGGACTCGTTGATGGCTAGTGAGGAGAGAGCCTAAATCTCACTCTAAACTATCCAAATATATTTATCATACCGTCCCTAAACCAACATTACAACCTTAAAGACCTTTTGATTCTTTGCTATGTAATCTAGAAGTGATTGAGCCAATAGAGAGTACTTAAGTGGATCTTTGGATACTAGTAAAGTTCAGTGAACTATCTATAGCCTCCTTGGTGAACTGAGTAAAGATCCTCTCCTTCTTACATTGTGAAGCTAATCTAATCTTGAATTCAAGCCGTGTTGATTGCGGATATAAAAAGTATGCAGGTATGTAGTTTGTAAATATTATAACATGAAATTTTCTTAGTAGTTGCTTTAATTCTATTCTATATATTCTACTATCTTCTTTTCCACTGTGCTTAATTGACCTAGGTGTGTATTGAGAGACCTCCCTTTGCGCTTATCTTTATTGTATCGGGATGATACAACTTTGAGTTGGGGGTCTTGATGTCTTCCTATTTGTGATGATATAATCTTAGTTGGAGACATCATTTTAGGTGTTTTAGGAAGTCTAATACTCGATTTTTACTTATATTTTTATATTTATTATTTTTTTGTCTTGATTTAATGATTTATTATTTTTAGAGCATAGTTAGTTTAATTTATTTATTTAATGTGAAGCTTTAAAGATATATAGCAATTAATTAGATACCAAATCAATTCCAAGACTTAATGGAAAAAGATATGGATGGAAATTGGAGATAAAGGAAAGAAAAGATAGATTTGGAAGGATAAAGTTGCCAAGTAAATCTGAATTCACCAGCTACGTCCATAAAAGTGATCTTAACTCAAGATTGGCTACGTCCATAAAAGTGATCACAAATCTGAAGCAAAAGTATAGAGCTTTCCGAGACGATCAGTATCGATATAAATAATGCGTCAATCGGAGTTGAAACGAAGAAGTTACGGCCAAAACAAAACAGCGGCAGTTTATTACCTTTTCTATATTTTAGGGTTACGAATTTGAGTTGGACTAGAAGTCCAATTACTTGTCTCCCACTCCAACAAAACGTTTTAGGGTTTTCTAGAACCCTATAAATGCACCCTTAAACCTTTGTAAAATCATCTTTGCTCAGTTCTAACCCTTATATTAATTCCTAGTCATTCAAGAGAGCAAGATGACATTCATGTATCTTTATTTTAGTTTTATTCCTTCAGGTATGAACTAATTTTCTCATAGCTTGGATTTTGCGTTATGTATAATCTATGAATTCTATTCTCTTTCTATCTAAGTTTCTTTGGGAATTATATGTTTTAAATTGATTATAGATGCTTAACCATATATTTGATTTATGTGCTTTGATTTATTGTCTGTCTTAAACCTGATCAATTTAGGGTTGTGCTAATATCAGTTAGATGGTCACCCAGAAGGGGTGTCTAATTATTGAAACGCCACATAAACGTCTAGTGTACGGAATTAATCCTGACAAGATTTGCCTAACTAGATAGTCATTAGGGTTTAATTTAATCACCAATCATCAGTAGTAGGCCAGTCTCATATAGGAACCTAGTAGCGCAGGAACACCCTATTTGAGTCCCCTTGTGATTGTGAGGTCGCCACCCTAGTTCGCTCTCCGGGGATAGGGGAAATTTAGAATCCTGACTACTTTCCTAAGAGCTATTATCTCGCTTATAAACTGAACTGATAGAAAGAATAGAAGGATTCGTGCATACTAGCAAAACCTTAGCTATATTCTCTCATCTTATTTCTCTCATATTTAATTATATGTCTTTTAATTGATTTAGTTGTTAATCTCATCTCCCAATTAATTATATTTAATTTCTGTCTTTTAATTATTAATTGCTACTCTGGTTTGTTTACCCATTCGTATAACCGATAAGTCCTTGAGAACAAATCTAATTTATCATTAAAACTTGCATACATCCTGTAATACTTGCAGTACCGTGTTAAGTCTAGGGTGATTAGTGCATTGTTTTCCTTAGTTATTTATCATATTTTTATCACACCCTAGGCGATACCAGATGTATTTAATAAATTGGAGATGGTAATTCTATGAACACTGAAATGACAAGTCGATCCTGGATATGAAAATTATCCAAAATGATGTTGTCAACCAATTATTAGTGATCTCATAACTAGTACTTGGGAGAGTGTAATATTAACGTTATCAGAGGTAACTTTGATGTGAATATTTCTAATGAAAAACTTAAAATTCCCTTATGCGATGTTGATTCCACATTCATCTTCATTTTTGGCCTTTTACTAACTCTGGGGAATTCTCTACTAAAATGGGCTACCATGACGTTGTACAAATAGAATATATTTCCCCTGATAACATAATTCTTAGTATTTAGAGAGCTAAATCCAACCTTTGGAAAATGATCTAGAACTCTAACCTTCCGAGAAAGATCATAGCATTCATTTGGAAATGCTACAGGGAAGTTACTCCATAGAAGGATAATCTTTTTACTAGATATTATGCATAAATGATTTATTCTGGCAATGCCCTAACATGATGGAAACCACAAGTCATATTTTTCTCCGGTCTAAAAGAAGCTACAACAGTTTGGAAATGTTGTTCTTGCTTATCAAATTTGATACCTCGTTAGACAAGAAATTTAAAGAGTGCATTTTACATATAATAGAAGTTTTCACCGGATCAAGATGGAATGAAAAGTCATTGGTTCATATCTTTTTATCCTCATATGGAATATTTGGAAGAGAGGTGATGTCTCCCTAAATGTTCTAATTTTATGTCCTTGGGAGACATCATTTTTGGTGTTTATTTGAAGGTAATGATGTCTCTTCTTTTGTAATGAATTAATATACTCTTGAGATATAATGTTTAGGGTTTAGTGCTTAATTGTGTGAATTACCCTTATATTTAATATATTTTTATTTAGTGGTTTGAACTTGGATTTATATATATATATATATATATATATATAGAGAGAGAGAGAGAGAGAGACAGGGGGAGAGAGAGAGGGAGAGAGAGAGAGAGAGAGAGAGAGAGAGAGAGAGAGAGAGAGAGAGAGAGAGAGAGAGAGAGCATTTTTTAGGTAATTTGTGCGTTAATTGTGTACACGGATGACATTAGAACCCAATAATGATGTTAGAAGTCTAAAAGTTTAATGGAACCCCAATCAAATCACAAAAGAAGCCAAGAAGTCAAGTTTAGACTCAAAAGGAATGGCCGTCCAAATGCTTCTGTCAACTTGTAAAAATCATAACAGGTGATTTGTAGTGAATTAGATTATTAAATTTACACAATAGGTTTCTCTTTGAGTCTAATATTCTATGGTGAAAAGAGCATCCAGTTCCGAGTTGTGACGTAAAAGTTATACTAACTTTACTGATAATATTCAAAATTCTCCAAATTTAGAAGAGTCCATTGGACCACTTTTAGGTAACTTAAGTAAGTCCAGCTATAAGGAACGTTTTCTAGGGCTATGAATACAAGTTTTCAGCAACTAAGCAAATATAAGTATAATTATATAAAAGAAATCAAATCATAAAACAAACAAAAAAATACTAAGTCAATATTTTTATCTATAAATTTCGATATTCAATTATTTCTAAAAGTTAAATAAGAATACTATACAAATATTCAAGTGAAAAAAAAAATCCAACGTGTCAGAACATAGTTCCAAATTCTAACAAAAAATTTAGGAGATTAATTAGATAACCTCCAACATGTAATAGATTAATATTGTTATAAATTAAAAATTTCATCTTGTGATGACATGGTGAAACTCTGGTGATACAATCTTTGGCCTTCAATCATGTGATGGTAGTAGAATGTGATGATATGGGTCATGTGGAAGAGATAGGATTGGGTTGTGTGTGGAAGAGAATAAATAAAGCCACTAACTTTAGATTTGGGGTGGTTTTCGTGATTTAATTTATACAATTTTATATTATATATAAATAGGAAAGTAGTACACAAATATTAACATAAACGGTGGTATATATAAATATTAAAATATTAGTTTTAGTAAGCTGAAAAATGTTTGAAAAAACTCGAGAAAAAATCAAAAATTAAATAATATCAAAAATTCCTAATTTTCTATACGTAATTCCAATTCCACTTTTTAAAAAATCGTAAAAATCAGAGTTGGAAAATTCGAAAATCGGAAGGTAAAAAAGTAGTTCTGAATTCGAATTTTTAGGATCAAAATCGGAAATAATTGGAAAATTATGTTCCAATTCCCACCCCTATTACTTAGAGTATGTATCCAATGTTGGAATAGTGACATAAATGAAAAAAAAAGTTAAAAATGTTATAAATGAATATAACTAAATAAATAAATTTCTATATTATTTATTTTTAAAGAATCATTTATCGATAGAATTCATAGAATTGTATATGTAAAAAAAATTAGGAGTTATCTTTTTTTATATAAAGTAACATAATTTTAGAGAAAGTCGATAGGATTTGGTTTTTCTTTGTTAGTCAACTTAAGAATAATAATACATTTATTGATATTAAATTTAACAGTCCACGACTGTGTACATATAAATGAGGGTTTTTGATATTATATTGGGATCAGAACGGTAGACGTGGATTTATTTTGAAAAAAACAACGTGACATATATTTAAATATGAACTCCGGTTGGTTATTGTTTTCGTAGCCAAATATGTGCCTGATTGTTTTTTAAAATTAAAATCGCCACTCTAATCTCAATATATTATCTAAAATCCTTTCTTATATATACAGAGACATGTGCAGTAACTTTAATTTAAATAAATAAATTATTATTCTCAAGATGACAAATAAATAAATAAAAATATATTGACTCTCTCCATTATATTACTATATGAGAGAAAAAAATAAATCCTACACCCTCTGTTTCATAATGTTTGTTATCAAGACATTAAGATATCAAGACACTTTACGAAGGGTACTTTTGTACTCCCTCCGTCCATCAATATTTGAGATGTCCACAAAAGGTTGTCTATTTAAGATACCAATGATTTTATTTATATTTTATAACAATCTTTATTTAATATTCAAAAGTTTATCATCATTAAATTCATTTACTTAGTTGGTTGAGATCATTTTAGAAAAATAGAGGGCATTCAATGTTTTTCTTAATCTATGTGTTAAAAAAAGGTATGACAAACATTGATGGACGGAGAGAGTAATAGGGAGTGTAATAATTGCATTTCTTAATACACCCTCCGTCCATTAATATTTGTCATGCTTCTTTTTCATATAGATTAAGAAAAACAATTAATTTCTTCTATTTTTACTAAACTACCCTCACTCAACTAAGTAAATGAATTTAATAATAATAAGCTTTTGAATATTAAATATAGATAAAAATAGTAGAAAATGTAGAAAAGTTTCTTGGTATCTTAAATAGACAACCTTTTGTGGACGTCTACTTTTAAAAATTATGACAAACATTAATGGACAGAGAAAGTATGTATGAAAAGCAAAGTGGATAAATATTTTGAAACGGAGAGAGTAAATTATTTTCATATATGTAATTCAATGAATTCAACCATGATTTCTCAAAAAAAGGAAAAATATTAATTTTTTTTATTTTTTTATTAATAGTCGTTTATAAAATTTCTATTCTTTTTCCTTTTCTTTTTGCATTTACCTTATTATACCAAAATAGAATAAATTCTCCAAGTATTATATATATGTTGTAAAAAATAGGTTAATCTTATAAAACAAAGTTTCAAATTCCTAGAAGCTAAAGGAAAATACATTCAAATGGCTTCAACATCCACGGCAATTTTGATCTTCTTTTTTCTTATAGCAACAAGTAAGACTCTTTTTCTCATCAACATAACAAAAAAAATGAGATATTCAATATGTGAATTCTATATCATCATAAATACTGAAATAGAATATTATTAAACTATATATAATTATTTTGAACCTTGATATGGTTATTGTATGTATTTTTTTAAAATTTCTCACAAGAATAATGTTTTGATTTTCTTAATGGACAGGTTTAGCATCACTAGAAGTATCAATGATCACAAAAGGTTCTGAGTTGCAATGCCAAGTTGATTCCGATTGCTCAACTGTTTGTAAGAAAATTATTGGAATACCACGAATCCCTAGGTGTTTTAATGGTATTTGTGATTGTCTCGTTGGAGAAAAAGATAATCGACCTTGTAAGGATGATTATCAAGATGATTGCATTGGTGCTTGTGACGCCCATCACGATTGTGTAGCTTATTGCTTTGGGGGCGAATGCTTGTGTGATTGTGCTTGATTATTTAAATTAATTACAATACAGATCATATGTGTAAACAAAAATTAAGAATTTTTAAGTACAATATAAAAGTGTCATTTATCTTTTAAATCAAAATTTATAATTAATAAAGGAAAAATTATATAAACTACAAGTATGATATATTTTAATGTGCTCTAAGATAACTGGATTTATATGGTTAATATTGTATGTTTTGTCTATACTTTGACTATTGTTTGAATTGTATAATAATGTGATTTTGTGCACCACATGTTAAGTTGTCTTTTTTAAATACAAGTTCAAATATATTCCTATTGAATCAATCAATTTTTAACATATAAGATTTGAATTTACATTAAAATCAAAGTATATACTAATATTTTGGTGGGGTTCTACTCAAAGATGGAAAATCCATTGGGTAGCTTTAGAAAAAATTGCTACTAATTAAACTTGTGTTGTCTTGGGTTGTAGAGTTTTCCTAACATATGAACAAATCTCTCTTAGCTAGCCAGGCTTTGAGAATTTTGAATAAATCATACTTACTAGCTTCTAAAATTGTCAAATGCATTTACTTGTCGCATTCGTTTTTCTAAAATATAGAGTCAAAAACCATCATATCTTTGGGTTGGACCAGTCTCCTGGTTGGGAGGGATATCCTCAAATGGGAATGTATTTTATAAATTGTAGATGGAAATTCTATGAACACTAGAATGACAGGTGGATCCTGGATATAAAATTATCTAAAACGATATTGACAACCCGTTGACAATGGTTAGTGATCTCATCAACTAGTACTTGGAAGAGTGTAATATTATGTTATCAGAGGTAACTTTGATATTAATATTTCTAATAAAATTCTTAAAATTCCCTTATGCAATGTTGATTCCCCATTCATCCTCATTTGGCCTTTTACTAACTCCGTTGAATTCTCTACTAGAATGGGCTACCATGACATTGTACAAATGGAAGATCTTGCCTCTGGTAACCTAGTGGTGGTCCTTTGTGTGTTCTAAAATAAATGCAAAAGTAATCGAACCACAACCGCTAGTGTACGGTTGTCCCAAGTAATAGTAGTGATAATATAGATTCGTTCCAAGGACGGGATGGTTGACTACAATGCTTATCGATTAATGAATGATTGCACTTATGAAAGCAATTAAAGATATAATGTTTGATTGTTTGTTTTGATTATTTCTAAGTAATGAAATACTAAATGGAAAATGCAATTAAATACTAAGACGCAAGTAAATAAATGTAAAACGCAAGTATGAGAAGATAGCACTTGAGAGACGCAAGGGTTTTCCTAACTATCATTCATTTCAGACATTGTTTAAGGGACAAATTGGTAAATTTGTATTGGTCGGGATTCTATATTCTCCTTACCCCCGTCAAGGTGGACTAAGGAGCAACTCTCAAGTGCTACAAACCCCGTCAGGGTGATTATAGTCCACTCTCAAGTGTTTAAGTTTAAATTACCCAATAGGCCATAGGTTTAATTAAGCTCGTCAGAGTCAAATAATTTCTAACCTACATTCGTTAACTAGTTCGGTACCTAAACCCCCCGTCAAGGTGATCCAATCGCCACTAATTGGAATAGCTTAGATACTAAGTCCTATTATTGATTGATCAGGTCAAAAATAGTAAATAAAGTGCAAATTAAAGAAAAATGCAATTTACCCAATTTGATTTAAATAATAATAATCCCAAATCCAACTATATGAAACAAAATTAAATTGGGATTAACTCATTATGCGTTCTCAAGCACTAATTAAGTCTAGCTCATAATTATTGAAAAGATAAAAACTAAAGGAATAAATAAGTTCATCATGTTTTACAGAATAAAATAGAAGAACCTAATTACGGAATTGAATTGGCTGAGAATTGGAGATATAGACAGTCTCCAGCTCTTGCTTCTTCTCTTCCTGCCTCTAGCTTCCTCTCTGGTGTCTGACTCTTAACCAGATGGGATTAGCTCACTGGCCAGGGCCTTGGTCTACCAATCTAGTGGTGCAGGTTCGAACCGAGTCAATGACTCCGAGTTTAAAGTGGCTCTCCTATGTAACAAAAAAAAAGAAAAAGATATGTGAAAATAGAAGTCTAAAACCCTTTTATAATGTTAAAAACGGATTAGGGCTTGGACTTGAGAATGAATCAATAATTAAATGTCCAAGCCCAATTTCTAAGCCCAAAATCCCGTAACTGCTAATACACCTTCACTAAAACGGCTTTTCCCGCTTCGTTATGACTCCGATTGACTTGATTCCAGTTGCTAAAGTTCCGTAACTCGATAAGGAATGTTTTCTCTTCAAAGGTCAGCGGATAAATCATCTCTTAAGTGCCTCGAAATCAGCAATCTTTGGCCTGTTTTCCAGATTTGCAGCTCTAAAATCAGATTCTTTCGGGATTTATCTTCAAGTCTTGACTCCATATCACGATCTTTGACTCTCTTCTCGGATTCCATTCCTAGCTAATAATTAAAACCTACAAACTTTTCACTAAAATACACAAGATTACGCGCAAAAGTTTAATAAATCAAAATTGCTAGAAATAAAATGGAAATTCCGGATTATTGCATATTAGCACCAAAAGTCTATCTAAATAGTCAAATAAACACCAAAAATGATGTCTCCCAAAGGTATAAAATTAGAACATTTAGGGAGACATCACCTAGTTCTTAGTATTCAGAGAGACAAATCCAACCTTAGGAAAATGATCTAGAACTCTAACGTTCCGACTAAGATCGTGGAATTCATTTGGAAATGCTACAAGAAAATGATCCCATCGAAGGAAAATCTCTTCATTAGACATTATGCAGAAATTATTTATTCTAGCTATGCCCTAACACGATGGAAACCATTAGTCACATTTTTCTCCGATCTAAAAGAAGCTGCAACAGTTGGAAAATGTCGTTCTTGATTATCAAAATGATACCTCGTCGGACGAGAAATTTAAAGATTGCATTTTACGTATTATAGAAGTTTTCACCAGATCCGGATGGAATGAAAAGTCATTGGTTCATATCTTTTTGTCCTTATATGAAATACTTTGAAGAGCGGGATGGAGGAATTCTTCGAAGGTAATGATGTCTCGTCTTTTGTAATGAATTAATTTACTCTTGAGACATAATCTTTTATGGGTTAGTGCTTAATTGTGTGAATAATCCCTTATATATGATATATTTTGATTTAGTGGTCTAACTTAGATTTATATATATTTTTGGAGCATTTTTCAGGTAATTGTGATTAAGATACTAAGTACATGGATGATATTAGAACCCAATAATGATGCCAAGAAGTCTAAAAGTGGATATGGAACCCCAATCAAGTCACAAAAGAAGCCAAGAAGTCCAGTTTAAACTAAAAAATAATGATCGTCCAAATGCTTCTGTCAACTTGTAAAAATCATAGCAGATAATTGGTAGTGAATTAGATGATTAAATTTAATATAGTTTCTCTTGGAGTCTAGTATTCGTGATGAAAAGAGCGTCCAATTTCGAGTTGTGACGTGAAAGTTATGCCAATCTTACTGAAAAGATCCAAAGTTCTTCAGATTTAGAAGAGTCCATTGGACCACTTTTGAGTCACTTAAGTTAGTCCATCTATAGGGCACATTTTCTAGGGATATATATACATGTTTTCAGCAGCTAAACAAATATAAGTATAACTATATAAAATAAATCAAATCATAAAACAAAAAAACAATACTAAATTAATATTTTATCCATAAAATTCGATATCCAATTATTTTTAAAAGTTTAATGAGAAAAAAATACAAATACTCAAGTAAAAAAATCAACGCGTCAAAACATAATTCCAAATTCTAACAAAATATTTAGGAGGTTATAATTAGATAACATAGTTAATAATGTAATATGCTTTTTGGAGATCTACATTTATAGTACACCTAGGTGCTAGGTTGCACTTATCATATCCATTGGTATATCATGTGCCACTATGATATTATCACCAATAAATCTCTTACTCACAAATGCAGATTGATTATTATCAATAAGAGAAATCAATACCTTTTTAATCCTCTCAGTAATAAGCCTTGAAATGGTTTTGTATGTTGTGTTTACACATGAAATAGGCCTAAGTTGCCTAACATTAATAGGATATTGGACTTTAGATATAAGGGTGATGTTTGTAGCATTCACCCCTTTTGTCATAGAGAAAATATCAAATGTATAATGTACTGCATTACAAAAATCTTCCCCCACTATACTCGATGCTCTCTTATAAAATCAGGAAGTGTAACCACCAGGCCCTGGACATTTACCTTCATATATTGAAAATAGTGCATCCTTAATCTCTTCAACTGAGAAAGGTTGAATCAAACTTTTCTTCTGATCCTCAGTAAGCCTAATATCCAATAACTTCTTCAATGTACTAACTTGACACAATTCCTGCTCACCATACTTTTTACCACTCAACTCCTTATAGTGTTTTATATATTTATCCTTAATTTGCTGAGTTGTAGATAATATATCCCCATTATCATTTACCAAGGTAGAGATCTTATCCTAGCCTGCCTTCCGTTAATTATATTGTAGTATTAAGAAGATCCACAATTACTTTAGGTTGCCCAGGTAGCCCTAGCCTTCTGTTTAAGAACCTCTTTCTCTTTTTCAATAACATCTTCAAGATCCTTTAGAACAACCCTCTCCTTAGCCAATATAATCTCATCACCTTGTCCCTTCATAATAATATTTTGTAGCTCTTCCAATTTATCTCTCAAGTCAGTAACATATTGAGGCGACTTTTAAATAATTTGAGATTAAAATCTCTCAAATACTTCTTAGTCTCCTTTTGTTTGACATAAAGCACTTTCATAGGAGAACCCATAGCTTCTACCTGCCAAGCTTTACTCACCACATCCTGAAATTGATCATGGTTAGCATGTAGATTAAAAAATTTAAATGAACTTGGACCTCCAGCATGTGAATCACCAATCTTCACCACTAATGCACAATGATCAGAAGTAGAAGGGTTCAAACATAGGAGGTTAGAGTGTATCTCATCAAACCATTTAGCATTAATTAATAACCTATCTATTTTACTTGCTTTGAGTTGTATAACACTTCTATTTGTCCAAGTGTATAAATTTCCACAATTATCATGTTCATACAACTTAGCCTCTTCAACACACTCAATGAACTGTTTAGCATAATCATTTAACTCATCACAGTGTAATATTTCTTCAATTCTCAAGATCTCATTAGAATCTCCAATGCATCCAAACATTTTATTCATATACATATTACTCCATCTAACCAAGTCCTTCCATAAAATTCTCCTCTCCTTATCATCATTGCTAGCATAGATTGCACACAATATAATACTACTGTTATCTTTATTATCAACAACCTCAACTAACACAACCCGGAAAGTTTCCTCTATAAACCTGACATGTACTTCACTACTTTTCCAAAGTATCCAAACACTTCCCTTAGGATCTCTATTGTAGTTATGAACAATGCTGAAATTATGGTAATTATCCTAAAAAAATTTATTCATATTATGAATCTAAACCTTGATTTCAAGTAGTCACGTCACATTTACCTTCGGATCAAACATGAAATTTGAGACATCTTCCTGTCTCAGGGACATGTTTAACCCCCCCCCCCCCCCCCCCCTTACATTCCATGGTCCTATGAATCATGATCAGGGGGGTTACTCCTTCTCCACCCTCCACACTATTTATGATCCTGAGAACATCTTCATCCAAGGCAGATAATGGACTAATAAGAACATTAAAGGAATTTTTTCTCTGAAATAGGAGATATATAACTACAGTCCCCTTCTCCTTAGCTCTTTTAGTTACAAACTTCCAAAACTCGGTATTACTCCTTGGTGATCCATTTTCCTCAGCTACTGTATGATCCACATTTTCCTCAATTATATCAGTACCAACTGTAACGGTTACTTGGCTCTGCTTATTCACTTTAGGCGCCCAAACTTTCTCTATTCTACAGACCATATGGTCAAAACTCCTACACTTAGGGCATTGATTCGGCTTCCACTCATAGACCACTTCAACCTCATGCAATTCAGTCATTCATGTATCTACATACACTACATTTGGTAATTCCTCAGTAAGATCTACTTCCACACAAACGCATGCATAACCCAATCTACTCCTAGCTTCAGTCACAGAGTCCATTTGAATTGGCTTTCCAACCTCACTAGTTGTGTATCCTAGACCATTCTTTGTCCACAATTTCATAGGTAGGTTTTTTAGCTTAATTCACAGAGGAACCTTATGAGTATCAACCTTACCAAACTGCAATTCATCATTCCATTCATGCAAGAATAGAGGCTTACCCCTTACATACCAAATTTGATCCAAATCTTTGCTACAATTCTCACTACTATCAAACTGGAAAATGAACATCTTACCACATGATTTAATATTAATTTTCCCCATTTTCTTCCACTTATATCTAACTAAATTCGAAATCATATAGAACTGCGGAGGTGTACCTATGAATTGTCCTACCAAGGAGTTAGTCCATACCTGTGCACCCTCATCAAACACTTTCTTGAGTAGGTTCAATAATTTTCTCCCCTCAGTCTTTGTTGGTAGATGGAAATCAAGCTTAAGATCCTTCTTAATTGTACCATCAAAAGTGTAGCCCACTTCTTAACATTACCCAATTTCATTCTAGTAACCTTACTACCAGTACCATCCTCCTTACTCATCGATTCACTAACCTATTTGTTTTCCACTGAGCTCTGAACTTCAATCGGAGTATGAACTGGAGTTATAAGCCTCTCGACTGTACCTTCTTTACTCGCTATAGCACTCTCAATAGCTGAATCCTTCGCTTGTGCTATTTGTTTTCAGTTCACCGTCTTATTCCTTAGATTTGTTTGACAAATATTGTTTTGAATTTTTCCCTTATTTAGTACTCCATCTTGACCCTTCAAGACCTTTTTCTTCCCCGAATCCTTATTACTGTCTTCGAAGATTACCCTAGTGATATCTCATTGTGCGACTCTCTTTGATTTGACCATCGTAACGCAGAAAAGAAGAGAAAAAAGAAGAAGCAAAAGTGATTGAGATAAGAAGAACCGGAATCTCAGTAACTAAATCGAGAAAATATGCTGAAAAAATGAAAGAATCTTTTGTTCAATCCTAGAAATTTTGGGAGAAACAAAAGATTCAGAAAAAGAAAGTCCAGAAAAGATGGAAATATATGGATTTTTTGGTATGATTTGGTTATGAAGTTGTTATCACGTTTGGCCCAACCACAAAAGACAAAAATTCTTTTAGAAGCACATAAGGCGCATTCTAAAAAACTTTTTTCCGCATTCTTTTTCTTAAAGCCCAAGCCTTGATAATCCAGGGTGCCATTTTACCAAACCAGAAGGGGTTAAATTGCAAAAAAAAAACGTTAAAGAGAGTATTATTATTGTGACATTGCAGTCGATAAATTACATGGATTTTCATCCTCAAAATATGATTTTAATATCCGAAGTCAAAGATCACACAATAAAGTATAATTTCTTCTATTTTTCTGTAGAATTTTGTTACATCTGTAAATTCTCATCTAATCCTTTGACATTCAGGTTCTTTGATTTTTCGAAAATAGTAGCTAAGAAATCATTTAAAGTTTTACAGGTCTGTTTTCTTATGTTTCAGTGTAAATCGTGCTTTTAAAACGATGATATTATGTTATATTATGTATGTATATTTGAGAGGATACACATAATGTGACATCTGTATCATTTCACCCTTCTGGAGCTTATCTTTTAGCAGGTCAAGTCCTTACACTATCTCTATTTTAACAATATTAAATTTTGATTCTCTTATTATTACAGCGACTGATCGTTTTATTCCACATTTATACGATGTTAATACTTTTCAATGTTACCTATCACATTTATTTTGGTGATAGATTGTAGTATAGGATGCTTTCACTACAGAAAAAGCGGCTAAATGGCCATCCATCGAACCATGTTGGTGCACCAAGGTGGCTTGACCATTCTCTAATACAATCGGTTTTTGTTACGTGTGTGACTGATAGGTCAATAAGGTACTGGAAAGAGGCTAGTTAGCTAAACATATTTTACTTGCAAAGGGAAGAAAGGAAAGTAGTACTCAATCCATTACACACTCTTTGAGTTTTTTTTTTAAACTTTTTACATCTGTTCCATGTATTATTATTATTTTCTTGGTGAATTTCACATGTATTATATTTCATTGTATTCTGTTTTTTGTTTTTTGTTGCCTTAAATGGCTATTTATTCCAAGAACTTCTTGGTATGTTATTTATTTTTAGATTTTTTTTAAGTGGGCTTGTATTAAGAACAATCAACCAAGAGGGAAACATTCCACTCCAAGTTAAAACAAAAAGACCAAAGTCATTACAATTAAACAAATAAAAGACAAGAATCAAATAAACAACACCAATCAAAGCAATTGCAATCTAAACATTTGTCTTGTAAGCTGTCATTCGAATCCCATGAAATTAGATTTAAATGTGGGATTTAGCCATACTTCTAAAGTCTTCAAGGATAGACATACTCTTGATAGAGCAGAACGCGTTTCGTGAATGCATAGCATGAAGACCAGCTGCTGCATTAGATTCATTATTAATGCAATGTGAAGTAGAATGTAAAGCAAGACTTAGCGCTAAGAATCACCTTATTTTCTACTTCATAACTGGAAGAGATGAGGCTATGCTGATCAATATCACATATCACTGCATTCTTCCAAAAAATTTACAACTATGGCGGCTACTGCTTTTTCTAAATAAAAGTTAAAGAAAACAATGATTGAAGTGTAATTCTGTGGGGGAGACTAAGTAGAAATGAGGATGATTGAAATGACAGTATCCTTAACAAATATAGCGGAAGAATTATCAGGGCAGTCCTGAAAGGTTTCAACTATTTTTCAAAACAACGAAGGCCCCACGCACGGTTCAAAAAAATCACAACCAAAGCCCACATGTTTCCTAAAAACTAAACACAAACCAACCTTGTAAACTCGTTGGCCCCATCGGCCTAAAAAGGAAATGGACCACTTCGCCCAAAAAGTTGGGCTTCTCATCTTTCGCTGGACAAGATTTCACAACACAAAACAGATCGATGCAGCAGTCGGAGGAGGAGATGGTAAAACCATAGAGGGAAAAGCCATCACCGTCTTCCACTTCTCACAAAAACACAAAGCCCCCAATGAAGGATAATAATTGGAAATCAATGACAGTGAGAAAACAATTGCTCTGTGGGACTAAAATACCAGATCTGCCAAATGCAGAGATAGAGTAGACATTTCCATGAACTAGCAACTATGGAAAGAGAAAGAAGACCACCAAGGAAGGATGAGCAAGATCTGAAGTTGAACGAAAAAAATGGTTACCCAATTCAAAAATCAGGGATTGTAGATTTGAGAGGGCTTAGGGATGGTTGAGGGATGAAAACAGGGTTTACACAGGAAAAAAAAACAAAAGGATAAAGAACAAGAAAAAAAATTAGGGAAGGAAAGGAGGGAGGCCGCCACCCGATAGGAACATCAAGTAATGGCGGTCGTGAAGGATCTGGGGAAATGGGGTTTGAAACTAAACAGGGGAGAGAGAGAAATTTGTAACTAAATCTAGTATAATTTTTAACTAAATATATATTCTTCTTTGGTCAACTGGACATTTTTTTAAAGAAATCATCTTAGTTTAAAAGGTATTTGGAAAATAATAAGAGCCAGAAAGAAAGAAAATAACAAATGTTGACCAACTAAGATCAAGCGACTCCAGTATACTTGTGCATATAGTATGCAAGGCCCTAAGATGTTAAGGATTTTTAGTGAGTGGTTATCCAGCCAACCAGGGTAAGTAGAGGTTATGTCGAGCATATTTTGAGAGAATATTATAGCCATCTCGTTGTTTGATCTTCAGATATACTTGATTCTTCAAGTTGGAAATTTGTAAAGGCATCTACCGATTTCGCAAATGAAAAGGTAAATACTCCAGTTAGCGTGAGACAACTGAATAATACTATGGATTAATTCCAAGTTACCTGAGTAAAAAAGATTACTCATTGAGTTTGAGAAACTCACCATTATTAAGGTGCCAAGTAAAGCTCTAGTTTCGGCTTCCACAACGGATTTAGCCATGACACGTTTTGCAAGAAATTGTTGAACATTTCTTTGATATCTCATTGCCACAAATAGATAATCTCTGAAGGTTCACATGAGTGGTTGAATGATGCATCACACAACCAGGCAGTTTCGTTCTCATCAATCCATCGAGAAAGTTGAGAACCCAGGGTTTGATTAGGACTCACCTGGGATGGGAAGGAGGAGATTTCAAAGAGTTCATTGATCATTTTATCCGTCCTTGAGTTGATAAGGTTAGAGTTCAATTTTACCTTATTGAAAAGGCATTGCATTTGTTTCCATATTTTCTAGAGAGTGCAAAGAATGTAGGTAAAAGTTATCCTTGAGTCTCGTCTATATTGGACGTAGCTCTTTGACACCTTAACAATCTCGTTATCAATCTTAAGTGGTTGATCACGATTACCCTTAATAAATTGCCCACATCGCCCGACTAATGAGATGGTAATTGAACATTTTAATTACCAAGTAAACCACAAATCTTATAACCTTGAATTTGGAAAATCCTCAAGAATCATAAAGCCACAAATCCATGAGGGAGTCTCCCACAAATCCTCAAGAATTATAAGGGGCATTTAGTTTTAAAGGCCCAAACACCTTCTAACTCTGTAATTAAACTCCCAACCCCTAACTAGTACTTAGAAGGTCCAACTAGTAAAGGGAAATGGCAAAGATACCCCCTACCCCTTATCCTACAATGAAAAAGGAAAAACCCACCCCAAATCTCCATTAAGGTAACCGAAACCCCCCCCCCCCACCACATCCTCTCTCTCTCTCCCCCTCTCTCTCTCTCTCTCTCTCTCTCTCTCTCTCTCTCTCTCTCTCTCTCTCTCTCCTCTTCTCTCTCTCTCTCATCTCTCTCTCTCTCTCTCTCTCTCTCTCTCTCTCTCTCTCTCTCTCTCTCTCTCTCTCTCTCTCTCTCTCTCTCTCTCTCTCTCTCTCTCTCTCTCTCTCTCTCTCTATTCAACTTAACTTCATCACTATGAACACCACCATCACCATGAACACCACCATCACCGAATCATCACCACCCCCTCCACCATCATCACCACCCCCCAACCTTACTTCATCACCCTGTCACCATGGAAGACCCCTCCCCCACCCCCTCGCGTCACTGGAAGAGCCCCACCCCCACCTAACAACTGACCTCCATCACCATCCCCTTCCCACCCACCTCCACCTCCGCCCCATTAAACCCACCTTCCCACTCACGAGATGAAAAAAACCCTTCCCACACCACCATCCTCTCTCTGCGTGAACCACGCCCCGAGCCCGTCACCACCAAGACCCCCCACCTTCATCAGATCTCCGACCCATCGTCAGATCTGGGCTCCCCGTGAACCTTCCGTCCTCCAACGTATCTTCTCACGCGAAGCTCCATGAATATGTGCTCCATTTCTCTGGCGAAGCAACAAGAAGCCACGATATCCACCAACAAGGCGTAGCCGGAGAAAACCAACCTTGATGGGCCAGACCCAATAAGGGTTGTTCATGTTGGGGCCAGACCCCCATAGGGGTTGTTCATGTTGGGGCCAGCCACCGATTCAGTTTCGCCCTGTTCTCCACACTCCACCGCCACGACGACGAAGAAGACGAAGACACCCTCCCTTCCATCTTTGCTGCTTCATCTCAGAGACCCCCCCCCCCATCAGGTTCACGTCGTCGGAGCTTCCCTGTTCGTGGATCCAATCTCAAGCGCTTTTTGTTTTGTTTTTTTCGTTCGATATAGGGCCAGGCCCAAATACCTTAGTTGTATGTGATTGTGGCCAGCCCCAGATAGGTGTGTTAGTAATATGGCCAGCCCCAGTATGGGTTGTAAAAAAATTGTACAGCCCCAGAACGTTTTGTAAAAATGTCGTTTGTTATTCATCTTGTGGTTTTGAATTCCAGTTGATTTGTGGTGTTGGTGGGTGGGAACAGTAAGGTAGATTTGTTTGTTAATGGGACATGGGTACAACCCCATTGTATTTTGGTGTGAATGAAAGATTTAAAAATAAAGAATAAGCTGAACAAAAACAAAAAAACATGCTAGGTATAGCCCCAACAAGAATTTTTGAAGGATATGGGTCTGGCTCCATATCTTTGGACTTAATAAAAAGGACAAAAAAAACATTGCAAGTGTATTGGGTCTGTACCCATAACGAAGAAGGGTAAGATAGGAAAGATTTAAACCAACTAGTTAGGAATAGGACTTAAAAAATAATTTTTTCCATCTAGGACTTTAATAAAAAAAATTGGTTGAGATCTAATTTATAATTTCCTTGAATTATAAAGCTACTTGACTTAGTCCTATTATGGGGTGAATTATAAATCACGGTCCACATAACATTGGACTTCCTATTAAAATTCCTCTTTGTAACTAGCTAGTTACACAAGCCCAAAAGACCCAAATTGCCCCTATATCAGTTCTTATTACAGTGGAAACTAAAAAACCCAATCCGTTATACCATTAGATTTACATGAACCCACCTCTCCCCTCCCATTCTCTCTATGTAAACCCAACCCCTCCACTCTCCTACTCTCTGTAAAGCCACCGCCTCCTCTCTCTGTAAATCCATCCCCTCCAGTACCCTCTTCTCTTTGTAAAGCACCCCCACCACTGTCACCCCCCACAAAACTCCCCTTCCACCTTCGTCGTTATCACCTCCCACCAACAGCCATGTCGCCGCCCTCTCACCTGCTCTGCACACGTGAGGTCTGCTGCACACCGCCGCTGGAAGACCTTCAACACTCACAGCTACCCAAAGACTCGGACCAGATCTCAGCATATCTCCATGAAAACTCACCGCTTTTCTGTAGATCTGGATCCAACATGAAACCCCGTCGCCTTCCAGCATTTGAAACCGCCTCTGCCTCCATTACAGTGGGTCGTTATCCACCCCGTCGTCGTCGTTGTGCCTTTGAGGCGGCGTTCCAGCGTTGTTCATGGCCATAACCCCGCTCGTCCTGGCCATTCCATCGAAGATCTGACTCTCCAGCACCATTCAGCAACTCATCTTCTTCATAAAACTCCTACTGCGCAAGAAATCCGCCCCCTGCCGAGATCTCGATTTGATTTTGGTTTTTTTTTAATTTGATTTAGTTGTTGTCTTTTGCAGAATCAAATCAGGAAAAAAAGGTACAGACCCGCAGTTCGTGATGGTGCTGTTCTTGGTGGTTCCCGATTTGTTGTACCACACGAACTGGGTCCAGACCCAATGGGTACAGCCCCAGTTAAAATAGATGCTATAATTACATAGATAGTTGTACTGGGAGTTTAATCCATCATTTTTTTGTTAATGAATCTTTTGTAAATTGTTTAATTTATCCATCTTGTAACTTGTCTAGCTGTTTCTGGAATACAACTTAGTTTTTTTACCTGCAATAAGGTCTTTTTGTTATATTGAATCATACTATAATCAATTCTGCTGTTTGGAATCAAACCCTAAACAATATCGTAATCCAACTCTAAAACGTGTATGGGTCTCTACCCACTTATAAATCATGTTTGGGTCTGTACCTGTACCTGGGTCTGTATCCATTAATAAACCGATAAACATCTGAAAAGTCAACAGAAAAAAAAATTAATATAGAGATAAGGGTATAAAAGTAAAGTGGTCTAGCTATTTGACTAAAAACTTTATAAGTAGTAGTAAAGAGAGAGGATTTAAAAATTAATGTTTAAATCATTAGGACTTAAATTTGTAATTTCCACCCTATTATGTGCAAATGTCAGACCACGTCCTTAAATCTTTCAAAAATGAGACATATACTAGATAGATTTTCAGGAAGACGAAAAACTAAGGGGTTCGGGGAATGGTAGGCCCAAAAAATTTCTTTTTGTATAATTTTAGATTTGGGAGTGAAATTTTAATTTGGGGAGAAATTTTGCCCTAAGAAAGGGACAAATTATAGGTAAGGAGAGCAAAAATCTATTTTATACATCTTATCACAGATCACTGTAGTTCGGATACATCTTAACCTACAGTTCAGTTCCTGCCCTAAACACAAGGAACATTACAATACAAATTTAAAGCACAGCAAAAATCTTAGCTATTAGATATTAATTAATTAACATCAAACTAGCTATGAATCATTAAACATCAAATGTGTGGCACCATAGATTGTTATTCAAAGAACTACGCTGAATAATGGTATTATTCAAACTTTCCTCAACTATAGTATCAAAGCATCAACAAACAAAGCAAAACAAAAGGATCGAATTTATATTAAAAAACTTAACATTTACCACTTCATAAAAGTAGTATCACACTACAAACTAAAAAACACAAATAAAACTCATCAATATGATCTTCTCGTCATCTTCTTAGGTTTCTTCACATAACTCAATCGAATCTGTTTCAATTTTCTCCTCTTTCTCGCCATTTTTTCCGGCAAAGTTTCCCTTTTCTTCTCCTTCTTAACTTTACTCACTTTCTTCTTCACAAATCTCGGATCCAACTTATAAGGCTTAGGCTCAACTTCTACTCCATTATTCTCAGCTTCTTTATACAAAGCATTAGCTTTATCAACTCTTCCATGAGCAACTAATTTTCCCATTAACAAATCATACGTTTTAATACCCGGTTCAATACCATTTTCTTTCATCTTCGCGAAAACACTCATAGCATGATCGATTCTTTCAATCCCACATAGAATTTTCAAAAACGTGTAGTATGTTTTCTTGGTTAACGCATCATTAAAACCCGAAGATTTCATTCTATCGATCATTTCATCACCTTCACCTAATCTTGCAGCTTGATATAAACTCTTGATTAGGACAATAAATGTTGTCTCGTTTGGTTTACACCCCCATTCACCCATTCGATGGAATAAATTAATCGCATCTTCGGTTTTTCGTATCTTACAGAAATTATTGATCAAGATATTGAATGTGTTAACATCTCTAGGAACACCCTTTTTCTCCATCTCGATTAATATACTCTCGGCTTCGGAATTGATACGAAAAGGATCTTTTTCTCTGCATAATTTGCAAACACAATCGAGTATCGAGTTATAAGCTAATGTACCTATTTCGAAACCTCCTCTATACATCTCCTCTGATAATCTTAGTGCTTCGTCGAGTTTTTTATCGACACACCACCCTTTGATTAGTATATCGCATATATATTCATCTGGGAAAAATTCATTAGCTACGTTTTTAACTAATTTTTCAGCGTAACTAGCGAAACCATGTTCACATAGATTAGTAACAACTAGTTTTAGAGTATTTAAATTGCGTACAAACCCGTATTCTGTTTCCATTTTCTCGAAGAATGCTACTGTTTGTGTGGAACGACCAGCCCGAACAAGCCTGTTGACGATTGATTCTAGGGTTTTAGGCCCGATAATGCCTTTCCCGTCAATGAGTAATTCATGGGTAGCTTTGAAATCTTTTCTTCGACCGAAATAGTCTACGAAGTAGGTGTAGAGTTCATCGTTGAGCTCCAAATTAGGTCTTGTCTTGACCCATTTGAGGAAATCGAGAACTGAACGGCCTGCATTAGGGGAAATGTTGAGTGTGGTGAGGATCAGTGTAGGGGTTACGGTAATGTGGGAGAAGGAAAGATCAAGCCTTTTAGTTAAAGCGAGTGAATCTGCATCTGAGTCTTTGAGAAGCTCTGCTGAGAGAGAGACTGCTATTTCGTGGTCGTGATCTGTTTCGAGTGGGGCTTGAGATTGGGATTGGGATTGTTCTGTGACGTCGGGTTGAGAGCAAAAGTTCCTGAAATTGGTAAAGGACTGAGAAAATGGTAGAGAGAGAAAGTGTGTAGGGGTGGAGAGAGGAAATGGGCGGTGAAATGGTGGATGTTGAGGGAGAAAAGAGGGTTTAGAGAGAGAAAGCTGTGGGTGGAGAGTGGAGGAGGTGTTGGTGGTTGATGAAGAAAAGCAGCGGCGGAGGAGTGTACGGACGTGGAGAGGAGTGGTGGGTCTAGGCATTTTCAGTGTGAGACAGAAAGAGAAAGGGTTTTGGGGAAGAAGAAGACGGCTTTTGATTTTGGTTTTGTGTGACCTAGGGGGAAATTTTGATGATCTAGTGTAGTAAAGTGCAGGGTAACTACAGTGAAGCTTCAAATATGAGCCATCCTATTAATTTTAAATTTTATTTATCTGATATTCCTAATTACTAATTATATGAGAATCCAAGCATCCCAAACCATAACATTTTTTTCCAAAGAGACAAAATAGATTAAAAGCTAATAAAATTTAATTAAATAAAAATCTTTACTTTAACTACACTTTTATATATCTACATATTCTCTATAATTCATGATTTATACGTTTTTCGTGTAGGTCGGAACTCTCACAAATCCTCCCTCACCCCCTCTGTAAACTCTGATGGCAGAGCAAGGCGATGACTAGCAAAACGTGTTCCAATCCATGGAAGCAATCATGGAATACAATCAAAATGCACAGAATCTATAGTGGTACTTAGAGATTTGGAGCACAACAACCATGATGGAGCTCGTGCAACTTTAATGGAGTATATCGAGGTTTAGTACAACCTTTTCAGGTGAGCTTAGATTGAGGATTTATAGAAGAGTTTTGACGAGTTGCAATGGATCATTTTCAGACGAGATCTGTAATGGATCTAAGAACTGTGTTTGATGCATGACGAAGCCTCCAAAATCCATGTTCGGTCCATGGTTAAGCTTCCCGACGATGTAGATCTTCGAAGAGTTTTTAGGATTTCGCAGTTTGAAGGGTTGTTCGAGGGTTTTATTTTTGTTGCAGAACGTATTAAAATGATGGTGATATTTATTTTTAGGTTTTGAATTAAATTTTTTTTCCATGTAAATCAAGTCTAGTTTTTATATTGTAATATTTGTTTATTAATAAAAGATATATTATTATTTTTTGTTAATTTTGTGCAATTACTAAGTGTTTTTTCAACATACTGAGAACTTTCCGAGTATACTTAAAGATTTGTTGTGCATACTCAAAGACTTTCCTGAGTATACTCAGAGACTCTTGTACACGATGATTTCATAGTCAATGACGGTGACGTGGTGTTTAGTGATCGGTGGTCGGCGATGAATTGTTTTGATACTCATTGACTCGTTGAGTTGGTTATTTATGAGTATTTTAGTATTTGATCACCTATGAGATTAGTTGTGACATTTAGTTTTCTTACTGATGAGTAAAATAGTCTATAAAGCCTGTTATGTCAACCACTCATAAAACTACGTTCAATAATCAATATAGAAATAGGACCACGTTTAATTACAACTTTCTTTTAATGCACATTTGTTGCTTGTTAAATTTTCACATTGTCTTTTTTATTGTCAGAAAAAATAATTTTAGTCAAAATAATACGAAAGGATAAATATCACAACGGGCGATAAACAGATTAAGGGACAGAAAATAAATAATAACATTACCTAAAAATCAACAAAATAGAGTATTATTCTCTTGCGACAATAACTATCTTAGTAGTATAACCATGCATTCGAGTCCGTCATCATTGGATAACCAACCGAGATTAAAAATCTCAAATTCAAGCGGAGGATTCTAATCACGATTAATGAATATCAAACATGGCCTGTAATAGTGAAAAACACCACAACCTTTTCAAAATACGCATCATCCAAGTGAGTTAGGAAAGACTCAATGAATGGAAAAATATCCAAATAACACCAAAAAAAATTAAAAAAACACCTTGAATAATATTCGATCATCTCAGCAAAAAATACAGAATAAAAAAGATCACAGAATTAAATGTATACCGAAAACTCATTCATTTAGATAAAATTTAGGACCAGAATTTGATATGTACCAAACTACAATCAATTATTAGTCTGGTCTTGTAATTAAAAATAAGAAGATTTGGAGAAAATTACTTTAATTATTAATTGAAATTTGAAAAGAAAAATCGGAAGATGAAAGGTTAAATAATGTCAACAGTAAAGTTTTAGAGATAGATTTTTTAAGTGTTCAATTCACCAATTTTGTCAATTGTTATCGTGTCGAATGAGTATTTTCTACTTCTTTTATAGGTGATGTAATTTTATCGTAAATAAAAAGAAATACAAGACCATCTTATAAATTAAATTATTTAATTATGAAGGCAGGGTCTCTTTGGTCATTTCATTATCAAAGTGTAGCCATTTTATGGTAAAGATGGAGATAGAAAGATGTATATGATGTGGTAGTGAAAGATTGAAGAACATTTAGCTCTCTTGACACGTGGCAATCATACATTCCTCGCCGGAAAAACTCAACCACCGGCAACCTAAGTAAGCCACTTTTTTAAATTGCTAATGTTGTTCTCCTCCCATGAATTCTGTTAAGTGCTGTAACATTATTATCGGAATTATGAGCTTATAAGTCTCTATATGAAATTCTTAGACTACATTGCTATATTTTCATGCTCCTGCAAGCTTACTAATTCTATGCTCCATTTGTAGTTAAAGAAATAAGAAGAGATGTTGTCTTTACAAACTTCTCCATCGATTCATCAGACATGGATACCAAGAGTTTTAAGCCAGGTTCTAACTCATTGTATTCCATTTCCCATAGCAGTTATAAGCTATACAAATTCTCTAAATCCTCACGTTTTATTTACAAAAAATCGATACTATGCATCAGCCAGGCTTGTATAGAAACCGAGAGGGTGTTACCTTTGCCATAAGATCGGAACAAGTGCCAGCTGGTTCAAATTCTTTATCTCAAGGTCAGAATTATATTAATTATTGAGATGATATTATAATATAGTCGTAAATTAATAAGGTCCATAGTACAGTTTTTGCATAACATAGGGACCTATAGTAAAGTTTATTTCTCTTTTTATCGTTTACAGATGCACCTGGGAGACGTCAACTCCTTGTAATGGGGACAACAATTGCACCTTTTTTATTATTATCTTCCCAGACATCACCATCATGTACGTGTACCTATAGTGCAATTAAATCAAAATACTTCCTATAAGGACTTATAGTGCAATTAACACTTGATATGACTCAGATGCTGCAGAAAAGCAGAAGGGTTTTCTGCCTGTTACAGATAAAAAAGACGGATATTCTTTCGTTTACCCCTTTGGGTGGCAGGTATATATATACTCACGCACAATCCTACTGTATCACTATCTTTATTTTTTGGTCATTTTAATGTCTCACTATCTAAAAAAAAATTCTTAAAGGTTATTAAAATTCTTGTATGTAACTGATTATTCATGTATTTTGAGTCAGGAAGTATCGATTGCAGGACAAGATAAGGTTTTCAAAGATGTGATTGAACCACTCGAAAGTGTTAGTGTGAATCTCATATCCACTAGCAAATTGGATATTCATGAGTTTGGCCCACCAAAAGAGGTTAGAAAACTATTAATAGTTGCAATATAGGTCCCTATATTAATCAATAATTGCACTATAGCCCTTGCTTTTACTCGTTTTTTGAATTAGTTACACTATAAGTCCGTATGTTATACAAAATGACCTATATTTTATAACAGAAAAAACAAAATATTCATACGAATGAAATTAATCATAGCGTAATAAGATAAAATTTAAAAGTTGGGGGGCCAAGTGCAGATTATGGAAATTTGAGGGGGACATATTTTTATAGGGTCAAAAAGAAATTTTTACAAAGTCGCTTGCTACTATTGACTATGTTTGGTTTTGCTAGGTAGCGGAAACTTTGATTAAAAAGGTTTTGGCGCCACCTTCTCAGAAAATAAAGCTGATCGACGCAACTGAGGTGATTTTTGGAAATAACTTATTTGGTCCCTTGATTTTGTATATATTGACAGTTTAGTCCTTTATGTTGCAAAAGTAACATTTTAATCCCTTATTAACAATTAATTACGACACTAGTAGTGACTTTACTTGTTTGTTTTACAGCGTGAGGTTGATGGGAAATCCTATTACACGTTTGAATTTATTGCACAAGCCCCAAACTACACTCGCCATGCTCTTAGTACAGTCTGCATTGGCAATGGTATGAAACTTTTTCATGATAGGTCCATATATTTTGAGTTAATTGTACTATAAGTCCCTATGTCTTACTGAGAATTAAACTTTGGTACACAGGTAAATTCTACACTTTGACGACAGGGGCGAATGAGAGGAGGTGGGAGAAGATGAAAGATAGATTACACACAGTTGTTGAGTCCTTCCAACTTTTCAAAGTCTGAGAATAATTCGCAATTTGCTTTGTTATTCATAATGTGTCTCATATTAGTATAATTGTTTAAAGTTTTCCTCTAACTTCAGAGGCCATTCAATTATTGTAAATATGAGAAGCTTTACTTATTATTTGGTCTTGCAGAATTGAGTGAGTATTTATAATTTTTTCTCCTAATAAAATAATTCCACAAAACTTTCTTGTTGATTAAAAGAACTTTTTAGTTATAGTCCAAAAAATACAAATGAAGCCCAAGCCTAAAAGTAACCAGACTGTGAGAACAAGCTAAAAAAACAAACCCATAAAATGAACATATTTTATAGAGAAATCTAACTGGTGAACCCAAAACAAAACAAAACAAAACAACCAAGCTTAGTTGAAAGCCCAAAATTTCACTTGTTATTCAAAAAAGAGGTCGGACAGTTAGCCCCCTAGAGAGTGTTTGGATTGAATGGATGGTTAAATAAGATTCCTTTTGATTAATTTATTTAAATAATCCGAATAGGAAGAATACATTGAACCAAGTTATATATGGGTTTTTATGAATCTTAATTCTTAGTATATCTTTATTTTTGGGTTATCAATAATTTAGAACTAGGTGGTTAGCAATTTTTAGGATTTTGTAATTTAAAAGAACTATGTGTGGGAGATTTTGTGAGTTTTAGTCTAATCTTGTTAGTACCGTTTCATCCCTTATTTCGTCATGGTTCTTTCCTACTATTCTTCTCCACTCTTACTCCTACCCCTTCCCGCCATGGTTGTGTATTGTACACAACATCCAATACGACAAACGACAAGTGCCTTCTTGATGCATCACTAAATACGTTTGAAATTCTATAGTATGACATACAATGCATATTATAGTACAAATTTTTTTTTGCTTTCACTTTCTCATTCAATATCAACTTCTTTGTCTTTCTTCCATTTTTGAAACCCCCACTAGGGTAAAACACTTTATTTTCTCATAAATTAAAAAGGTATTAATTTGTTTATGAAAATTAATGTCGTTGCCGAACCACCATTACATGTAAATAAGTTTTTTTATCTCATCAATTAAGTGGTATTGAATTGTTTATATAAAATTGATTTTGTTGGTGTATTAAAAAGGTTAGAGTAATCACAAATTAAGTATGTGAAGTGTGAATTTATAATTGATTTATCATGTTTAATGTAGATTGAGTTTAGACACGTCTTTGTCCACGACCAGAACTTCAACTCATATGAATAGGATGGACATGTCGACGAGGATTCTGTTAACACTGAATTGTGAATTGATGGAAACTTTCAATATAAAATAGAGTCGTATAATTTGGTGGCAAAAGTTATTTTCACACAATTTACTGTTTTGATTTCTTTTGTAGATCGGCGGTAGAGGATATGCATTAGGCTACCAGTGATAAACACACCACTATATCGATATATTATGCAGTGCTTGATATGTCATGCTATGTGGCTTAAAAAGGTTGATAACTAATGATGATTGTAGAAATATCATAGCAACCTTCGAAGACAGGTTTTAGCGATGTTATACATCGAGGAAGAACAAAACTTAAACGTATTGTGTCCATCAACATCCAAGGGTACATTTGTTTCAATTGGTAGTGGACAACAGTGGTGGTTTGGATAATATTTGTGTTGGGAGAATAAATCACAACATTGATGACCACGTCTAACATGTACAAGTTAAAAATATTGATGTTATTGTTGGTATAAAAACACAAGAGTTTGTAGATATTGTACTTATTGTTAATTGAAAATCTAGTAGAAGCAAGACTGTGGATATTTTTATGAGAATTGAGGTTAGGAATGCAAGTTTTTTGGTAAAGTGTATATGATACGAGGTTTGTCGACGACGAGTTCGTAACTTAAAGTGTTTTTGAAGAAGAATTAGGGAATGATATGTTTGATGATGGTGGTGTATATGGTTTATTGAATGGGGGACTAGGAATGAAACTGGTTACAGTTAAATTTAAATTAATCGTTGATTCTTAGCTTTTGGGATATTTTAGTATTTATATAAATTGAAATTATTTTTTGCGTTTAAGGGCTATTCATACCTTGATCAAGTATAGGGTAGTAATAGTAATTATACTTTTGCCCGGGAGGCAGGGTTTAATTACGGATTTAGGATATAAGCGATCGGTGTGCGTTAATGAGCCGGAAGGTCTTGATTAGCCGAGTAGTCAATAAGATGTGAACCAATTATGTCCAAAAATATTGTAGGGTCACCAGGAGGTGTCCTTAGTATCGTAGTATAGTGTTATATTCACCAGTGAAGGGTTAGGAAGATAATTGAATCCTGGCTAACGTAGAATGACCAATTTACCCTTACGTCTAGAAACATCCAGTTAGTTACCTTAGGGGATTACCAATAATAATCAAGAACTACTCTCTCATATTCCATATCCTTTATTAGTTAACTGGCATTTGTTTCTTGTCGTTTATTTCGTTGGCTCTTCATCATTTAATATTGTCGTTTATTTATCGCAATTAGTTTAGTTTTAAGAAAACCAAACAAACATTTACCATTCAGTTATTTGTTCGCACAACTAGACCATGATTTCTCTAAACACAACTACTTTAACTTTGATAGTCCTTGAGAACAAAAACCCTATTCTTACCCATTTGCATTCCTTGCCATCGAACCACGTCCACTTGCGGGTAATTAAGGTCCTCTAATTTAGGTGATTATTTATCACACTCACAGGACCGACAGATGCCTATGGGCAAATTAATGTAAGAAAAAATTATTTTTGTTCGTAAACGTGTTTCGAACAAAATAGTCATTTGATCATAAGATGGTTATGGTGTTTTAATGTAATATAAAATGACCGACGAAGTCTTTCATAATGATGAATTACACCATTGTGGATACTTACAATATGATGATTATAGTTCCTTAACGTAAGTGCGTAAAAGTGTTAAATGTGTTTATGGTCATAAATTGAAATAGATAATCATACTAATCAAACATTATCTTTGGCATTACAGACTAAGTCATAAATCATGAATAGTTCATTAGTTTCACAATGAAGACTTCTTTGAAGAATATGATTTTGAATCATATGAAACTTGGGAGACTTATCTTAATGAAATATGTCTAAATCTCATTTTAATGAAAATTGAGATAGTGCTAATGAGTTCTTATGTCTACTACATATTGATGTATGTGGCCAATCCAATTTTTAGCCAAATATGGACATTCTTACTTCATATTCCTCACTAACTATATATCAGATTTAGATGTGGTTACCAAATGAAACACAAATATGAATTATTTGAAATGTTCAAACTACTATATAATGAATCTGAAGAAAGTATATAAGAGTGTGAAGAAAGTAAGATATTAAACTATAAAGGTGAGAATCTTAGCAATGCATTTGTAGATTATCTATGACAAAATTAGATTTTGTCTTAGTGAAATCTCCTAGAACACCAAGGTTTAATGGTGTATTCGAAAGGAGATTTTTCATACTATTGGATATATTGCAATTCATGATAAGATTCACTACTTTTGAATATTCTTATAGGATTATGTTTTAAAATCAATTGCATACTTGGTGTCGCCTAAGGTGTGATAAAAAGATGTATAAAATAAGTGAAAATAAACACCCTAAGCTGAGCACGGTTCTGCAAGTATACAGATCGTATGCAAGTTTTAATGAATAAGTAGAATTCGTTCCTCAGAGACTACGAAGGTTAAGAAGAACTTATGCAAATATTCAAGTGCAAATATGAGAGTTAGAACAGATAATACGCAAGTAGAAAGAAGAGATAGATAGATATTTATTTGGTTTTTGAATAATAAAACTAATACTAATAACTTAAAGACAGAAAACAAATAAAAGAAAAGAAGATAGTATGAAAGTTTAGCTTGAGTAATTAGCAAGTAATCCCCACTAGTTTTGCCGTTCTAAACATGTAAGGTATGAATCATGTAGTATTTAAATAGTTTGGTTTCAATTGTGCTAGGTAGTTTCAAATAGGGTTTACCTGTGTCAATAAGAACCTAAGCAAACTATTCCTGCAATTGATTAAATAGCAATACACTAAACCATTGACTATCTAGTTAGGTTGGGTTGTCAGATCAAACCTTATTCTAGACGTTATGTGCTAATTCTATAGTCATATATACTGGTTATCTAACTACTATGATGGTAATCCTATACGTTGTACACCGTAAAGAACACATAATATAAATCCAACACATAAACAGAGAAATCAAAACATAAATTCAATCAAATTAGATAGATGTCAACCAAAACTAGGGTTCAAACATATATGCTAAAACTCAAGCTAAATAGAATTAATTCATACTAAGAAAAGAAAAGAAAAGAATTACAGAATTAAAGGTTGAAGGAGACATAGTTGATGCACAACTTCTTCCAAACTTCTCTTCTTGTGTTGTAGCTTCTTCCTAACCTTAAGGTTTGGTCAAGGATGATTTTCTAATGATAAGAGGCTGTATTTATAGGGTATAGGAAGACCTAATTCGTGTTTTTGAAGGAGAATGTAAATATTGGACTCCTAGCCCAACTCAAATTCGTAGCCCAAAAACATGGAATCAACCCCGTTTTTGTTTTGGTCCTAGCAGCTTCAATACTCATCCGTTTGACGTGTATGAGTAGTCGAAATTCATCGTCTCGGAAAGATCTTTAACTTCTCTCTTGACCGTTTCTCCAGATTCCACAATGATTTTGAGATATAAGCGGATTTGTGGTCGTAGGTGCTGGAATTCAGATTTAAGGCAGCTTTTCCTTTTCCATAATTTTAGCTTTTACTTCCTTATCTTCAATTTCCATGTTTATCTCTTTCCTTTAGCTCTTAGACTTTGACTTGGACTCTAATTAATTACCATATATCTTTAAAGTTTCACACTAAATAAATAATTAAACCCAATATGCTCTATAAATAATAAATAATTAATTCAAGACACAAAATAGGAAAGTGTACTAAATCATGATAAAATCGACCTATAAACTATTAAATACAACTAAAATGATGTCTCCAAGATAGATTAAATCATCACAAATAGGGAGACATCAAGACCCCCAACTCAAAGTTGTGTCATCCCGATACAATAAAAATAAAGAACAGTAGGGTAGTCAAGAAGAAGAAGTAGGAGGAGAATAAGAACATAACACAATGAATGATCCTAGAGAAATATACCTAAAAAGTCTCATGTATTAATGATCAAGAAATAATGCACAAGTATGTTCAATATACACGTAATCAACAATCCATAAATTCAAGTCCAGATTAATTTCGCAATGCCAGAAGGAGAGGTTGATAACTTAGTTCATGCTAATGGCTATAGGTTGTTCATAGGTCCTAATATAGCATTCAATGATCCACTTACCTACTACCTAATAGCTCAATTGTTTCTCCACCAAGTAGTTAGAAATCCTAAGGTCTTTGGTTATCACGTGGCTTAAGGACGGTGTGGTATATTTGGATAAATGAAAAGTGAGCTTTTGGCTCCCTCCTCACTAGCCATCAACGAATCGCCCCAGAGCTTGAGTTTCCACTCGAAGAAGTTCTCACTCAACCCAATTTATTGATGCTTTTGATGTGCATCCCCAATAAATTCCACATAAAACCTTTTATGATGATATACAATTTCCACTTTGCCGGTCCGAATATATGTATTCTTTTCATATCAATTTTTTCTTTTGTATAGCTATGACTCTCTTTTTATTGTTTAGATATCACGCTATTTTTCATATATATATTTTTTCTTTTTATGCCCTTGTTGGCAATTTTAGCTCGTAGCTTCTTTTTCATTCACTATTACCCTGATAAAGGGTTACAATATTAAATTTTTCATCATCAATAAAATCACAATTACAATTTTCAAATCCAAATATTCCCTAATGATGAAACCCACCACCCCAAACTCAAGCTCTAAAAACGACTTGTCTCAGGTTTTACGATTCGAGTGCGGGTCATATAGATAAGTCCTACAAACTAAGGGTATGGATTATAATGTGGTTAAATAAAAGGCTATAGAAAGGCTCAGAGGGGCTAGGACGGATAAATAATAACAATAATCAAATAAAAGGGTGAGAAGGTATAAAAGACTTCGAGTGGCTTCAACATGAAAGAACTGCCTTATTCACTTTCCTAACTACCGAATTTTGTTACTTTTTCACTATTAGTTCATAGATAAGTGGGTTTTCAACTAATTTCAACCCTCACGTTCTACACACCAAATAACTCTCCCTAAGTTTCAACATAACTTCTTAGCATTGCTCATTAACTTTTCTATCTTTTATATCCTGTTTTCATACATGCATACTAAACATATTGGTAACATTTTTCAAAAACATACTACTTACTATCATTGACCTAATTAAATCATGCTCAAATAGGTACATTCAACATATTCTATGCCTATTTCAACCCAAAAATTTTTAAATTTTATGAAAAAAAAAGGAAGATGAGGACAACGAATCCCCACCCCCAACTCAAAAATGAGCCGTGTCCCCACGACTCGAAAAAGACTCAAGAAAGAAATAAAATTTAACTTTAGCATACATATTGCACATAAAGAAATGGTAGGGAAGAAAGAAAACATACTCTTCGAGGCTAATACCTCGCCTTATCGACATTCCAAGATAGGATTTTGCTGGATTTTTCTCTAATTTCTCACGGAGTGTTATGATGTAATCCTTTTCTTCTTTTGAAAGTTGCGTAATTACTCTCAAAACTTTAATTATCCAAGCATTGTCAATATTGTTACTCATCTTAAATTCACGTGTTTCTTTTTCACCCAAAATTATATTCGCTTTCCGAACAAGACACATGATCATAGTAGGATATTGCATATTAAATAACGACATGGGAGAGACCGAAAATCGTATCACCTCCTCATAGATCAACTGTGCCACATCTTCTTCTTCTCCTCTCAAAATACAATTCAACAAAAAGAACGTTTTTTTAGAACGTCTTACCATTAACGTAGACCAACCCAATCTTTCTTAAATCTCCAAGAATCTTCTTGTATTCTCCTTTACCAACTTCTTCTTAAAATACTTTCTCATCAGCAAAAGGTAGTTCCTTTAATTATTTCTTTGGGAAAGCTATCATGTCCATTGAAGCTTTCTCTTTTTCTTTGGGTGTAGGGTCTTTGATCTGTAGAGGTTGTGTTGTCTTCTTCACTAAAGTTGGAACCTTTTTGCCCATTGAATCAAACACAGCATGCTGACCTTTCTTCTCTTGACTTGTTTTACCCTTTGAATTGGAACTAGACTTTTTCTTACTTGATTTCTTCTCAATAGAATCCAATACCTTGCTTTTCTTCATCTCCCTTACAGTAGATAATGTTTATGTTCTCTTAATCATCTCAATTGACCCCCAACTCAAAGCTTTAACAACTCTTGAAATTTGAAACTCTTGATTATAGGTTGAACAAGCTTTATTTGGGTTAGGAAAGGTGTTTTGATGATGATTTTCTATGTAGGTAAGATGGATTCTTCATTGAGTGGTATGGATTTAAGAAATTGTAGGATGAATTTCTGAATTTTAAGCTTTTGATTCTTGGATTCAATGTGTTTTGGTATGACATGGGTGGTTGAATCTTCCTTGTAATGATGTGGAGAAAGGATTGGATGTGTTTTTATGGTGATTGGGTAGTGTTTTGATGATTAGGGAAGGTTTGATGAAGCTTCCATGGAGTTGGGAGAGGTTTGGGGAAGAAGGAGAAGCATTAAGGATTGAAAAATTCGTAATAGAGCAACCTCCTTTCCCTTATAACCCGATAAACGTGATTTTTCTTTCTCCAGCGGGGCTGTGCGGTGTACCGGAGGTATGGTCCGGTGTACCGCAGGTGAAGCTCTTGAAATTTCGAGTTACGGCAAAAAACGCGTGTCCTCACCCCGTGGCCACGGGTTTTTGATCTTGCGGTATACCGGAGGTCTGGCCCGGTGTACCGGAGCCGAAGCTTTAAAAAAAAAATCTCTCGGCCAAAAACCCGAGTCTTACCCCGTGGGCACTGGTTTTCTGCTCTCCGGTGTACCGCAGGTATGGTCCGGTGTACCGGAGAGGCAGTCTGAATTTTCCGTAAAAAAATCGTTTTTTATTTTATCTCCAAATCGGGTTTTCTCCACTCCATTGGATAGATCTCGAAAAAATATGCAATTTAGACTCGAGAAAAAGTGAAATCCGATACCCGAGCGCAAAGTTATGCCAGTTCGAAGTTTTAGTTAAATTTCTCGCGCTGATAGATGCGGTGCACCGCTAATACCCGCGGTGTACCGCCAAAAGATTCTGTCCAGCCCTTTTTAACTCCGAAAAATTTCCACCTTTTCACCCCAAACTCGAACCCTTGCATACCTACACACCAAAAACACTTATACCTTTCTTATTACTGCAATATGCACTAAAAAACACATAAACTCACTAAAATGAACAAAAACCTAAATACATAAAAACATAAAAAAATGTGGGATGTCTCCCAAGAGCACTTTTGTTTAACGTCATTAAGTTTGACGTGTTACCTCGATTAAGATTAACGAAATTTAAATCCCTTGCCTTTCACTCCCACGAACTTTTCAGGTCTATTCTTTGTAGCAATGGATGTTTTCATCCATAAGTCTGGGGCGTTTGCGTGTCTTTTGGTAATTCTATTTCGTTTGTCGCTTTGCACTCCTCTGGCAATCCATTCATCTCTCGTTTGTTAGAAAGAATATACTTCATGAAATTACGATATTTTGTTATGCTTGTGAGAGCTTCTACAAACGGAATGTTGATTTTTAACTCGTTCGCCATGTCAAGGAACTTCTTGAATTCTTTTTCATTGTTCTGATTTCTGACACGTGACGGGAATGGCGGAGGAGGACGTGTGTTGGTTACCATTGGGCTCTCTTTCTTTTCATATGTCTTCTGTGGGACACTTGTTTGTTCAATTACCTCTTCAACCTTGTCTTTAATTGTTTCTTCAACCACTTTTTCAGGAACAGAGGTTGGTTCTGGTTCTACTATAGGTGGAGGTAATTGTTTTCCACTTCTTAATTCAACTACATGACAAGCATGATCTTCTGGAGCAATAGTATCACTTGGGAGTTGCCCTTTTGGCCTATTTTGCAATGCACTCGCCATTTGTGATATTGTATGCTCAAGGTTCTTGATTACCTTGGACTGAGTTTGGATTCTTTGCTGGATAATCTTCATATTTTCTTCCATTACTTTCATCATTGCAGCCATACTTGAATTCAAACTCGAAGGTTGCTTTTGTGGAGCTTGTTGCATTGAATATTGAGGTGGTTCTTGATAAGCTTCTTTATAAACTGGCGCTTCTTGATAGATTTCTTTGTAATTCGGCGCTTCTTGATAGATAGGTTGTGGTGGATAGTAAGATTGAGGTCGAGGTTGATAATAATTCTCTTGATTTCCGACCCAATTATAATTTTGTGGGGGCTGATAATTAGCGTAACTTCCTTGAGGATGATAATAACCATCAGAATAATGGTTTCTTTGATGAGATACGAAGGAACTTGAAGCTATATTATTCATGCAATTCTCCCACGAATGGTTTCTTGCTCCACAACCTGGACATAAAGGTAAAGTAGGTACTAGATTCACTTGAGCTATTGTTCGTGCTTGTTCTCGCAATTCCTCAAATTGTTGGGTTAACTCTTTGAGCCTTAGAGAGTCTAAGGGCTCTTCTTGTTTTTCTAATTCAACCGGCCAACTTCTCTTGTTCCCAAGAACATTCTCCATAATATTTTCAGCTTCTTCAGGATCTAATAACACAAAACCTTTTCTTCCTAACATATCTACTCTTTTTCTGGACTTGTCATTAAGTCCTCCATAGAACATGGTTAATGAATATTCTGGTGATGATATATGACATGGATATCTCGTCTTCATCTCGTTAAAACGTAACCATGCTTCACCAAAACTTTCTCCGTCTTCCTGCATAAATTGTTCGAGCTCCAACATATCTTTTAATCTTCTACTAACCGGATAAAATCGGTCTAGGAATTTAGATTGAAGCTTGTCCCAATCTGGAATAACGTGAGGGCGTTGGGTATCGTACTACTCGCTTGCACTTCCGGTCAAAAAGAACTGGAACATAATGTAATACATCTGCTCCTTTGTAACGCCTTTAGTAATATAAACATCACAGATTTGCATAAATTTCTAAACATACCGGACCAAATCTTATTGTGCAGCACCGCTAAATTGTCCATGACTCGCAAATTGCGCTAGCATGCCTGGATCTGGTCTAAAATTGGTGGCTTGGATTTCTGGAGTGCGGATTCCGCGTGGTTGCACTCTGTATGTGATTGGAAGATCAAGTCTCCTTGGATTCTCCATCTGTAAAAATCTGTAAAGACAAAAACTAAAAAGAAAAGCGTAAAATAGAACTAACTAAAATAAAAGCACTAGATAATTGCACAAGGACTAACGATGTAGTCCCCGGTAGCGGCGCCAAAAACTTGGTGTCGCCTAAGGTGTGATAAAAAGATGTATAAAATAAGTGCAAATAAACACCCTAAGCTGAGCACGGTTCTGCAAGTATACAGATTGTATGCAAGTTTTAATGAATAAGGAGAATTCGTTCCTCAGAGACTACAAAGGTTAAGAAGAACTTATGCAAATATTCAAGTGCAAATATGAGAGTTAGAACAGATAATACGTAAGTAGAAAGAAGAGATAGATAGATATATATTTGGTTTTTGAATAATAAAACTAATACTAATAAATTAAAGACAGAAAACAAATAAAAGAAAAGAAGATAGTATGAAAGTTTAGCTTGAGTAATTAGCAAGTAATCCCCACTAGTTTTTCCGTTCTAAACATGTAAGGTATGAATCATGTAGTATTTCAATAGTTTGGTTTCAATTGCGCTAGGTAGTTTCAAATACGGTTTACCTGTGTCAATAAGAACCTAAGCAAACTGTTCCTGCACTTGATTAAATAGCAATACACTAAACCATTGACTATCTAGTTAGGTTGGGTTGTCAGATCAAACCTTATTCTAGACGTTATGTGCTAATTCTATAGTCAAATATACCGGTTATCTAACTATTATGATGGTAATCCTATACGTTGTACACCGTAAAGAACACATAATATAAATCCAACACATAAACAAGAAATCAAAACATAAATTCAATCAAATTAGATAGATGTCAACCAAAACTAGGGTTCATACATATATGCTAAAACTCAAGCTAAATAGAATTAATTCATACTAAGAAAAGAAAAGAAAAGAATTACAGAATTAAAGGTTGAAGGAGACATAGTTGATGCACAACTCCTTCCAAACTTCTCTTCTTGTGTTGTAGCTTCTTCCTGACCTTAAGGTTTGGTCAAGGATGATTTTCTAATGATAAGAGGCTGTATTTATAGGGTATAGGAAGACCTAATTCGTTTTCTTGAAGGAGAAGGTAAATATTGGACTCCTAGCCCAACTCAAATTCGTAGCCCAAAAACATGGAATCATCCCCGTTTTTGTTTTGGTCCTAGCAGCTTCAATAATCATCCGTTTGACGCGTATTAATAGTCGAAATTCATCGTCTCGTAAAGATCTTTAACTTTGCTCTTGACCGTTTCTCCAGATTCCACACCGATTTTGAGATATAAGTTGATTTGTGGTCGTAGGTGCTGGAACTCAGATTTAAGGCATCTTTTCCTTTTCCATAATTTTAGCTTTTACTTCCTTATCTTCAATTTCCATGTTTATATCTTTCCTTTAGCTCTTAGACTTTGACTTGGACTCTAATTAATTACCATATATCTTTAAAGCTTCACACTAAATAAATAATTAAACCCAATATGCTCTAAAAATAATTAATAATTAATTCAAGACACAAAATAGGAAAATGTACTAAATCATGATAAAATCGACCTATAAACTATTAAATACAACTAAAATGATGTCTCCAAGATAGATTAAATCATCACAAATAGGGAGACATCAATACTTAATGAAATCTTAGGTCTCACTTAGAATTTGATAAAATCCATATGTGATATGGAGATAAGATAAATCATACCACAAACTGTAGAAGTTTGGAACCATTTGATTTATGCTAAATAACGATTAATCTTGATTTGAGATCATTTAGATATAGATTTGTTGGATACCCAAATAAAATGACATGGTAATATTTCTACTCCATTATGAACACAAAGAGTTTGTGGTAGGACGTTATCTAGAGTGAGAATTCTATAGTGAAGGAATTTATAATGTAAAAATAGACCATATTTAAATAAAGATTTCAGAGTTAGTTAAACAAGGTGAAGAACATCAGATGCATGTTAATATTTCTTACCTTGATGAGTTAATAGTTTCATCTAAAATTTAGGTCTCAAACAGCGAGGCATTATGGACGATTAATGAACTCCCCCTGGAACAAATAAGTTAATAAAATCAAGAGAAAGGAGAAGTTATTGTACACAAGTCTCGTAAAGGTTATACAGATATCCTCATACACCAAAGTCAGTTGTAATAATGGTGAAAGTTTGATGAGGGAAATGATAGAGATGATAACCCCATCAGTCTGATGATCCTAATACCATATGAATAGGATATGACTAGTATAGATAGTGATAGGTGATTGAGAGCCATAGAATATGAAGTAGTACCTATGAGAATGGACAATGTCAGGTACTTTGGTTGAATCTTCAATATATTTAAGATCCATTTATTGTAAGTGGTTTCTTGGGAAATGATTTGATTATACGGTAAGGTGGAGACCTATAACGTCCTTCTAATTCCTAAGAGTTTAAATCAAAAGGAGAACATCAATTGTGGTACATTCCTTTTCTCATAGAAATACCCAGTACATTTTGGATTCCATTATCGGTAACAATATACTATAATCAAAAAATATGGTAAGCTCATGTGAAATTAGTTTTCACTATAGGAGCTCAAGGATGACGTTCTTACGATCAATCCTAGAGGTCTCATATCACCATTTGCTCATAATAAAATATGTAAGTTCCAAAATCCATTTAATAGAATTGAGAAAATGTCAATAATCTGGATGGTCCGCTCTCATACAATCAAATAGTCAAATTTTATGATTTTAAAATAAGAGTTTAGAGAGTACAAGGACAAGTGGTAGCACAATCATCTTCCTAGTGTTATATGTAGATAATATATTAGCATACAAGGATACGATATACCAACTAAGCAAACAAGCTAAGTTCTTGATTGTCTAATAATTCTCCATGAAAGATTAAGTAGAAGTAGTTAATATTATTTGAATTAGGATATATAGAGATACATCAAAGAAGTAATTTGACCTATGTCAATCTCAATACATTAATACAATAGAAGTATCACATGGAAATTTCAAAAAGAGTTACTTAACAATAGTCTTTATAATTACTCTTAGTAGGAGGTTTGTCCTAAGTCCCTTGAAGGAAAGAATTCATGTGTAGAGTCCTATTTGTTAAAACAATTAGGATCTATCAAGCATGCTGGTGTCGACTAGAGTGTGATAGAAATATGATATAAATAAGTGCAAAAATAGACACCCTAGCCTAGCAGGGTTTCGCGAGTATTACAGGACGTATGCAAGTTTTAATGATTTATAAGATGTGTTCCTCAGAGATTACGAAAGTTAGGAAGAACTTATGCACATTATCAAGTGCAAATATAAAAGCTAGATTAAATAATACGCAAGAAAATAAAAGACTAAAGAGATTTTTGTTTGGTTTTTGTAAATAGAAAATTAAACTAATAAAGTAAAGACAGAAAAGTAAATATGAGGAGAAGATAGTATGAGAGTTTAGCTCGAGAAACTAGCAAGTAATCCCCACTAGCCTTGTTTATTCTAAACATGTAAGGGTGAATTGTGTAGAATTGCAATAACTAGGATTCTAAATTCCTCCAAACTAGGGCGGCGACCTCACAATCACGAGGGGACTCAAATAGGGTTTCCTGCGCTACTAGGGTCCTAGGTGTAGTCTGACCTACTAATGGTGATTGATGATTAAATTAAACCTTAATGATTTTCTAGTTAGGCAAATCTTGTCAGGATTAATTCCGTACATTAGACGTTTATGTGGTCTTTCAATAATTAGACACCCCTTCCGGGTGACCATCTAACTACTATTAAGGTAATCCTATACGTTTGCAACCGCAAGGAAAAAAGACAATAAATTAAATCACATAAAACAGAGAATAAAACATGAATTCAATTTAAATACGATGGTATCCCAAATTAGATAGACGTTTAAACAAGTCTAGGGTTCATACGAATATGCTAAATCTCAAGCTAAAAGTAAATTAGTTCATACTAAAGAAAGAAAAGAAAACAGTTACAAATTCGAAGGCTTGTGAAGACATGATATGGTGCTCAGCTCCTTCCAGACTTCTCTTCTCTTGTTGTAAGCTTCTTCTTGACTTAAGGATTCGTCAAGGATGTGTTTCTTCTTATTAGAGGGTGTATTTATAGGGGGTGTATTTATAGGGTATAGGAAACCCTAAAACGTTTTCTTGGAGTGGAAGACAAGTAATTAGACTTCTATCCCAACTCAAATTCGTAGCCCTAAAATATAGAAAATGTAAGATTCTGGTGTTGTTTTGTTTTGGCCGTAAATTCTTCAATACTTATCCGCTTGACGCGTTCCATATGCCGAAACTGATCATCTCGAAAATCTCTATAACTTTGATTCAGATCATTGTTCCAAATTCCTAGCCAATTTTGAATTATGATCACTTTTATGTTCGTAGCTCCTGAAATTCAGATTTATTTGACAACTTTATCTTTTCCTTTTTCATATTTCTTTCCTTTATCTCCAATTTCCATGTTTATCTTCTTTCCCTTATCTCTTAGAATTGACTTGGCATCTAATTAATTACCATATATCTTTAAAGCTTCACAATTAACAAACAATTAAACCCAATATGCTCTAAAAATAATAAATAATTCAATCAAGACACGAAATAGGAAAGTGTAGTAAATCATGAGAAAATTGTCCTATATCCTAATAAATACACCTAAAATGATGTATCTAACTAATATTAAATCCTCACAAATAGGGAGACATCAACACCCCCAACTCAAAGTTGTATCGTCCCGATACAATAAAGATAAAGAAAAGTAGGGTAGTCAAATAATAAACAGAGAAGAAGAAGTAGGAGGAGACAAAGAATAGAACACAATGAATGATCCTAGAGCAATATCTAAAAAGTCTCATGCAGTAATGTTAAAGAAATAATGCACACGTATGCTTAATATACACATAATCAACATTTCATAAAGTCAAGTCCAGATTAATTTCGCAATGCTGGAAGGAGAGGTTTTCAACTCACTTCATGTTAACGGCTATAGGTTGTTCATAGGTCCTAATATAGCATCCAATGGTCCACTCACCTACAACCTAATAGCTCAATTGTTTCTCCACCAAGTAGTTAGAAATCCTAAGGTCTTTACGGTTATAACGGGGCTTAGGGACGGTGTGGTATATTTGGATAATGAAAAGCTCACACTCCATCAACGAATCGCCCTAGAGCTTGAGTTTTTCACTCGAAGATATTATCACTCAACCCAATTTTTTATGCTTTGATGTGCATCCCCAAATAACCCAAGTAAAAACCTTTTTCATGATGATCTAATAAATTCCACTTTGCCGGTCCAAATATTTTTCAATCTTTTCATTCATTTTTTGTGTATGGCTATGACTCTCTTTTTGATGTTGAGATATCACGCTATTTTTTTCTCATATATTTTTTTTCTTTTCAATTCATGCTTTTTAGATTTTTTCATTCCCTATTACCCCGGCAAAGGGTTACAATAATAACATTTTCATCATCAATAATATCACAATTAAAATTTCTCAAACCCAATGTCCCTAATGATGAAACCTACCACCCCAAACTCAAGCTCTAAAAAATGACTTGTCTCAGGTTTTTGTGATTCGAGTGCGGGTCATATGGATAAGTCCTATAAACTAAGGGGTATGGCTTATGATGTGGTTAAAAAAGGCTTTAGAAAGGCTCAGAGGGGCTAAGACGGATAAATAATAATAATCAAATAAAAGGGTGAGAAAGCTAAAAAGGCTTCAAGTGGCTTCAATATGAAAGAACTGCCTTATTCACTTTTCTAACTACCGTATATTGTTAAATTTTCACTACTAGTTCATAGACAAGCGGGTTTCAACTAATTTCAAACCTCACGTTCTACACACCATGTGATGAATTGAGCACATAATCTTACTAATCAAGACAATAGTTATCCCTACAATTTTGATTGAAGGAAATATTTCCTTGAACCTATGACAATCATTTATGATTATGGTATTTATCCACATAATATAAATATAGATCCTTAAATAAGTTACAAATTAGATATTGTAATTAGTTATGATAATGGGAATCTTTCTCATAGGACTTAATCTGAATTTTTTTAATCGTAGGATCATCGAGTTAGGACTTCGACAATCCAAATAGATTAATTTGTAGCTAACAAGTATTTTTTTTGGACATAAAAGGTGCCTAAGCACCAAACAAAAAACGAAAATCGTAAACATAAACTAGACTAAAATATAGAATATTAGCCTACTCCGGCTCTACAAAAGTTGTCCGCAAACTCAAAGAGTACTCTCGATGAGTCAAGAGCCTCTATTGCCCCGTGCCTAGCTTGTTCTGCGAGATTGTCCACAATACTATTACTGCTCCTCTTGATGAAATGGAATGGGATGGTACCAAACTCATTAGATTTTTGTTTGATCTTCTCAATAGTCCAACAAATGTGTCAATTTGCAGCTGACACCTGCTTAATACCTTGAATGACCTCAAGGTTATCTGAAATGATGATATTCCTTCCTTCATGTTGACCTTCACATGCCTGAACCGCCTTGAGTACCGCAAATGCCTCATCTTCTAGGGGTGAGTCGCATAAAAGATTGATTTTCATAATCGTGTTATTGCCAAATATTTTGTTATGCAATATGATCTCTGTGCCGGTAGGCTCATATTTAACTTTAAATGACGCATCACAACTAATGATCATTTCCGCCTCTCCATAATCAACCTCTTCTCTTTCTTTGTTTGGTAGTTCTGTAGATATGCTTTTTGAAGTATTAATATTTTTCCGTTCTATTCCATGAATCTCTTTCATGAGTCTGTTTGTTGCGAAAACTATATCATCCCCATCATCTCTTTCCCTTCATAAATCGCTTTCATTTTCGCCTTCCAGATATTCCACAAATTTATCATTAAATAATCTCTAATAATATTCATATCACATCCTCCTTTCGTATAAATTTCTATTTTTTTAGTATCCATTCATCTATGGGTGTATTATCTTCTTCATTTATTCTTAATTGTATTAAGTTTCTGCCCAAATTTCTTTGCATACTTTACATTGTCTAAGAAGATGTTCCACTGTGTCTGTTAGATTACAGCCCCGCACACATTGTTTTGTATCTGCACATTTCCTCTTATACAGATTATTTTTTATGGGTATTGCATTATTGCAAGCTTTCCATGTGAAAATTATAACTTTTTTTGGTATATTGGATGATGATGTCTCCCGATTTGTTCTAATTATTAGCCCCTTGGAGACATCCTTTTAGGTGAATAAATGACTTATTTGATAGACTTTTAGTCTTAATTGATCATATTACACTTTCTCCCCTTGGAAATTAACTATTTGCAGAATCTGAGCTTTTGTGCGTAAATTTGACTATTTTTAATGCAAAGTTAATTGGTTCTTGAAATCTCATGAAGACCAATCCAAGGAGAAGAAGTGAGAATAAAGTCTTAGTGTATTTTAGAGTGTTAGGAAATGATTTTTAGTTGAGTTTCTATTTTTAGAGTACACTTTCCTATTTCGATTTCTTGATTTATTGATTTAGTCTTTTTAAGCATATGCGGTTTAATAATTTATTTAATGTGAAGCTTTAAAAGATAAATGGTAATTACTTAGAGACCAAGTCAAGATAAAGATGAAAGGAAAGAAGATTTACATGGAAATAAGAAGATTTAGGGAAGATTTATTCAAAGAAGGAAAAGATAAAGCTGCCTTGTGAATTTGAAAATCCAGCCACGTTTTAAAGATAATTCCATAACAAAAGATTGGCATGGATTCTGGACGAGTGGTCTGCACCAATAGAAAGCTCTTTCCAAGACAAGTGGTTTCATATATTGGAACTTCTCAAACGGATAAGTATTGAAAAAGATATGACCAAATCAAATCAGCAGCAAAATGTTACCTTTTCCTGAATTTAGAGCTACGAATTTAAGAGTCTTTGACTTGTCTTCCACTCCAAGCAAATTCGACCTAGGGTCCTCCAACACCTATAAATACACCCCTTAACCTCCTACTTTCACACACTTCAGAGAATTACACCAGAGGCTTAAGGTTTTCAAGTCAGAGGAAGAAGGCAAGGAGAAGCTAGTGCTGGAGGAGTCCTGTTCTTCCATCATCAGTCATCTTAACCTTTAGGTTCTTTATTTTCTTTCTGTAATTTGAAACTATGAATTCCTTTATTTTAATTTTAGTTTTCCATTCCGTTATGAACTAATTTCTTTAGTACTTGAGAATCGCTATATGGGTTGAACTTAATTCTGTTTAATTTATGTTTTCTGAATTTGGGATTTAATAGTTTAAATTAGACTAGGTATTTTGTGTTGACTATTATTTTGTTTTAATCACTATCTTTGAAGTCATGAATCAAACTTAGCTCATAGTAATTAGGCTATTCCATATAGTGGCGTATGGATCATCTTGACGGGGGGTTTAATTACAGACTTAGATAATAGACGCATAGTATCCGTTATTGACCTTGACAGGCTTAACTAACCATGCAGCCAATGAGGTAAATTATTATTCATCTGAAAGTAGCTTATATTCACCCTGACGGGGTTTGTAATACCGTAGGATAGCTCTTAGGTCCACCCTGACGGGGGCTAGGAGATATTAGAGTCCCGGCTAACACAATAATACCAGTTTAGCCCTTAAACAAAAGCATGAATTAGATAGGTTAGGTGAAACCCTTGCGAGGATCAAGTACTCTTTCTCTCTGAAGTTTCAAGTCTCTTTTATTTGCTTTCTTTTATTTACGTAATTTATTTTCTTGCATCTTTTAATTTATAAAAACCAAACAAAAAATCTTTACTTTATTTTTCTGTTAAGCAATTATTCTTACTTTTCGATTAATACCTGAGTTGTGCCTAATCCGTCCCTGCGAACGAACTCGATTTATCGAATATTACTTGGACAACCGTACACTTGCGGTGATTGTGGTTCCTTTACTTTCGCATTAATTTAATAACACACCAGGACCCACCAGATGACCATATAGTGTTCAGATATCTGAATTATACATATTCCTATTCTCTGCCTTTTGAGGTATATTAATCAACTGTTCTTCTACCAGCTTCTTGTATCCTGTTTTCGTATTATATTTTCCATCCTTAGCTAATGGCCATACGAAAGTATCTTCATTATTTTATATCTATAATTCAGATTCTCGTAATCGAAGATATGATAGGTGCTAGAAAGATTTTGTTTATAACTTCAAGATTCCAGATATTAGTGTTAGAATAAAGTAAATGACATGCCTTTTGTAGATTGCAGTCTTTTGGTTTCTCCAATTCCCATTCAGTATCTATCCATCTGTCATTCCATATATCTATGTTTTCCCCATTTCCTATAAGGTATATACCATGTTTTATAAATTCCCGATCTTCCACTAAACTTTCCCAACTCCACGTTCTACTCTGACTAAGCTTAACTTCCATGAACTGTTTTTTATGGAAATAAATCCCTTCTAGGAGCTTTGCTGCTAAATTATCTGGATTTTACTAATCTTTAAACCCTAAGCCTCCAATGATTTCCCAATTGCCACATTTTCCCATGCTGTCTAGTGAATCCTATTTCTTTTTCCTGAATTCCACCAAACGTTAGAGATAGATGAAACGAGCTTTTTACAGAAAGAGTTAGGAAAAGAAAAAATTGACATATAGTAATTCAGAATAAATTGTAGGATTGCTTTAATGAGAACCTCATTTCCTCCTTCTGAAGCAAACACACCTTCCAGCCATCTGTATTCTTGAAGAGTTTTCCCGCAATCCATGTTAATGACTCTACTTTTGATCTATTGTGACATAGAGGTATGCCTAAGTAATTCCCCAGATCCTCTCTTTCTTTAATATTTAACTATCCCTTAATCTTGTGGAGTCTCGTTACTAAATGTGACTGACGATTTATTAAAATTTATTCTTTGTCCTGACCCTTTTCAATAAATGTTCAGGCAGTTTTTGAAGGCTTGAACATCTGTTTCATCGGTGTTATGAAGAAAAGCGAATCATCCGCAAATAGTAAGTGCAAAATATCTAGACAGTTTCTATTGATTTGTATACCTCTGATAAGCCCATTATTAGTGTAATAATTCATAATAGTAATAAGTGCTTCAGTCATTATCGTAAACTAGAAAAGGAGAAAGAGGACCACCTTGTCTAATTCCACGTTCGAGTGAGAACATATCAAGGCGTTCCCATTGAGTTTTATATTAAATGAAACTGTAGCACTACAATTTTGTATCAGGCTATCCATTGTTCACAAAAACCCAATTTTCTGAGAACTATGATGAGAAATCCCAGCTTACCTGATCATATGCTTTAGCCATATCGATTTTAATTGCCGTCATATGCTTTTTATTTTTCCTTTTCAAACTCATATTGAAAGAAATCTCTTGAGCTATCAATATATTATCTTGAATGACTCGTCTTTTAATAAAGGCCATCTGAGGTTGTTGCACAATAGAATTCATAAAGCCCTGTAAACGGTTTGCAAGGATTTTTGAAATAATTTTGAATATAAAATTAACACAAGATATGGGTTTGTGATCACCTAACCTTTCCTGAGTAGCTCCTTTAGGGATAAGAGTTATTAATGTATCATTTATATTGCTCATGTCACTATTATTAGTAAAGAAATCTTTGACAAGGTAAAAAACATTCATTTTTATTATATCCCAATGTTCTTTATAAAACTTATCGTTTAATCCATTGGGCCCTAGTGCTTTAGAAGAGGATAACTCTTTTACCGCTTTCTCTACTTTCTCGAATGTAGGTTCTCTCGTTAACTCCTCATTCATTTGTTGGCTAACTTTTGGCATTCTAAATTCCGTTGCATTTTCCATATCTTCCTTACGAGAATATTGTTCTGAGAAAAGGGTCTTATAATAGTTATTGTAACAATCTTTAGTTTTTCGAGGTGTACTCCTGCCAAATGTTATTATCATCTTCGATTCTCGTTATTCTATTATATTTCCTTCTTACTTTGGTAGCTAAATGAAAAAAAAGTATTTTTATCTCCATATATCAACCAATTTTATCTCGATCGGTCTCCCCAATATTTTTCTTCGCAAGCATATTCGTATTTCATCTTTTCTTTGATCTCTTTTTCTTCTTCTATTAATTCATTTGTGGGTTAGAGTTTATTTATCTTAGTCAACCTTTCTTGTAGCAATTATTTGTGTCTCATGGTTTTTAAATGTTTGTTTGCTCCAAATCCTTAACTATTCAATAATATTGTTTCTTTTAGTAGTATAGTTAGTAATAAGGGGTTGATATAGGGGATATTCCACCCTTACAATGGTTCTTCAACAATTTTCATTGTCAAGCCAAGATGATTCGAATTTAAAGAACTTACACTGACGAGTCATAGTAACATCAAATTTTAAGATAAGAGGAGAGTGGTCAGAACCTACTATCGGTGGAACAAAGACTTGCGCCCTCAGAAATAACTTTATCCACTCGTATGTAGCCATTGTTCTATTGATCCTTATTCTTACGTATTTGTCACCTTCCATCCTGTTTGTCCAAGTAAAAAAACATCTGTTAGTTTTAATCTCTATAAGACAATTACTATATGTAAAATTCTTAAATTCGTTTATATAATTAATGCTTGCTGGTTTTTTATAGCACTTTTTATTTATACTTAAAATATCATTGAAGTCCCCAATAATTGTCCAAGGTTCACTTATATCTTTACTCCAACTGGAAATATCATACTAAACTTTCTTCCTATCTTTGAAATCGTTAGGGGCATGTATGCAAATAATATAATAAGAAAATGACAATTCATTAATTTTAAAAATAACATAAGACGGACAAGAAAACACAATCAAAAGATCCACACAAGCTTGCCACAAAACCATGAAACCTCCAAAATAAAATACGCTTCCAGTAGGGTCCACAAAAAAACTGTTTCCAAAACCAAGTCTTCTGACAATGTCGAGAGAGTCAACCTCCTTCAACATTGTCTCACAAAAACATGCAACCAACGGTCTATATCGAGCCACCAATACACCAAGGTTTGTAATTGTCAAAGGGGCCCGAATCCCTAGACAATTCCAAAACAAAATGTTCATATCTTCATCGCGGCTTTCCCATGGGAGTAGCCGCCTCCCTCATGATCCTCCTATGCGTCCTCATATACGTAGTTCATATCATTCTCATTTTCTTCTCCAATATAATCTCTCCTAATGTAATTCGCCTCATCTTCATTAGCTGGATTATCTTCTTCTTTAGGCTCCATCTGCGAAACATTTTTTGAAATATCTTCGGTATTTTCAAAAGACCTAGCACCAACATCCTCTTCATCCTCTTGTTCCTCTTATAGCATTCGGAACTGATTGTCATTCACAAAGCCCTGGTTCTTCTCTACAACCCTAATATTGAAACTCCCTGTAATAACCTTCTTACCAGCATGACTATTAACTTCAACTCCTTTCCCCTAGCTAACGAGTATTTACTGGATAAAATTTTGGCAATTCTCGTTTATCGAGTTAGTTGCATAGATAACACACATAGAGATGTGATTATTAAACTGACCAAAACTAAAGATTCTTATGGTTAATGGCTTTGAACTGTCAAGTGTGTTAATCTTTATAAAGACTTCAATTCTTGTAATCATTTGACATGATATCATCACTATAGTTAGATGTGCACTTGTGTGGAGATACTGGACTACTAGTGTGTCAAGATACTAGTCAATAAGATATTAAACATACCTAAGTGTTTGTGTTACTAGGGATTAGGTAAAGAGTTTAACCGCTACGATATTAAAAGATTGTAACAATTGTCAAATCCTTAGTCAGGGTGATAGAATGAATGAAGAAATGAGTTTCTCAGGTCATTCGTCAAACGTTGATAATCGACGTGTAACATAGTTGATTGTCCAATGAGATTTAATAGTTATACCATATCTCAAGATAATCTGGAAGTGTAAAGATAGAGGGAGTTAATGCATTAGTATCATTTTCTATGATTTTCGCAAAGAGTTATTTTACGTTATTGGTCGTTGAACAGTATTTTAGAAGCCAACCTTGATTAGTATTTAAATCGATTAATTGCTATCGACTTAAATGATAAAGTTAAGTAATCGTATACTTAATGTGTATTGATCTTGTTTAATATTATATTATATTTTTTTATTATTAAATATAAACAATAATTATTAAATAAAATTTAGAATATTTATATATTAATTTGTTAGTTTTTTGAAGGAGTAATTAGAGATAAATGATGATGCCTTTAATTTTTTTAAACCTCTAATTTTCTTATTTAGAGATAAATGCCTCTTTAATTAAGTAATTATAGAAAACCTCCCCTTTATATTTTTTATACCTATACTATCCTTATTATTAAATATATTATTTTATTTTTAATACAATATTTATTTTTAAATATTAAACAAATAATAGGGTACCACCACCACCACTACCACCACCACCACCATCACCACCTCCACCATCACAACCACCACCACCACTACAGCCACCACAACCATCACCACCTCCACCACCACAACCACCACCACCACCACCACCTACTACTAATTTCATCACACGCGCGCGTCCGTGAAATTTTTTTAAAATCGCCATAACTAATTCAAAAAAAAATCAGAAAAATCGAAAAAAATCATATTTGGATAAATCAAATTAATATTTACGTCTATGATTTTTTTCGGAATTTTCTGAATTATTTGGTTTTTTTGATTTTTTTTGATTTTTTAATTCGCAGAACATGGAATTCCATGTTTTAAACAGTGAATTTCGTGTCTGCGGAAAACAAATTCCTTATATTTCTGCGAATTAAAAAATTCAAAAAAAATCAAAAAATTCAAAAAATTCTGGAAAAAATCATAGACGTAAATATTAATTTGCGTTATCCAAATATATAAATTTTTTATTTTTTTGATTTTTTTAGAATTAGTTATGACGATTTTAAAAAAAAAAATCACGGACGCGCGCGTGTGTTTATTAGTTTTTGTTTTGTTTTTTTTTTAATTGTTAATTATAAGGGTAGTTTGGGATGAGACATTTTTCTATAAAAAATCTTATTGTAGGCACCTTTTTTTTAAATAAGTTTTTTAATAGGCATTAATTTATTTATAATTGACTTTTTTTTTAACTATTAACTCTATAAATATTTCTACATGACACAACAACGAAAGACTTTCTTTATATATTTTTTGGCAACTCATTACAATTTTCAACAAAATTCTGAATCCAACTTTCAAAGGAAAATATATTTTCGTAAACAATTATCAGTACTAGTCCAAAAGTTAAAAAAAGTAAAATAATGACACTTTCAATAATTTTTCTTTATCTTTTCAAACTTTCAATGAATTTAAACAAAATAGATTCTGATGTTTTTTTCCCAAGGTCGGCAAGTTAATAGTACTTATGTTTTGAAACGTGATTGTGAAGTAAGAATCAACATTGAATGCATTGAGATCTCGTTTCTCTAGGGCAGTGATATGATGAATGTATTGTGTGCTCATGCAGTAGCTAGGTAGGTCTCATAGATCTTTTGCACACAGATCCTAGTATGCGCGCAGTTTTGATAATAATTGCCAACTACCCCAAAGTAAAGTGAAGCCTCTTTATGAAGCTGATGAGGCTCATCATTATGCGTGCCAACGTCGGCTCAATCAACAAATCTTCCTTTATTGCAATGTCAGCTTTACTTTCTTGCCTTTCTGCTACGGAGCATATGAGAAACATTTTTGTGATCATCATCATTCTTCTTCTCTATTGTTCATTTAAGAACAAAAAAAAAAAATCTCTATTGTTCATCAACTTTCTCTCGTGTTTCAACTAAAGCCAATGTTCTTGGAAAAAAAAAAAACTAAAGTCAATGTTCTAGATAGAAAATCGGGCCTAAAAACCTAAGCAAAAGTTTAGGCGGTTTACCTCTTAAAGATTTTAAATTTTATTTATATGAAAATATATTACTAATTAATTTATAGGTTAATACCCAATAGACACATGTCATTTTACACCCTTATCCATAAAAGGCATCGTTTTTCTTAAAAAACAACGGGTAATGGGAAGCTTCCTATTACTCAAAGTTTGAGTTATGAGAAGCTTCCCATAACCCAAACGACTCTTTTTATGGAAAAGAAAAGCAAAAAACAAAGTATATATAGCCTTTTATGGGCAAAAAAATGACGGTTGGGATGAAAGAGAATCAATTATAACTTGAGGTGTTTCTTGGGCAATAATCCTTAATTTATTTAATAATGTAAAAAATTATTTTAAACTATTCTAGTAGGTGACATAGGTCATCTAGACGATCCCATGTCGGTCGATCAATTTCTAATATCTAGACACGGTTTAGACAAATCTAGGCGAAGATCTTTAGAACATAAATTAAAACATATTTTAGTTTCTTTTCGTTTTACTAACGAAATTATCTTTTACTGTCAATATTTAGAAATGTGAGAAGTAGAAGGAGAAGGAGAACCAAGGCAATAATATAAGGATCAAAATCATATGTTTAAGCTTAAATTTAATAAGGCGATATTTGATATAATATTTTTTTAAAATTATTTAAATGTTGAATTTAAACAACTTTTTTTAATTTTAACTCGAATTTTTTACAAACATGAACATGTTGATTATTTATTATTAAAACAATTTTTTCATTAGCTTTTTATATTGGAGTGAATATAATATTGTTGTAGAAAAAAGTTTTTAAAATATAATATCTTAGTTAATATTAGTTTTTTAATAAGCACATGAGATGAAGATTGGCAAACAATATAGACGATTCTCGAATACACACGAATCCACATGTTGGCTAGGAAGGTCATGGCCACCCATCACTGCTGACCTCTAGCAAGCGCAATAGTAATGGTTAAAGGTGAATAAATAATCGGTAAAGAGTCGTTTTTAGTTTTAACGACCAACCTTGGTCGCTGGAGACTCCCATCTCGATCAACGAGATACATTGATTAATAATAAATGGACCTTTTACGTGGTTGGTTTTTATAATACATTACCGACCACTTTGTGGTCGCTAATGTAATAATCTTTTCTGTCCATATTGCAGTTGCTAAAGATAATTTTTAGGACTTGAACACCCCAAGATTGCATGACAAAAGTTCAAATAGTATTACTTGGATTAGACTAATCCAAATGACTAATACTCTTTAAATTCTTTCCATTGGAATACATAACATGTCTTGAGGTATTCAAGTCCTGGATCTAACCTCTTCACAAACGTCTTTAGTTACAAACTACACTACAAATCCTCATTTAATGAAAAGACATCATTGTCGGTGTAATATGGCCTAGTTAGTTGTTCTATAAGTATTTTTTACACAAAATAAACTATGTTTTTCTGATAGGCCCCCAACCATATTATAGCCCCTATTTTTAATTTCAATTTGAATAATATAGGGACTTACACGACGATTTAGGTGGCGGGGACGACATTTGTGCCTTTATTCAAAAAAACTGGACTCTTAGTCTCTATATTTGCAAAAAAAGAACTACAACTTATTAAATTATAAAAAATGCATTAAAGCTCATTATATTATCAAAACTTACAGTAAATTACCTTACATCATAAAAAAAATGCACTACTATCCCTTATTTTATAAGAAATTACACTAAAGGGTCATAGATTACGCAAAAATAAGTTATATGTCCCTATAGTATGCAAAAGTTTCACTAAAGGGCCCTATATTGTGATAAATAGTAGTAAATGCCCAATATACACAATGTATATACTTATACTTAAATATAAATAATAAATATATACATATAAACCCGGTGCTGGTGGGGGGCGGTGAGAGTCGTAGGATGCTGGTGGCGAACGTCGGGAAAAGGCTACGTAGGCGGATGAGGGGAGGGGTGGAAAATTTTAATCGAGCGAGGGGGATCGGGGGTTTTAGAAATTGGGAAAATAAAATGAATAGGTATGTTTATCAAAAGTAAAAAGCTTTCAGGCGATCGCTAGCTGGTCGCTAGGGGTAGCTAATTCGGTTGATAAAGTTTCACATTAAATTTGAACGGGTAATTTTGACCATCAAGCAATTTTAATATGGACCACTAAGGTGGTTGGTAAAGTTTTTAATGTTAATAATTTTTACCTACCTTTATCGACCGAAATGGTGACCGTTGAATAAAAAAATTCCGTTTTTTGAACTCCACTAACTAGCGGCCACGAGGTGATCACCAAAACTAGTCAGTGATTGGTAGTTCACACTCTTTAACGGCCTCCAACCGCAGTTTATAGTAGTTTGGTCGCTAAAGAGTTGAACTGTAATACTGCATGATTTTCCAACTCTTTTATTTAAGGTGTTTAATTTAGGGTTTGGGGTTAGGGTTAGTGTTTTTAGGTTTAGGGCTAGGGTGTAGGGGCAAGAGTTTAGAGTTTTTAGGTTTAGAGTTTATTGATTTTATGTTTTATGGTTTTCAGGGTTGAAGTGGTAGTGGGGGCCGGTGGCGGTAGGCGGATTTTAAAGTTAAAAAAAATTATATAATAAATGATGAAAGTTATAAGAATTAAATGGTATATATAATTAAAGTAATAATAAATAGGCTTATAAATATTTTTGTAATCTTTCGTCTTATTGTTTTAATTAAAAAATAATCTTGAAGTTACAGTTAATTAGAAACAATTTCATTTTCCCTATAATTAACTAAGCAATGCCATATATATATGCTTTTGATCTGGAATGTCTATACAAAATATATAGTTCTTTGTTGATGATATAACAAAGAGGAAAATAAAAACAGTAATAGAAAATATTATTAATCAGTCTAAAAGTAAAATCGTAAGCTTACAACTTTTTCTATTAGAACATTTATTTTTAATCGTCATATGTCATATAACAATATAACAATCAAATGAAAAAACATTAATAATAAAATATTAGTATGCCATTGTCAAAGTAAATTATAGATTTACAATTTTTTTGATTTTTCTAATAATCACATGTCGTATGTAATATAAAAGACTTGTATGTTAAGGCCAACTCGAGTGAGCTTCACGCGCTAGTGAAGGAAGATGGTAGTTTAAAGAGTTTGAATTGTCGTATTGGTCGTGATTGTCAAGAGATGTTAAGGAATTAACCGGGTTTTGAGATACATTCTATATATCGGGAAGCAAACATTTGTGCGGATTTGCTGGCTAGGAAGGGTGCGGAATCGAGCGCAGGTTCTCGTGTATTTGAAGATCCTCTGGATTATTTGTGGGATGGTATAACTAGAGATAGGAGCGGATGTGCAATTCTTAGACTAGTTTTAGACTCTCAGTGGAAGTGTAGTTGTTTAGTTTTTTCTATTCAACTTTGGCTTTATGCCTCAGATGTATGCAAAAAAAGAAGTAAATTAGTCATATATTTATATTAATCATTAGAACATGTGTATAATGCTAGAATGACATAAGGCGGGATTTTATAAAAAAAGTGTAAGATTAAGAAACAATTGATTTACCTGAAAGTTAGATGGTAGAGGCTATTGTACTTATTAATAAGGTGTTATGAAATTATATATAAAGTAAGAAGAGATAGAAGAGAAGAAAGACATTATTTTACTAAAAGTACGAGAGTGTAAATTACATAATAGATATCTCTAATTATGAAAAATATGTAACTTTAAGCTTTAATCTTCATAGAATAGACTGGAAGCCAGTGGGATAGATTGATATCTACGTAAGGGTTTATAATATATTAAGATGTCCAAGGTTGAGACACACTCACGTGGATTACAAATAAGATCTTCTATAAATCACAAGGCTAGAAAGCACAACTATAATTAGAAGGAGGCGAGAAGGTGATGATTAAAGCCTATGTTATGTCAATCTTTTTCTTTCTAAAAGTATTTTGTAAAAACATATCTTATAAAATTGCTAAATTCTAGGAATTTTACCGAGCAAAATCGAATTCACTAGGTGGCATGAGAGAAGTCAACAGTCGGTAAGATGGTTGCGGACTTGGTTTTTGTGATTAATCTAAGGATGAACACCATATTATTGGTGGCTCAGGCGCGGACGATTAATCATCAGCCAAACTCTCTGGTTGTCCGCCTCTTGAAAGGTTTTATTTTCTGAAAACTAAATTTATGGATATGGCCATCGGAAAGTATCTTGGAGGGTTAGGATTTCCTTCAGGAGAATGGCCGACATCAAATTGGTGATGGAGAAAGCATAAAGGTTTGGGAACATAAGTGGTTAGATACAAGTTGGCCGCTGGAAAATCTAGTAAATTCAAGTATTCAATTTGTATCACAACTCATGTGGGATGATGGGAACGCCTGGAATACATAGTTACTCGACGACAACTTTCCAGCACCAACAATCTCAGAGATTTTACAACTTAAAATTATGATGGGAGAGGCCAGATCAGTTCTCTGGCCTCATTCTAAAAAATAGGTACTTACTCCACTAAGGTGGGTTATCACTTCCTCTCCAGACTGTACATGACAACTAGCCCTCAAACTGCAGCAGCTAATGAAACTTTGACTCCTGATTTGTGGAGTTTATTGTGAAAATCAAACGGACCATCGAAGGTATATATTTGGATAAAAAGTGTTGTAAATGTGCTACCCGCGATGCTTAATCTACGAAACAGAAAATGTGTACATGATGATTGTTGCTACTGGTGTCGGGGTATGGTGGAAAATATTGAACATTTATTTTTATTTTTCCTAGTTAATAGTCAGATATGGGCGAGAACAATGCTGTAAATCAGGATTAATAATATTATGTCGGATAACATCGTCGAGTGGATAATGAAGATAGTTAGTGATTTTGCGGATAGTGGATGGAATATTAGGATGGTTAGAGCGTATATTTTGTTGATAGTATGGTTCATCTGGAAGACAAAAATGAAGGTATGCCATGAAAAGTAGATTGTAGAAGTGGATGTGATCATCTGGTCGATTGAGATGATGATCATTGAGTTATTCGGCACAAACAAGTCAACAGGTAAGTAAGACAACTCAGAGGCTATAAAGAGATTTGTTGATACATATCCAAGTATGCTAGGAGACGTGACTTTTTTGTTTGAAGCGTCATTTACAGAGAAATGAGATCCTACGGTGACCAGTGTGGTGGAACTTCATAAGACAAATCGAACGTGTATGTATTGATTAAAATTATGCAGTGTTCATTCGCTATTGAAGAGGACACATACAGTATTTATGCGACAGTACTCTACCAATACAGAAGTACATAAGAAAATATTTTTTCTGATAATCTTGATATAGTTCAGGGTATTAGGAAACTGTAAGAAGTAAGGTGGACTATTCAGCCGGTGTTTAGGAGGATCGCAGAGGTGGCCGGATATTTTGCCCCTATGACGTTCCATCACTTTTCGAGAACCCTGAACTCTAGGACTGACACTATTGCAAAGTAGGTTAGACGGAAGACCATGGGCTGAGTCTTCACGGGGAGTACTTCTCACCTATTTTCTTAACTAGGGATCGAGTAATACATTATATATAGAGTTCGTGGCACAGACAAGTTTTTAGGAAAAAAAATTAAAGAATTTAAGAGGACATTGAATAATTAAAAAATTTAAGATCTTTAACTTTAATAAAGAAATAATACGTACTTTTGATTTTCAATCTGAAGAAAACATACACTAGAAATCAACTCAAGAATTACTTTTTCATTTCAATACTATACATTACCAACAATAAAATTTAATAAAATCCAATAAAAGATGAGAAAAAACTTCATCGACATAGGAGATGAGATGCAAAAGGTTGTTGCGTCGGCGTTACATATCCTGGAGAGTGATAGTGAAAAAGATATCAAACAACTAGGTGATTCCAATAGTGTTAAAAAGGAGGAAATTTTCCTCCATATTATGGTCCCTTTTTTCTTTTGTACTATATTCCAACATGTGTAATCGTTTCCACTCCTAAGAAGGAATATGTTCAAAACGACTAAGAAATGCGGGGAATAACCATAAATGGTGGTGACTAAGAATCAAAGTTGCATTATGTATAATTTGTTAGGTAGTGATGTGTGTAAAGACTCCATTTCTTGCATATCTTTGTTTTGTTCTTTCTTGAGTACACTCCTCAGGAAAATCCGTACCATCTTATAGTTTTTGGATCAGCCCCCTTCATTCATTATCAAAAACTATATAAGCCTAGAACCAAAAACATAATTTCAAAGACATATTTGACTATTTTTTAATCGTAAGACTTAATTATCAAATATTAATTAGATTTTACTTTCTTTACTTTTTGGAATGATTTGTAATTTTTTTTTTTTGGACGATAATGATTTGTGAATTTTCTTTACTACTTTTTATAGGGAATACAAATCCATTTTAATAATAGTATAATTCAGTGATGTATATATACCTACATTAATATTTTAGGATTGTTATAAAATTTATTTTTTTATAATTACATTATAGGTCCTTGTAAGTTTTTAGGTATATATAAAAAAAATGTGGAAACCATGATTATTTTAAAACCTTCATCTTCAATTTATCTATTTAATTTTTTTTTTACCTAAGACATATATAAAGTGATAAAACTTTGATCTTTCGTAATTGATTAAAACATAAAGTGAGAATATTTTACTAAGTAAGCTTAAGTAGTAGTCTTAAAGATTTATAATTTTTTTCTACCAAAAAAAATGATCGTTTTGGCTTATTAAGTTCTGAAATGTTTATTCTTTTAGCATCACTTGCAGCGGAGTAACAATCAATTCGTGTGTAGAACTTTATTTACAACTTCACTAACAACCCATATATGAAAAAAATTGTTGAGAACATTATTCTTGTGTTATATTCCACGCGGATATGGAGTGTGGTTTATTTGGCATAATGTAAAACAAAATCCTATGGAATAAAGCTAAGGAATTTGACTAAAAACAAAATAAAGTGGTAAGACGGAGATATATGTGAAGGAGAAAATATAGCTGTGGTCAATGGAAATATATGTGTTGGAGAAAATATGGTGATGGTCAAAGGAATAACCTCCCTTTCTTTCATGTCCTGTTCGATTTTTTTGTACTCATAAACATCATCAATCTTTTCTTTTTTTGTTCGAAAACAAACATCATCAGTCGATTAAGTGTAATTACTTTACGACTTAGGAGTTATTCGTATCCAAGAAAAAAAAAAGTAGCCTGTAAAAATATCGCATACATGAAGCAATATCAATTGGATTTAAATTTCAATATGGTATTAAAATTGTATATTGATATTTGAACAACAAATTATATATATAAATGAAGGATATATTTATATATCATACAGCATATCTTAGAATTATACAAGTTAGTTTCGATCTTTATATCGAAGGATGTGTTCATATGTTCGTATGTTATTGGAAGACTCCAAAATTTATATGCCCTAGAGAAATGCCTCTCAATAATGGCTAAATTTTTATCGACTATGCCATTCCATTATTAGAGATTGCATCCACATAATCTCAGAATCACCCTGTCCAAGTGGATTAATAAATTGACGGTGATGCATGTACATTTCCTTAGCTTATTATCTGAGGCTGAATTTGCTCCATGTAAGATAATTTGCATAAAAAAAAGAAATGCAAGTGCTTCTGATCTTTATTTAGATGCGAGGGAAGCTAGAAGAGAATATAATAAAGATGAAGGCTAGCAGGGAATCGAAAGCAACTTGCATTAATATGGTTGAGAAAAATAGTGAAAAGAAGAAAAATGTTTTATTTTGGATATTCAAATTTCGTAATGCATCTCTATCTTTACATGTGTAAAAAAGGAGAGAACCTTTATAGATTAGAGGTAATAGCTACTACAAAAATATATATTCCTATTAAGGATTTGGATCTCCATAAAAGAGGTGAGCCATATCAATTTTAGTGCTGGCCGGGGTTCTTATTCCTCAATCATTTGTAAAGATGATGTGCACAAAAGCCTGATAATAATGAGTGTACTTCTTGATGAGATTCTCTCTGAGCCTAGTTTTGATATGTGTAAGACTAATATGTGCAGGACCGGCCCGAGCGACTTGGGTACCTAAGGCGAAGAAATAAAATGAAACCCTTTTACACAGGATAATAAAAAATTACTCTGTTTTTTTTTTTTTGAATACATATGAAAGTCACATTGGATCTCCCGTTCTCTGCGAAGTAACCTAACCACTAGACCAATTATCGATCTTAAAATTACCCTATTTTGACGAAACAAATCATATATAAAAAAATTACTAATAAAATTCATCAAATAAACAATTAATAAAAAAATTAAGATATTATGTCTGAAGCAATATATAAAAAGCATTTGAAAAAAAAAATATTTAAAGATTTACTAAATTCAATTTAATAACATTTTCATACATTTTGTGATACAGAGTTATTTATTAAACTTTCGTGTTAATGTTCGTCTATCATATTTTGCTCAATCGACAAAACAATATGACTATATTCTCTTTTGCCTCTATATTTGATAGAATAATAGTAGAACAGGTGAACTTTTTTATATAACGAACTCACTTCTAATAACTCTTTGTTTCGAGTTTTGTTTTTAAATTTCGCTTATATTTCGAAATAGGTTTAATTAAACATGTGACAAATGTATAAAATAATATAACTTTACGTTAATACGTATAAAATTAAATAATATTAGTTATATAAAAGATAGAAAAAATACTTACTTGTTAAATATTTTTTATAAAAATAATATAATATAATTTTAAAATATATATAAAATTAAATAGAATTATTTATATAAAAAATAAAAAAATAACACTTGTTAAATTTTTTTTCTTGGTGGAGATGTTTTGTTTTTAAATGATTTTATTGAAACAAAACATGTAGAGATTCGAACTTGCACCAAGTTTTTCACAAAACACTCATATTTCCACTGAGCCAGGTTTCCCTACATTATAGTATGATAAGTCTAATGATATATATACTATAACTATAAACTTTTTTTTGGGGCCCTAAATTTTGTGGGGCCCAAGGCGACCGTCTTGGCAGCCTTGGCCCGGGCCGGCCCTGAATATGTGTAAGTTACTCCGGTGACGGTCCAAGATCATCGATTGATAAAGGTCCATTTAGTTTGGAAGGCTTATAGGTTTTTGGGTTTCTTTTATAAAACCTAATTCTAACTAACACCTAACTAGCACAATTAAAGAAGGTAAAATACCAAAACACCCTCTTACCCCTAATCTTAACAGTGAGAAACATTAAAACAAATCTTCAATTTCATTAAGGATAACAGGAGCCCAAATGGGTTTTCACTCTCCTCTCCTCATTCTATCTCTATTCTCTCTGAAATGAACACCCTCTTAAACCAACAGAACCCCACCGCCCCATGAAACCCTACTCCACCACCATAACCCTACTCCCTCTCTCTCATCACCCCCTTTCTTTCTAACTTCACCATCATCCCTCACCTTCCCACCAATGGCTTCACCACCATCTCCACCGACCCACTCTCCTCTGCTGGGCCAGACTCGCACCACCACCGTTCGTATCCCGTAGATAACCGTCGACGCCGCTCCGATTCGCACCACCACCAACATCAACAGCGTTGTCGCACCATCCTCTTCATCACCAAGTCTGAGATCTACTCCCCGTCGAACCAAGCCCAATCAAAACCCAGGCCGCTCTACACCACCACCACTACGCTCTGACACCGCTCTACACCACTACCACCACGCTTTGACGTCGCCGCTTCTAACCCTACCTGAAACCCTGCCCCCACCACTATCCATGCCATGGGTCCAGCCAATTACCTTCCGCCATAGCCACCATCTTCATTACCATGACCTCCACCAACAACAAAAAGAAATCTCTTCACCATCCACCTTCCCCGCCGCCGTGTGTAGCTTCTGCCATCAACGCCTTCACCTTCATGGTACAGCCAATCATGGGTCTAACCCAAGCGAAATACCGTCGTGGGTACAACACCGTCAAGGCCACTTGAGTAATTGGCCCAGCCCCATCGTGATCAAGACGGAGTTGTGGGTATAGACTCATGGAGCCATCCGCACAGTGATTCATTTGCTGTTTCTCCCATTTGTGCTTGAATATTTTTTGTTTTTTAACATTCAGTGTGGATTTGTTGGATTTGTTGTTCTCTTGGTTATATATTGCTAGTGTGCAGGATATGATTTTTTCATTGTGCTATGAAGATGGACTTTTGATTTTTGTTTATGTTATACAACCTCACTACAAGTGATAAACAAGACAGTAAGTTTTTTGTTCCTTAAGGGTATAGCCCCAAAACTAATGACCTAAAGAGAATATAATAAGCAACTTAAAAAACGATATATAAATTATGACATGACATAGCATTTTATTCAGGTGCTTAATGTTTTTATTTTTGTCATTTGTTAGTTTTCGTCGTTAAATATACGTTAAATTATGACATGACACAGCATTTTATTTAAGGGTGATTGACTGGAAGAGTCCACAGACTATTGTCAGTTGCCCATCAGGTAGGGGTGAGCAAAACAAAACCGAAAAACCGAACCGAACCAAAAAACCGAAAAAACCGAACCGAAAAAACCGAAAACCGATAAAACCGTTCGGTTCGGTATAAGCTTTTTAAAAAACCGAAAAGTTCGGTTCGGTACGGTTTTTCTATGCTAAACCGAACCGAAAAACCGAACCAAAAAAAATATAAAAACTATAACGTTCTTGAATTTAATTTATATTCTTTAAAAGATTATGACAATGGGATAGAAAATGGAGTAATTTTTGAAACAAAAAATGTTAATACATGACATGAAGCGTTCCTAAAAATATTATAATATGCAACACATTTTTACATAAGTCATGAGTCGATATATTTTAAAAAATCCTTCGTTTATTAATATTTGTTGAAGGTAAAGCATAAACACTAAACTTTATAAATATTCCTTTGATATTATTATTATTTGTTCACGACTTATATAAAATTTGAGTTCCAAAAATACAATTTCTTACATCAATCAATAACATGAAAATCACACTTCATATATGGATTTTCTAGAAAATAAAATGTCTCAAATAAAATATATCCAACTACCGAATAAAACATATACCAAAACCGAAAAAAACCGAACCGAACATATAACGAACCGAAAACCGATGAAACCGAACCGAGGAAAACCGTTCGGTTAAGTACCGACCCCTTTAAAAACCGAATGATTCGGTTTCGGTTTCGGTTACGACCAAAAACCGAGCCGAAACGCACCGTGCTCACCCCTACCATCAGGTCCACCCCACCAAAAATGTCTGGATTGCCCTTTTGCTCAATTAATATTTTTTGACTTACCAAAACTAATTTCCTAATTATATGCAATCAATCAATTAATTGCAAAACGAAAAAGGAATCACATTAAATTAAAGTACAAAACAAAAGTCATAAAACGAATAAATAATTATATATTTTTCTTTAATATTTGCATAGTAATTACAAAATAAATTGCACCCGTAATTACAAAACCACCGATATTAACTAGCACACCACTGATATTGAACACGTAACCCATCAGAATGTGCAGTGTCTCCACACGTAATCCATCTGTACAAACCACCGATATTAACTAACATACCACTGATATTCCACACATAACCCATCAGAAATGTGCAGTGTGTCCACACGTAACCCATCAGTACAAACCACCGATACTAACTAACACACCACTGATATTCCACATGTAACCCATCAGAAATGTGCAGTGTCTTCAACTCCGATTTGTGTTTGAAAAACCTACACTATTAAAAATCTATTGCATATCTTCTCAAGTTCCATTTGTTTTTTCATATAAAAGCTCTTTCCTTTTGTTTGATTTTAATTGATCCAGTCTCTTCACTTTTGTCTCGGCCTTGTAAAGATTTTAAATCAGATTTAAATTAAAATCAGCAAAACTTGTCGTATTGTATCTATGATACAGAAAATTTCCGCATTACATGTTGCATCGTTTCAATGGTGAGACTTCTTGGAGATAATATTTCATTCGATGACCCGAGAGTAAAACCGTGACAAGAGAAACAAGCGAAGATGGGGGAAGAGATTTCACGTTTGTGTAACTGTGGAGAGACTCTGATTAGATCGAAGCAAAGGCCGATGATGTAGTGGAAGAGGGGTGGTGTCGTTAGGCTTCAAAACCGTGGGAGGTTGTTACAACCTTCAAATCTACAAGCGGTGTTGCACGATGGTGATGGAGGCAGTTGTGGTGTGTTTTCTGGTGGTGGCGGAAGATAGATAGAGAGATAGAGATGCATACGAGAGAGATAAGAGAGAGAAAATAATTATGATGATGGATTAAGATATTTTTGGAAGAGATTTGTTTTGCTTAAATCATGGAAATATTTGATTTTATCTGATTTGGTGAAGGGTAACGATGAAATGTCATGAAATTCGCTAGATCTCCTTGGGAAAAAATTAAAGGTTGGACCTAATGGAGGTGTATAGTTCTGTTCTAGAACTTAATAGAGACTTATCTCTTTATTTAATTATAAATTATTTTTAATTGTGAAAAACCTGTTTTATTTTTACCATATCATTAAAATTAACATCATGTACTAATGGAAGACAAAAAATAAAACATTATGCATATATATATATATTTTTGGACGCATATATCTTTTCACTTCTAAAAGTTTCGATATATATTTGTTCAAAACGCAATACCGGATATCAACGAGGTATTTTTCCTCCATAAGATATAAGCATGGTTCTAAGAAGAGAATAATAATCTGCATAATATTTTTTTTTCACGTTCAAAAGGCTATATATTAGGGATAAATATAATTAATGGACCGCAAAAGGTTGAAAAGAAGAATGAGATCACAATTAACTTTTTGTTAAATATTTTCCTTCTCTTCAAGTAATGCTTACTTGTGGAGTAACATTCATTAAAATAATATACAAGTGATTTACTAGATGATTAAACAACTTGAGCGAGGATCTTTATCTGCCATTTGGATTAAACATATCATAATGGGTGAACGATGATGGACAAGGAATGTTATGCCCCCATTAGTTGTACATGTAATGTTTGTGGTACTGTTAATATATTGGGAAAAAAAAAGGTACTCTTAATTTTTTTGGTCAATGCGGTCAGGGCCGGTCCTGTAGTAAAGCAAAAGACGCGGCCGCTTAGGGCCCCCGATTTTTTGATATTTTTAGGGGCCCCCATCATCTAAATATATTATGTGTGATATATATATCTTTGATTTAAATGATTATATAGATGTAGTATGACTGGTTTGGTGGTAAAGTTGTATGTTTTCATTTAGGAGGTCTAGAGTTCAAACCACTAATAATAATAATAATATTTTTATTTTATTTATGTGGAAGGCCCCATTTTGTGAGTTTGCTTAGGGCCCCCGAAATGTCAAGGCCGGCCCTGAATGCGGTACTCTTTTTTTTTTTGGTTCAAAAAAATGCGGTACTCTTTCTTGCATATCACTTTTTTTTTTTTTTTTGTCAAATACTTAAATTAAAATAGAAATAGTCAATTACAAAATAGAATAGATCTCACCCAATTCTGCTAAGGGATGGGGAATTAAGCAAGAATTTAGCGAGTTGGTTAAGAGGGTTATTCACCCAATTCCAAGACAATAAACCGTAAAGCTGTTGCCTCGCGACCCAATCCGCACTCATATTTTCTATTCTACGAATAAAAAAGAAAGATACTACTCTATTACCGCAGAAGTGTTTAATATCTAGCAAATAGTTTTTAAGCCTAGCATTTGGAGCAGCTTTGGTATCTTTTAGCAATTCCACCACTGTTTTGTTGTCGCATAAAACTCTAATATCTCCACGATGGAAGTTAACAGCTGAGTTCAATCCATTGCATACTCCTAGTAGCTCGGCTTCAACTGGGTTGTTACACAATAAAGATTGAGTGTGGCCATGTATTAGTTTCCCATTTCTATCATGGATTAAGCAAGCAGAAGAAGCTTTATAATCTTCTTTAAAGGATGCATCAGTATATACTATTATTGTATTATCATTCATGTTTTTATTCCACAAATCACTTTTACATTTACCTGTACATTTGTTTTGATCATCCTTATTGTTTACCTGGTATTCTCGGCTTTGTAATACATGTGGTTCATGTATTAATTAAGCTTTGATTATTTTTTTGTTTTGCCTCAGAAATTTGTGTTGCACATAGTAGATATTCATCATAGGCATTTGTCCCTTGTTTTAGGGTTTGTATAGGGTCAGGGACTACACCTTTATATATATATATATATATATATATTTGTTTCTTGATTTCCATATTTGCCATAGTAAGAAAATTCCCATTTCATAGAGGGTTCTTCCTCCAATATCTTTTTGTTTCTGTAACATTTTTGTATCAATAAACCATTGTTCCATTCTTGTTGTATAATTTGTCTCAGTTAACAATTGTAATGGGGAAATTAGCCATAGAGCTCTTACCCATGTACAGTTAAACATCATGTGTTCAATTGTTTCTTCTTTTAACCCACATACTTTGCAAAGAGGGTCTTTTGCGCAATTTCTTTTATACTTGAAATCCTCAGTTGGTATTTTCCTTTCAACTAATTTCCATATAAAGTTTCGAATTTTTGGTGGTACCTTTAGGCTCCAAACATCCTTCCAAATTAGCTTTGGGGTTGAATAGGAGCCTCCAGGTTGTTCACCTTTTTTCTCAACTTCTTTTTTCAATTCAAGTTCCTTCAAATGCGCATAGACCTCTTTTGAGGTTACTTCCCCATTTTTTGATATTTCCCAGAATACATTATCATCACATTTTGTTATAGGAGTATTAATAAGTAGGAATTTTTGTTTCATATTATTACTAAACCATTTAGTAATAATTTCAGGGTCCCATATATTTGAGTTTTCATAAAATAGTTCAGAAACTGTTTTTAAGGTGCAATTTTTTGGTTTTTTTTGATGTTTTTGATACCGGGAATCCAACTTTGTTCCCATATATTTATCAAATTTCCATTTCCAATTTTCCATTGTAGTTCTTTTTCAATAATATTTTTTCCTTCTAATAGGCTTCTCCATCCCCAGGATGGGTTATAGCCTAATTTTGCCTCAATAAACTGGGTATTTTTATGATATAAACTTTTAAGAGTTCTCGCTAGAAGAGAGTTAGGACTCTTAATTATTTTCCAAGCATTTCTAGCAAGTAGTGAGAGGTTTTTTTTGTCTCATGCTTTTAAACCCAATACCTCCATTACATTTATTTATTGTCATGTTGTTCCATTTTATTAAGTGTTGTCTTTTTTTCATTTTATTGTCCCACCAGAAAGCAGCTATACCCGAGTCTATTTTTTCACATATAGTAATTGGTAGCATAAATGCTGCCATTGTGTATGAGGGAATAGCACTAATTACGGATTTAATTAGTGTTTATTTGCCAGCTTCAGATAGGTAAATTGTGTTCCAATTCTCTACTTTTTTATTTATTATATCAGTTAACTAGTTTAGGGCTTTGATCTTTGATCTTCCCCAATCTGCAGGTAAGCCTAGATACTTACCCAAATTGGGAAGTTTATTCATCCTTAAGTAATTCAGAATGATTTTGCTTTTCTCATTTGGGGTGTTTTTACAAAATACTATCCCACTTTTGTTTAGGTTAATGTTTAGCCCTGGGGCATGACTATATTCATTCAAGACATTGTTAAAATGTTCCACATCCTCCATTTCAGCCCTTATAAAGAATAGGCTATCATCAGCGAATAGGATGTGGCTTGAAAGGGGGCAGTTCTTTTTCATTTTTAGTCCTCTTATCAGGTTATTTTCAATCTTTTCATTCATTAAAGAGGTCAATCCTTGGGTTACAAGATAGAAAAGGAAGGGTGATAATGGATCACCCTGCCTTAGGCATTTAGCAGGTCTATCTAATTGAACCTGTTGCCCATTTAAGAGGACAGAGTAGGATACAGAAGTTACACAGCCCATTATCCAATCTATCCATTTTTTACAAAAATTCTTTTTTTTTAACATTGCTTCTAAGAAGTCCCACTCTACATTCTCATAGGCTTTAGCTATATCAGCTTTCATTGCCATGTAATGTATTTTAGTTTGTTTCTTTTTTTTTTTAAGAAATGACTTACTTCATGTGCTATAAGTATGTTTTCAGTTATTTCTCTTCCAGGTACAAATGCGCATTAATACTCATGTATTTTTGTAATCTTTTTACTAAGATTTTTGCGAGTATTTTATATATCACATTAGCACAACTTATTGGCCTATAATGAGATATTTTTGCAGGTGATTCAATTTTTTGGATTAGAGTTATGAGAGTTTTGTTTATCTCATAAAGATTACTTCCATTCCATAAATACTCAGATATGAACCTCATTATATCATATTTCATAATTTCCCAATGTTTTTTAAAGAAATATACAGGATAACCATCAGGTCCAGGGGCCCTTTCATTTCCCATTTCCCACAAGGCTGCCTTGATTTCTTTAATGTCTACAGGTTTGGTTAGGTCAGAGTTCATCTCCTCATTTACACTAACTTTAATAGTGTTAATCACTGGAGAGAAGTCTCTAGGACCTTTTGAACTAAAAATATTTCTAAAGTGAGATTTTATTTCTTCCTCCATACCACTTTTACTTTCCAACCATTGATCATTATCAGTAAGGATTCTTTTTATTTTATTCCCTTTTCTCCTTCCTTTGGTAATAACATCGAAATAGGAGGTATTTCTATCTCCAAGTGTTAACCACTTAATTCTAGATTTTAACTTCCAATATATTTTCTTCATTTTTTCACCTTTTTCCCATTCTACCAATTATTGAGTTATATTCATCCCAATTAATAGGGTCAGTAGAATTAATCATTTCTTTTAGTTTTGTGTTATCTATTCTCAGAGATTCTTTCTTTTCTTTTGCAAGGTTTTTTGCCCATACAGTTAATTTACCAGCTAGTATATTTAATTTTTTTCCTAACTTGTGGATACCTTTTCCTCTCATTAAGGCCATATCTATCCAATTTTTTATAATAAGGTCAATACATTCCTTATTATCCAGCCATGTTTTACAGAATAAGAATCTTTTTATGAAAGGTATTTCTTTTTCTTTTTGAATTAGTATGAGCATAGTATGGTCTGAACCAATGGGAGGAAGGATAGCTACCCAAGCATTTGGGAAGCATATATCCCATTTTTTATTTATTGTGCATCTATCAATCACTTGTTTTATTAGCTCATCAGAGCTCCTATTGTTTGACCATGTGAATTTACATCCTTGAGATTGTAAATCCTCCATTTCTAATGTTTTAAGTCAACTATTAAGTCTTTCTATATTTGTTTTATTTGGGCCATTACCACCAAGTTTCTCAGAGGACCATCTATACATATTAAAGTCTCCTATTATGTTCCAAGGGAGATTTGGGTAGAATCTTTTACAATCAGTAATGGCTTTCATTACACCATCTTTTAAGTTATCATCAGATGGTATATACACGTAAGTGGTGCAAAATTTTTGATTTTCCTCAGTGTAATTCATACAGTGGATATAAAAGTCTGTAGCTTCCAATATTTCAATTTTTATTTCAGGTAAATTCATTAAATCCAGCCCCTCACTAGTCGATTTAGGGTCAATCAAGATAGTGGTCTCATATTTCATTTGATCAGCAATTTTTTCACATAGGCAGATTTATTTTTTGTTTCAGATAGGAAAATTACCTCGGGATGATACTGACTTACAGTATCCTTAAGTGTTAGAACTGTCAGGTCCGATCCCAAACCTTGACAGTTCCAACTGATTTCTGTCATTGTTGAGGGTGGGGTTGACCTGGTTCAACCCCGCAAAACTCATTAGCCTTCTTATTGTTATTTTCTTCCTCCATAACCTCCTTTTTCTCATTTTTGTTGTATTTATCTTCTTCCATTTGGAGATTCATTGGATTCGTTCCCATAGCAGGTGTCCATCTTGCCTTCCATATCTTCTCACTTTTCGATTTTTCTCCCATTTGATAGTATTCGTTTAACCTTCTCTCTCTGTTATCTTCTCGTAGCTTATCATTCTCATAGTTACCTTTAACTTCCTCCATTCTTTCATCTTCATCTTCTTCGTAAATTATATCGATTTGATTTGGGTAGGGTTAGGTTTAGGTTGTTCTCTGCTGTTGTAAGGATTGTTTTGGTTATTGTCGTTTTGGTTTTGGGTTGTAACATTTTCTATTTGGTTTTGTGTTGTTTGGATATGTTTGTTTGGGCTGTTTGGTTGGTTGATAAAGCCCACTTTTGGTCCCGCTGATAAGGCTTTTTCAATTTCCTTTTTTTGTATTGACCCAAATGAGAAGTTTAGAGGCCCAGAGTTGTTTCTTGCTTCATCAGTAATAACAGGCCCAATAGGAGTTTTGGGCTCATCCGCAGCATTACTTAGTGGACCCATGAACTGTCCAAACATGTTGTTTGTCGGTTTTGACACCTCAGCAAATTCAATTCCCACCATCGTGTTCGTAATCCTTTCTCTTACCTCGTAGTCCCTTGATTTGGTTGTAGTCTTTCTAGCCTTGAATTTGTCCTTTGTAGTACCGAGTTGCGCTTTAGTGTCCTTTCTTGACTCGCTTATGCCACTCGGTTTTCCACTCACTGGGTTTGGGTTTTGACTCGTGAGTTCTTTAGCTGTCGTGAAGATGAACAGAGCAGGTTGTTCTTCCATTGATTTGAAGTCTTTTTCATTTCCATGGATCCATTTTCCTAATCTCTTCTTTAGTCTAGCTTTGTTATTACATTCTTCTTCAATATGATCAAGAAGACCACACATATTGCAGAATTCACCCAACCTTTCGAATTTAATTAGCCCAGAAAGACTTTGATATTCCGATTATTGAAAGAATAACTCGAGCATAGTGGTCGATTTATGTTCCACTCAGTTCTTTCTCTACAATAACTTAGCTCTTTGAAGGTTTTTACTGGTGGAAGTTGGATTTCATTAACTTCTCCAAATGTTTCTGCTATCATTCTCACATTATCTTCTGATATGAAGCTTCCTGGTAGGCCATGGATTTGAACCCAGAATGTTGTTGTGTTCATTTCTTCAATGGAGTAGATTTCGTTGTCTTTCCATTCTTTGATTAGTACATGTTTTCCAGCCAAGTTCCATGGTCTTTTGTTGAGAATAGTTTCGTAGTCTTCTTCAGAGTTGCAGTTTACCAGACAAGAATTGAAACCCATTTTTCAGTAGTTATTTCCTCTTTTAGACCCCAAATTTGTTCATAGTCTTTCTCAAGAAATTGAAGCTCATCGGTTTGTTGCTGATGATTTTGGCTAGTAATTTGGGTTTTTCTATTGTGGTGTACACATAGTTTTGTACTGGTTTTAGCATAATTTTGTGTTGTTTCATTTTGTTTTTCGGTTGATTGTTATGATCATTCATTTTGCAGAGAAGCAGAGATTTTGAGTAGGGAGGAGAAGAAGAGGGAAGATGGAGAAAGTAAGAGGGGAAAGAGAGAAGGCAAGAAGAGGGGGAAAACTTACTAACCTGAATTGATGAAGGGAAGGTGGTTAGATTTAGAAGTTTTTGGTATTTTGGTGGTGGTGGTGGCGGTGGTTTGGGTTTTTTGTGGTGGTGGGGTGAGAGAATTCCGATGGGTTCATAAGACTAAGGTTAACTTGAATAGAAATAGCATTATGGGACTTGAGTCGCTCTTGCATATCACTTCGATAGTTCAATGTATGTCATATTTATTAATATATTATTTTCTTCATAGCGAAAAAAATGATTAATTGTCCAAAAAAATAAAAATGAATAGGATGCTATTTGATTAATGTGTAGGCAATTAATAATAAGATTTTTTTTTTCCATATACCTGAGTTTAAGATGATTAATAGATTCATCTACTAACTCTATGATGTGTTAATTAATATAAAATTTTATAATTTTAATTATGAAATATTAAATTATTAGTTACTTGTTTTTTTTTTGGTCTAAATACCTTGCATTAATAACCCAACATATTACGAAAGGTTAACCAATTCCCTTAGTGTCAAAGTCACACTTGACGATGTTAGCTAATTGTGCGGGGAGATTAAACATCCAAAGGCTAAATAGTTTGTCTCTTAGTATATATTTGACCACTTAATCGGTTATTCAGTTACTAGTTCTACAAACATATGGGAATATGAAATCCTCGTAAATCCCGTCAGGGTAAATAGGGTGCTATCCGACAATACTATAGACCTATCCCGAGTGACCCTATAACACTTTCAGATGAATTGATTCTAACCCAATTGACTATCCAGTTAGTTAAGGCCTCGCAGATTAATAACGCACACCAAACAATTATATACAATCTTCCAGAAACTGGCCCCCCTCCTAGGAGATAGCCATCTTACTAAAACCAACCCACTACTTGGCCTTTGTAAGTGTTGCAATATCATACACATATATAATAAATGCATTCACTCAATTTAATTAAATATTAATTATCCAAAAGTTAGGGTTCATACATAAAGCAATCTCAAGCTATGAAGGATTTAGTTCATATTGAAATACTTTAAATCAATAATTAAAACTTAAACGAAAAACTGAATAATATTATTATTTTGTAAGGAATTCAGAGTCCGGATGATGAAGAATTATGAAATTCTTCTTCTCTTGCTTCATGCTTCTTCTCTCTAGCTTCTGGCGTGTTTAGCTCCTCTCTAATATGAATTATCTGTTTAATGAGCTCAAATAAACCTTATATAGCTGTATAAAATGGATTAGGCCCAAATGTGATTAGTTAAGTGGTTAAAAGGCCCAAATCTGTTTTAATTAATTTGGAACTGCACTGCACCACTTCAGTAAATCGTCCATAACTTTTTCATCGTAAGTCTAAATCCACGGATTTTACTTCTCAAAATTCAGTGCTTCAAGTCCCATACTTTTCATTTGAACCACCGAGTCCAAATCCTCACCGATTAGCTCGAGAATGGAAAAAATTGAGACATTCACTCTATCTAAAACTCCTCCACCTTTAACAAAGTGAGTTATTTTGCTCTTTTAACATTTCTTCTTGGTTTTAGACTTGAATCTTCACTTCTTCTATTCATCTTGGTGCCTCCTAGCATCTATATACCTAATAACTTCACACTAAACAATCACAATAACACACAAAATCTCTAAAAATACAAATAATTCCTAAATGAATGAAGAAAGTGCATTATAGAAAAATATGACTATTAATTTATTAACTAAGTCTATTTTAAACCTAAAATAATGTCTCATGAAGGGATTTTTCTATCACAAAACAAAAGACAGCATGGACTTAGTCCAAAAAAGAGTGGCAATACAATGCTAATTTGGAATGTACAACTGCTTATGGTTGCTGCAACATTATGAGGGAAAACATTATTCACAAGCTCCATATTCCACTTAGAATTAAAGTTAATAAGCTAAGAAACATATAAAACTTCACATCCTTCGAGTCTTCCCAATTTTTCACAGATTTCCCATCTCCAATATTCCATTTCAGATCATTGATAAAACGATCTTTACCTGCTAAAATACTTTTCCAACCCCATGAACAGTTATTGATCAATGTAGCATTTAAGAATGATTAATCATTAACCAAGAACATATTATATAATATTTTTATTTATTTAATCATGAACTAATTTAGTTATTAGCTTGAGTTGCTTGGGTATGAACCTTAATCCATGTTTTAATTATATTGTATGAATTAGGATTTTATGTTTAAATAAATCAAGGATTTATTGCTATTGTGTATATCCTGTTTTAATTATTAAATTCGAGTATGATGTACACATAAATTGGGTTTGTAGATATTAAACTGGTAGTGGAAGAATAATCGACGTTTGATGTGTGTTACCGAACTGGGAGGTCTTGTCTAGTCGAATAATCACATAGGGGTTGAACTTTAGACGTCTCGATAACCTGCGTAGGATTTACTTTAAAGGGGTTCCCAGGGTTAGACAGAAGCCACTTACTTATCCAGAAAGAACTTAGAAAGACTTTAGAATCCCTATTAGCAACATCATCCTGATTTTCCCTTAAAGTGAAACTAAGTCCATCAGTGTTAGTGGTGACTTCGACTGTCCCGGGCTACGTTTCCTCCCCCAATCTTGTAGTTATTTGATATTGTAGTCATTAATTTTTAAATTCCTTAGTTTAACGTTTCTTTAACAAAAAACCAAATAAAAATCTTTTCTTTACTGTCTTTGGTTATTTTAACAGATAACCAAAAATAGAACTAGTTCAAATATTAAGTATCTAATCCTTGTGGGGCGAACTTACAACTATTTTATTACTTGTAACTACTCATACACTTGCTAGTTTTCATCCTTCGAGTGATGTTTTATATTACACCTCGGTGGAAGACACCATTTAAGAGGGAAGCAAGTTTAATATGGTTGTTGATGAAAGCCTCTTCCGTAGCCATGTTTCGGTTTTATGGTTTATGTGTTTTGACATGGCCCTAAGCAGTATATTAGTGGAGTAGAGGTGCAAATTTTTTGTTTTTTGTCAAAGCATGTGCGGAGGCCCCTAGAGTACATACGTTTTTCATTTGATATATTATGTTTATTATAAATCTTAATATACATAAGGTAATATTTTTTGTAAGTTTAAGAATTCCAATTAATTTAATGCAATTTGAATTATCATTTTTTTTTTAAAATTTGTAGCAAATTTTTTAAAAATCCTTATTAGTTTTCGGTGAAGGTAGTGGTGAAATTGGCGAAGGGGTGTTGAAGGATAAGATGGACTTGGTATTAGATAGATTTGACTAGTCTCTAGAATTTGAAGACACTGGACGGTACTTTAAGTTGGACCCATGATAGAAACGTTACTAAAATATTGTAAACCTGTGACAACAATTATAAATAACGTTCTGTTTAACGGGATAATATAATAAAATTATTTTAGTGAATTGATAGCAGATTTAGAAAGTTTGAGTTAATGGACTTAATGTCCATGAAAGATAGTGAGTATGTCCTTGACACTTTCTTTAGCATTTTGATTTTACTTAAAGGGTGATGGAAAAATTATTAAAGATATTTATAAACATGACATCTCATTCTTACTTAAAATTAATTTAGTTTGGTCTCAAACTTACACCTTACGTAAAAATAATACAATATTATAGAATTTTTCACGATCTCTTAATTAAATATCATTCTCTTAAATAGTAGGTTGCATAAAAATATAAATTTTAGCATCAACGTATTCATCACTATTGAATCAATAATAGCTAATATACAAATATATATCTTATTTTTGCCTAATTACTAAATAAACTAATTATTATAATAGTGTTTGGTATTATGTAAGAGAAAATGAGATATAATATATATGAAAAAACAAGCATTGGAATTCTTAAAAGATTGTTGTCAAAAAGATAAATCTTGAGAACTTGATCATTAAGTTATTATGAACGAATCGAATATGTGTTTTGATTCCGTCCAAAAATAAAATAAAATAAAATAGGTGTTTTAATAAAATACATTTATCCTCTTACCAAAGAATATATTGGGAGTCTCATTACTTCAATTGAGATAATGCAAGATATTATGCGAGGTCGGTCCTAACATTTTTTGGGGTTTAAGTGTATTCTAAAATAAAGGCCCTTCAATTATAAAATTACAAAGTTATAAAAAAATTAAACAATCCGTGTATGATAAAAAAGGGTAAAATGTCACTTGAACATTCTTTTCTTTATAGTTTTTTGTGGAAAATTACAATTCATGGTAATTTTATTGTACATAGTCAGATGAAGCGAGATTATTTGTCCAAAATCAGTTTATTCAATTTACATAGGGCTTTTGAATTGTGATAGATAAATGAATGTATTTGGGTCTTTATAAGTAGTACATTTGTTTTTTTAGCTAAAATTACTATGCATAAATATAGACTTATGGACCCTAAGAAAATTAAGGGGCTTGAAGCAATGGCTTCCTTGACCTCCCCTTAGTACCGTTATATAGTCTAATAACAAAATATAATTCAAGCGTAAATTCAAGAAATAAAATCCTTGGGTTGTTTAGTTATTAGTTGCATCACTTCAAGTTTGGCGAAGGTTTGAACTTACATGATTTTTATCTTATGAAGAAGACCTTACTAGGGTAAAAGATTGGAGGCTGGTAAATCATTTGGATAGCTTAGTTGTCAAGATTCTTACAAGAATTCGTTTCTCATGTTCCTCCTTATGGGATGTCACAAGGAAATGAGGCTCCTCTCTGGCCAGAAATAGCCTTCTTACCAGGAGGAATGTCATTAAATGAGGTGTCATCAAAGTCATTGGACAAGGGGTTATTTACTTTAACCTAAGATTAAATCTAGCTACCAACTAGAATGAAGCTTTTTTAAACCTTTATTTTGTGACCAAACCATAGTGAATGATCTACATATCCCCCAAGATCCAAGGGAACGATGAACCGATCTCCCACTTTTTGGGTGTAAACTGCATATTGATTCAACGTTAACTGATAAAACAGACTGGTGTGACCGTTTATCGACCCTAGGGAGTATTTAACTAAGTCGAGATATTTTTTTCTTAATTACAATGGAACATGAAAATATTGTATTCTATAACTCCTCACCAGGCCTTAAACAAAAATTATTACGAAAACTAATTTGGAATAATATAGTTCTCCCAGAGGCAAAACAGTATTTTGAAAATGCATTCTAATACAATTTAAACTAGTTCCAATATGTTCAAGGAGAATTGTGCACAAATTTCCATCTCTCATTTTTGTTTGACAGGAAACGAGATGGTCACACATCTTAACCTCATATGTTCGCTTAGCTACATATATTGGAACAAATTTATCCTTCTTATTCTCATCGATCCCGATAACTCTTATTCCTTGGAATATTGGTTCATTCAGATTTTTAATCCAAGTGTTAACAGTGTTTGGACGCAAAAGTATGTTGAAACTTTTCTCCTCATGTTATGTTGAAACTTTTGGGTTACTAAAATGTTATGCTACTTTGATAACATATATTAGTGATATTTTAAGAATGCGCCCAACCTAAAAAGAATCATGACTGAAAAGATAATCATCCTAACAAAGGGTTCACATGACTAATGGTGAGCTCTCTCACCTTTATTATAAAGTCGGTCGCGAACTACTATTTAAATACCCTTATGAGAGAACAATGATAAATGCCCCTCGTTGGCACTCCTAAGTACGACAAAAGTCAACTTTGAACCGATGGACCTGAATAATTCATATACACACCCCTTATTTACAAAGAAGAAGGGTAAATTCATTATTCGCTTGGGCTATCTATCTTGGATAGGTTTGACACCAGACTTACTTGATCCTGGAGTGACATCGATAAAAACCCCTCCATTTGGTGACTACCCTCACCATTGTAGGTAAAAATCACACGAACTACCCCAAGGCATAGCTCAATTAGAAAATACCAAGGGTAGAGTTGTAAAAAATGCCTTTTTGACAGTTAAGGGGTCTGAATCTTGCAAGAAACAAATCTTTTGAGATAAGTTGTGTTAGATTTTGGACCGGGTGATGTGATTTACCTCTCTTACAATTCCAAGGTAATGGTCCTAATGGATCCACCTTTAATAAGTACCCAAACTTGAATAACTTGGACTACGACCCTTACTCTAGGGTCTAGACTAACTACACACATGCTTAAGTAAACAAAGCAATGTTAAACAACCGACCACTCAACTAGTTGCCTTCAAGCTGGAACCTTGATCTTTTGAGTGTTATATTCCTTCGGTGCACTACTATGTATATATATTGGATATACCATCTTATGTGTTAATATATGTCCTCTTGAAATTTATTTAATGATACCACTATTGTGTTAAGAAAAATGATCACTTTCCAAAAGGAAATTACGAGTAAAGATATTTGAGTGTTAATTTTGCAAGTTCTTCGTTAGTTATATATATATATATATATCTTACTACTAAAGATAATAAATTAAATCAGAAAGTGAAATAATGAGGTAATAAAAAATGAAGGAAGGAACACCTACATTTTGCCTAATCCTTCTACTAGGGCAACCTGGTTTTCTAGCTTTTTATAGTATTTTTCTAGCAACATTGTTAATGATAGAGTTGACACCTGTTTTTGGAATCTAACCAACAAATTTAGGGTTCTACTTATGAGATTACTAATTTGAGAGAAATTGCAGCCCATTTGACCTGATAAATGTGGAAGACTAGGAATGAGTTCATATTGTATGTCTGAACCCTCTAAGCTCGGTGGTTAAAGATATTAAACATAATAATAATTATCTTGAAGCTTCCAAGTTTGGTAATAAAAAAATTTCTGTTGATGATTATGATAATGATAACTCGGTTGAGGGTAATATTGTGACATTACTATAACTTATTTTTCCTTTGCTAACTAGAAACCTAATAAAGTGTCCTAGAGGGGGAAGTAGATATGATAATGCGAAATTATAAAATCTAACTAGATGTCAGAATACTTGATTTTAACTAAAGATACAAGATTTGTGGATTTATTAAGTAGACCAGAACAACACTAAGGAATAATATATGAGAGTATAAATACTCAATCAAACCCTAAGTATATTTATTATATGACATACAATAGTCAATAATCAGGTGAGACAATTTAACAAGCACCTAATATGCAAGATTTTAAGCCTAACAAAATATGAAATATAAATGCAAAAATTAAATTATACCCACGCACGAGAGAGAGAGAGAGAGAGAGAGAGAGAGAGAGAGAGAGAGAGAGATAGATAGAGAGAGAGAGAGAGAGAGAGAGAGAGAGAGAGAGAGAGGAATATAATATTTATAAGAGTTCGGCATTTCGTGCCTGCTCCACTACCTAAGGTATGACCACCGTTAGAATTTCAAATCCTCCACTAGAAATCTCTGTGTGTCTTAAAGGTGAGACCACAAACCTTTACATCCTCTTTTAATTTACCCCTTTAAAGGAGCACACTAATGGTTTCTTAGACACTAGGAAAACAAGCGGGCAATCTCCACTCCTAATCTACGACTTCACAAGCCCTTTAAGCCTTCTGTCGTGTATCACTACACAAGGATTAGTAGACAATCTCTATCTCGATCTACCCCTTCAAATACGTACAGACTTTTCTTGTCTATGAAGAACACACTCTTGACTAGACTAAAAAAATCTGGATTTTATGATTAACACTTAGTATACCTAGCATAGTCACTAAAATCCTAAATAAGTTGATTACAACATGTTTTTGTGGACTAGTGATTTACAAAGGAAATAACTTTGTAACTCTTCTAAAAGTACCTTTGAATTTTTTTTATATGTATAATAATAAAGAATCACTTAATGGAGTCACATAATAACTCTATTTATTGCAAAAAATCCCCCAACATTTTAGGCCATGTGTAGCTTCCAAGGTTAGCTTGTTTTTGAATCTTTATAGGTCCGCATTACTTGGTCGGATGTCCTCTTCCATATCTCAAACAACTACTATATGAATTGTATGTTAAAGAATCTTTTATTGTCCTTTCTAGCTTATACTCACAACTTGTTCGGATATCCTATCTTGAAGTCCAGATATACCTTCTTTGTACTAAGCATGTTAGGTGTCTGGTCTTTTTCAGCTAAAAAATCTGGTTCTTCAGCTCAACTATTTCTCTAACAATTTTCGGTATTCCTGTTAGTTCTAGCTTCAGGTCCGGACTACGCTTCTTTTAAGCTCCAATCTCTAATAGATTTAGGTATTCCACCTAGTCTGCGTATTGGAGGTTCGGTTTTCAGCCTTTGCTCAGCTTCATTCTCTATTAAAGTCGTAAGGACTAACAATACTATAAAAGGTAATCTTTTTACTTGTTGTAATAACTATGTCACACCATTTTGGCCAAAAAATCAAACTAATTAGTAACTAATATACATGGCAAATTAATTTTCCTAAATCCAATCATTTATTAAAATTCACTAATATTCAGATAAATTTTTGCTATAAAGTAATTTTATTTTAAGTATACTTTATCTTTAAAGAGGTTTACTTTTTATCTGAGAATAGTTTATCATGAGTTTTATTCACATTAAAATACAAACTCCTAAAAGTGACACATTTTGCTAACCCCGATTAAAAGACAAATTCTTAAGATTTGTAGACTTTCAAATTGCAACTAACGAGATTAATTTATAAAATCTTAACCCTAAATTAATAAGGATATACTCCCTCCGTCCACAAATGTTTGTCATACCTTTTTTTTCACATAGATTAAGAAAAACAATTAATGCCTTCTACTTTTACTAAATTACCCTCAACCAACTATTTAATGATTAAGAAAAGCAATTAATGCCTTCTACTTTTTGAAAATTAAATAAGGGTAAACTTGGTAGAACATGTAAAAAAGTGCCTTGATATTTTAAAATGACAACCTTTTGTGGACATCCATTTTTAGAAATTGTGACAAACATTTGTGGACGGAGGGAGTATTCAATAATATTGATATTTTAGATGGAGCTACTATTTCGGGATGGTCGAAATAATGTACAAAAAATAATTTATTATGCAAAATTTAAAGAAATCGACACCAACCATTTTTATGTAGTTTTTATATTTAAACATATAGTCGGCAACCATCATCATTTTCAATTGACATCCCCACCCTCCATCTCCTTTGGTTAATACCACCTCCATCCACCACCACCTTCGACCATCACACTATCACCGCATCCTGCCAAATTTCAAAAATTAATAATTAATTCATAAAAATTGAGAAAAAACTATTTCTGACGGATTTAAAGTCACAATTATCGTATAAAACATGGGTGAATATTTTAAAATTTTAAAAAATAATTTAATTATCCGATTTAATTCTGACCAACTACTATGTAGATCATGAAATTTAATCTTCGAAACATTTTCAAAAATAAAATTTCATATTTACTATATACAACTTGGACCAATGTTCTATGTATGTTAAATTTTATCATTAGTCTAAAGATGATAAACATACATGCAAAACAGCATAAGTGAAGTATAAAAAGAGTAAGGGATGGAGTACACAAGTACTTTTGAGGTGTTCGAACTCTTGAGAGCCTTATCCATCACCTAAGGCAATGCTACCTTAGGATTTTAATCTTCTCCGCTAAAATTTTGTATCTTAAATTTACAATACAAACCGATTATAACATGATTTTTCCGAGCTCAATCACCAACCTAAACTCGTGATTTTTCCAGGCTCAATAAAAACCATCACTTCGTAACAACAGGGAGAAATCACAACAACTTCACACATGGAAGCCTGCTCTCTTCTTTAACCTTGGCACTATAATTCCTAATCTAAACCAATATAATTCGGTTTTTAAGATTGATTACAATATGATATGAAACTCTCAGTGGATATAACTATGAGGCGTATCAAGTTAAACAAAAGGAGATTATAACTTGAATTGAGTAGCTTGAGATCTCTTGATTGATGAGGAGTTAATGTTGTAGATGAAGAGGTGAATAAATGCTGCAATTTAGCCTTCTTATATAGTTATCTGGTCCCTAATGGTCTTAAGACCCATGCCTTTATTAAATGCCAAAACAGGCCTGGATCGGCACCCGGTCTTTGAAAATAGACACCACGATTTACTCTTTTCTAAAAATACGTTGAGTAACAAATTCTCCATCATCAATAATTTCAACAATAATATTGTCACCAACTATGATACTAGTTTGGTTTCCCAATATTTGACTAACTTAGGTATCCCAGTGATCATCAACATCCTGGTCAATAAAATCGGCATTATGATTTTCCTTCTGTAATGTTGATGTCTCCCCATTTGTGATGATTTATTAGTAGTTGGAGATATCATTTTAGTTGTATTTATTAGAGTATAGGTCGAATTTATCATGATTTAGTACACTTTCCTATTTCGGGTCTTGAATTGATTATTTATTATTTTTAGAGCATATTGGGTTTAATTATTTATTTAGTGTGAAGCTTTAAAGATATATGGTAATTAATTAGAGTCCAAGTTGGTTCCAAGAGCTAAAGGAAAGAAGATAAACATGGAAATTGAAGATACGGAAGTAAAAGCTAAAAATATGGAAAAGGAAATGTTGCCTTAAATCTGAATTCCAGCACCTACGACCACAAATCAGCTTATATCTCAATCTCGGTGAGGAATTTGGAGAAACGTTCAAGAGCAAAGTTAAAGATCTTTTCGAGACGATGAATTTCAACTACTCATACGCGTCAATCAGATAAGTATTGAAGCTGTTAGGACCAAAACAAAAACGGGGCTGATTCCATGTTTTTGGGCTACGAATTTGAGTTGGGCTAGAAGTCCACTACTTACCTTTTCCTTCAAGAAAACGAATTAGGTTTTCCTATACCCTATAGATACAGCCTCTTAACATTAGAAAATCATCCTTGACCAAACATTAAGGTCAGGAAGAAGCTATAACACAAAAAGAGAAGCCTGGAAGGAGTTGTGCATCAATTATGTCTCCTTCAACCTTCAATTATGTAATTCTTTTCTTTTCTTTTCTTAGTATGAACTAAATTCTATTTAGCTTGAGTTTTAGCATATGTGTATGAACCCTAGTTTTGATTGACATCTATCTAATTAAATTAAATTTATGTTTTGATTTCTCTGTTTATGTGTTGGATTTATATTATGTGTTCTTTATGGTTGCAAACATATAGGATTACCATCATAGTAGTTAGATAACCGGTATATTTGACTATGGAATTAGCACATAACGTCTAGAATAAGGTTTGATCTGACAACCCAGCCTAACTAGATAGTCAATGGTTTAGTGTATTGCTATCTTATCAATTGCAGGAACAATTTGCTTAGGTTCTTATTGACACAGGTAAACCCTATTTAAACTACCTAGCGCAATTGAAACCAAACTATTGAAATACTACATGATTCATACCTTACATGTTTAGAACGACAAAACTAGTGGGGATTACATGCTAATTACTCAAGCTAAACGTTCATACTATCTTCTTTTCTTGTCTTTTATTTATTTTTTGTCTTTTAGTTTATCAGTTTAATTTTCCTTTATTGAAAAACCATATAAATATTTATCTATCTCTTCTTCCTACTTGCGTATTATCTGTTCTTACTCTCATATTTGCACTTGAATATTTGCATAAGTTCTTCTTAACCTTCGTAGTCCCTGAGGAACGAATTCTACTTATTCATTAAAACTTGCATACGATCTATATACTTGCAAAACCGTGTTCAGCTTAGGGTGTTTATTTGCACTTAATTTATATCATTATTTTATCACACCTTAGGCGACACCAAATTTTTGGCGCCGCTGCCGGGGACTACATCGTTAGTCCTTGTGCAATTATCTAGTGCTTATATTTTAGTTAGTTCTATTTTACGCTTTTCTTTATAGTTTTTGTTTTATAGATTTTTTCCAGGCAAGAGTAGATTTATTAGGAAAGGAAAGTTTTGTATTATTAGATCCTACATGAGCTAATTATGGAGTACGTTCTTGAAATCAAGAGAAGTTGGCCAATTAAATTAGAAAAACAAAAAGAGACTTTAGAATCTCTAAAGCTCAAAGAGTTAAACCCAACAACTTGAGGAATTACGAGAACAAGCGCGAAAACTAGCTCAGAGAAATATAGTACATACCTCACCTTCATGTCCTAGTTGTGGAGCAAGGGATCACTCGTGGGAATATTGCATGAATAATCCAGCTTCAATTTCCTTCATACCTTATCAAAGAAACCATTATTATGATGGTTATTATCAATCTCAAGGAAATTACGCTGATTATCAGCCCCCACAGAATTACAATTGGGTCGGAAATCAAGAGAATTATTATCAACCTCGACCTCAATCTTATTATCCTCCACAACCTATCTATCAAGAAGCGCCGATTTATAATGAAGCTTATCAAGAACCACTTTCTTATTCAATGCAGCAAACCATACAAGAGCAACCTTCGAGTTTGAATGCAAGCATGGCTAAGATAATGAACTTAATAGAAGAAAGGGAGCAAAGAAGCCAAAACTCATCCAAGGCGCTTAAGAATATTGAGCATACCATGTCACAAATGGTGAATAAACTTCAAATCTTTGCAAAAAGCCAACTCCCAAGTGATACTCGTGCTCCAGAACATAATGTTTGTCATGCAGTTGAATTAAGAAGTGTAAAACAATTACCTCCACCTAGAGTAGAACCAGAACCAACTTCTATTCCTGAAAAAGTGGTTGAAGAAACAATTAAAAACAAGGTTGAAGAGGTAATTGAACAAACAAGTGTCCCAGAGAAGACACATGAAAAGAAAGAGAGACCGGTGGTAACCAACACACGTCCTCCTCCTCCGCCATTCCCGTCACGTGTCAGAAATTAGAACAATGAAAAAGAATTCAAGAAGTTCCTTGAGATAGTGAACGAGTTAAAGATCAACATCCCGTTTGTAGAAGCTCTCACAAGAATGTCAAAATATCGTAAGTTCATGAAGGACATTCTTTCTAACAAACGAAGTTTAGAAACCGAAGAGATGAATGGATTGCCAGAGGAGTGTAATGCTACAAATAAAATAGAGTTACCACCAGATGAACCTCTACCCACGAAATCTTGGATGTCACCATCCATGATTATGAAGAATCGAGCTGAAAAGTTCATGGGAATTAGAGGTAAGGGGTGGAAATTTCGTCAATCATAATCGAGGTAACGCGTCTAACTTTGAAAGACGTTAAAAAAAAGTGCTATACGGGAGACAACCCGTAGTTTCTTTTATGTTTTTATGTTTTTATGTTTTTAGGTTTTTAATTTAATTTTAGTTTAGTTGTTTTTAGTTGATATTGCATATTTGAGAAAGGTATTAGTGTTTTTGATGCTTAGGTATTGGAGAAATCGAGTTCGGGAGGAGAAAACGAATTTTTTTGGAAAATTCAGACCTTCAGTCCTGTATACCGCGCCTCAGCCCCGGTATACCGTAGAGGAGAAAACCCGTAATACGGGTAGAAGACTGGGGTTTTATGCCGAGAGTAAAAAAATGAAGGAGGTCAGCTCCAGTATACCGAGCCCCATGGCCGGTATATCGCCCACACCCGCTGTGTCGAAAAAAAAAATTCGACACAATCTGAGAAAACTTCGGCAAGTCATATCTTTGCGCTCGGATGTCGGAATCAGGTGATCTTTGAGCCTAAACTGCATAACTTTTCGAGATCTAGCTGTTGGGGTGGTTTTCGTTCACGACCGGTATACCGACCAGAACTCCGGTATGCCGGCCAAAAAACCCGTAATACGGGTAGGAGACTCGGGTTTTATGCCGAGAGGAAAAATTTCAAGAGCTCCAACTCCGGTATACCTGGCCCTATGGCCGGTATACCGCCCGACACTGCTGGAGAGAGGAAATTTTCGCGTTTTTCAGGTTATAAGGGTGAGGAGGTTGCTCTATTACGAATTTTTCAATCCTTAAGCTTCTCCTTCTTCCCCAAACCTCTCCCAACTCCATGGAAGCTTCATAAAACCTTCCCTAATCGTCAAAACACTACCCAATCACCACAAAAACACATCCAATCCTTTCTCCACATCATTACAAAGAAGATTCAACCACTTATATCATACCAAAACACCTTGAATCCAAGAATCAAAAGCTTAAATGCCAAAAATTCATCCTACAATTTCTTAAATCCAAGCCAATCCATGAAGAATTCATCTTACCCATATAGAGAATCATCATCAAATCACCTTTCCTAGCCCAAATAAAGCTTGTACAACCAATAATCAAGAGTTTCAAATTTCAAGAGTGGTTAAAGCTTTGAGTTGGGGGTCAATTGAGATGATTAAGAACATAAACATTATCTACTGTAAGGGAGATGAAGAAAAGCAAGGTATGGATCCTATTGAGAAGAAATCAAGTGAAAAAAGTTCTAGTTCCAATTCAAAAGGTGAAACAGATTAAGAGAAGAGAGGCCAGCTAGCTGTGTTTGATTCAATGAGCAAAAAGGTTCCAACTTTAGTGAAAAAGACAACACAACCTCTACAGATCAATGACCCTACACCCGAAGAAAAAGAGAAAGCTTCAAGGGCACTGATAGCTTCTCCGAAGAAACAATTAAAGGAACTACCTTTTGCTTATGAGAAAGTATTTGAAGAATAAGTTGATAAAGGAGAATACAAAACGATTCTTGGAGATTAGAGAAAGATTGGGTTGGTCTACGTTAATGGTAAGACATTCTAAAAAAACGTTCTTTTTGTTGAATTGTATTTTGTGAGGAGAAAAAAAGGATGTGGCACAGTTGATCTATGAGGAGGTGATACGATTTCTAATCTCTCCCATGTCGTTATTTAATGCAATATCCTACTATGATCACGTGTCTTGATCGGAAAACGAATAAGAAGTTGGGTGAAGAAGAAACACATGAGTTTAAGATGAGTAACAATATTGACAATGCTTGGATCACTAAGTTTTGAGAGTAATTACACAACTTTCAAAAGAAGAAAAGGAGTACATCATAACACTCCGTGAGCAATTAAAGAAAAATCCAGCAAAATCCTATCTTGGATTTCGATAAGGCGAGGTAATAGCCTCGAAGAGTATGTTTTCTTTCTTCCTTACCATTTCTTTATGTGCAATATGTATGCTAATTTTAAATTTTATTCTTTCTTCAGTCTTTTTTGAGTCGTGGGGACACGGCTCATTATTGAGTTGGGGGTGGGGATTTGTTGTCCTCATCTTCCTTTTTGTTTTTTTCCATAAAATTTAAAATATTTTGGGTTGAAATAGGCATATAATATGTTGAATGTACCTATTGAGCATGATTTTAATTAATTTAATGATAGGAAGTAGTATGTTTTTGAAAGATGTTAGAAATTTGTTTAGCATGCATGTATGAAAACAGGAAATAAAAGATAGAAAAGTTAATGAGCAATGCTAAGAAATTACGTTGAAACTTAGGGAGAGTTATTTGGTGTGTAGAATGTGAGGTTTGAAATTAGTTGAAAACCCGCTTATCTATGAACTAGTAGTGAAAAGGTAACAAAATCTGGTAGTTAGAAAAATGAATAAGACAGTTCTTTCATATTGAAGCCACTTGAAGCCTTTTATACCTTCTCACCCTTGTTATTTGATTATTGTTATTATTTATCCGTCTTAGCCCCTCTGAGCCTTTCTAAAGCCTTTTATTGAAACACATTATAATCCATCCCCTTAGTTTGTAGGACTTATCTATATGACCCGCACTCGAATCGCAAAACCTGCGACAAGTCGTTTTAGAGCTTGAGTTTGGGGTGGTGGGTTTCATCCTTAGGGAGCATTGGGATTGGAAATTGTAATTGTTATTTTATTGATGATGAAAAAGTTATTATTGTAACCCTTTGCCGGGGTAATAGTGAATGAAAAAGAAGCTACGAGCTAAAATTGTCAACAAGGGCATAAAAAGAAAAAAATATATATGAAAAATAGCGCGATGTCTCAACATTAAAAAGAGAGTCATAGCTATACAAAAGAAAATCATTGATATGAAAAGAATATATATTCGGACCGGCAAAGTGGAAATTGTATATCATCACAAAAGGTTTTATTTGGGATTAATTGGGGATGCAAATCAAAAGTATCAATAAATTGGGTTGAGTGAGAACATCTTCGAGTGGAAACTCAAGCTCTAAGGCGATTCATTGATGGAATGTGAGGAGAGAGCCAAAAGCTCACTTGTCATTATCCAAATATACCACACCGTCCTTAAGCCAAGTTATAACCGTAAAGACCTTAGGATTTCTAACTGCTTGTTGGAGAAACGAGTGAGCTATTAGGTAGTAGGTATCCATTGGATGCTATATTAGGACCTATGAACAACCTATAGCCATGAGCACGAACTAAGTTAAGACCTCACCTTCTGGCATTGCAAAATTAATCTTGATTTGAATTTATGGATTGTTGATTATGTGTATATTAATCATACGTGTGCATTATTTCTTGAACATTACTACATGAGACTTTTTAGGTATTTTTCTCTAGGATCATTCATTATGTTCAGTTCTTATTCTCCTCCTACTTCTTCTTCTTGACTTTCCTACTATTCTTTATTTTTATTGTATTGGGACGATACAACTTTGAGTTTGGGGTCTTGATGTCTCCCCATTTGTGATGATTTATTAGTAGTTGGAGACATCATTTTAGTTGTATTTAAATGAGTATAGATCGAATTTATCATGATTTAGTACACTTTCCTATTTTGGGTCGTGAATTGATTATTTATTATTTTTAGAGCATATTGGGTTTAATTATTTATTTAGTGTGAAGCTTTAAAGATATATGGTAATTAATTAGAGTTCAAGTTAGTTCCACGAGCTAAAGGAAAGAAGATAAACATGGAAATTGAAGATAAGGAAGTAAAAACTAAAAATATGGAAAAGGAAATGTTGCCTTAAATCTGAATTCCAGCACCTACGACCACAAATCAGCTTATATCTCAATATCGGTGAGGAATTTGGAGAAACGTTCAAGAGCAAAGTTAAATATCTTTTCGAGACGATGAATTTCAACTACTCATACGAGTCAATCGGATAAGTATTGAAGCTGTTAGGACCAAAACAAAAACGGGGCTGATTCCATGTTTTTGGGCTACGAATTTGAGTTGGGCTAGAAGTCCACTACTTACCTTTTCCTTCAAGAAAACGAATTAGGTCTTCCTATACCCTATAAATACAACCTCTTAACATTAGAAAATCATCCTTGACCAAACCTTAAGGTCAGGAAGAAGCTATAACACAAGAAGAGAAGTCTAGAAGGAGCTATGCATCAATTATGTCTCCTTCAACCTTCAATTCTGTAATTCTTTTCTTTTCTTTTCTTAGTATGAACTAAATTCTATTTAGCTTGAGTTTTAGCATATGTGTATGAACCCTATTTTTGATTGACATCTATCTAATTTGATTGAATTTATGTTTTGATTTCTCTGTTTATGTGTTGGATTTATATTATGTGTTCTTTATGGTTGCAAACATATAGGATTACCATCACAGTAGTTAGATAACCGGTATATTTGACTATGAAATTAGCACATAACGTCTAGAATAAGGTTTGATCTGACAACCTAGCCTAACTAGATAGTCAATGGTTTAGTGTATTGCTATTTTATCAATTGCAGGAACAGTTTGCTGAGGTTCTTATTGACAGAGGTAAACCCTATTTGAAACTACCTAGCGCAATTGAAACCAAACTATTGAAATACTACATGATTCATACCTTACATGTTTAGAACGGAAAAACTAGTGGGGATTACATGCTAATTACTCAAGCTAAACGTTCATACTATCTTCTTTTCTTGTCTTTTATTTATTTTTTTGTCTTTTAGTTTATTTGTTTAATTTTCCTTTATTGAAAAACCAAATAAATATCTATCTATCTCTTCTTCCTACTTGCGTATTATCTGTTCTAACTCTCATATTTGCACTTTAATATTTGCATAAGTTCTTCTTAACCTTCGTAGTCCCTGAGGAACGAATTCTACTTATTCATTAAAACTTGCATACAATCTGTATACTTGCAGAACCGTGCTCAACTTAGGGTGTTTATTTGCACTTAATTTATATCATTATTTTATCACACCTTAGGCGACACCAAATGTGACATAAGATATTTTGTAAAATAACTCAAATGCAAAAAAGAAAAAAAATTCACAAGATATTTTCTAAGGGTAATTATTAGAAATTTTACAGTTCACGAAATTCCATATTCAATATGGATCAAGAGATATGGCATAAAACATGTTCGAGAAATGTGAAAGTGTAATGGAATGTTTTAGCATAAATAGATATATTTGGATGTTTTATATCTTAAAATCAGATGTTGCAATAATAGATCACACAATAATTTAGTTGAAATTATTTTGAGATAATAAACGCAACAAGATTTGTCACATAAAAATCACTAAAAAGTGTCTTTGCCAACATTCTATCTTTTGGAATTTAATTATCTATGACCCCTCTTGCACAACAAAACTAACAGTCCCTTAAGCTTATTTGAAAATTTCTAGCATGTCATAATATTAACTATTAGTTTCCATTTACTTGCTCATTTATACTACGATATTTGATTGACTTGAAATATTTTCTTGGTGAGTTTTATACTTATATTTTAAAAGAGATAATGGGTTAATTTTTGGTTTATTTGATGTATTATAATTATGAGGGATTTACCCCGTTATATATAATTATTTTCCATTTATTTTGGGGTTATTTATATGTTATTTGAGAAGATATATGCTTAGATATGAACTTGTAATAGATTGAGACGTTGTTAGTGTGTTTGAACTTTGTAATGTGTTTTATAGTGTAGATTGAACACTAAAGGATTACAAGTGTAGATGGACATTATGCATGGAAGCGAGGGCTGAATATCAAGAGAAAATTTATGTGTAACTCCCTAAGAATACAATTCAAAATACGGTCAACCATGGACAAAGATAGACAAATGTTGGAGAAAATATTTAGTATTGTAGCCTACCTCCACACTCGGTGACCATAGGCGACTAAAGAAGGTTGATAAATGAAAAACAACGTCAATTATGTATCCACTACGTCACACATGGATGCCACTATACAACCCTAAGACTGAAGAGCTCACATAAACCTGTCACCTACACGATGCCTACTCTCCATCCAAAGAGACGTTGGCGACCCAATGGACTATTAGCCAAATAGAATGAGAATCACCTACCTATTACCTAGTCCTCATTGATGACAACTCATAGAGGGTCCCATTAGGTATCAGACAAGATTAGTTTACTCATATCCTACTCCCCAGTTCGGCGACCATTAGGCGACACACTCTACAAAAAAATTGCACGAATCTCAGGATATGCTAGATTTTTGTAGTTTTATTCAAATTTAGGGGGTACTGTTATTATTCTGAGCAGCTTAGAATTTCTATAATGCCTCTATTATATAGAGACATATGTAGATTTTAATTCTTGTCACATGATTCATTATTTATTTTCGCTTTTGACAAACGATACCACTTCTAAGGTATTTCTTTTACTTATCCTTTTTTTTAAATTGTTCCCCTAAGAGTATGACTTATCATAATCTTAGGATGGGCTAATATCTTCATCAACTAGGGATAATATAATGAACCCACCATGTCTATTTACCTTGGGTATTTTTTTTATAAAGATTCTTTACTAGTGATGGTCTTCTTTTGTGATGTTAGTTGTTTCATCCCTAGGATTAATTGTTAAGGTAATGCATAATTGTGCGGATGTGGCCTATATATCCTTTCTAGATGTATGAACTATTAACTTAGTGACCTAGAACACCAGGATAGTTATTAAAATCCAAAAGCATATATAAATTATGTTTGAACCATTTATATTATATAAAGTATGTTTTGTGCATGATTATGGATTGTATAACTACTCTGAATCAATTAATAGGATTGATAACCAAAAATCTAGTTACACCTAACTAGTTGTGATAATACGGAGGGATCTCAACTTAGTGGAAAATAGTTACTCCCTTCGTTCCACCAAATTTGTCCACTTACTAAAAATAATGTTTCAAATATATTGTCCACTTAGGATTTCAAGACACTTTTCCCTTACTTTTTCCACTAATTTCCAATACACATTTACAATATCAAGATACTTTATTAGGGATATTTTTGTAATGGTGAATACATTTACTATGTTTCTTAATATATGTGAAAAGCTAAGTGGACAAATTATGTGGAATAGGGGGAGTAGCACTTAGCAATAAGACTTTTCAGTCATTGACGAGAAGGTTTAACATCTGATATGTCATGTTATTTATCACTATAAAAACTACAACAGTTCATCTTTACTTAAGGTCCCATATGAAGTAAGTATAAACCAGTATGCCTTGCCATAGAAATAGTTAGACCGTAGAATTGTTAGATAAACCTTGCATGTTACTCCGGTTTATATTAAGTACTTTTAGGACTACCAAGATAGCAAAAAAACTAGTGAGGGATCGTATGAACTCCTAGTCTGCCCTATATCCATAATTTTAGAAACTCTTTTATTTATCGCTTTTGTAGTAGAATTGATAAACCTAATCCTTCAAATACTTTACTTTATTGTTCGTGAACCATTAATTACATATATATTCTTCAGAGAGTGATACTTTTTTGGAATGAATATTGTGTACTGGCATGATAGTTTCAATAACCCTCATTCTCATAGCAATAGTGTAGTTCATTTCATCGTTTCCCTATCAAAAGAGGTACCAGAATTCTATTCAAGTTCCTCTTTCCGAGGGTTGGTGTTGGAAATATTGTTATGTGTTTCCTCTTTGTGAGACTGATAAAGATGTGATCACGCTCCACCAGCATGTGGTAGGCCCATTCTAGTTATCCAATTTTTTTTCAAGTGGAGAGTTGTTCAACAAGACACGTCAAATAATATACTTAACCATAGACACGGCTCATTATATGAAATTATTTGCCTTGTACTTTCTTATTTGATGTGAGGGGAGAAGGTTCCCCGGATACGAACGTGAGGCTTTTAAAACCTTTCTTAGCAAAAACCGAAGCAAAACTTCTACTCATGATTTGTCTAAAAAGCCTATTGGAATTAAGTGAATCATTTCAGATGAGAAAACTATATTTTATAGGGAACTTGGGCAAGAGCTGGAGAAGTAGATGAGTTTTGTGTATGAATGGGGAGAAGAACGAGACATGTTATGTCTCCTCAAGCATTATGACCAGATATCATCATAACTTTGTCACAAGGTTTTCTATGTGTCAACATATTAATGCATACAAGTTTAAAATTCACAAATTTTTTTATGTGTCAACATATTACTGCATGCACGTTTAAAATTCAGAACTTGAATATGCGTCAGATATGATGAGACAAGTCATACTCCCAAAGAACAGATTTTATACTTCTCACCTCGGGCACAAGCCTTAAACTCGAGGAGGATATTGTTAGCCATGAACTTCCACTTCAGACACTCAAGTATACAACACGTTATCCTTGTTGGTTAATCACACATGATAATAATCACGTACTTTAAAAGAATAACTAGATCTCAAAATTATTGGCTCATAAACCACTAAGGAAGCAAGATTGGGTAAGAAGTACATATATTTGATAATTCACAAATGCCTTTGACATATTATTAAATCACATTAATACTTGGTCAAACCAATACAAGTTCTCTAATGACCATGAATTTTTTTTTCCAAATTTATAACTAACATACTTGATCATGAGGAACGTAAAATGACAAGTGCAACAAACTATAAATAGTTGAATACATTCACTTTATTGGGATAAATCATATCTACTATCTTAATTTTTCAAGACTTCCATGTTTTTTACCTTTTCCTTTGGACAATTCTTAATGGATTACAAGAATAAATACTCTACTTACTTGAGCCTTGGAGTACCTTCAAAGCCTTGTTCCAGGGCATTCCTAAACTTCTATGTGCTTTTATGAAATATTATAATAGATATAAAGAGTGGTTCCTGATAATCAAAAGCCACTTTTAAATGTTTTTTTAATCAATCTCTAATAGCTTAACGCGCATATTACACATTTTTATAATTCATAGGAGAGGTTCAATAATATGTATTCGTTTTCATCACTTTAACTAGTCTCACGTGTAAAGATATTTTTTTTTGAATATATATCGTAGAACAACCAAACATTACATGAAAGAAAACTAATAAATTTTAGTGACAGAACTAAACATAAAGGAACCACATAAAAAGACTTAGTGCCCAGCTCATCAGCCAATGACTATCCTGTCTAAAATACTATTACAAATTCCTACAAGAAAGTGTCGGAGAATCTCTTTCCAAACTTCAGGTACTAAGTTCGGTCTTGCAACGGAGACATCGGTATTTGAATTCAATAAGTCCCTTATACAACAAAGCAAGAGCCTGATACTCCATCTAGCTAGAGTAGTTTTGACATGTCATGAATAATCTCGAGGTCATTTGTGTTGAAAATCATACCTTTCGAGTTTTGGTCCATGTGTAACCCAAGCGCTTCGGGGCTGCCCGGACCTCACCCTCAAAAGCCATCGAGCATCTAAGTATTTTGTCTTTACCAGCATTAACATTGTTTCTTAATTAGTATTGATGGTTGTTAAGCCATCGGGTTCCCATTCCGATGAAAAAGAAGCATCGCACCAACATCACCATAAAGCTATTAAGGGTTTTGGAGGGAATAATTCCAATGTTACTCACAACATGGGTCTCAACCAACACCCTTCACTCTATCCATTTGGTACAAAATTTTAGCCATAAAGAGGTTAACAACGTGATTAATTAGTTTTGGGTTCCATTTATCATTGTCATAGATATACATCATTTTCTCCTTACAAGTCTTCCAACACATGTTAATAAAAAAAAATAACACCTACTTATTCACCCACCCTTGGGGAAATAATCAATGGTATTCTAATTTCTATCACCAAAGGCATATCTTTGCTTGTGTCAATAAAAATCAAGATTGCTGCAAACCCAGACCTAACATCTAAGGCGTTGACTGGAGATAATATGGGCCACACCTCCCCATCCAACCCATGAAGAAAATGACTATGCTTATCCTCACAGTTGTGTCTACACATATTACCTCTTGAAAGGATAACATTCTTGCAACATTTTCAAATACAATACCAATTTTTGTTGAAATATAGGTTGATCAGATGATGTTCCAAAATTCTTTGTTATCTTGGTCATCGTAGTATGAGGTGTATGTTGTGTTAAAATTTCATGATCAACTAAAGCATAGTACTTTGACTTTCCAGTATATTTCTCATTTGTTATCGTCGACATTAAAGGTGACAAGTGTCTGTCGGGAAATAAGTCTCTAACAATTATCAAAATTCTCGTTTTCTCCACTAGCATCTAACAGTTGTGCAACCATGTTGATTTGATATTTCGGTGTTCTTTCAATAGGCATAGATATCTCTACGAATGTTTTCACATATTCACTTTTAGGTAACATTTTGCTATTAGAAATACCCGCTCAATCCCAAGAGATTACTTTCTTAATTCTCACAAAAATTTATATTAGGTGATAGGATTTTTAAGAATTCTTGCAATAAGAGTGTGATTGGTACGCAGTGATGGAATTAAGATTGGAATGTCAGTCCTTGCCGAATTTTATTCATGTGCGTGGTATTATTTAAAATAAACGAGAATTTTATTACCATAGGAACCTTAATCCCATGAATATGGTAATAGTCATTCTATCAATCCGCAATGGTATTACCCATTCTCTTTACATCAGAAATAAGAATTTATTCATAATAAACCAATCTGTTTTCATGAGCAAGCACCACCATCACCACTCCATCCGTAAACACATTCACCACCACCACCACCGCATCCACCATATTTTACGCACATATATACACAAAACACTACCAATTACACACCATCCAATTGTCGCCAAAAACACCACTACCTACCAACACGATACATACACCACCTAACCATTGACATACACCAACACCACCACACACACACATCCATCACACCACCACCTTATCCTACCATCACTATATACACAAACAACCTAACTATCACACACGCACCACCACCATTACGAGTACCACTCATGCACATAAACATACCACCACCACCCCCACAAATTCTCATAGACATAGACACACATACCCCCACAATAAAATCAAATTTTACAAATACATACATACATATACATATCTATAACCACCACTGACTAGTTCCGTCACCGTCAATCAACACCAACTAATACCACCACACGCGTGCGTCTGTGAATTTTTTTTTGAAAAAAAATCATATCTAATTGTAAAAAAATCGTAAAAATAAAATATTTGCATTTTTGGACGAGACAGATTAATATTTACGTCTATGATTTTTTTAATTTTTTTTATATTTATTTTTTTATATTCTAAATTTCGATATTCTGTTTTATATGTTGCTATAACACAAAAAAAAAAAAGATTTTCCAAATTCCACAACACCCGAGCGTTCGTAAATTTTTTTTATAAAAAATCATAATTAAATTTAATAAAATCTAAGAAATTAAAAAATTGTTTTTTTTTACGGGGTAAGTTCATATCTACATCAGCATATTTTTTAGTTTTTTTTTTATTTTTAACTTTCGATATTCAGTTTTATGTATTCCTACAATACACAAAAATATATTTATGTATTCCTGTAACACGCAAAATCATAGAATCAATCTAAAACATTTTCATTTTTAACAAAAAAAAAATCTCTTTATTATTTGCATATTCCCCTATTCTTACTTTTTTTTTTTTTTTTACTATCTTGATGTATTATCTTTTTGTCCAACCTTGTGTGTTGATCTAATACACAAAATAATCATTTGTGTATTACAGCAACACACAAAATTATGTATTCCCTTTTAGTAATTCCTATTTCAATCTGTGATTTTGTGTGTCACATGAACACACAAACCGACCGATTTGACTGGAAGAGAAAAAATGAATTTGTGTTACTATAATATACAAATGACTGTTTTGTGTATTACAGCAACACACAAAATAACAAAAAAGGATTGGACAAAAAGTTAATACATCAAGATAGTTAAAAAACGAGTAAAAATACTGTATATGTGACTAATAAAGAGAGAAAAACATTATTTTTTTAAAGAAGAGAATAATTTAGATTGATTTTATTATTTTGTGTGTTACACGGATACATAAATATATTTTTGTGTATTGTAGGACCACATAAAACTGAATATCAAAATTTAAAAATAAAATAAATCATAAAAATTTATTGATGTAAATATGAACTTGCCCCATAAAAAATACAATCTTTAAATTTTTCTGATTTTTTTGGATTCAATTACGATTTTTCATAAAAAATAATTCACGGACGTGCGCGTGTTGTGAAGTTTGGAAAATCTATTTTTGTGTGTTATAGCAACACAAAAAACGGAGTATCGAAATAAAAAAAATCAAAAAAATCATAGACGTAAATAATAATTTGTCTCGTCCAATAATTCAAATTATTTATTTTGGACAAAAAGTTAATACATCAAGATAGTTAAAAACTAATAAAACCCAATTTTTCTCTTTAATAATTGCATAGACCCTATTTTTACTTGTTTTTTACTATCTTGTTGTATTATCTTTTTGTCCAACCTTTTTTTGTTATTTTGTGTGTTGATCAAATATACAAAACAGTCATTTGTGTATTACAACAACACACAAAATCATGTATTCCTTTTAGTCATAACCTTTTCAGTCTGTGATTTTGTGTATCACGTGTACACACAAATCGATTGCTTTGACTGGAAGAGAAAAAATGAATTTGTGTGTTACCGTAATACATAAATAACTGTTTTGTATATTATAGCAACACACAAAATAACAAAAAAGGGTTGGACAAAAAATCAATACAACAAGATAGTTAAAAACGAGTAAAAATCATTTTTTCTTTATTAATTGCATACACCCAATTTTTACTTGTTTTTTACTATCTTGTTGTATTATTTTTTGTCCAACCTCTTTTTATTATTTTGTGTGTTGAATACACAAAATAGCCATATGTGTATTACAGCAACACGCAAAATTATGTAATCCCTTATAGTTATGTCATTTTCAGTCTGTGATTTTGTGTATCACATGAACACACAAACCGATCGGTTTGGCTGGAAGAGAAAAATGAATTTGTGTGTTACTGTAATACACAAATGACTGTTTTGTGTATTACAGCAACACAAGAAATAACAAAAAAATGCTGGACAAAAAGTTAATACATCAAGATAGTTAAAAACGAGTAAAAATACTGTATATGTGACTAATAAAGAGAAAAAATGATTTTGTTAAAGAAGAGAATAATTTAGATTGATTTTATTATTTTGTGTGTTACACGAATACATAAATATATTTTTGTGTATTGTAGGACCACATAAAACTGAATATCGAAATTTAAAAATAAATTAAATCATAAAAATTTATCGATGTAAATATGAACTTGCCCCATAAAAAATACAATCTTTAAATTTTTCTGATTTTTTTGGATTCAATTATGATTTTTCATAAAAAATAATTCACGGACGTGTGCGTGTTGTGAAGTTTGGAAAATCTATTTTTGTGTGTTATAGCAACACAAAAAACGGAAAAAATCAAAAAAAAATCATAGACGTAAATAATATTTGTCTCGTCCAAGAATTCAAATTATTTATTTTTACGATTTTTTTAGAATTAGTTATGAATTTTTCTTAAAAAATTTCACGGACGTGCACGTGTGCTGGAATTAGTTGGTAGTGGTGGTGACGGAATTAGTCAATGGTGGTTATAGGCAAAGGTGGTGGTCGACGGAGAGTAATGGTGGGGATGGTGGAAGGTGGGGTGGTAGGTGGTGGTGGTGGGGGTAGGGTTACGGGTAGGGTGATGGTAGGGTGGTGGTGAAGAAAATAAATAAATATTATATAATAAATGGTGAAGCTAATAATAATTAAATGACATATATATTAAAGTAATAATTTTCTAATTTAGCACTTTTCTAATTTTTTGTTATGAAAAAATTAACTTGAAGTGGTAATTAATTAGGAATAATTTCACTCTTTGCGTAATTAATTGGGCGTTGTCCCGTTTTCTTACTTGAATTTTCTATATTTTGTAATTACATGGTGTAATTTATAAGGATAATTTTATAACTTTATATAAGTTAATTTAGATTCTAATACAATGTCATAATTTATTAAATATGGATCAAAATAAATTAATTTATTTTTATTTTTATTTTTATGACCTATCAAATATGGTATAATAATTACCAAAATAATTTTATGGGTCAATTATCTAAGAGGACTTGAGGAGCATCTTAGTGTCACATGGGCACCAAGTGATTCCTCTCTCCTACTTAGATGCCTCAAAATTGACAAATGTCATTATTACCCTTATAGTGTATATAAGACAAAAAGATAGATTATTCTCTCTCCTCCATTACCATTAATCTCTCACCTCCTTTATCATTTTTTCTCTCTCCCCCTTCATTAACAATCAATAATTTCCAGTACCGGCCACAAATCAGCTATACATTAACACAAATAAGTTATACATTAAACACAAATCAGCTATACATTAACACAAATCAGCTATACATTAACACAAACCAGCTATACATTAAGAGTTATGAGTATTAACATCTCCTGAGTATGGCCTCGAAAATTACAACGACCTATTCGAATAAGAAAAATGAAAAAAGAAAAAGAAATTGAACTTGCTGAGCGTGGTTCGAACTTGCTGAGCGTGGTTCGAACTTGCTGACAGGGGCGGATCCAGAAGTTAAATTTAGTGGGGCATGAAATGTATGGAAATTTGGGTGTTAATGCTTTACATAATTTTTTAAGGTAAAAAAAAAATACATAAACATATAACTAGAAATGTCAAAATACAAATATAAAAATCCAACACTGTTACGTTGCTTATCTCTTTAATTGATGAGTTTACATGTTCCTAATTACCCATAAAATATGTAGACCGACACTACTATATAGATTTAATTTATATAGTATTATTAGTATTATATTAATATACCATATTTATATTAATATTCTAATTTATAAATATAAGGAATATATCATCTACAAAAATTATACATTTTAAATTTTATTGGAGTAATGTAAATAATACGTTACTAAGTAATGCTATCATTAAACTCAAAATAGAGACATGTATAAAAGAATTGCATATTTAATAAATTGATTTATGAAAGTTGACAAATTTATAATTTAAATCTAGTATATTAAAGAACAAGGTTTTATTTATAATGTTAAAGTATAAGAATAAAGTTGAAGTCAAATTCCTATTTTAAATTAAACTTATTAAAAATATAAAAAGCAAATGCTAAGTTTCGAACTCCTAACCTCTAGGATAAATTCTAATATGTAAAAGTAATTAACCACTAAGCTACAATAACTCATACACTTTTTAGAGCATGCAAGTGTTACATAAATTTTCAAGAGAAGTTAATTATTCTTCGAATCAAAATTATATTGAAGTATTTTAAATTTACGGGTTCAGGGGGGGCTTGAGCCCCCTCTGGGCCTAAGGTGGGTCCGCCCCTGCTTGCTGAGCGTGGTTCCATGACCGAGCTTCAGCCATCAACGAAGATCCAGATCGATTCCGGCGAACTAAGATTCCGACGGTTTTCTTTCGCGGGGGTTCCTAGCAGATCTTCGTTTTCTTTCTCACGGAGCGGCGGGATCGAGATTCATTGTCACTGTCATCTTCACCATTAACGAATCACGATGGGCCATGGCTGCTGCTGCTTGCTTCGCCGGAATCGAACGAGATGTTTTGGCGGCGGCTTCGCCGGAAAAACTCCAAAACGACGGCTCCATGCTGGTGGTGAGGGTGGATCTGGCCATGGCTGATTCGGCCGCAGGAAAAACTCCAGCTAAAGTTTGAGTTTTCTTGGAATTTGATGAAGAAAATAGAGAGAGAAAATAGAGTTACGGGAGTGAACAAAAGAGAGGAGAAAGAATGAAATTTAGGGATTTAAAATATTTTCTGAATAAAACTAGTATATATAGGACAATAAAAAACAAAAGGAGGTGTAATAGTAATTAAGAATTTAGGCTAATAGTGTTAAAATTGGTTTGTGGCCTTTAGTAAAAAGAACAAATTCATCCGGTCTTTTTGGATCTCGAGGTGGTGTCTTCAAGACCCGTTAGGTAATAATCTCTAATTTTATTGTTATAGTAATTCTTAGTTGATATATTCCAATCCTGACAAACTTTATTACCGCGTAAGAACTATCCCTAGAAAAAAATTAATTGTGCTGAATGACTTGTGCGTAAGTTTGTTAATTTACCATGATTAAGTGTTTAAAACATACCCTACATATGCATCGCAAGTACACCAATAATAACACTTCAAAAGATAAAATTTTCCATAAATCACGATTATGTTGACAAAGAAAACCCAAGACCAAAAGGTATTGCTTAGCTCGTATAGATATGTAAGAGACAAAATAACTCAAAGGGACCTCAAAGATTAATGATCAAGTCCTTATAAAAAAACCTTCCTCATCCCTCACGAGTACACCACAATAATCATATAACTTGAAAAGTATAACAATTTTCCATTAATCATGATCCGTTTGACTTAGAAATCCCACAAGCAAAAAAGCTCACGGAGCAAAAGCGATCGCATAGCTCATATAAACATGTATGGGACAACATGAAAGCCACTCAAGGGACACCAGAGATTGGATCAAAAAGATAGAAAGAGACTCGAAATGCGATGATCCGACGTAGAACTGAAATTGTTCGACTAAGTTGATTGGATTGCTAAAATTTCTGAAGAGCACTACATGAGGACAGATTTCGCAAATACTATGAAATTACTAATCATGTGGTAGTGCATAAATAAATAAAAAATATCATATCCATAGTTTGCTTTAGTGAGTGAACAAGAGGTCGTCTAAGCTCTAATAACTCGATTAAAAAGAGTATATCATCAAAGTAGACATCATGATACGTAAATTGATTCGTTATAAATCATTAATTTATTTATTTTCTTAATTTAATAAACAATTAATTTTCAATCGATTCACACCACATCATAAGTGGTAATAAGATAGTATAATTTTAGGTGGTATATATCATTTAAAAATAACTTCCAAATCGAAATAAGCGTAAATTAGAAAATCTTCCATCAGATGATTTGACGATAATAATTAAAAGGGGCAATTCTTTTAAACGGTCCCAAAAACAATAAAACTTCTTATAAATTCCTTATCCTAACTGAAGTAAGTAAACCCCAACTAGCCCATTGTAAAAGCCTATAACACCCTCTTCTATTACTTATACACAAAAAAACCCAAAATAAAAAAACAAAACCTATTAGGTTTTTTACCAGATCACTCATCCTCTCTTCTTTGTACATCTCTCTCTGCCCACTCTCTGCCCTCTATCCCGCCTCCCCCATGAACAACCCCCCACACCAAAAACTACCGCCGCATCGTGGAATTTTCCCACCACCAACAGCCACGCCACCAAGCAGCAACGCCTCCACCATCTCTCATCTTCACACCGCCGCCCCATAGTGGCCTTGTCCACCACCAGCAGCAACGACCACCAAGTAGCACCACCACAAACAGCCCCACCATAAAAACCGCTCCACCACTTGCCACTGCCCAACACCATCACCTTCCCGCTCACATTCCATTCGTAGGGCCCTGCCGCCACTCACCAAAAAAACCAACGCCGCGCCGCCCAGCCTCCGTCCACCACCACTGGCTTCACCAGAACCGCCACAGCCTACGAGGCCTCACCAGCGCCGCCCTTAGCCTCTCACGCTCCACCAGCGCTCCGTTCGATGCTCAGTAGTCAGTAGGCGTCCGTTCGAGTGCAGTTCATGGCCATCTCGTCTCCCTTCAGCAACTCCAATCGATGCTCACCAGCGCTCCGTTTGAGTCCTGGCCAGCCTTCTCCGATCCATCGTCACCAAAGTCGAACCATTGAAGCAAGGCCAACAAACAGCGCGTCCAAACTGCGATCCATTAACTGTTGTTTATTTTTTATTTTCTTATTAATTATTTTTTCTTTTTCTTTTTGATTCCAATATATATTCTAAAAAGATTTCTTTGTTTTTTAGATCTATGTTTAGATGTGTTTGGAATGTACATGTATTTGGAATATACCAAAGTGGTTTGTTTGGAATGTACCAATTTGTTTTTATCTTGTTTTTCTAAAGAAAACTTTGTTTGGCGCGTTTGGCGCGTACCAATGGAGGGATCTCGACACGATATCTTTGATCGGTTTCTAAATAAAGACCGGACAATAACCTTTGTTCATTAACAGAAACCCTCCATAAGTCTATAATAATAGGATTAGTGACCGTAAAACGTAAAAACAAACATAAATAGCATCTGGTATGTACCAAATCTTGAAAAATTGGTTCCTTCCAAACACATAAATTTTAGACTATACAAAATTTAAAAATATTGGTATGTATCAATAACGAAATGAGTAGAGATATAAGGATAAAAAATTCAACTAAAAAATCAAACTTAAACCTTTATGAAAATGATTTTTAGTTAAAACTTTGTAAAGAATGTTTTGGTTTTTGGTTTCTAAAAGTAATTTTCTCTAATTAAAATCCATTGAACTAAGTGGGACATTTAGAACAAAAAAAAAGTGAGAGCCTCGGCAAGATGTACCAAATATTGACTGAACTAATAAAGAGAAACACAAGATACTTAACATAATAATATATTAAGTCTGATAATAAAGGTTATAAACATAATATCTGCTTTGGACAATAACATAGCTTCTACTAGTCCATAAAGCCACCAAAACCAACCCAAACCAACCTAATTTCTTGCTTCTTTTCTTAATCAAAATTAAAACTTAAAAACATAATTAAATAACTAAATAGCAAAATAAGCTCCTGAGACATCATTTCCGGACCCTGAAAAAGTTTTGCAAACCAACAGTCTTCAATTCCAAACCCTTGAAATGGGTTTGCAAACCAGAGGAGTCTTCATTTCCATGGACATTTTTAAACACTCTGACAAATCCACACCATTGTCAGAACCTTCTTCCCATTTAAAGCTTTGAAGTAACTGAGCTAACCAAAGCTGAACTGTAGCTAAACCCATAGCTTTACCAGGGCAAACTCTTCTCCCTGAACCAAACGGTGCAAGCCTAAGATCAGACCCCATTATAGCAACTTCTTCTTCAAAAAACCTCTCAGGACAAAACTTCTCAGGCTCGGGCCAGATTTTCTCATCATGTGTTATGGCCCACATGTTGACCATGGCAGTGGTCCCTGCAGGTATGAAATGCTGGCCCACACGAGTATCATGGATAGCGAGCCGGGCCCATGAAAGTAACGGGCCTGGAGGATGAACACGAAGAGTCTCCTTCACTATAGCTTGTAAGTATGGAAGATTTGGAAGATCTGTATCGCAAATTTCTCTCTTATTTCCAGTAATGGCATCAATTTCTGCTTGGGCTTTGGCTTGAATCTCTGGATGTAAAACCATCCTTGCAAGGATCCATTCTAGCAAGATTGCAACTGTATCGGTTCCTCGAAAGATCATTTCCTAAAATAATAATACCTCGTTTGATTAGAAAATCCAATTAACCCAAAAAAGAATAAAATTTAGAACAGAAAAAATAATGGAGCGAAAAGTAAATTCTTTATAAGATAAAGAAAAATGTCACTAGCTTATATCATCATCAAATATACTCGTTTAAATTATTCAGATTCTCCATATCTTAAAAGAGAAAAAAAACATTTTATTCCATCATCCATATATCAAAATATCGAGTAACACACATGAGGCAACATGCAAAGAAGAGTAAATAACCCCATTGGTCCTTATATTACACACCCCATGTGTCAAAAATTAGCAAATATTCCTTGTGAACGATGATATATCGATATATTTGCTATGTATTGTAATACTAAGTGTACAAAAAATCAAATAAACTCCCATGGAAAGTTATATTCGCAACATAAATGTATAACACCAAGGTTATATTTGGCTATATCATAGCACAAGAACTTATAGTGCAATTTAAAACACATGCAATAACAACATAATAAAGTAACAGGAACATGAATGAAGGTTAAAGAAAATATACCCAAAGAACAGCAATCATATCAGAATCACTGAGCTTGTTCTCTTCATCAAAGCTAAGCAAAACATCAACAAAATCACCTCCTTCATCAGCTACAAGCTCCTCATTTTGTACACTTTTCAAGCGATGTTCATCGATAATCTTTCCAACAAAAATATTCACCTTAGAAGCTAATTCTCTGCACCTTTTTCTCACACCCTGTAAATCTAACCAACCCAAAACAGGAAAATGATCACTCCAGTTAAATATTCCCAATAACTCATACCCTTCACTAACTAAACCTTCCAACTCAACACCTTCGCTTTCATTACAAAAATCATAAGTTTTTCCAAACACAGTCGACATTACATTGTTCAACGACCCGAAATGTAAAATCTTTTTAACCTCAACCTCACCATTTTTCTCCATTGTTTTCGTCATTTCTTGAACCATTTTTAACCCAATATTTTTCCTTATTTCGCTAAAGGATGAGATTCTTTTCGGGCTAAATAGATGAGTAGCTGAGATTCTTCTCAAGTTTCTCCAATACACACCATAATTAGCAAACCCCATTGCTCTATGAAATAAGAGTTCGTAAGCTGATTCTTTCACGGGTCTATCTGCGAAAGCCGAGCTGTTTAATATCTCTTTCGCAGTCTCAGGTTGACTGGATATGATGAAACGTGTAAACCCAACTGAGAAAGCCATTAAAGAGGTTGCTTTTAAGCTCTCAGAAAGCTTAGCAAGGAGTCTATGAGTTAAGGAACTGGTAAAGGTTAAGAGTAGACCCAGTAATGGCAGACCAGATGGTCCAGGAATGGCGGTTTTTGGCTTAGTCTGGGACTTTGTAAGAGCCCAAGCTAAACCACCTGGGTACAACAAGAAGGCAAACACGGCCAGAACAAGAAGAAAGCATAGTAGTAGCTCATAACTGAGAACAGAGGATGAAGGTAGAAGGAGAAGAGAGTATTCTGATGACATTTTTTTAGAGAGAAGAAGTAGGTAATGGGGAGTTGTTACGTGAAGGGTTTTAAACAAGAACTAAAGAGAGAAGAGAGAGAGGTGGTAGTAGTAGTGAGGAGATGAAGAGTGTGAGTAACGGTTATATAGAGTAGAGATTTTCAAGAAGAAGAAAAAAACGGAAAAAGATATTGACTATAAAATGACCTGATCACAAGTTATTTGTAAAATGAGTAAGTAATTTTCATTCAAAATCATACTCCAATATACTTCCAATCACATCTCTTCATATATATTATCCCTCCATATATTATAGTAGATAATAAATAATATATTAACGTATCAAATATATATATATATATATATATATATATATATATATATATTAAAGTATAATTTTAGATAATATATTAGGGTTAATGCCCAATAGACACTTGCCATCTTACATCCTTGTCCATAAAAGACAAAGAATAACAAGTAATGGGAAGTTTTCCACTACTCAAAGTTTGAGTAGTCGGAAGCTTCTTATAATTCAAACAACTCTTTTTATGGAAAAGAAAAGGAAAAAAAATATATATGTGGTCTTTTATAGGCAAAAAAATAATGGTTAGAATAAGAACGGATTAATTCTAATTTGAGATGTTTCTTGAACAATAATCCTATATAATATTATTATTCCTGTAAAATATATATCCTAAGTACTAGTAGTATGTAAGAAGGAGTCTATATAAAGTTTAAAAAACATCTTTTTTGAAATTTAAAAGTATGAAAATCATACACCTGCGATTATAATCCTTTAATGGTAGTCTTTAGTTTCACCGATTTGCACATTTAGTTAAAGAAAAAGTAAATATGTCCATTTTAGTTTGGAGTTGGGTTTTTTTGGATTATTTGATAATATATGGATGTATTTGGGGCAGGGATCTTTCTATAGAATTGAGTAAGGCTGTAAATGAACCAAGTCGCTTGCGAGCAGCTCGAGTTCGGCTCGAAGAAAAGCTCGTTCGAGATCGGCTCGAATGTAAACAAGCTCAAGTTCAAGCTCTATTTTAAACTCGATATGTAAACGAGTCTGCTCGAACTCAACTCGTGAGCTCGTTTAAAATTATGAATTATATATTAATATATTATGTACTTATAAATATATTATTAAACCTTTAATATAAAATTGGATATTTATAATTTCTTTAGACATTTATTTTTTCATTAATATTACGTCTCATATTTTCATACCATACACTCACAAAAGTCCAATTTCAACCATAAAAAACAAATTGTTCATGAGCAACTCGAGCTCGAGCTCGACTCTAGAAAAGATTTTTCTATAAGTTAACAAACAATTTCTAACATTTCTGATTTGGATCACTAGAAGTTCGGGCTCGGTTCGTTTAAATTTGAGCCCGACTCGGCCCGGCTCGCTTAAATTTGAGCTCGGCTCGACTCGAGAAATTAAACAAACAAGCGTATACATTTAGTATTCGGCTCGGCTCGTTTGCAGCCCTAGAATTGAGAATTAAGTTGGTATTTGGCGGATCTTTTCCATACAACAAATAAAAATAGTTTTTTTTTTTTTCATGAAAGCCAAAGTTAAAATTAGGAGTACTCTCTAATTTAATTTAAGAAATGCAACTTGGATGTATTTGTATATTGTGGGGTGGTATATAAATTCAGGACAATATAACTTATATAAGGACATACATAGAGACCTTTATAATAGTGGATTGTCTCATACTATAAAAATTTGAATGATGTAACAGTCAAACTTATAAGAAAATCCTTACCGTTGAGTAATGGTTCAATGGATCATGTAGAGTGATTGATGTATTTCAAGCTTACCACCAATATTGGGTATCCATTTCGTTATGCGTCTATAATGTCTCATCTAATTTTAGTTAGGCAATCATCTTTGTGGAGAATGGTTTTTCTAGGCTTAAGTGTAAGTTTAGTGACATATATTTACGTGGGTCTTGCATGTTTTGTGTATCTTACAACTTTATCATAAGGAATCAATTTTGTACATTAGACGTTAATAGCAAAAGAGCACAACAACATTTATCTTTTACAAAGTTGTTGTTATACTTTTACTTCTTGAGCATATTGGTTAAAAAATGTGTCATTGATCAAATATTAACATGTTCTTTCCAAAAGATCTATCGTTTCTATTTGAGTGGGACTTGATACGTATTGAATAAATTCATTTTACAAAATCGAATAGAAATTGCAATTCAGGATGATCTATTGAAAAATAAGTATTGAATAAGTATGTGAATTGATTCAAGATCCAACCACTATGTTTTTCTTCAAGAAACTGCTAAAAAAACCTCATTTTCCAATTAGTTGTACGATTACACTTTAAACTCATTTTATATTCAATAACATTAAGTGACGAGATAAAATATACTTATTATATCCTAAAAAATATATAAAAATACCATATAATTAGGTAACATTATTGTTTCTCAGGTGTTTCAGCATTTACTATACTAATATTTCCAAACGTTACTGCATTTTGTGTTGGTAAAAACCAACAATATCACTGATATAGTAAAAATTGATTTCACATAAAAAAAAATTTGGAAAGAATGTAATACTACAACTATTACAATACAATGGAAAATCGGAATATAAGGTATCACAAAAACCATAATACAACAACTATTACAAGAAATGGGAAAAGAACTTACATGGAAATATTAAAAAAGCCAATTGTTGATTGATGCCTATTAAAAAACTTATTTAGAAAAGGTGCCTAGAAAAAAATATTTATTGAAAACAGCCCCATCCCAAATCCAAATGGGAAAATGACCCAAAAAATCAAAATAATATTATTTTCAGCCCAATAACATCAATGACAAAATTTCTGCCCAATAACATCATTAACTAAATTTTGTCCTTGATGGGAATCGTCCTTGACGGGAATCGTCCTTGACGGGAATCGTCCTTGATGGGAATCGTCCTTGACGGGAATCGTCCTTGATGGGAATCGTCCTTGACGGGAATCGTCCTTGACGGGTAAACATGTAATCTTATAATAGTAAGTTAATGGATGATTCTTTGGGGCAAGTATAATATTATTTTGATTTTTTGGGTCATTGACCCATCCCAAATTACCTTATAATTAACAATTAAAAAATAAGAAAAAAATAATAAACACGCGCGCGTCCGTGAATTTTTTTTAAAATCGTCATAACTAATTCAAAAAAAATCAAAAAAATCAAAAAAAAATTATATTTGGATAAATCAAATTAATATTTACGTCTATGATTTTTTTCGGAATTTTCTGAATTTTTTGATTTTTTTTAATTTTTTTTTTTTTAATTTTTTTTTCGCAGACACGAAATTTCATGTTTTAAACATGGAATTCCATGTTTTAAACATGGAATTTCATGTTTATTTCCATGTTTAAAACATGGAATTCAATTCCATGTCTACGAAAAAAATATTAAAAAAATTCGAAAAAATTCAAAAAATTCAAAAAAAATCAAAAAATTTCATAGACGTAAATATTAATTAGATTTATTCAAAAATACTTTTTTTTTTAATTTTCTGATTTTTTTTTATTTTCTTATTTTTTTTGAATTAGTTATGACGATTTTAAAAAAATTTCACGGACGCGCGCATGTGATGGATTAGTAAAGGTATAGAAAATATAAAGGGGATGTTTTCTATAAATAATTACTTCATTAGGCATTTTTTTATAAATAAGATTATTGAAGGCATAAAAAAACAATTAAAGAGTTTAATGAGGATGTTTTCAACAATAACCCCATATTAAAACAATATTCTAGATACGAATATACAAAAACGTGCAGCGTTAAAAAAGATATTCCAAGAGTAACGGTATATCCAAAAATCGTACCCCTCTTTTACTCTAATCTCTATATCGAAAATGAATTGACTAATCATTGAGAGGATAGTTTCATTTTTTGAATTTCTAGAATAGTTCTATTTTCTATAGAATAATTTTTTATTCTCTCTAGAATAATTTTATTTCTCTCTAGAATAATATTCTTTCTCCCTAGAATAATTTTATTTCTCTCTATAAAATGTAAGTGACAAAGTCACTATCTATAGGAGAAGAAACAAACTAAAAAACCGTCACATAAATGCTCATTAATGCACATTAATGGTCGGTGATAAAGTCTCACTAATGTTGACGTTTTCTCTTGAGCAAACTCTTGTAAGTTGTAACCACCGTAACAGCCGAATTAAATAGTTTTAGATGATGGAATATCCTGAATTAATTCCGAGTCAATGAGCCATCATTTCTTGGTCGGTTTGTCTTTTATTTTCTTCTCCGTTTTCTAGGTGGGACTTTTTAACACATAAAAAGTTTTCCCACTTCTCTCAAGAGAAAGAAAGAATTAAAAACTCTATAATTTAGTAATTCCAACCATTTCTTTCTCAATTTTAATGTGGGACTATTATTACACAGATAGTATTTTCCACTTCCCGAAGAGCATGAAAGAATTAATAAAATAAAGAATCTTTTATTCAATAATTCCAACAGTTTGTACTACTCTTCTCAATTGTGTAATACTTAGGTTAAATATCTTATCTACCAAGAAATTGCTACTTTTTTCGTTCTCGCTCTCTTCCTCGACATTGGGTGCCTCGCCATTAACTAAATATAATGTAATCACATCATCAGAAGCGATGTTTGTATATTCTATATATGCTTCATCATCCATATCGTCTTCCTCCACATCCTCTAATTCCTTCATCTACTTCTACATATTCCTCTTTGAGTGTCTCTTTTTACTTATCATTGTTTTTACATTATCTTAATCTTCTGCAATTTGACCATCGCTTACCTCATTTCCTAAAGCGAACATAATCAGTCATTTCTCACGTGCCTCAATCTTCAGCCTACAAAAACATTATTATTAGTACACGTATTCATTGACATAATCTAATTTGGTTACACACACAATTAATTCATTTGTATGCTTAACTTACATGCTTTATCAATATCTCAATTACATATGAAGATGCGTACAAAATTCCTTTTTTGATGTCCAACGACTTCAAAATTTGGGGATACACTATATATCCGCACCAGCCAAAAGTCTATGTGATCGCTGAAGAATATCTACAATCACACAATTTTTCATTATTATGTGTTATGCTTTGTAATAATTATATTTAAATCTTTTCATAGTACTCAAGTACAGACGTCTTACTACTTGCATGGATGTTAAGCCTCGTGTCCTCTTCTCTTTTGTAGTTGATATCATTATGCATATGCTACTAGACCAATCATATCAATCTAAAATATTCAGGTCTTCCGACATAATTATCACCAACCAATCGCTAATTCTCATAGTATAAGGGCAAAATACTGTAAGCAGCCTATTATGCACATAATTCTAGGAAAATTACTCAAAACTTCATCATTTTTGTCATCTTTGAACAACTTGTCTAGCATGTTCTTCAATGTCTATGGTGTTAGCTGGCCTTCAAAATCAACAAATTATATGGTGTATTAAATCGTCCCCATAACAACTCTTTTGGTGTGATTGTCACAACGAGGTTTCCTCATTCAACACCTAATATCAATCTCACATCATTTGGAGTGATGTTCAAGCCTCTAACCTTTTCATTTGAATTCATTTATTTTATTTTTTCAAATTTCTCTCTCTTACTCTCTCCTATTTCCAAGCAAATTTTGCATCTCTCTCTCTCTATCTCTCTCTCTCCAAGACGTTTTTTGCATTTACCTCCTTTTTAAAGCATTTTGAGCTCCATTTACGCAACAAATTCAAGCTTTATTTTCACAACATTTAGATTTCCCAGCACTTTCAAGCCATTTTTTGCAATACTCAATGATTTTGTGTAATAATCAGTATCATTGATTTTATGTTAATACGTAGTGATTTTGTGTAATATTCAGTGATTTTATGTTAACACGTAGTGATTTTGTATAATACTAAGTAATTTAATGTAAAGACTTAGTTGGTATGCATAATACTCGACGATTTTATGCTATACTCAATAATTTTGCATTAATACTCACTAATTTTGTGTAAATATTCAGCATTTCATATAATACTCAATGATTTAGCAAAATAATTACTCAAAGAATTTACCAGCATAATCACTAGTCAAATGATTTATTGAGTATTACGCAAAAATCACTAAGCATTGACATGAAAAACTATGTGTTATACAAAATCACTGCGTATTATCATAAATTCACATAATATTAATGCAAAATCACTGAGGTATTACTAGTTATAACACAAAATTACTGAGTGTTATGCAAAATAGTTGAGTATCACGGAGTATAACACAAAATCACTAAGTAATACGCATAATCACTAAGTATAAACATAAAATCACTAAGTATCGACGTAAAACCGCTGAGTATTACACAAAATCACTGAGTGTTACGCAAAATTGATAAGTATTTACATAAAATCACTAAGTATTACACAAAAATCACTGAGTACTTGAGGTTTTATGAGTTTTCTTCACGAAACTCCATGGACATATCTCGCTCGAAGTTTCACAAAATAAATCGAAACGGAAAAAAAGATTTACGAAACGGAAACAAAGCTTTTAAAAAACTTCACTCCAAGGATGAAACTTCATTGAACAAATCTTCCATTGATGAAAACTACACTATTCCCTTGGGCACAAACTTCATTGCTCAAGAGGCGTGAGAGAGACTACGTAAAGAGAGATTTTTTTGTTTAAAACCTTAACGGAAATTGTGAAGATTTTGCAAGAGAGAGAGGGGGGGAGGGAGAGAGATGCAAAAAAGGATTAGAAAAAAGAGAATAAGTGATCGTGGGAAATTTAATATAGAGTAATGATGGGTATCCTCTAAAAATAATCACCCAAATATCATTATTGTGGTCCAATTATGTGTGTGTGAGAGAGAGAGAGGAGAGAGAGAGAGAGAGAGAGAGAGAGAGAGAGAGAGAGAGAGAGAGAGAGAGAGAGAGAGAGAGAGAGAGAGAGAGAGAGGTTAAAAAAGAAATCGTATAAATAGACCATCTAGGATATACCTTATAGGTAATACTTAAATAATTACTTTTTATGTGATACCTAGTATTATTTTTTAATATATATAGTAGTTAAATTTAAAAAATAATTTAATAATATAATGGATAATAAAAGAATAGAGGTGTAATGTTGAATATAATTAGAAACCTTTAACAAAAAAAATATAGATAAAATGTGGTTGTGATTTATAGGAGGTCTTTAACATCGGTTAGGTAATTATTTTAAATTTTATAATCAACTGACTTTATATTTTAGCTCAAAAGCTCAACATTTGTTTTTTGCATACATGAGAGGCTAAAAGCCGTTAAGAAAAGGAGATTACAAACAAATCAATCGTTTTTTTAAAAGTCTATTACAACTCTAGCAGTTGCACAACCACTTCTATCACTCGTTATTATATTTTAAATAAAATTAGGAGGATCAATAAAATTCAAAGGCTAGGATTGCATTATGACTTCTTCTCTTGCCAATTTATTAGCATAAAAGTTTGATTCTCTGAAAATATAATTAAGTTCAAGTTTTAAATACCGTGTTAACATTGAACGACATTCCCTTATGACGGATACCTAAGCACAACATTTACATAGTACTCTGTAGGTTTTTGTTTTGTTTTAATCGAGATACCTTTCCCTTGCATGAAGAGAACGTTAGAAAATGGGGAAGACCCATGCGAGGACACGATTGAATCCAAATCATCCTCCATGAATGTGATTTATGAAGTAACGGCTGTTGCCATTGAATGATATTAGTGGATCTTTTATAAATATTAATACTAGGTTTTACGTTTTTGTTTTGGCATTTAGTATATACCCCAATTTATTGTCTTTCTTGGTCTGTCGGTTTATCATACCAATACCAATATTTATGAGTAGAATTTAGTTATTAAAATAAGAAAAAAATTATCATCTAATATAGGATGATACTATATATCAAGTGATTTATAAAAATAATTAATTAATCTAATAACATATATTTTTCTTTTTATAACCTTTATTTTTGATATTTTAAACTTATAAAAATAATTAATTAATCTAATAACATATATTTTTCTTTTTATAACAATGACTGTAGTATAAATTTTGAACTATCCTATATTATATAAAAATCTTACTTTAATATAAATATACTAGCATCAAAATAAAACTGATATTTTTTTTTTTTGCCAAGAAACTAGCTAACGGATGCTTTGACCAAAACAACACATTCCGACCAAAAAAATAAACTGATACAGTTACTTAATTTTGTTTTGTAACACAGGAAAGCCACTTTGAATTCGGAATTATTGACTCGGTTCGAACCTGCACGACAAGATTGGATGACCAAGGCTTTGGGCAGTGAGCTAATCTCATCTGGTTAAGTTACTTAATATTTTTGCTAATTAAGTAATCATATAATACTATTACTCTTTATTACTTAATATTTCATTCATTATTATAAAATTCTACTAACTTATTTTGTGCTCTTATTTATTAAAATTATGTGTGTTCATGAATATTATATGTTAATACATAATCAAAATGAAACTACTAGTCTAGTGGTTAAAGATAATTTTTCTATTTTAGTCCAGGCAAAGTAGATGTGTAAATCTAGAATAGATATATATTGCAAAGAGATTAACCAATCTCTTTTGACAAAAAAAAAAAAAAAAAAAATCTCTAAGGACACCATAGTTAGACAGAAAGAAAGGAAAAAAAGTAAGCTGTACTCCTTAGTAGGGTAACAGACACATCAATCGCAAGAAAAATTAATTCTTTCAATTTAGAAATTTTAACCTAACTACTTTATTTCTAATCTAGTATATAATAAATGAATAAATAGCCTATTTTATCATATTAGAAGACTTAAACTAATGATTCAATTCTGATTTTTTACGAATTTTTTTATTTGATGTAAAATTTGTAGGAAATTCATTCTAATTTTTTTTTGACATTTGAAGATGCCTTAGCACCAAAACAAGAACAAAAAAAAAACTAACTAGCCGATTCCGGTCCTTGCAAGACCTAAAGCCAATTCGAAGATTGACAATTTATCATGTGAGTGAGACTCTGCCCTGTGCCTTAACTTCTTTTGCGAGTTTTTTCGCATCCTTCGAGAAATGAGCTTCGTGATAGATAAAAAGGGCCAGAGATTTACAAGAGAATCACATGTGAGGAAGTGATGTCTCCCATTTGTCATGATTTAAGTTGGAGACATCATTTTATGTGTATTTATTAGAGTATAGGTCGATTTTCTCATGATTTAGTACACTTTTCTATTTATGGGATTGACTGGAGGAAAACCAACAACCCAACACACACAATACAACAAGAAAATCCTCCTCAAAGTGAAGTAGGTTCAAAAGAGGGTTATGATATTAACTTCTTTTGTGATGCTTCCTTCAAACAACCTTATGAAGAAACTGGAATAGGGATCTGGCAAGTGCACAAAAATAGTGGAAGTAACGTCTTACACAAAGAGACAACATTATGTGATTCCATTTTAGAAGGGGAGGCAATATCAATCCTGAAGGCCACTGTGAAATGTAAATATTTCCCTGAAGAAAGGTAAAACCATCCATTCAGATAACCTTGGTATTATCCAAGGTATTAGGAAGGTGTCAGCTGCGAGTTGGAAAATTCAGCATATCATCAACAGAATCATTAACCTGGTTGAAGATTTTGGTCCTATTACTTTCAAGTATATTCCTAGGTAGTATAACATCCAAGCGGAATAACTCACCAAGAATGCTAGACATAGAGCCATCCAGTCACTAAGGGATACTATTCTCTTCGGTATCCTGAATGATTTCAAGAAGACAACGGTCAAATAGGTCTAAGGTTTTTTTTCTTTAATGTCGTCTTTTCGTTTTCTTTGGGTCTTTGTACTAGCCCAAAAAAACAAATCATATCCAGATAACATAAACTCTTCCTCCCATCAGACATCGCAGTTGTGAAAATATCAAGATATACTATCACGGTACTGTACAAAAGATCTCAATTTATGAAAAATAGTTGACACCAGTGACATCCATAACCTACGACAACGTAAAACATTACCACTTCTCCAACATTACCATCAACAAAGAGGGTTTGGACTCTAATATGGTAAGAGAAATTGAATATCATCGATGTACTTTCTAATGGCAGAAATCTATGATTTCTTAACAAAGACAAGAAAGTAGACCAAACTCTAGAATGATATTAAACATAGTATACAGAAGAGAGATTCTCAGATTTTATAAAGGGTTTGACTTATAGATCTTCTGAACAAAAAAAAAAACTTATAATAGATCGAATATGGGATATGAGTCTAAATTTTTTTGAAACTAAATTATTATAAAATAATAAAAGATTGTTATATATACTTTTTAGAATAATAACCCAAAAAATCACATCTTTATAGTTATTTATATATAGATTATAGTAGATTTTCTATTTTTTAAAAGGACTTGAATGTAATTTCACTAGTAAAAGAGACCTATTAGATATTCACTACTTTAACAAATAAGGTCTTATACTTTCAATTTGGATAACGCAGTACCCAACATATTATGTTTCTTCAACCGTTAGTACCTGCCGTCTATTTCGCGATAAGTGCATACGTGGCAGATTAAGAAAAAAAGGAAAAAAGACAATGGGATGCCCAAGGAATTCGGAAAAGGACAAATGATACCCATATTTTAACCACGTCAACAGTAAAAGCTAAATTGCTGGAAGGTACCAACGGTTGGACCAAAATTAAAATATTGGATTCGGTGTTGTCCAAATTTAAACCATGGGTACTCATTTGTCTAGCCAGCATATCACAGGGTACCTAGTGGGTCATTTTCCCAATTTCACTGACATGATCTTTCTTTCTACCTTTATTAAGTGATTTGCGTGTTTATATAAAAACAAACACTACGCATTGTTAATAACTGTTGCGAGTGGCATAGCTCAAACAACAGAACTCCTGTAATTATCTTCCACCATCGTCATAATGCCACCACCAACGTCATTAACACTACCACCACAAAAATTTACATTCCATCGACTATTAACGCCACTACCTCCCCTAACGCCACCACCACAACCCTTAACTCTACCACCATCATGACCACATTCTGTTTTGTCTAAGAAGGAGCTCCGCTAGCGGTGGGTGTTGGTAACTTAGTTTTTTCGAGGGTGTTTTAGTATATGTGTTTAAGGGAGTGTATGTGTTTCAGAGATTCGTTGGTGGTGGTGATTATAGTTGTTGCAAACTTTAAGAGTGAAATGTTATATACAAATGTAGTTCTTGTAATATACGAGGGTTGCGTGTTGCTGTAGAAATAAATTGTGTCTTCCATGGCTTTAGGAATTGGTTGTGTCTTATATGAATTTACGAATGGGATCAGAATTTCACGTCTTTATATATGGGTCGTGGCATCCATGGCTTTTGAAACATACGATATCGTCTAAAAGGGAGGTGAATAGGAATTTGATAAATTTGAAGATAATTAATCAAGTATAAACGACTCTTATCACGTGTTTAAGATAAGATGCAAACTTTACCTATTTAATAGTTCTAAGAGACAATAGATCAAACACTATGCATTCAATATACACCAAGAATACTAGATATAATGAATAGACTATAAATCATAAGTAACATGCATATGTGTAAAAAGTTTAGGGAAAGAAGACAAACACAAGATTTATAGTGGCTCGGTTCCCTACATCCACTACCTAAGGTGAGACTAAACCTATACATCCTCCTCAAAATCACACTCTGAAGGAACACTACTGTTATCACAAACACTAGGAAAACAAGTGGAAAATATCTACTTAAGAACTTGTCATTCTCTCTACCTCTAGGACACACCTATCTTTTTTTATATACAATAGAGAAAAACACTCCTTATAGTTTTGTAGATTACAATCTAACCTACTGATGTCTCCCGTTTTGTGATATATAAATCGCCTTTGGAGACATCATTTAGGTTTAATTTGGAGTTAGTGGATAGATTTGTAGTCATATTTTGCTATATTGCACTTTCTTCCTTCAGAATTATAATATTGTTTCTTTTAGATCTTTTGTGCGTTAATTTGATTGTTAGGTGTAAAGATATTAGATACATGGTTTCTATGAGGCACCAAAATAAAGATAAGAAGTGAAGTTTAAAGTCCAAGATCAAGAAAAAGCGTTAAAGGAACGAAAAACATCACTTTAGTGAAGGTGGAAGAGCGTTGAAAACTAGAAAGTCGTAATTTCTATCCCATCCTGAGTTTAAATGGTGCAGAATCTGACTTGGTGGTTCAAATGAAAGAGGCGGGGCTCTGAGTTAGCGAAATTTGAGAAGTGGTTTCAGTAGATTTGGACGTACGATGTGAAAGTTACACCTATTTTACTAGAGTGTGTAGAACAATGCAGGATTAATAAAACATATTTGGGACCGTAATCATTTAATTAGGCCCAAGTTAGACCTAATGCGTTTTTTACCTCTATATAAGGTTTATTAGACCTCATTAATCAATACACTTCATTATACTACTTATTTTTTAGAGAGGGAAAAGCCAACAACGCTTGGAGCATGGAGCAGAAGAGAAGAAGATTGATCTTTGACCAATATTCAACAAATCAACACCAAATCATGTATTTATATATTTCTGCTATTACCATATTCTTATGTGTTAATTTTATTATACTTGAGATTAGCTATCAAGGGACGAAACCCTAGTTTTTAATTCAGAGTTTATTTAATTTGGGATTGCTTTAATTTAAATTAAATCTTATTATTTTCCGTTGACTATATTCTTGATTTAAATACTATTATATTATCTAACCAATTAGGTATAACTCTTTGTAATTAGGCTATTCGTTAGTGGCGACGATAGCCCGAAATTGGGGTTTAATTACTAAACTAGATTATAGACATTGTGGTATTCGTTATTGATCCTGGCGACCTTAAATAACCGCATAGCCAACTGGGTTAATTTCTTAATCATCTGAAAGTAACTTTAATGTTACCCTGACGGGGTCATTGATACCGTAGGATCGCTTTCTAAGTCTACCCTGACAGGAGTTTGGAAGATGTTAGAGTCCCGACTAATGCGAAATACCAATTTACCCTTAAGAAATAAATTGTGAATCAACAACTTAAGTATGTTCACAGTATTTGCGAACCGCGTGTCTACTACCATCATCATAAATAACATTATTAAAGTTAATCCAACAATCATATGTCTCTTTATTCGGGGTTCTAGGCTTAGGGGGTTCATTACTTTAAGGGAGAGAGTTAATCTGAGTAGAAGAATTACATACATGTGTTGTATTAACACATAGAGTAGATGGTATGGTAGATCAATGATTGATTCATCCTCTATTGTAGTAATCTGCGATCACAATTCACAAGGCAAACCAAAGTTAGTAAATGTAAAACAATAATAATGTGAGAAACATTAATAATGTTATCAAAACTTAAGTTACATAAAATTAGTTAAATTTTTTAAAATAAACTTAAATTTATACACAATAATATACACAGAATGTTATGTATACACATTAATATACACATAATAATATACACACAATAATATACTCAAAAACTTAAACGTAAATCACTTAACCTAGTATTTCGAACCAATATACAAAAACAATAAGTTAAAAATCATCCATTTATGCAGTTAACAAAATTTGAAAAATAAAATTTTAATTTGTAAATATCAAACAAATAACGTATAAACACATAAACATGCTAGATCTACGTATGAACTGAATAAAAAGTTAATCAGAGTTGAAATAAATTAGGGGTGGGAAAAAACATATCTTAAAAGGGGGTTTGAGGACACAAACCCTAACCTCGTCAATATAGCCTTTTTGGAACAAATTAACCATGGATTTATTCTCTCAAGCACGACAACGATATAAATTGGAGTTCACCACTAGCAGTGGTGAAAAAACCCCTCTTAAATAGGACGTATGTTGGTTGGCTTATATCATTTAGGCATTTAATGCGGAGTACAAAAGAATACATGGAAACGGAAAACATATGGGGTTAAATGGACGTGGGTGTAAGGCTAGTGACAGAGGCTAGGGTTTTTAGCGTACGACATGAATAAAGAGATAAGACAACTAGATTGATAATGAGGCTAATGTTTGGAATAAATACATTATATATGGCATATGCCATTATGCAATAAAAAAATTTACATATATGAAGCTTTTGCAGATCGGGCCACAAAACCACAAATTAGGCTAATACAAACCCAACGTCCGTCCCATACCAAAAAAAATATTATGGGCCCATATGAATCCATAGGTTTAATGGGCCAATTTTCTGGGGTAGGGTTGTTCCAACTTTGGACGGTTTTGCGGGCAAGCCAGTTTTTTGTGCAGGCCTAGGTGTAGGCGCGTCTACGCTGTTTATTTTTCTCTCCAGGCATCAATTCACCCTCACAAATCCAAATGCACCAAAATTTGTGCCCATTCTTATTGGAAACGATACTCATAGCCCATCAGACTACTCTAATATTTCATTCAAGACCTTATTTTTTATGCATTACTCTGGTTCTCTATATTACCCCTCCGTTTTTTACCTTGAACCTCACCAATTTTGACATGTGCATCAAATAAAATCCACTACCAATCACAGTATACATAATATACACTAATTTCACTCTAAAATACTGATATATTAGACACTAAATTATCAAAGTACATGAAAGAAAGTAAAATTACCTTTTAACCTTTGTCTGCCTTCCAAGAAGCGCTCTTGCTTATCACATTGTTAAGCTCGACATGAGAACTTTCCCAAAACTTGTCTTTAGTCCCTTTCGGTACTCTCCTGATTAACTCGCATATTTCTTGAAATAGTATCATGGGAAATCATCCACCTACCATTCTTCTTGATCGATCTTTGTATGGAGCTAGGTAGTTTTACCTCCTGGCCAATTTAATTTCATGATGTGACAACTTGCAGACACGACACGTGTTAACCGTCCTTGACATTATATATTTTCTCTTCTCTTTTACTACCCGTTAATCTTCATCGGGTGTCACTTCAATCCAATTTATTCCAACAAGACATCCCTTTGTACATTCTTCTAGCTCACCCAATCCAACGTATCAAATCACATCTTCATTATCACTATACTCCATAAATTCCTTTGATTATTCGCTTAGGTGTATTTTTGGTGGTTCAAGGTGAGAATACAAACTCTTTATGTTTGCCTTACAATTTCTAAGCACAACCCCAATCTAGCGTGATCAAAACGAGGCTCAAATTCTATTCATCTTTTAACCGCTTGAGTCTAGTCTCTTGATTATTTCTTTACTTTTCCTCTGCCATACTAGAATCCACCAGAAAACTCTTTCCATACACCTATTTCACATCCTCGCTCCTTTGCATATCAAACACAAACATATCCTCCCATGACATGCTTTCTTGAGAGGTAATCAAAGGTCTTTGTTGTATTGGTTGTTGCACTTCAATGGCCCATGAATTTTTTTCTCCTTGTGCTTTCAGATAATGATAGGTTTCTTGGTAGTAGTTACTACCCGAATGTTGAAAACATGAAGAGTATTCTGCATAGTTGATTGGGTCAGGACTTGAATAGTAGCCTCCGTATATTTTTAAAGCAATCCTCCTAAGCGGTTGATGATTCGAACCACTGCTCGAGAGGTGATCTTAATACCTGCAAAGAGAAAAGCCAAGAACAACCATAAAAATTAACAACCAAGACTCCAATATACTAATAAAAACAAAAAAAATAACAAAATAGTCTCTGGCAACTGCGCCAAAAACTTGGTGTCCTCAAAGCGTGATATAAAATCCCCAAAAACTTGGTGTCCCCCGAGCATGATATAAAACCAACACTCGGGGAAGGCTCCTCAAATGTACGAGTCGTCCTAAGTAGTAAAAATAAGTATTTTCTTGTCACTCTCCATAGGGACTATGAAGTTAATTATCGTGTTTGTAAGGCGTATTTGAAATAATATTTGTTACAAATATGTAAAGCAAAAGATTGTACTCCCTCTGTCCCAAAATTAATGTCCACTTACTAAAAATCGTGTCCTAAAAATATTATCCACTTAAAATATCAAGACTTTTTTTCTAACTTTTTCTACTATTGCCCTTATTAAAATATTAAAATATTAAAATTTATATTTCCAATACATATCTATATTATCAAGACACTTTATAAGAACAAAAGTATATTCAAGGAAACAAATATATGTGCCGGTTGGGTAACTCGTACAAGGTCGTATCATCTCCCTCGATATTAGTTTACATTGTTCCAGCATATGGGATACATCAAACAAAATCGATATGGTTGGAAGATTTTGAAGGTTGTTTAGGATTCAAACCTTGTACCTCTCACTTCACACCCTTAAAGTGTTGAAAAAAATAATAAAACATTGTCCAGCTGAACTAACTCATTTTTTTAATATCTATTATACCATAAAAGTGTATTTCACTTTTAAATAAATTACCACAAATATTAACCATTTGATCCATTAAAACTGAAGAAAATTTTATTCAAATCACTCAAGTAAAAAAAAATTCTGAATTTTTTTGTAATTATATTTGTCAATTTAAAGCAAATTCTATTTTTAGTCATTATATATGGTTTAAAAATATTTTTACCCAAACATTTTAAAAATACCATTGCTAGGCAAAAGTACAATTTTTAAACTATTTAGCTGATCCTGTGAGATATTTTATAGATTTTAAAAAAAATTGGATACTTCAAATATAGTAATAATTTATTTGACATGTCTAAATTATTTCCAAAATTTATAAAATTCTTATGTAATAAATAAAATAGTCTAAAAAATATAATTTTGAATACATTTGGTATTAAAATAGAACTTAAAATATTTGATATAAAAATATTTTTAAACCAGATGTTATAAAACTGAATTTGATTGCAAATTTATTTGGAAAGGTAGGTACATGCAGTAACAAGAGTTTGTCAAATTTACGTAACCTTTTATAAACTATGCTACAAGAATACATATTATTATTAGATCCAAATAAATCAACAACAAATTGACTGGAAAACGAGTAATTTCATTCAATTTCTTATTTGGTTAAGCTAGATGTCATGGAAAACATGATGTTTTCAAGAAGAACTAGATAGGCACGTGTCGAATTAATGTGAAATACGAAGAAGCAAAAAAGATTTGTTCTTTTTGCTTGATCCTTGTTAGTACTAGGGGTTTAACAAATTTTAGCTAACTTTTAAAACTAAATAATTATTTAACAAACAATTCTCTAATCAATATATTTTAATAAATCTTAGTTATTGATTATAAAATAAATCGATAGTTATTGTAATAAAAATGAAATCCATGTAATATTATAGGTACAGGTTTTTTACTTTATAAAAAATTCAAAATACTCCCAAATATTTGACTAAAGACAAGAATATCAAGTGTATGTGTATCTATAGGTAGTACTCTATGAATAGGTTATTGTGCTTGTTAGGTTTAGGTAGGTTAGGTTGATTTTATGTTTTTTTGATATTGTTATTTAGGATCTGGAACACGGTACGTTTCCTACAACAACTAAATAGTTTCTTCCACCACCGCCATAACACCACTACCACCGTCAAACAACCACTAAAACATCTTTCTTAGTCATGTTTTTCACCTTAATATGTATCAAATTTTCAAAATACTACTTTATCCATCTAGACATCTCCTTCTTTATACAAATTTCACTTACTTTCATCTTTTAATTTTTCTCTACTCTTTTCTCACTTTCTGTCACAAGCATTTATTACAATTTCTTTGCTTTTAAGTCTTATCTATTCTTCATTTCACCTATTTATTGCTATGGAATTCTATACTAGAACCTACTCTACAAACACTGGTGAAGCCTTCACATTAACGACAGATCCAAACTCTGTTTACGCACAATTTGAATGCCCAAAACTTTATGCTAAAATCATAAGTAATGAAGCTGTCAGTTCCAACTACCTGCGAAAAAATATCAATAACTCTTGGAGAATATCTGGAAAATGTCATACAGAAAAACGTGGCTTTAACATTTGTATTATTACCTTTGAAAATGCAGATGATCTTGAATTGGTCTGAAAAAATAGGCCATGGAATGTCGTTGGAAAACATGTTCTTCTTCAGAAATGGGATTCATCTAAAGGGCTTGCTGAAGCTCAACTTACCACAACCTCTTTTGTTGTTCAAACTCATGTAATTCCACCTCTTCTCATAAATGAGGATAATACTACCAAGATTGCTAAACAACTGGGAAAGGTCAAGAATATCATTTTACCTCCTGTTAAATCATTCAAGGAATTTAGTGATATTCGTGCTCGTGTGGATTGGAATACCTTTAAACCCATCACTAGAAATTATGCTATATTCCTAGATGAAAGTTACTCAGTCAAAGGGCATTTGAAATTTGAAAAATTATGTGATCTTTTCTATGTTTGTGGCTTACCCGATCATGAAGAAGATAACTGCAAAAACAAGAAAAAATTAAGGGTCAAGCTTATTAAAGCTATCAATGGCTTTGAGCCAAAAATCACTGAAAATCAAGACCCAAAGAAAGCTTATCTAAACTCGTTCAAGAAAACAGGAAATAAACATCACGATTGAACTCGCCCAAACTCAACTCAGCAAAATTCGGTAAGTAATTCAAATTCAAAAAAGGAGGTCTTACCAGTTTTCGAGGCTCAGCCATCCTCTGTCCAACCATTAAACCTCGATAGAAAAGCTTCATGAAAGAAGGAATACCATTCTGAAAAACACCCTTCTACTTTATCTCGTACCCGAAGTAGGATTCTTAAGTCAAAAGAGGATGCTATTAACCCTATCTCATCTTGGGCCCCAAAAAAAGATTGGGTTGATATTCAAAAAGAGGCCCAACAAAGTATTTATCTATACACTCCCCTTCTATCAGCTCAACCCAAAATAACCCCAAGCCCAAATACCATCACATTTGGGTCTTTAGAAAATCCCACACAAATAACACAAAAACACTACTCGCCAATTAATCCGACCCAACAACCAGACTTCTTCAACAACTCTCCAATCTCATCACCGTCCGACATTGAAACCGTCTCAACAAAATCTCCCAACTCACCATTCCCTTAAATATCTGCCAAACAAATGAACCTTTCGAAACTCTAAATCATAGACTTGTTGACTATAAACCACAATTCAACAAACAATACACTTCTATTCCTATCTCATCGAAATATTCGGCAAAGGATGACAGATTATGGGCTCATCGATGGGGTCTTTAAGAAACGTCAAAATTAGTTCGATAATACTGAAATAATTTATGAGGAATCTATGACGGAAATAACACCAAGCACTATGGAAATTACTGAAGATCCTTCTATGATTGCTACTCCTTCTGATAAGGCTTGCGGGTTTGACCTTCAACAAACCCATGGAGGTACATGACACACCTATGTTGGAACTATCAAGGGATTGGTACCCCCTTAACAGTTCTAACTATCAAGGATGTTGTTCGGCTTCATCATCCTAAGGTAATTTTTCTGGCCGAAACTATGAATAAAATTGTTGCTGCTAATGCCCTGGCCCTCTCCTTAAACATGAATATCTTAGCTACTATTGAACCTATTGGTAAAGCTGGAGGTTTACTTCTCTTAAATGACCCTACCTATAATATTACTATCATTAAAATATCCCAATATTACATACACTACAAGATTGTGGATGATAATCTTAATATATTTTATACTACCTATGTGTATATTCACCCTACTTGGTCTTTAAAAGACTTAATTATTGCCGACCTCTCTAATATAGCTGAAAATCTTACAAAAAACTCTCCTTGGAACATTATTGGTGACTTCAATATGATTAAATCTTAAAATGAAAAAATTGGAGGTAATCCTGTCACTGATGAGGATACTTTTAGACTAAATGATTTCATGAACTCTAACCAGCTTCATGACTTATCCTATAAGAGATGCGTTTACTCTTGGAGTAACAAAAGAGCTGGTAAAGCCTTAATTAAAAAGAAACTGGATATATGTCTCTCAAATCAGCTTCGGGATAATCTTTACCCTAATGCATGGGTTACTTTGTTACCAGTTGTAGGTTCTGATCATACTCCTTTAATCTTAAATTTTGATCATAAAGTAAAAAAGAAAAATCCTAGATTTTACTACAGAAAGGATTGGAACAATGAAAATGAAGTCACAAATATTATTTTACATCAGTGGTCCCTTCATTTGAATAATCTTCATAAAGGTATTACTAGATTTGGAAAAAAATTAAACTCTAGTTCTACTGGTATTACTTGTTGGGCTAAGAAAAAACGTACAAACAATAGACTGAAGATAAATACTGTTATGAAAAAATTGGAAACTCTTAATGATGAAATTCTTGATAATTATGATGAAATTAACCAAATTAATTTTGAAATTGAAAATCCTTGGAACAAAGAAGAGGAATACTGGAAAGTTAGAAGTAGAATTCAATGGTTAAAATTTGGTGATAAAAAATATTTTTTACCATGCTTCTACAAAAGCTAGAAGAAGTCTTAATAAAATTACCTCCCTGATGAATGATAATGGTACCTGGACCATTGAACCATCTGATATTGAAAATATTATCACTTCTCACTTTAACTCCATTTTCTCTACAGTGGGAAATCAAAATTATGACACTGTTATTGATAAAATAAAACCCATTATTTCTGAGGAAATGAACTCTTCTCTTGATAAACCTGTTACCATCTCTGAAATTAAAAACGTTGTATGGTCTCTTGGTAGTAATAAGGCACCAGGGCCTGATGGATACTCTGACTTCTTTTTTAAACATCATTGGCATACAATTACTGATCTCCTCTATAATTAGAGCTCGATTACCCCTATTAACGGTACTCACATCACTCTTATACCTAAAATTGGAGGTTCAACCACAATTGGTCATTTTAGGCCAATTAGCTGTGCAAATTTTATCTATAAGATTATTGGGGGTATTTTTGTTAACATGTTAAAACCTCTTATGAATATCATTATCTCTAAAGAACAACTGCTTTTGTTCCAGGTAGACAAATTCATGAGAACATTATCATAGCTCATGAAGCTGTTACTTATCTTAAAAAGAACAGACAATCTAAAAATTACACTACTGCTATAAAGGCTGACATTTCAAAAGACTTTGAAAATGTGGAGTGGGATTTTCTTATTGACATGATGAAAAAAATGGGTTTTTTTGACAATTTCTTAAATATTATATATGAATGTATTTCTTCTATATCTTACTCTATCATTATTAATGGATCTCCTGTTGGTATTCGAAATCCTACTAGAGGGCTAAGGCAAGGGGACCCTCTGATCCCCTTCCTTTTTTGCATCATTACTCAAGCCTTGAGCTCCCTTATAAAGGATAAAGTGGAAAACAATTTAATACAAGGTATTAAACTTGCTAGAAATTGTCCTGCCATTTCTCACATTATATTTGCTGATGATATCTTATTTTTTCTTAAAGCTAACACTAAAGAATTTGATCAATTTCTAGATGTTATTCATAAATACTCTTATGCCTCTGGGCAAAAAATAAATCTAAATAAAAGTGGTGTGGTTTATAGTAAAAATACACCTACTAATACTGCCTCTTTACTTACTAATCAAATAAGAATAAACCACCTCCCTGACCTTGGGAAATACCTTGGTTTACCTTCTGATTGGGGTAGATCTAAAATAAAATCTTTAGAATGTATGGTTGATAAAGTTATTAATAATTTAAAACATTGGAATTTAAAATTTCTATCTTCTGGTGGTAAAGAGACTCTTATAAAGGTTGTTATCCAAGCAACCCCTATTTATACCATGTCTTTGTTTATCATTCCAGCTACAACTTGTGATTTTATAAGCAGCCTAGTTGCTTCTTTATGGTGGGATAATAAAGACAAGAAAAAAAATCACTGGAAAACTGGAAAACACTTGAACTACCTAAATTTGAAGGTGGGTTGGGTTTACAAAAAATTTGTACCTTAAACCTTTCCCTTATCACTAATACTGCTTGAAAACTAAATCTTAATAAAACCTCTTTAGCATACAAAGTCTCAAAAGGTATTTACTTCCATAACTCAGATTTTCTTCATGCCACTATTACTAACAATGCTTCTTGGTGTTTTAAATCACTGATTAAAGACAAAGATAATTTTAGAAGTGATATTCAATGGGCTATTGGTAATGGTACTGATATAAATATTTGGGATTCCCATTGGATTCACTCTTTAAAATTTATTACAAATGTTAATAACTCTGCTCTGACTAATGTTTCTAACCTTATTAAAAACCTGATAAAAGGTGTAATTCTAATCTTATTTGTGCTACTTTTGATAATAATATAGCTACTAAAATTCTTGGCATGAATATTCCTAAAAATAATATTGCAGATACTATTTGTAGGCTTCATTCTACTGATGGGAATTAAACTTGTAAATCTTATTATGATTATAGTATTCAAAAGGATTTACAATTGGAAAGGACCTTAAATGTCTCGAATCCCTCCATTTCCTACTCAAAGGATAGCAACTTTTGGAAATCTTTTTGGCATTTAAAATTGCCTCCTAAAATATCCATTTTTCTTTGGAAAGCTTTTACAGATGCATTACCAACACGAGAATCTCTTTATAAACGAAATTGCGAAAAGGTTCCTTTCTGTAAACCTTGTGAAAATTGTGTTGAAACAACTGAACATATTCTTTTTTCTTGCCCCAGCTCCAGGGCAACCTGGTTTGCAGCCCCACTGACCTTCTTTTCAGATTCATCTTTAACTAATAGAACTGATTCTTGGCTTCATTTCTTGATGAATCTAAATTATTTTAAAGATGATTTGAATAGGGATTTGGTTGAGTTGGCAACCTGGATTGCATGGTTTATCTGGAAAAGTAGGAATAAGAAGTTCTTTTAAAATCATGAAATTCTGCCCCTTAATATAATAAAGAATGTTTATCTGGCCTATGATGAATTCAAAAAATTTAACACTGATATTCCTGAGGCCAATAGTAGTAATAATACAAATGGTTTGGAAAAATTAGATATTGAAAATGCAAATGAACATGATATTCTTATCTCTGATAATCTTATAACAAGCCAGAACTGTAATACCCGAAATTCTTCCTTAACAGGTTCTCCTCACTTAAACTTTAATAATAGCTCCCTTATTTACAGTACTTCACTCAATAAACCAATTACTATTTTTACAGATACCTCTTTTATTGCAGCCACTAATATAACTTCTGCTGCTTGTGTATTTAGTGATTCAAAGGGCCAATTTTTGCATGGACAATCTTGGAAATTCGAAGCAACCACACCACTTGAAGCTGAACTTATTGGGATTAGGGATGCGATTCTTGAGGCAAATCAATATCCTTTGAGAAATTTTATACAGAAAAATGATTACCTTACTCTTTTGAAACCCCTACAATCAAAATCCGCCTTAAATAATCGATCCTTGACGCCGCTTTTTGAAGACATTCTACTTTCTACGCAACACTCTCGCATCTCCTTTATCCACATAAAGAGGAGAATGAATAGGACGACTGATTGGCTTGGAAGACAGGAAATGTTTAATCTTTTGCCTTGTAATTGGGCGTCCCATCCCCCTTCCCAATTAGTTTCTTTACTTAGCTTTGATGTACCACCTACGGGTGTCGGTTGATTGCTTTAACTGAACTTATTGTATTATGTCCATTTTCATTTATTTAAGCTTAATTTTCGACTAAAAAAGGTTAATATGAGAAAATTCCATATTTAGGCCATTACCCATGGTTTAAAAATATTTTTAGGTCAAATGTTCAAAAGTCATATTTTTAGGCCAAACGTATTCAAAACATTCATTTTTAGGCCATTTCACTAATTTTTTGAGATATTTCATAAATTTTAAGAATAACTTGGACACTTTCGATAGATTTCTTAGTTTGTGATGTGACCAAATAAACATATAGTTTATTTGAAATGTCTAAATTGTCTTTGAAATCAATAAAATATCACATAAAATTAGTGAAATGCATTAAAATGAGTAATTTTAATACGTTTGACCTAAAAATGTAACTTTTGAAACGTTTGGCCTAAAAATGTTTGTAGGGCATATGTAATGGTCTAAAAATAGAATTTGCTCTATTTATATACTACTCCTTCCGTCTATTTTTATTTATCTTTTTTAAATTAAGATGTCCAACAATATTTGTCCTATCTATATTATTTTTTCATATTTTTCTAATATCACCTTTAGTTAATTAGTTAAAAGCAATAGTGTATTAAATGATATTTTATTCTATAAATAAGGACAATATAATAAAAAAAGAATATATTTAATGTATTTTTTAATCTTTATATAAAAATATAGGACAAATACAAATGGACGGATAGAATAATGGGTTTTAGAAAAAAAAAATATAATTAAAAAAAATTAATTATATATAGTAGTATACTCTACTAGAGTCAATGTAGCAGCCAGCTAACAAAATAAAACAAAAGCAATGTACAATATATTAGTCAACAACAAAAGGCCACGTGGATTCAGAAACGTCTTTTACTGCTCTCTGTGAATTTGTAATAAATTGAACACGTTGCTTTTTACAGTTATGACAGCAAGCGAGGCATGGAAAAAAGCCTGCAATGCCGCCTATATATATATCAAGAGAAGTATTTAATTAGTTGTGTTTGCAGCACCACAACACAACATAGGGAAATGGAAATTGAAAGGTTTTTTTTAGTCTAATATCAATATAGTACTAGAAAATATTCTCAAGAATTACTCAATATCTTTAGTATTATGGTCATTATAAAATAATTTAACTAATTAAAACGATTATTTTTTAATTTAAGCAAAATAAATCATCTTTTAGTCTTTGTTTAGTTGCCTAATTGACTACAAAGTTTGAAACCTTAACAACTATGGACCTCATATATTCCATAATAAAAGTTATCAAAAAGTATTAGGTATTTTATTTCTAAACACACAACTATTTCTTTCTTTCTATTGATACCAAGCCACATTTGACCTAAATCAGCTATAAAGTTAGTTTTATTAGCCCTGGACTTCATATATTCTATAAAAACAAGTCACCCATTAGATTATAGAAGTTATAGAACAATTAGAATTTGTGTCATTTCAAATAAACTATTTAATAAATAGGCAAGTCAGATACCTTTATTTCATTAATATTGAAATAAAGCATTTTCAATACTTTCAACTAATTCCTTGTCATTTTTCTATTATATATGTTCTCATTTGTTAGGTGCACATTTTTGTAAGCCTCTACAAAAAATTTCTTATTTTTAAGACAATTTTAAGTTTTCAAATGAAATCTTATACTGGCTTTGGTTTAAAAAATGAAGATTGACCCTTGTTCTTTAGATTTTTATCCTCAATTTCTTGTCTTGCCTTGCTCACCCTAGAATACATATCATTTACGGTTATTTTAGACTAAACTGGAATGTCCTCTTGTAAAGGGAAATATGGATCTGTAAGATGATTGCAACCAGTTCATGGTAAAATAAAGAGCTATTAAAGTAAATTATAATTCCAACATGTACCATGTTCATTTAACAACTCACTAACCCAAGTGATAGATACTCCAGCTGGTTTAGCTAGATAAGCATATACTGGAATTCATTTAGAATCCCATATATTAATTCTGTTTCTTTTCCCAACATGCTATAAAATAACGAGTCCATATCTGTAATGAGACTTTTAAACCCCATGAACATTATTTCCAATCACTGCATCCAAAAATTCACAGTTTGGAAAGTATTTTCCTTTCAAAGTTTTAAAAACAACTGAATTCGGTTTTAAGAAAAAATTTCAAGCATTAGAAGCTAGTAAAGCCAAATTATTTTCATGAAAATATTTAAAATCCATACCACCATCTGATTTTTATTTAATCAAGGTTAACCAGCTCACCCAATGGGTTCTGACCTTTATTTCTCCAAAAAAACGTTTGAAACAATTGATGCAATATGGTCAATTACTTTCTTAGGGATATGATAAACTATCATCAAATGGTTGGGTATGGCATTGATTATAGCTTTAATCAACGTTTCTTTCCTACCAGAAGATAAAATTTTGTAAAGCCTCTAACTTTCTAATAATTGGATCTATTAGCCACTCCAAACTTTTCACCTTTGATCTACCCCATGATGTTGGCACTCCCACGTATTTACCCAGACCCACCAAAACAGTCATCCTAATAAGATCAACTATATTATTTTTTAACTCTAAATCCATATTTTGGCTGAAAAGTATACCACTTTTATAAAGGTTGACTTTTTTACCTGATACATGACTATATTATGAAGTAAATACTGGAAACTTGTAAAATTTTCCATACTTGCTTCAAGAAAGAATAACTTGTCATCTGCAAAGAGGCAATGAGTGATACTTATACCCCCCCCCCCCTTGCAATTTTAATACCCTTAAGTATGTGTTGTTCCTCAGCCTGACTCAGGATAGCTGATAAATCTTGAGTCACTAGACAAAACAAGAAGGGGGAGATGGGATCACCCTGTCTCAATCCCCTTAAAGGTTTTACTATATTAAATAAATTACCATTTATTTGAACATGGTATGAAACCAAGGTTACACAATTTTTGATCTGCTCTATCCATTTCCTGCAAAAACCAAGCTTAGACAACAGTTCAAAGAGGAAATCTCATTCAATATTTTCATGCGCCTTAGAAATGTCTGCTTTGAATGCCATAGAGTATACCTTATTGTTTTATTTTTCAGATAGTGGCAAAGCTCATAAGATAGATATTGTAATGATAAAAATATTTTGAGTATCATCACCCTAATGCCCATAGTTATCAACTCGGTATTTAGAAACTGAAACCACCAAGTAGTTACCTACTCGGTATCCTTTTGGAAATAAATCCCGCAAATGGTCATTATTGACTAATTTTATGGATAAAGAAATTAAGAATGTGACACAAAATTACTCTATACCCATTCTATTGAAACCTTCTACTATTGTTGTCGTTTCAGACCTATGTGTCTGTATGGCTCCATGTCTAGCGATGTTTGCAAGTTTATCTGCCTTACCATTCAACCTCTGTGGTATGTGTATAAAGGTAAATAAACTAAACTCCCGGTCCATCTATTGGATACTTTTGATAATCGATTGGATTTTTCCAGCTTGCTGCTGACACCCGCCTGATACGTTATATAAGCACATGGTTTTCGGAGAGAATTGTCTTCTCTTCGTTGGTAAAATCTTTAGATGTAGATGAGTATTTCATTACTACTTACTTTCCCTTCCAAAATTAAATCATATATTGTTGTTTCCTGGATTTAATCCTACATCCTGCATCCTTGTGAAATTGTAGTACTCCTATTCCCGTTTCTTCATAACAATTATTAAATGATGCATCACAAAGAAAAGTGATTGGATTAATAGTGTTTTTTGTTGATTCGTTGCGAGTTGACATGTAAGTTGTGGATTTTTGTGGTGATATTATTCTCCAAGTTGTTCCATATATTTTTTTCATTAAATTATACGTCGAAATTATGACTTTGTCTCCAACAATTTGATTGCCTTCTTGAATTGTTTTCATTTTGGCCATCCAGATATTCCACATCATACTAATCAAATAATAGGTGAACTTGTTCTTCTCCCATCCTCCATCCGTATATAGATTTAATAATTTTTAATATTCAAGTTCCAATATCCATTTGTTCTTCTTCATTTCTTATTATTTGAAGAGTAGAGCCTACCCATATTGCTTTACTTACTTGACATGTGACGAGGAGATGTTCCACCATCTCTATTTGTCCTTGACACCACATACAGTCGCTTGTGTTCTCGCACTTTCATTTTTCAAGATTTTGCTTTGTTGGTATTGTATTGTTACACGCCTTCCATATATAATCGTAATTTATTTGGTAAATTTGAATTCCATACCGTTTTCCAGAGAGTTGTCCTGAGATTTCATTCCACATTCACTGATTGCAGCTCGTTTATGACATGTTCATCTGTTAGTACTTATAACCGATTATTGTCACATATTATCCAATTTTCAGAAAAGGTCATATTTATTTCTCATTCATATATGTATTTAGAATGCGTATCTTTGTAATTTTTGGAATAATTGGTTGTGGAAAGTTATTGTCAAGAAGTTCTATATCCAATTCATTTGACTCTTGTTTCCATAACTGATTCACCATTTCCAAATTACAGTTTTGTGGTTTTCCCAATTACCATTCAGAATTTACCCATTTATCATTACAAATATATATACTTTCACCCTTTCCGATCTGATATATACCATACTTTTGATAAGATCTCTTCCTTCTCATTTTTACTTTCATAAAGTCAGTCTTTGGAAAATAAATACCTTTTAATAATCGTGCAACAAGCGATAGGTTTTTCATTATTCTCCACACCTTCTCTGCTAACAAATCCGTGTTCATCCTTTTGAAATCTATAAAGTTTACCTACCTCCTGTTTCTCCCATGCCAACCAATGTATCTTGTTACGTTTTCCAGAATTCCACCAAAAACTTGAGATAACTGAAATTAGTTTTCTACAAAAAGAGTCAGGATAAGAAAAAATCGACAAGGTTATAAATGGGTATAGCCTGCAAAATGGCTTTAATCAACATTTCTTATCTTCTTTCAGAGAGTAGTTAAGCTTTCCATTCTTCCGTCTTCATTTCTGTGATTCCACCTTCTATCGCTTGTGGCATATGGGGATGCCTAGATATTTCCCTAAGTCGTTTATTTTTCCAATAATCATTTTTCGTTCAATTGTGTCCCTCATATCTTATGGAGTTTCTCGATTCAAATATATCACTGATTTGTTAAAATCTATTCTTTGTCCAGAACCTTTGCAATTTCTTTTAGACATTCTTTAAAAGCTTGTATCTCTGTTTCTTCTAGTGTCATAATAAATAAAGAGTCATCCGCAAGTAATAAATGAGAAATAACTAGATAAAACCTGTTAATCTGGGTTCTTGTAATGACATTTTGTGCTACACAATTTTTGATGAGGCTAATTAGCGACGTTGTCATGATCATAAATAAAAAGGAGAAAAGTTGGTCACCTTGACAGATGCCTCTACGTGGTTTAAATTTTTCTATCATATCTCCAGTGAAATTGATAAAAAATGAGACAGTAGTAATTCAGTTCTTAATCCATGTTATCCATCTATCACAAAAATCTAACTTTCTTAAAACGAGTAAAATGAATTTTCATCGTATCTGATCATATGATTTAGCCATGTCAATCTATATGGCCTCCATATGTTTGTGATTTTTTTCCTTTTCTTGTTCATATAAAATGAGATTTCTCGGGCTATAAGTATATTATATTGAATAACTCTACTCTTAATAAATGTTGATTGTGTTGGTGAAACTATGTCATCCATAATATTTTGCAATCTATTAGACATGATTTTTCAATAATTTTATATAAAAAATTAACACATGAAATTGGTCAATAATCACCCAGTTGTTCTTGTATCTCTCATTTAGGTAGTAAGGTAATCAGTGTATCATTTAAATTATCCAACGATATGTTACTATTAGAAAGATCATGTAACATTAGGAAAACTCTAGAATTCATGATAGAATTTACCATTCAAACCATCCAGGCTTGGAGCTTTTATTGGAGAGAATTTATTAGCTGCTCTTCCTACCTCTTCTATAGTAGGTTGTTTAGTCAATTCTTCATTCATGATATCTTTTACCTTTGGTTGTATGTTTGTGCTGCTTTAGCCAGCTGTTCGTCCGTAGCTATCTGTTCATTGAACAAATCTTTATGAAAATCCTGAAAACATGTTTTTACCTCCACTACTTTCTCTTTCCACTTTCCTTAGTTGTCTTTGAATCTCAATAATTTGTTAAAACTACGTCGCTAAGTAGTTGATAGGTGATTTTTTTTTGTATTTTTATCGCCACACGTCAACGACATATGTCTTAACTTATCCGACCATTATTTTTCTTTACATTCATATTCATATTTAATTTGTTTCTTAATATTAATTTCTTCTTCTTGAATAGCTGGTGTCACCATTGAGTTTGTTATCTCAATTTTTTTTATAGTAGTACTATATAATTGGAATTATTGTTATACCGTAGTTCTTCGATTACGGATGATAGGAATCGATAACAGATTCTTTTTATTTTATAAAAAATGGTTTTATTCATAATAGTAAACATTACATGATTAAATAACTAAGTGGATAAAAATGGATAAAGAAACGGACCATTAACAATAAAATTACATAAAAACCAACAAAATAGAGAATTTATCTCTTATCTCCAGTAAGTATCCAAGTTATATAGTCATACATTCAACTCTACCATCATTGAGAAGTCTCTAGAGATTACGAATCTCAAGATTAAGCGAAATATACTAATCATGGTTAATAAACAACAACCATGACATGCATCAGTGAGAAACACTGTAATTCTTCTAAGATACCCAACATCTAAGTGAGTTAATAAAGAACTCAAGGAGTGAAATTATACCCTATTAACACAAAATTTTAGAGAAATCACCAACAACACTTTTCGACCACCTAAACATAATAATATAAAAGGAACCGCAAATCTGAAACCATTACCAAAAGCCACTCGGAAAGAAGTTAAGACTAAAATTGGATACGAACCGATATATGACCAATAAATCTGTTCTTGAAATCAGGAAACAAGATTTAGAATAGCACAAATTTTATGTTGAGTAATGATATATACCACCCAAAATCATACCACCCATGATGTGGCGTGAATTGGTTGGCTATAAATCGTTAATCTATTTATTTTCTTGATCTGATTAACGATTTATTGCCAACCAATTTACGCCACGTCATGGGTGGTATATATTGCCAACCAATCTGTTCTTTAAGGAGAATATTGCTCAAAAAACACTACTTGCTAATCCGCATGAAGGTACGAGTAAACTTGAGAAAAAAATGAATAAATTCATGTTGATGATAGTTGATAAGTTAGTTAATATCGACTAGACTTCGAATTCTCACGACAACGTTGAAGATTCTTGAGCAACCGATAACACAAATCGCAAACGCGTTACAAATTCGACCCAAAACCAACTTCCGAGATATATCCAAAATCTAGGAACATTGAAGCATGTAAAGCGCAAAGGAGAGGGAAAATCTTCCTCCTCCCTTAGTAGCCGAGAAATGAAGATAGATAACTTCAAGCCAAAAGAAAGTTGTAGAGGTTGAAGAAGAGGTAACCGAGTCGGTAAGTTAAAGTGCTAATCTTGACAAATCACTGGAAAAACCTATGAAAAAATATTTGGTCGCATTGCAAGAGACTCTTCCACCTCCTCCGTACCCATCAAGAGTGCAAAAGAAGAACAATTATAAATACTATAAGAAGTTCATGGACATGGTTCGGAAGTTGCAAATTATATGTTAACTTTGTAGAGGCCATCCAATGTATGCCAAAGTACCTCAAGATCATGAAGGATGTTCTCTCAAATAAACACGAATATGAGAAAGATGAAATGGTTGGTTTCAAGAAAGAATGTAGCTCAATTTTCCAAAGGAAGTTGCCAACAAAGTTGAAAGCCCATAAGTTTCAACGTTTCTATCTCCATCAGTGAAGGGTGGACTGGTAAAGCATTGTGTAATTTAGGCACGGGTACCAATCTCATGTCAGGTTCACTATTTGAAATTTTTTATATTAGGAGAGCGAGGCTGACTACCGTGACATGGAAAATGGATGACAGATCCATCTCTCAACCCGAGGGTAAGATCGAAGATATATTGGTGAAAACAAGTAATTTCATATTCCCATGCGTATTCATCATTCTTGACTATGACATGTGTGTCTATCATCATAGAGTAACCATTATTAGCCACATTTTTCACTTTAATCGATGTTCTAAATGGTGAATTGATCATCAGAGTGCAAGACAAGTACGCTAAATTCAATGTATTTACGACGATGATATGAGATCCCTACCCTTGATGGTCCATGTCCTTATGATACGGCGATTGAGGACTTGGAGAATTATGTTTGGTCAGATGTATACTGATATGTTCTTAAGCAGGATGTGTTAAGGAGATTTGAGGATCCTTTGGCGGGGAGATTTGAAAAGAAACATATTTAACCACTCTTAAAGTTTTGGTTGCATTCCATCGCAAATAATATCTTCAGGGTTGCGCTTACATGCCACTTCCCCTAAAGTGGACTATCTTAATGTAGCTTTTGCACCGTGAGGCGCAAGTAGATGTTGTGCAAATCATTTATGTCCAAACTAGGAGGTTTACGGTACCCTAAAGAAGTGCCGCAACCTCAAGTTTTTTGTCACAACTACACAAGAATGCCTCATGACAAGGTAAATATGAACATTGTCCGACTTGAGATTAAGGGTAAAGGCCAAACACTTTATTTCACCAAATCCAGCATCCACATGATCTTGAATGGTCACGATGACTATGAGCCAGGTGATGTGAGGGAGGGGTCGAGTGGCACTGCGAGAGAGGTTGAGTGGGCCGAGAGATAGACCAATGATGATTGAATCATGCTTATGGAGCAGGGGATACAAATTCTACGAAGTGATGTAGACTTTGCTCAAGAGGAGTGATGGGGGCAAAGGTGTGATAAATAAATAGATAAATAAAGTTAATAATAAAGGCTACACACCCTTGATAACCACGGAACTCACTGCAAGTATCACAGATCGTTTGCAAGTTTTAATGATAAGTCAAGTTCGTTCGTAGGGATTGTATCTGTTAGATCTACTTATATTTAACAAGCGTAGATGAATTCAGATGTTAAGATAAAAATATAAAAAGATAAATAACTATCTAATGCGAATAACTAAATAATGAAAACAAATAAATAAAACAAATAAATAAATATGGATGTAAGTCTAATAGATTAGGATTACTAAGGCTATTACTAAATTTTTATTCTAACCTGTCACATTAAGCATTATATATTAACCATGATTCTAAATTCTACCTAGCCTTTTCTAGACTTAGGAGCAACCTCTCCACTACTAGGGATTCCTAAGTAATGATTGGTGATTAAATCAAACCTTAATGGCTATTTAGTTAAACTAGACGATTATGTGGTGTTGTCAATAACTAAGATTAATCCTAAGATTGATCAGATCTAGGGAAATAAGTCAAAACACATAATAACAATATACGCCAAGCTTAATCAATTAAAATAACAAATAGTATTTAAAGACAAAATAATAATCCAACATTTAAAAGTAAACTTACATAATAAAAGCTTAGAAATATGGTTGAGAATAGATCTATAGCTAATTACTCTAAATATAGAGAAGGTGAGATGTAGAAGAGGAGTTTGTCAGTCTCCAATCTTCTTCTTCTTGTCTTCCTCTACAGGTCAGCTTGCTTCTTGAATGAATAGCTTGATTCTAAGGATGAATATCTAACTAAAGGACTAAGATATTGTTTAAAACTAAGAAAATATAAGTAAAGACTAAGCCTATACTTTGCAACTGAGCAAGGACATGTTTACAATGGTTTAAAGGTGTATTTATAGGTGTTTATGAAGACCTAATTCGTTTTCTTGAAAGAGAAGTAAGTGGTGGACTCCAAGCCCAACTCTAATTCGTATGGAAATAAAGATAAACACTGCTGGACCGTTTGAGCATATCTTCTTCGTTATTGGTCGGTTTGAGCTCCATAAGATACCAAAAGAATCGCAACAGAATTATCTTGCCCCTTAAGAAGGAAATTACCAAAATCGGCCTATTTCTTGGGTAGAATGGCACTTCTTTAGGCGTGTGCTGCAGAATCCCAGATTAAGGCAGCTTTTCCTTTTCCATCTTTTTAGCTTTTATTTCCTTATCTCCAATTACCATGCAAATCTCTTTCCATAAGTTGTAATCTTTGACTTGGACTCTAATTAAGCTCCATAATTATCTTTAAAGCTTCACAATAAATAAATAATTAAACTCAATATGCTCTAAAAATATTATTCTACTAAATCAAGACTCAAAATAGGAAAGTGCACTATTTCTCAAGAAATTCGACTAAATGACTTCCTAAATTACTAAAAATGATGTCACATCCTAATATAAATCTATCACAAATGAGGAGACATCAAGACCCCCAACTCAAAGTTGTATCGTCCCGATACAATAAAGATAAAAACAAAGGGAAGTCTCTAAATACACACCTAGGTCAATTAAGCACAGAGGGAAGAAGATAGCAGAATATGGGGAATAAACTTAACGCAACTACTCAGAAAATTTCATGTAATAATATTTAAAAACTACATACCTGTACACTTCTCATATCCACAGTCAACACGGCTTGAATTCAAGATCAGATTAGTTTCGTAATGTAAGAAGGATTGAGACTTTACTCAGTTCCCCAAGGAAGCTATAGATAGTTCATCGACCTTCACTAGTATTCAAAGATCCATTTAACTACTCTCTATTGGCTCAATCACTTCTCGATTACATAGCAAAGAATCAAAAGGTCTTTAAGGTTGTAATTTAGGCTTAGGGACGGTATGATAGGTATATTTGGATAATTTAGAGTGAGCTTTTGGCTCTCTCCTCACTAGCCATCAACGAATCGCCCTAGAGCTTGAGTTACTCTCATGAAAAGTTTCTCACTCAACCCAATGATTTCTTTGATGCACAAAGTAGCATCCTCAATAACCCAATTAAAGCATAAGATGTTCACATAAAAATTCCACTTTGCCGGTCCGAATATATATATTTTCTTTTCAAATCAATTTTTTTCTTTTGTATAGCTATGACTCTCTTCTTAATGTTGAGATATCACGCTATTTTTTTTCAATGTTATGCCTTTTCATAACTTTAGCTCGTAGCTTCTTTTTCATTCACTATTACCCCGGCAAAGGGTTACAATATAAACTGTGAATCATCATCCATATAATAACAGAGCACAATTAATAAGCTCAAAATTCCCAACCCAATAACAATTCCCATAATGGTGGACCCACCACCCCAAACTCAAGCTCTAAAACAACTGTCTATGCATCGCGATTCGAGTACGGGTCATATGGAAAAGTCCTATAATCTAAAGGGATATGGCTTATAATGTGTTTCAATAAAAAGCTTTAGAAAGGCTAGAAGGGGCTGAGAAGGATATAGCATAAAATCAAAAAAACAAGGTGAGAAGGTATAAAAAGGCTTCAAAGGCTTCAAATATGAAAGAACCGCCTTAATCACTTTCTACACTATGTAATTTCGTTATTTTCTTACCTTTAGCACTTTCATCAAATGGTTTTGTCACTAGCTTGGATCTCACGGCCTACACACTTCTCAAGGTTCCCTGAGATCGAACATACTTTCTATCGCATTGCTCACTAATCTTTTCTTTACTATCAACGTGTGTTTTCCTGCAAATACTCAAAGCATACAAAATAAAATAGCTCATAAACATACTACTTACTATCATTAACTTACTGAGCTTATGCTTTTAAGCTATTAAACACACTCTACATACATCTAAACCTTCTCATAAATTTTTTAATTTTACCTAAAAATAAATAAAAAAACAGAAAAATGGAGATGAGGGACAACGAATCCCCACACCCCCAACTCAAAAATGAGCCGTGTCCCCACGACTCGTAAAGACTCAAAAATAAAATAAAAGAAAATTAAAATTTTACAGATTTTGCACACATAGAAGAGGTAAGGAAGAAAGAAAATTAAAATAATATTGACTCAATTAATGAAACCAGATACAAACTCAGCCTGTTTAGCAACGTGGGTCATTTGTAACCTGTAATACCCGAAATACAACTGTTTATATAATTTATTGGATATGTGCGAGTTTAATTTTTCAAAATTTGTACACAAATTTATGTTGTTCGGGTAGAACAATTAGAGTAATGGTATATATTATCCAAAATCATACCACTCAAATATCACTTAATAACGTGGCGTGAATTGGTTGGTTAACAATCATTAATTTATTTATTTTCTTTATCTAATTAACGATTGTTAACCAATCAATTCACGCTATGTCATTAAATGATATATGGATGGTATGATTTTAGATAATATATATCAATACTAAACAATTATTACCTCGAAGCAATATGAGAGAACTCAAATTCCTACTATATCACAAGTTTAAAAAAATATATAATATTACTTGTTTAAATTTACTTAATTACGAGTACAAAGTATTCATTATACATATTTCTCTTTATAAGCACTACCTATACTCAATTTCAAATACTATAAAAATTGCACGTTTTTGCTAACAACAAAGTAGGTACGTAATAGGATAACGTCATGGATTCTTTTGGCTTACCAAATTTGATTTTAATGCACGATGCCGAAAAATCAAATCAAATATTACAGAGGAGGACGATTCAGTTTCTGGCTTTCAAAGATTTTTCTTCACTTCATTACGCAACAACATTACCAAGGAGACAATTAGCAGTCTACTCCGCGGCGTCATCGATTAAAAGAGGAATTTCCTAATTTAACTATAACAGCTTTTCTTCACGTGATCTGACAGTTACTTTTGGTTTTCTAGAGTAAGGTACTACTAGCTCTTTTTTGGTTCAGTTCGTTTCAAAATTTATTAGAAACCACGCCTAATTAATTACATCTTTTTTTTTTCTTTTGTACATGCCTAATTAATTACATCGGGTTGAAAAAAAAAAATTACATCGTATAAATTTTTTAAAATTAATTATATTTTCAATTTAATTTTCTATTTAACTCAAAAGAATAGAATATAATAAAAATATTCATAAACCTATTAATTAATTATTTTAATTATAATAATATTTTTTATATTTTATTTTTTTAAATTTTTTTTCCGATTTTTTTTAACATTTTCTTTTTTTCGTTTTTTTTTTGAAATTTTTTTTTCGATTTTTTTAATATGTTCCATGAATACACAACTCTGAGAAACACACATAATTGGAACAACCAAAATCAAGTTGTTTTTTTTTTTTTTTTTTTTTTTTTTTTTTTTTTTTTGATGACGAGGGTTCCCGGGCTTACACCCGACTAGTCCCCTGGGAGATATGACTGCCTCCCCAACCATACCTCCAGGTAATCAAAACTAGGTTGCCCATGTTCTGGGGAGGGTTTCGGACCTGGGAAACTTTCCAAACATAATAACTTTCTTCCACTTGCGGGATTCGAACCATGTACCTCTTACTTGAGAGAACTTTCCAAACTTTAATAACTTTCTGCCGCCTGCGGGATTCGAACCATGTACCTCTCACTTGAGAGAACTTCCAAACTGTAATAACTTTCTGCGGCCTGCGGGATTCGAACCCTGTACCTCTCACTTGAGAGAGAGAGCCCTGGCCAGATGAGCTAGCTCACCTGGTTAAATCAAGTTTATTGTATTCAAGGAATACATAAATTCGAGTTTTATGTGTTCCATAAATACAAAAATTTGAGTTTTATGTGTTTCATGAATACACAAATTTGAGTTTTATGTGTTCCATGAATACACAAATTTGAGTTTTACATGTTCTATGAATACACACATTTGAGTTTTATGTGTTCCATTAATACACAAAACTGAGATTTGTGTATTCTAGGAATACAATTCTGCGATTTGTATGTTCAGAAATAAACAGAATTGGAACAAACAAAATCAAATTTTGAGTATTCCATGAATACATAAATTTGAGTTTTATGTGTTCCATGAATACAAAAATTTGATTTTTATGTGTTCCATGAATACACAAATTTGAGTTTTATGTGTTACATAAATACCCAAATCTGAGATTTGTGCATTCCAAGAATACGCAAATCTGAGATTTGTGTGTTCAAGAATACACAGAATTGGAACAAACAAAATCAAGTTTTGTGTATTCCAGAAATACACAAATTCGAGCTTTATGTGTTCTACGAATACACAAATTTGAGTTTTGTGTGTTCAATACACAAATTTGAGTTTTGTGTGTTTCATGAATACACAAATCTGATATTTGTGCGTTCTATGAATACATAATTCTGAGATTTATGTGTTCCAGGATACACAAAATTGGAATAAACAAAATCAAGTTTTGTGTGATCTCGAACACACAAAACCCTAAAACAACACACAAAAATAACAGAAAAGTGTTGGACAAGAAGATAATATATCAAGATAGTTAAAAACGGTTAAAAATAGGGTATATGCGATTAATAAAGAGAAAAAAAACCATTTTGTTAAAGAAAAGAATCTTTTAGATCGATTGTATGACTTTGTGTGTTATAGGAATACATAAATCTATATTTGCGTGTTATAGCAACACATAACCCGAATTTCGATTTAAAAAAAAAATATCGGGGAAAAATTTTCAGAAAAAAAATTCTAAAAAAAAATCAAAAAAATAAAAATTTAAACAAAAATATCGGGAAAAAAATCAATTTTTTTTTAAAAGAATTCAAAAAAATAAATTCGGGGAAAAAATTTGAAAGAAATTTTAAAAAAAAAGTTTAAAAAAAAGTTAAAATAAATAAAAGTAAATAAAAAAAATACAAAAATCATATAAGGGCAATAATGGTAGGTAAATATGACAACGTGTTTAATTGGAAATTAAGTTGATAATTTGTGAATAAGTAAGAAGTAATTTGCTCCTTCCTTTTTTTTAGAAATGTAAAGTGTGGAAGTATAATTAATTAAAAATTATCCCAGTTTATTATCTATTTTTATAATTAAAAGATAATTTATTTTAATTCTCTTATGTGATTATCTTTCATTAATATAAATATATATATATATATAATATGTTATTATGACTGCATTTTTTATTATTTAATCAAAAATAATATTATAATTTTTTTTAATACATTTAATTTTACTTGTCCAAGATAAAAAAAAAGGAAACAACTCATGCTCTCAAAGTATGGAGCAAGAATTAACCACTGGGACTAGCTCAATGGCCAGGACCCTGTCTCTTAACTAGGAGGTACAGGGTTCGAATCCCCTCAGCCGTGTTATTTCTTGAGCCCTTAAAGGGGGTAAGCAAGGGGTGCATGGTTCGAGTCTCCTCCCTGAACATGGGTAACCTAGTTCTGATTAAGTGGGAGTATGCATGAGGAGGCGTGTATATTTCCTATGGGATTAGTCGTGGTGCGCGTAAGCTGGCCCGGACACCCATACATCGAAAAAAGAAAGAAAGTATGGAGCAAGAAACCATTGAGACTAAGGTGTCGTTTGTTTTTTTAAGTAATAAGTGCTGAATGCTGAATGAACAACTGAATAGAACTTATTCTGTTAAGAGGCAGTGTCTGAATGATTCAGACTTAGTTTGAAATCTTAATGAATCAGACCAGTTAAGAGCCATTCAGATCTGAATTGGTCAGGAAAAACAAACAGTCTGATTGATCCAGTGTCTTAATGAACCAGATTCAGATCTCATTAAGTGCAAACAAACACCCCCTAACTCAATGGCCAGGATGCCTGTCTCTCATCTAGGAGATACAGGGTTCGAATCCCCTCAGCCTTGTTATTTCCTGAGCCCTTAAAGGGGGTAAGCAAGAGGTGCAAGGTTCGAGTCCCCTCCCTGAACATGGGTAACCTGTTCTGATTAAATTGGAGTATGCATGCGGAGGCGTGTATATTTCCTATAGGAATAGTCATGGTGCGCGTAAGCTGGCCCGGACACCCATACATCTAAAAAAAAAGTATGGAGCAAGAACAAATTAAAAATCAACCAAGAACAAATAAAACGAATTCAAAAAAGACTGACACATATAACTAATTTGACACGCACGATTGAAAACCAATGCAAAGAAGAAGAACTAAGGAAAGAACATTCTTTTGAATACTCGTGTGAAGAAAAATATTGGGTGGATAGAGCTAGACAACAATGGCTCACATGTGGGGACAAAAATACAATTTTTTTCCACATGGTGACAATGAAGCGAAGATCTATTAACAAAATAACAAGAATAAAGAACACACAAGGACAATGGACAGAAGAAATTTCAGAAGTAAAAACAAATTTCCAACAATTCTATAATCAATTGTTCGCAGAAAAGCAAGTGGTAAACAGAAAAATTAACAACGCATTGCGCTTCATCGAACTTAAGGTAACTGACAACATGAATCAGAAGCTGGTAGAACAACCAACTATGGAAGAATTGGAAACGGCTCTCAAACACATGTCTCCAACAAAAGCTCCAGGACCCGACGGTCTAAATGGTAAATTTTATTATGAGTTTTGGGTACCATTAAACATGATGTATTTAAGGTAGTTGAAGATGTTTTCAATAACAATATCCCTTTGGAAGACATGAACGATACTCTGATAACACTCATTCCGAAGTGAGACATATAGGAAATCCTGGGCGATTACAGACCGATCTCGTGCATTAACTTTGGATATAAACTTATAGCGAAGATGTTATCAAATCGACTTCAACATATTATGAATGAAATAGTCTCACCAACACATGCGACATTCATAAAAGGAAGAGTCATTCAGGATAATATACTAATCGCACAAGAACCGTCCTATTATATGACTCGTAAAAGGAAGGATCTGAAACCAATGGCCAAGATCAAAATCGATATGCCAAAAGCTTATGATCAAGTAAGATGGGAGTTTATCCTTATTCTTCGGAAGAAGCTAGGTTTTCACGATAAATGGATACAGTGGATAAAGATATGCATAACATACGTCACCTTCCAAATCAATTTCAAACGGACTAAGATTGCCAAAGTTCAAATCAGGAAGGGGACTTAGACAAGGAGACCCGCTATCTCCTTTTCTTTTTTCTCTTATGACTGAAGCCCTTATTAGCTTAATTGATGCAGCGTGTAGAGAAGAACTGATACAAGGCATACAAGTACGAGGAACTACCCAGAAATCTCACATCTCTTATTCGCTGACGACTCTCTCTTTTTCATTACTATTAATAAGACTAATTTAGAGGCTTTTAAAAAGTGCCTTACAGATTACTGCGAAGGGTCAGGACAGCAAATCAATTACAACATGTCAGCCATCGTTTTTAGCAAAGAGAAACTTCCAGAAGCAAGATCACAAGTTACGGAAGAAATTCACATGGTAGAAACAGAGGACTTAGGCAAATACCTGGGTATACCGTTGTGCCACAAACGATCAAAAATTGAAGCGCTAGAATGGATAGCAAAAAGATTGTTTGCGAAAACGGAAGATGGAAAGCAAAATTATTATCAGAAGGGGGAAAAGAGGTGTTGATCAAAGCGGTTCTACGGGCTCTCCCTATATATACCATGTCTATCTTCTCATATCCAATTACTTTCTGTAAACTTTTAATCTCAGCTATTGTAAACTTCTGGTGGAGCTCTGGAGAAAGAAATCACATCCATTGGATGGCCTGGGAAAAACTAACGGTGGGAAAACTGCTAGGAGGGATTGGATTCAAAGATCTCAAAAGAATGAACAAGTCCCTCCTTGGTGCTCAAGCATGGAGGATACTACATAACCCGAATTTATTAGCGGCTTGTCTTTTAAAAGGTATTTACTACCCTAACTCTGACTTTATGAATATCAAACTTAGACAAAACAGAACATAGAGCTGGACGAGCATTATGGAAGGAGGAGATTTCATTAAACAACATATGATCCACCAGATTGGGAATGTGCAGATGACAAATATTTGGACCGACAAATGGGTCGATTCAAACTGGAAGCTTGAGAAACCTGAGAACTGCCCATACCAGTGAGTTAACGATCTATGGAAATAGGATACAATGGAATAGAATGGAATGAAGAGATACTAGATGAAATTTTCCCAAGATCTATTATCCCAGAAATCACCAGAATTAGAAATATGAACACTGATCAACAAGATCGCCTTATTTGGCCCCATTCCAAAGAAGGTAGTTATACAATGAAAACAGGATATAAGATTCTAACGGACAAAGCAATTCTCGAAGAACCACAATCAACAACAAATTCGGATAACATCAAACCAACACTATGGAAACTATTTGGGATGGAAATACTCCAATGAAAATCTGTATATTCAGCTGGAAAGCATGTAACAACGCGATTCCGAACGCTAAGAATCTCTTAGAAAGAAACTGTTCAGATTCACCGTGGTGCCCATGGTGCCAAACTCATAAGGAAACCACATAACACTTGCTTTTGCAATGCAATATTAACAAATCAATCTGTGCAGCATCATCGCTACAGATTAATATACAATAAGAAGAAATACAGTGTATTGGTGAGGATAGGAGTGATAGAAACATATAAAAAAGGAGGATGGGACCGAAAGATAGTTACAAATTATATCTTAATTCTGTTATGGAATATTTGGAAGGCCAAGATGAAAGTAGTACATGAAAATACGAGTATTCAAGTTGATCAAATCATTCGGATCACAAATAAACTGATGGGGGAGCTCCGTGGTAACAACTGGGCAAGGCAAGAATCGGCAGAAAGATCACCAGCCCAACAAACCATTATACCAGAGCTACCCACACAAGACATTATCTACACATGCGATGCATCTTTCAATACAAAATACAAACCAACATGATTGGGAATATCAGTTACCAATCGAATGACATGTATAAATACTAACAAGAATTGGACAGTTAGGTGCAACACAATCTAGAAGGCGAAGCGCTTGCTGTTCTGAAAGCTGTTAATATGTGAAAGTATACTAAGGAGGACACGAAGATCGTCTGTTCAGACAACCTTAATTTAATACAATGTGTCATGCAGGTGTCAATGGCAAGATGGACAATTTAGCCGATACTTAGCTAGATTTGGCGGAAGACGGAGGAAGCAGGACCGATATCCTTCAAATTCATTCCTAGAAGAATCAACAGTCGTGCAGATCGTCTTGCAAAAAACGCTAGACACGGAGCCACCCGGTTAGAGGATAACTCCATGTAACTCTCGGATTGACGGAAAAGGATGGGAATTGGATAATTGATATCAATCAGATATTCTATTACTCTTGTCCAAATAAAAAAAGATAAAAAAATATATATTTGACTTAAAATTTCTTAATTATTGATATTGTTTCAAGTAATAAAGCAACTTTGATCTTTAACCAAAAATTTATTATACTTTTTTTTCTAAAACATGATTTACTTATTAAAACTATAAAATTATTGTTTAAAAATAAACAAAAAGCTTAATCAATACTAACGAATAATTTCTAATTAATTACAATTTTCAAATTTTACTTATAAACTAAGTTAATTAATTATTATTATAAATAATGTATATAATTATTATTAGTAGATGTCCTTTTATTTTTTAGGCTTTTCATCCCCTTATTTATAAGTATAACTTATTGTATGAAATGAAGGGTCAATTTAGTTGGCTATTTTCTCTCTCTAAAAACACGTTCTCTCGCCTCTCTCATCTCAAGTACGATTTTCTGGCCGAATTTTTTCTTTGATCTCCATAACCACCGTTTAATTGGGGGTTTTGTCTCGTTCTCGCGTGCAATCACACATCACACGCTTCCCTTTCTCATCTTTCGAAATGGGGATTTCGTCAGATGGGTTTTTGTGGCTAGGGCTAGGGTTTTATCAAATTGATTTGGGGAAAAGGATTCTGAATCGGAAGCAAACAAGGGTTATTGGGCAATATAAAATCAAATGGAGCGTTGAAGGGATCGATGGTAATGATGAGGACCTAAAGCACGAACTGAAGCCATCGTTTGAGATCCCCAATGCTAATACCTCTGCAGACAATCTATTAACGGGTTTCGAGGTTGAGGTTATCTCGAAAACCTTCTTTTCTCTTTTCGATTACTTTGGCGTGCAGGGATTAATTAAGACAAATGGAGGGATCCGATTAAGGATTCGAAGGGACGGGAGCAGCGGTATTAGCATAAGACGCCATAGAGAAGGAACCAAACAAGGCTTCAACAATTTGAGAGTTCCAAGAGCAATTATTACTGCAGGTAATAATCAAAATGGTAAGATCAAGAAAGAGGGAAGCGTATCAGCCTCTTCAACTTATCAAGGTTGGCCTATTACTTCCTTTCTTAATGCAAGCTGCTTAAAGAAGGCTACCAAAGAAGCCAAACTACAAGGCCTATATATAACCATCTCTTACACCCGGTTTACTACTTACCTCTCTTACTGTTTCCTTCCTCTTTTTCTTTGTAGTCTCTTCTGCTATTTACTACTCACTTACTCTTTTTTCCTCAATATTTCCTTTTTCCGTCTCTTGTTAGTTGTTGTGTGTACTGTGGTTTGCTGTGCTAGAAGTGCAGGTCCTGAAATGGCTTCTAGAGAACATCACGCTCTTCCGATTATTCCTCTTAATGACCACAATGCTCGTAAGCTGGGAGTTATTAATATTGGCTCGAAGGCCAGGCTATCAGAAAGCATGAAGGAAGAGAAAGCTATCCTGATCAAAGCAATTAGAGTCTCTCCTATCTATGCAGTCCAGCTCAGAAATTACATAGAAGATAGATGGGGAATTCAAGGGTACTACAGACTAACTGATGTGAAGAACAACATGTTCAAGCTGGAGATCTTTAATGAGAAAGAATTTAAAAGAGTTTGGGAAATGAGGCCTGGCCTTTACCAAAAACTTCATCTCAGCATGACTATGTGGCCACTGGTGGTAGACTTCAATGATCTCAATACAGATTACTCATCTATTTGGGTTCAAGTTAGAGGCCTTGCGTTTAAGCAAAATAATATTGATACAGTCAAAGCACTTGAAGTTTGCTTCATCAGAATTGAAGTTGTTGACTTACCTACTACCCAGAACTGTGATGTGAAGGTTCTGATATTTAGAGCGAGATTCAACACGAAACAACCCTTACCCCCTGGAGCATACTTGTATCAAGAAGAGGGCGCAGCTTGGGTTCTTTTCCAGTATGAAAATACGGGCCTTTTATGCTTTAGATGTGGTAGAATTGGTCACCAATATGGTGAGTGTCCAGTCAAGGTCATTAAACAAGTTGAAGACATCGATGAACGTAGGAAAGCATCTTGGAGCATAGACAACGTGGCGAATTTTCCGCCCTTTAATCCTATTTATGGATTACATATTAAAGCTAATGGTGAATTTACTAACTTTCTTTATGGTGAAAAATATGTTAAGAATGCAGGTTCAAGCGTTAGAAATAATAACCCTATTAGAGGTATACAAATACGTGAAGAAGAAGGAGACATTCTAAGTAAATTCAACTACACCAAAAGAGGAGGCACCGGCAAAACAAACAATCAAACTCAGAATGAAGAGGAGAGAGAGAAAGAGAACCTGGACTGGGAGAACTGGAACAAGCAAATGCATGATATTCGTAATGAACTGCATGAATCAACAATAAAGATGTAGGCGTTTAAGAAGACTCATGGAATTATACAAGAAGGTGTGGAAGGCAACGAGGGAGACATTCGTTCAGCTCTATTAGCTTTTGAAGAAGAAATGAGAAAGATAAAGGGCAAATATGTAGCAAGCCATAGTAACACAACTGATCAGAACATGGATACGTCATCTAACACCCAACAGAATGTTAAGAGAAGAAGAGATGGCAGGGGAATTCGCATAGAAACTGGAAGTGGAGAAATCAGCTCTAAAGTCACTGGCAATTTCAAAAAACTCAGAGTTGTTGATCCCATTGAGAACTTCGTCAACAACAATCAATTCAGCTTATTAGAGAATGAAAAAGAAGGAGAGGAGGGTAGTCACTTACCTAGGGGTAATGGCAAAGAAATGGACAATATGTCTAAACTTATTGATGAATATGACTCGCAATTCGAACCAGAAGAAGAAGACGAAGGGAATTTTTAAAGCAGTGAAAATTATTTTGAAAAAGACTATGAAGGTGGGGGCGAAGATCATGACATGAATTTCCAGTATGAAGATGCATTGGAGGAAAGTGAAGATGGTTTTGAGAAGAAGAATGGAGGCGGCAACTCCAAAAAAGCCGCGAAAGCAAAGTGACGACTTTATTTTGGAATGTTCAGGGTCTTCGAGCGCCCTTAACATTATCCAAAGCTTGCTCGATGGTGGCTCAGTTTAGACCTGGTGTGGTGGCTTTTGTGAAACTATGATGAGAGAAGTGGACTCTCAGAATGTTTTGGCTCGTCTTGGATTCGAAAACTCCTTTTTTGTGGAACCCTCCGAAAATGCTTTCCATTCTGGGGGGTTCTTGGTTTTGTGGCACTCGAATGTGCAGTTGCAAGTTATTTCCAGTTGTAGCTCTTTTGTTATTGTTTTAATTAATGAACTTTCTTTCGCGTATTACTTAGTATTTATACATGCTCCTAACGATTTTAAACAAAGACTTGATACTTGGAAAGTGATAACGGATTGGAGCAAAGAAATTAATCTACATGGGTAATTCTGGGTGACTTTAATGAGATACTCAACATTACGGAGAAACAAAGCAAGAATCAGGCGAACATGGACCATATTAACGCATTTATAGACTTTACTAATAGTAACTCTTTAGCGGAAATTGATTCTAATGGATGTTTTTTTACATGGTCAAACAAGGTTGAAGGCGAGAAGAACGTCAGAACAAGAATAGATTGGGGACTTGCAACATACGAGTGGATGGAAAGATACCCAAGATCTCAAATTCATATCCCTCCGGCTATAGGGTCGGATCACTCTCCCTTAATCCTTCATTTTGATGTTAATATGAAAATAGGGAAAAAACACTTTAAATTTGAAACTAGATGGCTAGATGATGATAATTGTAGGAGAGTTATAGACGACAATTGGAAAATACCCCATGATAGAATCCCTATACCCAATTATATAAAAAAAGGGAATACACAAAAAAGAAACTTAGAAATTGGAGCGATAAAAATTTTAAAAATCACGAAAAAACCATTATAAAACTACAAGATAAACTTATAGAACTTAACCGGGCTAATAATGATGTCAAATCTATAAAAGAAGAAATTGAGATTAAAGAGAGAATTAAAAAAGAATATGAAAAAGAAGAAAAATATTGGAGTGATAGAGCTAGGCAAAATTGGCTTGTTTATGGGGATAAGAATACTAAATTTTTCCATTTAGCGACTATCAAAAGGAGGAAACTAAATAGAACCACCCGAATAAAAAACAAAGAAGGGATATGGACAGATGATTCAGAAAATATCAAAACATGCTTCCAAGATTATTACAAAAACCTTTTTAAAAATAGTGAAGTAAATGAAGAAATGACAAATAATGCCATTAATTTCATTAGACCTCGTGTCACGGATAGAATGAATAATGAATTAATTAAAAAACCTAGTATAGAAGAAATAGAAAAAGCAGTGAGTGAATTGTCAGCTTTTAAAGCCCCCGGACCCGATGGTTTAAATGGAAAGTTTTATAAAGAATTATGGGAAATTATTAAAGACGATGTAATACAGGTCATTATGGATTTCTTCGAAAATAATTGTTCAGTCGAAACAATCAATGATACACTTATAACACTTATCCCGAAAGGTACGATACAAGAAGACCTAGGCGATTTTAGGCCAATTTCTTGTGTTAATTTCATATACAAAATTATTACGAAGATTCTTTCGAATAGACTAAAAGGGATCATGAATCAAATTATTTCCCCTACACAAGCCGCTTTCATCAAGGGACGAGCAATACAGGATAACATCATCATAGGACAAGAAATATCTTTCTTCATGAGTAGGAAAAGGAAAAAAGATAAATATATGGCTGCAATCAAAATAGATATGGCCAAGGCATACGATCAGGTTAGATGGTCTTTTATCTTAAAAGTTTTGAAACAATTGGGTTTTAGTGATATTTGGATAAATTGGATGGAAAATTGTATTACTTATTCCTCATTTTATATCAACATCAACGGAGAAAGACTTGAGAACTTTAAACCAGATAGAGGGCTTAGACAAGGTGACCCACTATCTCCTTTCCTCTTCTCTATTATGACTAAGTCACTTATCTGTTTAATTGATCACTTCGTAGATAATAAATTAATTAGTGGTATAAAGATAAATAGAAAATGTCCGACGATATCTCACCTTCTATTTGCAGATGACTCTCTACATCTTATTGATCTAGAAAATACGGACATAAATCAGTTTAAAGAATGTTTGGACACTTATTGTAATATCTCCGGACAAAGAATAAACTTCCATAAATCGGCTATTATTTTTAGCAAAGAAACCCCGAACGATATCAAAAATGACATTGTAAAGAGGATGGACATCAAAGAAACAGAGGATTTGGATTACTACCTAGGGATTCCTCTATGTCATAAGAGATCAAAAGTGGAATCACTTGAATGGATAGCAAAAAAAGTTTTCAAAAACACCGAAGGATGGAAGGCAAAGCTTCTTTCAGAGGGGGCAAAGAAGTTCTCATTAAAGCTATCCTCCAGGCTATTCCTAACTACTATATGTCAATTTTCTCTTTTCCAATTACTTTTTGTAACAAACTCATTTCAGCCATCGCTAACTTTTGGTGGAATTCAGGTGAAAGAAATAGGATACACTGGGTAGCTTGGGAAAAAATCACGGTAAGAAAACTAATTGGAGGTCTGGGCTTTAAGGATTTCAAGAAAATGAATACTGTACTACTTGCGGCTCAAGCTTGGAGACTTATGCATAATCCTGATAATCTAGCAACAAAATTACTTAAAGGTATTTATTTCAATAAATCTAACTTCTTAACTTGTAAGTTGAAACAAAGTAGGACTTGGAGTTGGGAAAGCATCATAGAAGGAAGAGACTTTATCAAAAAACACGGTATTAAAGTAATAGGAGATGGAAAAGATACTAATATATGGAATGAGAGGTGGATAGACACAAATTGGGAGTTAGAAAAACCTAAAGGATCGAATATTACTTTAGTTAGCCAATTAATGAAGAAGGATAAAGATGAATGGGACTTGGAAATTATTGATAACCTTTTTCCAGAACCTATCACCCAACTCATAAAAAGAACGAAGATTAGAGATCTAGTTACGAAAGACAAGTTCATCTGGCCATTTTCTATAGACGGGAAATATAATACAAAAACAGGATACAAGGTCTTAATCAATGAACAACTTAAAAATAAAGCCACAACGACTGAGGCCAAGGATACTAAAGAATTGGAAATATGGAAAACTATATGGAAATCCAACATACCCAAGAAAATAAAGACGTTCATGTGGCGAATTGTAAATAATGCAATACCGACGAGACAAAACCTTTATAATAGAAGATGTGCGGATAACACCGATTGTTTATGGTGTAACTATCAAAAAGAAGATGTTGAACATTTACTACTACATTGCAATATGTGCAAAGATATATGGGCCGTGTCTTTTCTCCAAATAAGGATTCAAGAAGATAACAAGGACAGAATGGATGAATGGTTTCTTAAAGTCATAAAAACATTTAAAAAGGAGGATGGGAAGAGAATGTAATTCGTAACTTTCTGATGATAAACTTATGGAATATCTGGAAGGCAAAAATGAAAGCAATACACGAGGGCATTGCAGTGGATGGATCAGGAATTAATTATGCTTCAAAAAAACTAATGGAAGAAATACATGGGATAAACTGGTCCAAGGAGAGCTATAAAGGACTAAATAGAGTACTGGAGAGTGACAATAGTAACTATGAAGACCCTCAGGACAACGATATTATGTTATTCTGTGATACATCTTTCTCGAATAAAACTGAACCAGTGGGAGTGGCAGTTGTCGGCAAACAAAGGGGAATAAACAGATCCTTTAGCAAAAGCTCCCACCTTTATTGCCATTCTTCACTGGAGGGGGAAGCAAGAGCAGTTCTCAAAGCAATAAAAGTTGGAGTCCTATTCCCGGGGAAAAGGATTACAATACACTCAGATAACCTTGAAGTGATTCAAGGTATAAAGCAGGTGTCAGCAGCGCGTTGGAATATCCAACTCACACTTCAAAAAGTTATCCACAAAGTTGAAGAGCTGGGGGCGAATTTCATTTAAACATATTAATAGGAAGCTCAACAGGGAAGCGGACAAATTGGCGAAGAAAGCTAGGCACGAGGCGACTATTATCAATCGACGTACTTCTAGTATTTTCGATTTATCTTCTCTTTTTGGTAAATTAGGGATTGGATAATTTTGCTTTTGTTTTGGGTGCTTAGGCACCCCCCTACTGTCTAAAAATAAAATAAAATGAAGGGTCATATATCTCCTATAAATATATGACCTTCATCCCATTGTACTTTACACACTATTGAAAAGAATAAGGAAACTCTCTCCGTATTTCTCCATCTTTTGAGTTTATATTATACTAGCTCTCTTCATAGCTTATATTATCCTAGTTTATAACACGTTATCAACACGAGTCTCTGCCGATCGAATCAAGAAAGAATATTTCCAGGTATGATTTATATTGTTCTAATTTTATATATATATAATAATATTTTTCACAAAGAAAATAAGAGAGAATATTATAAGGACTTTCCATTGCAACCGATAAATATTAGATGGACTTCCATTGCATCCTATACAATACTCTTATACTATTCAAACAAATAAATCAGTTATCACTTTAGAAAAAAAATAGAGGCGTGAAGCCTATATGTAAATATAGTTTTGAATGGCTTAAAAATGAAATGAGATGTTTTTCTAGGCTTGAAGCCTACAATGCTTGAAACATGGAAAAATAACCGTATAAGCATGGAAAAATAATCGTATAGGCTTGAAGCCTAAATTTTATATTATAGGCCCGAAGCCTAGGAAATAAAATATATGCCCGAAGCCTAGGAAATAAAATATATGCCCGCAGCATAAAAGAAAAATCGGAAACTAACGCTATAAAGGGCGAAAATTATATCATATGGAGTAACATACGCAGCAATTTCAAATTATAGGTACGAAGCCTAAAACAAAATTCTATATGCCAGAAGCATATACTGAAATTTTAAGGCCTGAAAGCCTATATGCATATTTCGAAAGTCTAAAGCTAATTATTTATTTTAAAGGGCTCGAACCCTTGATAAAATTCAAAACCCCGAAACTATAAAAATTAATGGTGTAGACTCAAAGTCTCAATTTAGATTAATATAGATGATGATATATGTATATTTATTTATCATCTTGAAATAAAAAAAAAATGGTATAACTTTGAGAAGAATGGGGGATTTGAACTCGAGACTTTAAATAGTAGAGTATTTAGGTATAACTGCTAGGCTATACATTTATTTTGTCTTATAACAATAATTTTTGAACAATATACTCTACAATTCTCTATTTTGTTATATATTATTCACACTCTACAATTTATAGGCCCGAAGCCTAAATAAAATTATATTATCGGGAGCATATACCAAAAATTATAGGTCCGAAGCCTAGAACTCGATTTATATGCCAAAAGTATATAACAAATTTTATAGGCCGGAAACCTATCACAAATTTTATATGCCAGAAAAATAAAATAAATCTCATAGGTTTGAAACCTTGAATACAATCTATATGCCTGAAGCATAATTTTTTATTTATTTAAAGGCTTGAAGCCTAGATCAAATTTGAAAGGCTAGAAGCCTATATCAGTTTAAAAAAAAAGGTACACAAAAGAATTAAGGAATAAAGGGTAATTGCTAATATAAATTTAAATGACTATTCTTTTATGAATTTCCTTAATATTGAAAAATCATTGAAGAAATAAATCGAGAAATAAACTAGAGATCCATGAAGGGTGCAATGAAATTATATGTCCGAACGAAATTATTTCTTTCAAGAAAAACTTACAACGAACTTTATATGCTAGAAGCATAAAACAAATTTTATAGGCTCGAAGCCTAAAAATAAAATCTTATATCCCAGAAGTATAAAATGAATCCTATAGGCGTGAAGCCTAAATTGTTATAGGCCCGATGACTAAAGGCAAAAAAAAAAATGCCCGAATCATAATATTACTATTTAGGTCCAAAATTTTAAACAAAAAAATATTTATGCCTGAAGCATAAATTAAGTATTTTTGACACGAAATTTGTAACAAATATCAATAGACCAGAAGTCTATTTAGTGGATCGAGAATTTTAAAAAAATTTAGGTTCGAAGCAAAAAAAAAAGTATGATGAAGAACTCATATGGGCTTCATGAATATTTAAGAATGGTAATTTTTTTCCAAATAAAAGGAATATAGACTATCTTTTAAAAGACTTGATGATGTAATTATTCCAAGTTTTATGAACCCGGAGTTCGTTGATTACACATTAATGGAGATACTTTTCATGAACCAAAAGTTTGTTCATATATATAATTCCTGAAACAATATTATTAACTGAAAGTTCGTTAACAAAATAATTTTATTCATGAAAATGACATAAAATTAGGGGAAGATAAGTTGAACTAAATAATTTTATAAAATGCACAATTTTATTGGATATCTTGTTCTAAGTTTGCATGATATAAGTTTCGAACTTGCAACCTCCCTTATAAATATTAATAGTTTTTACCATTTGGACTATCTAATTACTTGTTAGTAAATTGGACAAAAGGAAATGTTAGTACAATTCAGGTACTACTAAATTTAGTGAGAGTTTCAATCGGGCAAATGTAATTTTATCAAGTGGAACAAATATACGTCTCCTTGTAGCAGATCACGCATATACTCCTGAAGCAGTTATAGCGCGAATAAAAGTTTTACAAAATACTATGAGATTGTTTGTCTCGTAAGCAAGCAAAGTAATGAATTATTGATATAATCATAATTCGTGTTCCATTTACATAATATTATTCCCTGAAGTGATTAGAATTATATTATCAAGAGGAATGCAATAAATTTCAAATATGTATTAAATAAAAACTGTAGAATTATTTTTTTGAAGAAAGATACATTAAGAACTTTTACACAGTTCATGTCATGTAAATAATCCCGAAGTAGTAATATCATAAGTAGATTTTTATCTCAATATTAGGGTTTAACATTCTATTTCCTTGTAATCTATAACGTTTCATTCCTCGAAGTGAATGTAAATGTTTTCATTATCTAAATAAATAGACGTGTGGATGACAAGACAAGTGAATTAATGTTGTATTCCCTGATTGGAAATTATTCTCTAGAGATACAGAATCACATTCTCTGAAGGAAATACATTATTTCCAGCTTTTACAAAAATTGATCTGGAGTGACTTAAATATTATTTTTCCTAACTAAAAACCATTCCTTGAAGTGAATGGAAGTGCGTTTCTAGAAGAAAATGCAATGTTTTTTAATGTGTCTGAAATTGACATCTTGGTGACCCAAACTTCAGACGAGGTTAAGGTAAGAAAAAAAAATCCTTACCCCCAGAAGTGGATGATAAGGAATATCTTGAAATGATAAACATGAATATTATCGATAAAGTGGAATTATATAGTGTTCGCGTACTTGTGGAATAGTAAGACATTAAGTTGATCTAATTAAAAGTTTTTGGATGCTCAAAAGATATGTTACGTTGTGGTACAAAATCGGAAAATTATGTTAAAAGTAAATCACAAAGAAATTTACTAAATATAAAGGATATTGTTCAAAATTAGTATTTTGTATAAACCACAAGTGTCCGTAACAATGTATATCTTTTGCATTATTTAAAATCTTACCATAAGTGTGTATGAAAATATAATATGCTATTTCTTTGGGGTTATATAATATACACATTCGAGCAGTTGAAACGCACATTGTGCAAAAGAAAAGATGTCATAATCCAAAGAACTTCTATATTATTAGAAGACCGACTTGGTCACCTTGTGCAGTAATGATATGTCGAATAATAAATTACTTACTTGGTCTCTACTTAAAAGAACCAGAAGATTCATTTTACCAAGTGAGTACCCCCTTATTAGGGGGAGAGACAAGTCAACATGAAGTTGCGTGACGTATAGACAAGGCAACCTGAAGTTGCGTGACGTATAGACCAGTCAACCTGAAGTTGCGTGGCACATGGTGGAATACAATTTATCATATTATTTATATCCACAAACTAAAAAGTAGGAACTTGAAGTTAAAAGGAACTCCATTAGCAAAATATTGCATATAATATACCTAATACATTCGCAAGTAGAAATACTCCAAAATCCCAAAATATGTTGTAAACGTTCCAACATAGGTTATTGTCCCATATTAGACACATAACAAATATTTCAGCGAATGTATCAAACCAACGCATGAAGCGTGGTAAGCCTGTCAGTTTAAAGTATACCATGCCCCAAAGAAAAAAAATCTCATGAGTAAATGATTAAATGGAAAATATTGTGGAATGTGCACTCCATGTGATACGACATGAATTATTAAGCCAACTAATGTTGGCACATGCATTTCTCTTAAAGGAAGTAATGGTCATGAAAGGACCTAGGTACCTAAATACGAGAAAAGTTATGTAGATTATTAGTTTACTGAAAATATTTAAAATTGTTAGAATAGTTTATGGGATTAATATATTTTCATTTAATATAGCGCTTGAAATAAATAATAAGGCTCCTAAGCCATAAAGTTATGAAATATGTCGACGACAATAGAAAGTGAAATAGTGAATTTTGAAATAAAAAAAACACTACTTGTATCATGAAGGTTCCTGCAGAAACCTTGATTTAACTATGGGGAGACGTCCTCATTCTTATGTTATTGATACAATGTAGTGATTATTAGATGGATATTAAAGTTTTTGATAAACAAAATAGGTGCTAGAAGCATGACATGTGCCCAAACAAGAAAGGTGTTTGAAAGCACAACAAGTGCCTGAAGCACGGTAGGTACTTGAAGTACTTATAGAGTTTAAATATGAAATTATCGAATATTGAGAAGTTCCTGAAATATAAAAGTTTCTAGAGTATAAAAGTTCTCGAAGAACATAATTTATTTAAATCATAAGAAAAAAGTGTATTAATTATGAAAGGGTACTCGGTAATTGTTGTCATAATGAAAAGGATGTGATATTTGAGTATTGTACTCTTTTTCCTTCACTAAGGTTTTTTCCACTGGGTTTTTCCTAATAAGGTTTTAAAGAGGCATGCAAATATTCATTGTCTAAGGAAGTATAAACTCTTTTATTGATCAAGAAAATGATATTACTAAATACCCTCAAGTAAAAAACCTGAAGATTCACTAATTAAAGTTTCATTCACGACGACATCAGGTACAAGTCCGCAAGTATCTAATATATTTAGAAATATGTTATGTCGTAATGAGGGTAAGAATATATTGAATTTTGCATTCTTTTCCTTCACCACGGTTTTTTCCCATTGGGTTTTCCTGGTAAGGTTTTAACAAGACAAACTGAATATGTTCATAACCCTTAAGGATTAGTGTACTCTTTTACCTTCATCAAGTTTTGTCTCAATGAGTTTTCTTGATAAGGTTTTAACGAGGCATATCTTTCAGTGAATATCCAAGGGGGAGTGGTATGAAATATTATTTAAGTGGATTATTCAATATACCGAAAAGAAGTGTGGTTTATGTCATTCAACATACCGAAAATAAATGTGGTTTATCTTCAACAAAGATATACCAATGGTATTGTATAAGGATCCTATTTCTTGTACCACACATAATTAGAATGGTTGCATCAAGGAGACAAAACAAAACATATTTCACCAAAGTCTCCTACACACACGAGCTACATAAGAATGTGGATATTGACACCCGACAGATACAATCACGCAATAATTTTGTAGATTTTCTTGATGAAATCATTGTCAACCACAATATTCAAGAAGTAGGTCCACAATATTGAAATACGACAACTGAGAGATCTCTTGCCAACATCAGGGGGAGTGTAAACAAGACTGTACTTTTTTTCCTTCGTCCAAGTTTTGTCCTAATGGATTTTCTTGGCAAGGTTTTAATGAGGCAGCGTTTCAATATGATTAGTTCCATCTATATGTACTCTTTTTCCTTCGACCAAGTTTTTATCCCACATAGTTTTCTTGGCAAGGTTTTAATGAGACATATTTCATAAGAAATGGACATCCAAGGGGGAGTATTATAAATAATGTATATAATTATTATTAGTGGATGTCCTTTTATTTTCTAGGCTTTTCATCCCCTTATTAATAAGTATAACTTATTGTATAAAACGAAAGGTCATATATATCCAATAAATATATGACCTTCATCCCATTGTACTTTACACACTATTGAAAAGAATAAAGAAACTCTCTCCATATTTCTCTATCTTTTGAGTTTATATTATACTAGCTCTCTTCATATTTCTTCATTTAATTTAGCTTATATTATCCTAGTTTCTAACAATGATTACTTACTTATTGATTAAATACTTAATTCATATTAAATATTTTGGTATATTTACCTTCGACTATTATCTTTAATATCATTTTAATTTTTTATTTTTTATTTTTGGTATATAATATTTATAATATATAATTTATTTATTTTATTCTAAAATCCAGCCACCGCCACCGACCACTACCACCCCCTTGTGCATTTACCACCGATTATCACCACCTTCTCATACATTCTCCACCGACCACCACCAACACCAGCACCACACCCACATGCATCTACCACCACCACCTGCATGCATCCACCACCAACACTACCACATCCATCCACCACCACAACCATCTCTATTATTCTCCGCCAACCACCCTCACCTTCGCCCATAACCTCTACCAATCACCACTAACTAATCCATCACACGCGCGCGTCCGTTAATTTTTTTTCTAAAAAAGTTATAAAAATAAAAAATTGCACTTGGACGAGATAAATTAATATTTACGTCTATGAATGTTTTTTTTTTGTATTTTTTTGATTTTTTTATTCTTTAATTACAATATTCAGTTTTATGTGCTGCTATAACACACAAAAATAGGTTGTCAATTCAACCAAAGACGCGAATTCGTGAATTTTTTTTAAAAAAAATTATAATTAATTCCAAAAAAATCGGAAAAAAATAAAAATTTACATTTTTGGACATGACAAGTTCAAATCTACATCAACAATTTTTTTTTAAAACTTTGATATTCACTTTTATGTGTTCCTACAATACACAAAGAAATATTTATGTATTCCTATAACACATAAAATCAATCTAAAGCATTCTTTATTTGACAAAATCATTTTTTTTATCTTCATTAATCGCATATACCCTATTTTTACTCATTCTTAACTAACTTGATGTATTGTCCTTTTTGTCCAACCTTTTTTTTGTTATTTTGTGTTTTGATGTAATACACAAAACTGTCATTTATGTATTACAGCAACACACAAATTCACTTTTCTTCTTCAGTCAAGCCTTTTGTGTATCACACGCACACACACCGAGTGTTTTATGTAATGATGTAATATACAAAAAAAAAGAGAATGTGTAGATATTGGATTATATGTATTTTTTATTTTTTGTTTTAATATAATACAGCAAATGACACGTCATATTAGTCTTTTACTTGAAGTTGTGATTTTGCGTGTTACAAGTATGCAAAAAAATTAAATTTGTGCAGTACTGTAACACACAAAATGAGTCATGTATCTCCTTCTCTGTGATTTTGTATGTTACAAGAATACACAAACTAACATATATTATTATATTAGTCATTTTTATCCTTTTAGTATTTAGGTTTTAGTGTTTTTTAGGGTTTATGGTTTTAGTGTTTAGGTTTAATATGATTGGTGTTTTTAGGTTTAGGATTTAGGCTTTCTAGGGTTTGGTTTTATTAAGGTTATGGTTTATGTATTTAAGGTTTAAGAACTAGGGTTTGTGGTTAACAGTTTTATACCTTCATAAAAATAACTTTATTATTCTAGTTACTTTTTTACCATCATTAGGGTTAGGATTTTAGGGTTTTTAGCTTTAGGGTTAGGATTTAGGGTTTTTAGCTTTAGGGTTAGCGTTTTAGGGTTTTAGTAATACACAAAAGTCAGTTTTGTGTAGCACTGAAACACACAAAAGTCTCTCTATTTTGGTCCCGTGGCCACTGGAATCGAGTGATTTGGAGTTGTAACCAAGGAGTTATGACTTTTAAAAATTTATGGGTCAACCAGTCTCATTATTAAGGAAGACAAGTTTGAGTTGGATTAAGACTCTAGACTTGGCCCATGACCTATATTTAGTCCTTAAACCTATATATATATATATATATATATATATATGGTTATTTACCTTTAGAAACATGTCCTTTCTTGTCCTTTCTTGTCCTTGCTCACTCCCTAATCATAATTACACTCAAATATCATCAAGAGGAAGCAAGTTGACTCGTACAGGAAGACAAGAAGCCGGAGAGTCAGAAAATCCTCTTCTATATCCTTCCACTCTACCATTTGGGTAAATTGTATTAGATTCTTAGTTTAACTATGTTTCTAGTCTCTTTACTCTTTAGTTTTATTTCTTTAATAATGAACTAATTTTCTCATAGCTTGGGTTTGCAATACGTATAATCCTTGAATTCTATTTTAATGTTCTATGTTATTTAAATTGATTTGAGCTTGTGATTATATACTTGTATTTTGTGTTTGCCTTATCACAACCCTCGCTTTGGCCAAGTTTAGGACTGTCCTTAGTAGTTGGATTGTCACTTTGGAGGGGGGGGGGGTTCAATTATAGAAAACAACTCTTAATCGTCTAGTGTGTGGTATTGATCCTGACGGGCTTACCTAACTAGGAAGTCAATAGGGTTTTAATTTCACCACCAATTTCTCTGAAGGTTCCCTTACCCAAGTCCCTCGGTAGTGTTGAGGTAGCCTTTTAAGCTACCATGACGGGAGATGGAGGGATTATAGAATCCTGACTACTTATATTTGCTCAATTCATCTTATAATAAGAATAGGGATATAGGAAGATAGGTAAATACTAGCCAACCTAAGCTATATTCTCATCTCCATTCTTAGAAGTTTATTTATTTGCGTTAGTTGTTTAATTCTGTATTTGCATTCTTATTCAAAAAACCAAACAAATATTCCTTTGTTATATTTTTTATTTTTAATAATTAATCTCTACTACGCTTCCTTATCTAAACACGGGTCTGAGCTAACTGATAAATCCCTCAGAACGAATCATATTTATCAACTATAACTTGCAAAAAATCTATGCCTTTTCAACGAGTTTCTCGTACTGTGTGAGGTGTGTGTTCTTTTATATTTGTATTTACTCGTTAATTTATCACACATTTGACACCACTAGGAAGCCATCCAAAGCATGCCAATTTTTTTTGAAATTTATGAAGGATGTACTCTCCAACAAACACAAATATTTGGTGGGAGAGATGGTTGGTTTGTAGGAGGAATGTAGTGTGATTTGTCAAACAAAGTAACTCCAAAGTTGATGATCCCAGGAGTTTCAATATTCCTATATCTATTGGTAAAGAGTGGATCGGGAGAGCATTGTGCGATTTGGGTGCGAGCATTGATATGCCTAGATCAGTGTTTGAGAAGTTGAGGATTGGGAACGCGAGGCCTAATACAGTGGTATTACAAATGGCAGATATGTCGCTTTACCATCTTGAAGAAAAGATAGAGGACGTACTCGTCAAGGCAGGTAACTTTATAATTTCTTGTGATTTTATTATTCTTGACTACGACACAATTAAGAATGTGCCAATCATTTTGGGGTGTCTATTCTTAGTCATGGAGCTTACTTTAATTGATGTGGAGAATGGAGAATTGATCATGAGATTGCAAGATGATGAGGAAAAGTTTAGTCTGTTCAAGGTGATAAAATTCTCTGATTCTTCAGAAGATTGTTTGTGCATGGACACAATTGATCATGTAGAAAAAGAATCAACAAGGTGGTGGAAACCTTAAGGTTTGAAGAGAAAGAGATGATAAAGAAACCACCCATTAAAGCTCATCTGAATCTTAAAGGGAACCCACACCTTGACCACTTAAAGAAGGACAAGAAGAGTGCTATGAAGGTTCTGAGACCTGTGAGAAAGAGGAAAGATGGTGAGTTTGGGGTAGGAGATGAGGTAGCAATTAAAGTCCCGATCCCCCAAAGAAATCTCGCAAGCACAAGAGTTCTTGGAGTCGCTCGTTCATGGTCAGTAGAGTTGTTTCTGATAAGTTAGTTGAAGTTAGAGCCAAGAAGAGATGCAAATTCCGATTGGTCGATGTTGAGAGCCTCAATCAATGTTGTGGAGACTATGTGAGAAATAAATAACATTGAGGTTACACATCGAACTTCAACGTGGTTAAACAAAAGTACTTCTTGGGAGACAACCCATGTTATTAATGCTTTATTAGTTTAAATTTTATGTCTTTAGTGTTAATTAGTAACTTTATTTTGTGTTAAGATGTATATTATGTTAAAGAGATGGGTAGAAAGTGTTTTTGATGTGTACGTAAGTAGAAGATTGCGTTTGGGGGTGAAATTTTGGAAAATTAATACTCACCAGTAGGTCGAGTGGTATACCACGACCAACGAGCTACTGGTCAAAAAGTAAGTAACTTCATCACTCGAGCGGTATACCGTATGCAAATGAAGATCGTGGTGAGTTGGCCGACAATGTGCTAGTTGGCAGAATATTTAAAGGGGTCGAGATATATATCGCGCCCAACGAGCGGTATAACACTGAGCAAGAAACCGTCACGATGATTCGCCATGGTCAAACAGTGTAGAAGCCAATCCCTTGGAGCAGTATACTGCTCCGCGATGCGAATTATTGTGAGAGAGCCTATGTGTTCATGCTTAAACCTAAACCTTAAGCCTCCTTCTTACCCAAGCAACAAAACTCCAATAAAGCTTCAACCCAACCTTCACCAATCATTAAAACACCACCAAATAACCAAGAATTCATATCTATATTCATCCCTACATCATTCTAAACAAAAATTACCAAACCAAATCATTCTAAAATCCCAAAAAATCAAGATTCAAATTTTAAAAAAAAATCAAAAACTTTTTTCCAAAATTTCTTATTTCCTTCTCATCCCAATACAAATCCTTCAAACCCACATAGAAGAATATAATCCTCACACCTTTCTAACTCCAGATAATACCTTATTCACCCGCGTCAAGGGGTAATTCCAAAAGTTGTAAGATTTTGAGTTGGAGGTCAGAAATGACACGAAGAACTGAGACACTAGCTAATGTGAGGGAGATGAAGAAGAATCAAAGCAAGGAATTAGGTGAGAACAATAGGAAACCACTTCTGGTTTATAAGAGTAAGGAAAAGAAGGAAAATTGTAATCTAAGTCACTCAACTGGAGAGTAATCGGTTTTGGTGAATTCTAGTATTCAAAAGCAAGCTACTGTGATTTCTAAGTAGAAAAAACCACAACCTATCCAAATTAAGGTGAATCTACCCAATAATAGATATGCCTCTAAGGCCTTAGTATATTTTAAAACATGAGTCATGCCTACCTTAACACTCACAAACGAGAAAACAAATTACAAAGGAAGTTGGAATAGGTGAATACAAGAGATTTCTGGAGAAAGGAGAGAGATTAGGTTGGAATAAATTCATGATGAAGTGTTCGAGATTTGGTATTGATATAGTAAAAGAGTTTTATCTTGGACTCTTTAGCCGAGATAATGAAGGAAGAGTTCACATTCAAGACAAGTTGGTTCTTTTCACGGTTGAAGAGAATCGTAGCCACTTTAAGTTGGAGAAATTGGTCGGACCATGAAAGTATCAAGAAGTAGTGAAGAAAAGAGAAAACTTTGATTGGAACCAACTACATGAACATATGTTTAGTAAGGACTTAGTATTAGAACATTTTAAAGAAGAAGCAGAGTTGAATACATCTTGGCCTTACAAGTTCCTTCAACTCGATGCGAGATTTTGGTACAACTTCCTTGCACCATCAGCTTTTAAAAACACTCGAACCGCAGATGTAATTAAAAAATTCACCATTTTTTAAAATTGTGTTAGGAGAGAAGAAGAAGTAAAAGTAGCGCAAGTGATTTTTTATGGTGTAATGAAATTCTCATTTGAGCCACAATTTTTTTGGAATTTGAAATTCCCCTCAACAATCACTATCGTATTGATAAAGGCGGAAGTGAAACTTGGAGAGAAGGAGAAACTTGCAAGCAAAGTGGGTACCGATATGGATAATGTATGGATCAAGACAATTTTGAGAGGAGAAAAGTAGAAAGAAGATATCTCTTGGCAAGAGAGGGTGAGTGAGAAACTTAATCGAGTAAAATTATCTCAAACACTTCTTACCAATGATGTGGCACTAATCAAAGCCTATTAAGTGCACATCGTGACACTCTTGTAGCAATTAAGGCGCGATATTGCAAAGGATCCACCACATCCTATCTTGGATGTTGGTCACGTGAGGCAATAGCCTCGAGAGTATGTTTTCTCATTTCTATACCCTTTCTCTATTTGTGTAATATATGTTTTGTCAAATGATTGCCATCCAGAGTAGCCTGAAAAGAGTATAAATGATTAGACTACAGGGTAATACAGACAAAGCTATACTAGATGAGGAAAATGAGTTAATATATCAACTTACCCAAGAACTGAATAATGAAGAAGCCATTTATAAAGAAGAATCTAGAGATCAATGGGTGGATAAAGGGGACCTGAACACTGCCTACTTCCAAAAAATCATGAGAGGCATGAGAACCCATAATAGTATATTCAGTATCAATGATAATAATGGTGATGTTAAAACAGAGGAAAAAGGTGTTTCAGAGGTTTTTGTCAATCACTTCACTCAGATCCTGGGTACAAAAAGACAAAACAGAGATCAATATGATGTTAACACCTTGAAATCAATTCTGTGTAAAAGTATTGATCTTAGGGACAATGAAAATCTTGTTTCTCCCATCAACAAGGAGAAAAATAAAGGAGCCTTATGGTCTATATGTAGCAACAAGAGCCCTGGTCCTGATGGATTCTCATCAGTTTTTTTTAAAAGGTGCTGGGACATTATTAAAATGGATATTTGTCAAGAAGTGCAAAGTTGATGTCTCCTTATTTGTCATGAATTAATCCTGTTTGGAGACATTATTTTAGGTGTATTTATTAGTTTATAAATCGATTTTCTCATGATTTAGTATACTTTCCTATTTTGTGTCTTGAATTGATTATTTATTATTTTTAGAGCATATTGGGTTTAATTATTTATTTAGTGTGAAGATTTAAAGATAATTATGGAGATTAATTAGATTCCAAGTCAAAGACTAAGAGATATGGAAAGAGATAAACATGGAAATTGAAGATAAGGAAACAAAAGCTAAAAATATGGAAAAAGAAAAGCTGCCATAAATCTTAGTTTCATCACCCACGACCACAAATCAGATCATATCTCAAGATCGGTGAGTAATTTGGAGAAACGGTCAAGAGAAAAGTTAAATATATTTCCGAGGCGATGAATTTCGACTACTCATACGCATCAAACGGATGAGAATTGAAGATGTTAGGACCAAAACAAAAAAGGGGCTGATTCCATATTTTTGGGCTACGAATTTGAGTTGGATTTGGAGTCCAACACTTACCTTTTCCTTCAATAAAACGATTAGTATTCCTATACACTATAAATACAACTTATTATCATTAGAAAATTCATCCTTGGCAAAACCTTAAGCTAAGAGGAAGCTGCAACACAAGAGAAGAAGTCTGGAAGGAGCTGAACACCATATTATGTTTTCTTCTACCTTTAAATTTGTAATTTCTTTCTTTTCTTTCTCTAGTACGAACTAATTTACTTTTAGCTTGAGATTTAGTATTTATGTATGAACCCTAATTTTTCTATTTGATTTGGGATACTACGGTGTTTAATTGGAAATTATGTTTTATGTTCTGTCTATGTGTTTTGATATATTGTCTGTTTTCCTTGCGGTGCGCAACGTATAGGATTACCTTAATAGTAGTTAGATGATCACCTTAGCTGGGTGTTTAAATATTTAAACACCACATAACGTCTAGAACAAGGTTTAGACCTGACAAATCAACCTAACTAGATAATCATTAGGGTATGTTTTCACCACTATCATCATGTTTGGAATTGAAGTGCTTAGGGCCTTGGTGGCGCTTGATTACCCTAGGTTTAGGCTGCCTCATGATGTGTCTGTAGCCCCCTTAGTCACTCTCAAGGTCTAAGGTATGGGAATTTAGAATCCTGATTATTTCATAATACATAATCACCCTTAGATGATAGAATAACCAAAACTAGTAGGGATTACTTGCTAATATCTCGAGCTAGACTCTCATACTACTTGCTTCTCTCTATTATTTAATTTCCTGTCTTTTACTTTTTTAGTTTAATTTTCGAGTTTTCAAAGCAATCAAAATCTCTTTTCTTTTCTTGCGTATTATTTGTTCTAGCTTCTGAATATCTGCACTTGAATATTTGCATAAGTTCTTCTTAACCTTCGTAGTATCTGAGGAACGAATTCTACTTATTCATTAAAACTTGCATACGTCCTATATACTTGCAGACCCGTGCTAGTCTAGGATGTTTTATTTCACTTATTTATCTATTATTTTCTAACACCTTAGGCGACACCAAGAGTACGTTTGCAGATTTCCAAATACTTAAAGAAATCAATTCAGCTAATATTTCACTTATACCAAAAGTTGTTAATCCTAGTTTCACAAAGGATTATAGACCCATTGCATGTTTCAATGTGATCTATAAGATCATCTCAAAAATATTGGCTAACAGGATTATAGGTACACTTCAAGACATTATCTTATCTAACCAATCAACTTTTGTACTTGGAAGGTTAATAGGTGAGAATATATTAATTGCCCAAGACATTGTAAGGGGATATTCAAGAAGCTTGCTATCAGAGAGATGTACCTTAAAGCTTGATATTATGAAGGCTTATAACTCTGTTGATTGGGACTTCATTTTGAAGACTATGGAAGCTCTAGGTTACCCAATGAAGTTTATCAGTTAGGTATCCATGTGCCTCACAAGTACTTCATATTCAATATTTATTAATGGAGTTCCTCAAGGGTTGTTTAAGGGACAAAAAGGCTTGAGCCAGGGGGACCCACTGTCCCCATATCTCTTTGTTATTGGTATGGAGGTTCTCACACAGATCTTGAACCATATGGGCAAAAAGAAAGATTTTCAGTGGCACCCAAAGTGTGGGGACCTAAAGATTAGTAATCTTATGTTTGCGGATGACCTATTGGTGTTTTTCAAGCCCACATATAAAACATCTGAATTGACTTAGAGAAGTTTAAAGCTGTTTTTCAACCTGTCAGGCCTCAAGATTAGTGACAGTAAGAGTTATGTATTCTATGGTGGGTGTTCTGATAAAGTAAAAGAAGAAATGAACAGGTTCCTTAATATACTGATGTCTCCCTAAATGTTCTAATTTTATGCCCTTGGGAGACATCATTTTTGGTGTTTATTTGATTAATTTGATAGACTTTTGGGCTAAATAAGCAATAATCCGAATTTCCTCCTTTATTTCTAGTATTTTTTATTTATTAAACTTTTGCGCGTAATCTTGTGTATTTTAGTGAAAAGTTTGTAGGTTTTGAATATTATCTAGGAGAGGAACACGAGAATAAAGTCAAAGATCGTGATATGGAGTCAAAGCTTGAAGATAAATCCCGAAAAGAATTATATTTGAAGCTGCAAATCTGGAAAACAATCCAAATATTGCTGATTTCGAGGCACTTACGAGTTGATTTAGCCGCTGACCTTTGAAGAGATTATGTTCCTTATCGAGTTACGGAAATTTAGCAAGTGATTTGAGGTCAATCGGAGTTATAACGAATCGGCTAGAGCTGTTTTAGTGGAGGTGGTGCAGCAGTTACGGGATGTGGGTTTAATTAGTGGACTTGGGCTTTTCTAATTTTCACTTAAACCTTAAGTAAAAGCCCTAATCCGATTTTATCATTATAAATAGGCTTTTAGACCTCATTATTCAGGACCTCTCATTTTTATTCTTAAAATTAAAACATCCTTAGAAGAGAGTGTCCAGAGAAGAAGCAGAAACAAGGAAAAGAAGAAGCAAGAGCTGGAGACGGTCTATATCTCCGATTCTCAGCCAATTCAACTCCAAAATTAGGTTTCTCTGTATTCTATTTTTATTTCTGTAAAACGATATGATTCTTATTTCTTTTTCTTTAGTTTTTTTCTTTTTAATTATTATGAGCTAAACCTAATTAGTGCTTGAGAACGCATAATGGGTTAATCCCAATTTGATTTCATTCTATACATTTGGATTTGGGATATTTATTATTTAAATCAAATTGGGTAATTCGTATTTTTCTTTAATTTGCATTTTAATTACTATTATTGACGTAATTAACCAACGATAGGACTTAGTATCTAGGCCATTCCAATTAGTGGCGATTGGATCACCTTGACGGGGGGTTTAGGTACCGAACTAGTTAATGAATGTAGGTTAGAAATTATTTGACTCTGACGAGCTTAATTAAACCTATGGCCTATTGGGTAATTTACATTTAAACACTTGAGAGTGGACTATAATCACCCTGACGGGGTTTGTAGCACTTGAAAGTTGCTCCTTAGTCCACCCTGATGGGGGTAAGGAGAATATAGAATCCCGACCAATACAATTTTACCAATTTGTCCCTTAAACAATGTATGAAATGAATGATAGTTAGGAAAGCCCTTGCGTCTCTCAAGTACTACCTGCTCATACTTGCGTTTTACTTTTATTTACTTGCGTCTTAGATATTTATTTACATTTTCGCATTAGTCTTTCATTACTTAGGAGTAATACAAAACAAAACCAATCATATTACTTTTAATTGCTTTCATAAGTGCAATCAATCATTAATAGATAAGCATTGTAGTCAACCATCCCGTCCTTGGAACGAATCCGTTTTATCAACTATATTACTTGGGACAACCGTACACTTGCGGTTGTGGTTCGATTATTTATTGCATTATTTTTAGAACACACAAAGGACCACCATATACCCAGAGGGTTCACTTCCAATAAAATACTTGGGCCTCCCTTCAATCACAGGTAGGCTCAGCTTAAATGATTGTACACCGCTTGTGAATCAAATGGAAAAGAGAATTGATCACTGGAGTGCAACATATCTGTCTTATGTAGGTAGGGTTCAATTGATCAAATCTGTATTCGGGGGAATTGCTAGACAAGTGCAGTGTGTTCACACTCCCAAAAAAGATCATTAAGCTTATGCAGAGAAAAATCATGTATTTTTTTATGGAATGGTAAAAGTACTTATCATGGTGGAGGCAAAGTAGCATGGAATACTATTTGTAAACCTTTCAAGGAGGGTGGCCTGGGTATTAAAGATTTAGGTATCCAGAATAGAGTGTGGGCAGTTAGATTACTGTGGAGTTGTTGTCTTCCTAAAGAGACATTATGGTCTCAATGGTTATAAACTAACCTCCTTAAGGGTAAATCATTCTGGCAAGTTAATATTCCCACAGATTGCTCTCGGGACTAGAGGAAAATTCTCATGGTAAGAAAATTTGCTATTAAGTTTATCAGGTATAGAGTGGGTAATGGCAAGAATACCTCGCTATGGTGGGATTACTAGATGCCGAATAATAGGTGATTAAATGATATGGGTGTAGCAATCTTGCTAGTGGATATTATACAGAGAGCAAGCTCTCCTAATTTATTAGGGTTCAAAAGTGGAAGTGGCCCCCAAGGCTGGGTTTTATGAATGAAATTATAAAGAACATAAGGCCCTCAGATGATAGAGATACAATTAAGTGTACCTGTACCAAGAAAGGAAAATTTAATTTCTCAGAGGTCTATAATGAATTAAGAGAGAAGGGAGTAGAAATGTCTGGTATAAATTAATATGGGATTCAAAGCCCTTACCTAAATACAAATTTATGGTCTGGTTTGCGAATCTGAACAAACTCCCAACTAAGGTGAGACTCATGAACTGGGGTATTATATCTAACCCCATTTGTGAGTTCTACATAATAGTTAATGAGGATCAAAATCATCTATTTTGGGGTAGTCCAGTAACAAATCGAGTATGGCAGAAGCGTAAGATTAAAGCGAGGTTTAGTATACAAAGTAGTGAATGTGAAGTGGTTTTAAAAAGCTTAAATTGTAGTAAATCTACCTGTATTGAGGGGGAAATTGCAAAAATGGTGATGTCGATCGTTGTTCATACGGTGTGGATAGAACGTAATATTAGGGTTTTAAACCAATATAGCAAAAGTGCAGAAGAACTTGTGGAGCAGATCTCTACTAATATGATAGAGAACATGGTGAAGCTCAAGAGATTGGATCGAGATAAAGTTGCAGAGATGGCTGATCGATGGATAAGATGACCGTAAAGTAAGATGAAGAGTCGGTGTAGATAGGGGTTGTTTAGAGCGAGTAGTACTTTGTGATCTAAATGTTGTTTGACCGAGTAAGGATAAAGTCTAGTCTTGATAATGCGGTACAAGTGGTATGTAGTGTTTAGATTAGATTTACTTCTTTTTTGTTTTATTATGTCTGAATAATTCCTTGACCTAGCGATGTGTATATGTTTATTAAGTGATGATATAAAATGTGTCTGGCCTGCCTAGCGAAAAAAATAATAATGTTTTGTTAATAATATTATTGAGTCTTTATCGAGTCGTGGAGTCACGACTCACCTTTAAGTTGAGGGTGGGGATACGTTGTTCTCATCCCCACTTTATGTGTTTTACTTGTTTTTAGTAGTATGGATATTGGTGTAGAATATAGTGAATGTAATTATTAATCATAGCTTTAATGGGTCAATGATAGTAAATAGTAGGTTTGTGAACTTGTCATGTGTTATTCTTAAAAGATAAACATGAAATGTACATTAAAAGTAAAAAAAAGATTACTAAGCAATGCGGTAGAAGTAAGTTTGATCTTAAGGAGCCATGAGTGGTGTGTATAAATCGAGATCAAAGTAGTTGATGAACCATTTAATGAGCATGCTATAGGTGAGAAAGTAACAAAATTGCATAGGATTGAAAATGATGAAGATGGTTCTTTGTTTAGACCTTGTGCCTTTTAACTTCTTGTCCATTTATATTTGTTATATTACCCGTCTCATAACACCCTTACCTTTAATATTTCTAATCAACCAATTTATAGTCTCCTTATAGTCTTTGTAATTTTTTCTTTTATTTGCCTTTTCATAGCAACTACTCCGCACCTCTCTTGCTATAGAAAATTGTGTAAATAAATGATCTTGGTTTCACTTGTGAAAACCACACAAACCACAAATGGTCAACTTGCAAACACCATTTAAGCAGTCTATCTATAGTAGGTAATCTATTGAAACAAATGTGCCAAGTACAAAAACTCTACACAAAGTTAAACCACTCCACTTTGTTAAACTTCTCAGAGAAACACTTCCTTAAATGTTCAGTAGAGAATTACATTTTTCCTCCACAAGTCCAGATGATATCATCCTACCCATCTTCAAGTAGTTTATTCTTCAATATTTCTTTCACTACATTCAAATCAACTCGTAGTATCCATCTCTCTCTTACGTAGAAACTTACAACTTTCTTGTCAAGATTATAGCTACCCATTGGTTATCACAAATATCCTTATAGCTCTTCCCTAAAATCCATTTGTCCTCAGCAAAAAAGGTAGAATTCCAGATTGCTTACTGTATGAGTAATATAGTTGTAATCCATGTCCTTAACTTTAAGAATACTTTTATTATCAAACCAAAGGCATTTGATTCTCAAAATCTATATTCCATATGTTGCATTCTATCAAATTAGCCCACAAGTTATCCTATTTCCCATACATTCTCCAAAATCTTTTGAGAACTGCAGCCTGATTCATGACCTTAAGACTAGGTATCCCCAAGCCACCCCCCTCTCTTTGCTTATGCACACAATATCTCATGCAACTTTAGCTGCACCAAAATAATCAATACTACCCCTCCAAAGAAATCTTGACAACTTATTGTTAATACTCTGAATTATATTTTTAGACAACAACATAACTGAACGCCAGTAAGTAGCTTTACTAAGTAGCACACTCTTGATCATATGAGTCCACTTTGCACATGTTAAATGCCTGTGCATCCATCTTTCTTCAGAGCCACAAGTATTCTTCACTAAACTTTCGTAGTTCCTAGCTTGTAGTCCATTTGTAGTAAGAGAAATACCCAAGTATCTGACTGGGAGTTTACCTCTCTTTATATATAAGATAGTACAAATTTCAATATGAATGGTGTCATTCACTCATGGAGGGTAAACATTAATTTTGTCTTGGATATTCTCAATCCATAATGCCTTGAGAAAATGCTCAAACCCTCTTGTATTATCTCTGCAAAAGACTTATCTCCTTTAAAGAATAAGAGACAATGATCTGCACAAACTAAATGGTTAAGTTTAATTTTTGTGTATTTAAGGTGATATGTAATCTTCTTTTCCACAACAACTGGCTTTATAATAGCCGAAAAAGCTTCCATACATATCACAAAAAGGTAAAGGGATATAGGACCCACTTACCTTAATCCTCTTTGTCCCTTTAAGAAACTCTTACTACGACCATTTTTGCATAAAGAAAAAGTTGGTGTAGTGACTCACATTGTAATCCAACTAATAAACTTGTCTTTAAATCCAAGAACTCTAAGAATTTGGAAAATAAAGCTCCAATTCAGAGTCTCATAGGCTTTTTGGAGGTCCATATTTAATGTACATCTAGGTAAACAACATATCATGTTATTTCCTTAGACAAGGCCCAATGCTACAAGTATATTATCAGCTATACTTTTCCCCTCTAAGAAAGCTGCTTGGTTTTGAGAAATAATAGACTCTAGGCACTTTTTCATCCTGTTAATGAGTAACTTGGATATACCTTTATACACAATCTTGCAACATGATAAAGGCCTAAATTGTTTGAGTGTTTCAAGCCTGAGCACTTTATGGATTAGAAAAAGATTAGTTGTGTTAACCTGTTTGAGGAGTTAACCACTTTGAAACACATCCTTTATTGCATTGAAAACATCAAGACCAATAATATTCTAACTTGATTCAAATAGTGCACTAGTGAACCCATCAAGACCCGGTTCCTTATTATCATTTATAGAGAGAAAAGCATCTTTCATTTCTTTATTATTTATCTCAACTTCCATCTATTTTTTTTACGCGGCTTCCATCTCTTCTGCATCTTAATATAATATTCTTATTGATCAGCCTTCTTAAGCTCTCATTATTGAATCTTTCTTCATTATTATCCTTCTCTTCAAGAAGCTTCTTATAGAAATTCACAAAGCTTTCATTTAATTTCTCATCAAGTGTTATATGAAATTTTCTTTCTTATCAAATTAGCCTTAATGTTATTATGAATAAATTTAGTTTCTGCATCACTCTATTGAGCCCAAGTTATTCTTGACTTCTGCTTCATGAACAACGGCACCAAAAACTTGTCAACTCCCAAGATGTGATAGTAAGTCGATACTAATAAAATGGTGACTTCGCAAATGCTTGGGTCGTTGACATATAATAAAAATATCGCAAATGCTTGGGTCGCTGACATATAATAAAAATAAGTCCGGTGACAAGCACACAGGTTGTAATAAAAAATTATCTTTCGTAAAAAATATTACTCTTATCAAGAGATAGAGACGGTTTTTTAAGTACTTTTTTAGGAATTTGTAAATATTTTTTATTTTATGCGGAGGCATTTAAGATTTTTGTAATATAAAATTATCTTTCATAAAAGTATTCTTTTACATTTTTGGTAAAATAATTTTTTTCTCAACAACTTTTGCATGAAGGACCCTAAAAAAATCAGTGTTCTAAAAATCGGCCTAGGCGCCTAGGCGCTAGAAGGTAGCTGAACTTCCAGAAATTGCCCAGGCGGCCTCCAGGCGGTCCCAGAAGGTCCTAGGCGGGTTTAGGCGGCGCCTAGTAGACCCAGGTGGCGCCTAGGCGGTCAGAAGCTAAAAAAATTCAAAAAAATCTAATTTTTAATACAAAAAAATTCAAAAAATTATTTTTTAACACAAAAAAATATATAAATTTTGAAAAAATATTTAAATAAATATCAAAACCGCCTAGCAAGAAAACGCCTAGACTCCGCCTAGACGTCCGCCTAATACCTTGGGCGTTCGAAGGTGGTCGACCGCCCGCCTAGCGCCTTTTAGAACACTGAAAAAAAATACATGCTACTGGTAGAAAAGATAGCGACAGAAGGAGAGGAACCTCCGTCCAAAAAAAAGAAAAAGGAGATGAACCTATTGGTACACATAGCAGGGCAAAGTACAAACTTCATGTGTATTTTCAGGTAGGTCAATCAAAGTGCGTCCTTTTCTTTTTCCAGTCAAAGTCAAACTGTTTTGACATTGCAGAGCATTCAAATTCCATGTGTACTTATTATTATTACAGAATCATGTCTTTTTCATTTGTACGAGTTTTTTTTTTTTTTTACTTTTAACATAATATAAAAAAATTTAGAAAAAAATTTAACCAAATTTTTTTTATGAAAGAAACACATATGTGCTTTTTTTTTTTTTTTGGGTTAGGTAAACGATTGTATTAATAAAAAACTGTACACTATACAAAAAAGTTACCTACCTAAGCCAAAAAGCTAAAGATAGCAACTAAGAAGCTAAAAACGACTACCTCATACTAATATTAATACAAGCTAATCGCCCACCATCATCTAAAAAAGAATGATGAGGGAACAAGGAAAATAAAATGGAAAAGATGCACCACTTAATTTCCTTGATAACTGTTTCTCTAGATGAAGAATCACCTCTTATAGCTAGGTGATTTCTCGCTTTCCAAATACAATACACGGTAGCTCCAAAACCAATCCTCCATACTTTTCTCCTCCAATTTTCTCTATCTTTAAGTTTTTTTAGCCATTTCAAAGCACTTAGTAGCGTGTTCATCTCCTTTTCCAGTCCTAGCCAAGACTTTATCTACAGCCAAATAGCCCTCGAATAAGCACAATAAAAAAATAGATGCTTGTTTGACTCAAAATCTTCTCCACATAAATTACAAAGAGGATCCAACTCCAAATAAGTAATACGATCCTTAGTTTTAACTCTCTCTCGCAAAGCCATCCATACAATAATTGCATGTTTAGGAAATACACACGAGTCCCAAATAATATTCGCCCAAGGTTTAATATAATATTTCCGACGGAATAAATCATAAGGTTTTTTATGTAAAGAATAAAATTCCTTACTTGATATCCCAAGTGTAATGTGACTCGCATTTCTCGAGGAAAACCACAAAGCAAAAATACTCTCTCGATCTTCCACTCCTAAGGACCCACGAATAACATCTTTTAACTCCCAAATATTTTTCAATAAAGGAGAATCACCCTTTCTCGGTTTCCAATCCTAAAATCCACAAGTTTGAAAATATTCTCCATGTATCCATTTAATCCAAAGTGAATCCTTATTTTCTACGATTTTCCAAAGCATTTTTAATAGTAATGCTTTGTTCCATGCTTCTAAATTTGTTAACCCAAGTTCTCCTTCATCTTTTGGTATACAAATCTTACTCCAACTAACTTAAGGAGGTTTATTTTCCCAATAAAAATTCCGACATATGCTAATCACACGATCTCGAACACCAATCGGAATCGGAAAAATACAAAACCAAAAGCAAATAACTCCTTGGAGAACCGATCTAATTAATTCCAATCTCTCCGCAAAAGAAAGAGACGTAGCTCTCCAAGACCTCACATAACCTTCCAACTTATCAAAAAGAGGTTTATAATCTCTTGAAAGCAACACGGAGGAGCCAAGCGGGACCCCAAGATAACGAAAAGGCATGACACCTCTTTCTAAGACTGTAGGTGTCACACCATTTTCAATATCATCATTCGATACCCCAATATAATAAATATTAGACTTTTCAACATTTAATCGAAGTCCCGAACAATCCCCAAAAGTATTTAAGCTATCCATAAGAATTTTTATCGACTCCTTGTCTCCTTTTGAAAGTAACATTAAATCATTCGCAAAGGCTAGATGTGTGATCTTTTGTTTTTCACATTTAGGATGATACTTAAAATTAATACTTGTATTTTTCTTTAAAAGCCTAGAGAAGTATTCAAGACAAAGGATAAAAAGATAAGGGGAAATAGGATCACCTTATCTTAATCCTTTTTCGCCTTTGAAAAATCCATGAATTTCTCCATTTATAGCTACCAAATAGAAAGGAGATGAAACACAAGCCATTATCCAATTCACAATTTTTTCCGGAAAATTTAATCCCTTTAATACTTCATGAAGGAATTCCCAAGAGATCAAATCATACGCCTTTCGAAAATCGATCTTAATAGTGCATCTCGAGGAGCTACTTTGATTGTTGTACCCCCTTAAGAGCTCTTGCATAAGGTGTATATTTTCGATCATAGATCTTCCCTCCACAAAAGCATTTTGAGATTTATCAATAAAATTATTAAGCATCGGTTTAAGCCGATCCGCCATTATCATGGTAATCGCCTTATACACCACGTTACAACAAGAAATAGGTCGAAAATCATCTACACGTGCCGGATCATCTATCTTGGGAATTAAAGCAATTATCGTAGTATTTAATTGACGAAGTAAAAATCTGGAAGTGAAGAATTCACGTACCGCTAATAAAACATCTTCTCCAATAATATCCCACGAATGCTTAAAGGAAAGAGACGAAAATCCATCGGGCCCGAGAGTTTTATCATTTGCTATTATAAAAATAGCCTCCTTTATCTCACTATCGGTAATATCTCTACACAACTCAACACCTTGCTCTTGTGAAAGTACACTCCCCCAATTATGTATCCTTTGTTCCCAATAGAGCTTGAAAACGATTAATAAACTCTTCATACACTTGGGTACTTGAATTTGATAATTCCCCGTTAACACAAATAATATTAGGAATAAATATCCTCCTTTGTTTAATTTTCATAAGTGATGTCTCCCTATTTGTTCTAATTATTAGCCCATTGGAGACATCCTTTTAGGTGAATAAATGAGTTATTTGATAGACTTTTAGGCTTATTTGATCATATTACACTTTCTCCCCTTGGAAATTAACTATTTGCAGAATCTGAGCTTTTGTGCGTAAATTTGACTATTTTTAAATGCAAAGTTAATTGGTTCTTGAACCTCATGAAAGACCAATCCAAGGAGAAAAAGTGAGAATAAAGTCTTAGTGTATTTTAGAGTGGTAGGAAATGATTTCTAGTCGAGTTTCTATTTTTAGAGTACACTTTCCTATTTCGTTTTCTTGATTTATTGATTTATTCTTTTTAATCATATGCGGTTTAATGATTTATTTAATGTGAAGCTTTAAAGAGATAAATGGTAATTACTTAGAGTCCAAGTCAAGATAAAGATGAAAGGAAAGAAGATTTACATGGAAATAAGAAGATTTGGTAAAGATTTATTCAAAGAAGGAAAAGATAAAGCTGCCTTTTGAAATCTGAAATCCAGCCACGTTTTAGAGATTAAATCATAATAAAAGATTGGATAGGATTCTGGACGAATGGTCTGCACCAATAGAAAGAGCTTTCCAAGACAAGCAGTTTCATATATTGGAACTTCTCAAACGGATAAGTATTCAAAAAGATATGACCATATCAAATCAGCAGAATCTTATCTTTTAGCGCTACGAATTTAAGAGTCTTTGCCTTGTCTTCCACTCCAAGCAATTTCGACCTAGGGTCTTCCAACACCTATAAATACACCCCTTAGACCTCATTATTCAGTACCTCTCATTAATCTTTCAATTCTTAACATCCTTAGAGAGAGAGTCACAATAACCTCTCACAATTCATTAAATATATACATCCTTAGAGAGAGCGTCAAGAGGCGGAAGCAAGAGCAGAAGCTGGGGACTGTCTATATCTCCAACAACAGTTCAAGCCAATTCCTCTATCTAGGTTCTTATTTTATTTCTGTTATTAGGAACATGTATATTATTAATTTCTTTTTTGTTTTTACTTTTAATATGAGCTAAACCTTAATTACTTGAGGATCGCAATAAAGGGATGAACCCTAATTAATTTAATTTATGTATTGAATTTGGGATTGCATGATTTAAATAGGATTGAGTTTTATATATTGGTTATTACTTTGTTTTTATTACTAATTCTTTTCCGCGCAACTAGAATTAGCTGTTAGTATTTGGGCTATTCACTTTAGTGGCGAAGTGATCATCCGACAGGGGGGTTTGAATACAGATCTAGGTAATACCCGTGTAATATCCGTTATTGACCGACAGGCTTAACTAGTTACATAGCCAAAGAGGTAAAATCTTATCATTCGAAAAGCCATATTCGACCATGCAGGTGTTTATGATACTTTAGGATAGCTTCTAGGTCCACCCGACAGGGGGCTAGGAGATATTAGAGTCCCGACTAATATTATAATTCCAATTCTACCCTTAAACATAGCATAGATTATATTGATTAAGTGGATTCCTTGCGAGACTCAAGTATAGCTCATATCTGCATCTAGTCCTTTAGTATTTATTTTCAGTTATTTATTTTCATGCATTCTTAGGATTAATATAAAAACCAAATAAATATTTCTCATCTTTTATTTGCAATTACTACTACTTGTTTATTGAACACTTGGGTTATACCAGTCCAATCCCTGAGAACGAAACCCGACTTGTCGGAGTATTACTTGGACAACCGTACACTTGCGGTATTGTGGTTCCTTTTATTTCAGTTCTTAATTTTATAACACACAAGGACCCACCAATAAGCCCATGAAATAATTTCGAACATCGATCACTTTTAAGAGTATAGCCAAGCTTAGCTTTTTATTGAAGAAAGCTAATCTCGGCTTTCTCAAGAAGTCTTGCACTATTCCGAAGCCCAACTAAAACATCAAATCTACAATCATTATTTAAATTTTGTTGGAAAGTTACCTCGGCCTTTTCAAGATCCTCCTTAGCTTTCTTGGCTCTTGCGGAAATATGAGAAAAGTGTTCTTTATTAAGTTTCCGCAAATCAAATTTCAAAGCCTTGAGTTTTTGGCAAAGAATGTATTGTTTAGTACCCGAGACAACGGTCTTATTCCATCCATTTTCCACCGTTATATTAAAATTGTCATGCTCCACACACATATTAAAAAACCGGAACGGAACTACTCTATTCACATTTCGTAAGAAAATATTTACCACACAAGTCGAATGGTCGGACACACTTGATTTGGGTAAGAACTCCGCTTGAATAAAGTGATCAGATTCATCTAATTTCTGATTACACAAAGCCCGATCTATCTTGCTTAAGACATGATTATTATCCCAAGTAAAGAATTGACCGGTCTGTGCTCTTTGGAGGAACACTTTTAAATTAATTAATTAATTTAATTTCTAATTAGAAAGACGCTCCCGAAGAACGTCTTTCATCAACAAAAAATACAGGTTAGAAGACGTTTCTCCAAATAACGACTTTGTATTTACATAAATAGAAAGGTCAGGTTTTAAAAACCCTTATACCCCATACACCTATTCTTTTCCCATTTTCGTCGAAAATCCTAAAATTCTGCATAAAAAATCTTTAATCACCATCCATTCATCTTATTTCTCTTAACACGTAATCAATCAATCCATTAAACTTATTGTTTTAATGCAATTTTAATAAGTAATTGTACATTAATTTGATATTTTATTTTTATAAATGTGATACAGGTGGTATCAACTCTACCTATATTCGTATGACGAATACATGTTAATCCTATGTTATTCAAGTCTAAATTGTTTGGTAGAATCATATTTCTTTTTAATAACTATGGTACTTTATTAAGGTTAGTGTTTGATTTCTAGGTTGTGGTATAATAGATTATACATGGTTATATCGTTATTGTGGTAGAATTTCTAATGGTAGTATTGGTGTGGTTGATTATATCGGCGGAGATAGTGGTGTTTTAATGAACGAAGAAGGTGCAACACTTTGTGAACATAAACAAAAATTATGTTCGAAATGAAATTAGATCGAAAGAGAGGTTAGTTTTGAATAACTTTGGCGTTGTCCAATTTCCTCGAACCCTCCACGGTTTCATGTTTTAGTTATTAAGGGTAAGATGATCAAATCAATGATTAGTGGTGTAAAGAACAACCATTATTATTGTTATATCGATACTAAAGAGAAACATAAAGTTATGGTTGATTCTCGACACAATAAGGGTAATGAAATTTTGAATGAGACAACTTTTCCATCTATCTCTCTTTTGAAGTTGCGTGATACAATTCGTGACTGTGATAATGACGATGATAATGTTAGTGATTGTGATAGTAACTTATTGCTTCCGAAGAAGAAGGCGCAAATTTTAGTGGTTCTAGCGAGGATGGAGAAGTTCATAGCGACTATGATGATTGTAATCCAATTTTTGGTATTCCACATTATGGAGATGTCATTTTGGCTCATAACTCATAAGGTAATATCTACTGACTTGCTATGATGTAGAAATCGCCGCCTAGGCGTCAACTCCCCTCCTAGTCGCCTACGCGGCTACGCCTATAAAAATGTTAGGCGTTTTTGCCTAGCACCTTAGTCACCGTGGAAGAGCTGCCTAACCCGTCAATTAATGGCAAAAAATTGTTTCCTAGGCGCCTATTAATGGAAAAAAATTGCCACATAGACCTTTATTTTTTATTTTTCTTATTTTCAAAAATTCTTGGATTGATATTATAATTCAAAGTTTATTATTTTAATACTGAATATAGTGTTATATGAATTTATGACTTAAATAATTAATTTTTTTATAATTACTACGTATATATTATGATATATACATAATTACACATCGGAGTTCAAAACCGCCTAGTCCTCGTATAATCCCGCCTAAACGCTAGGCCCTGGTCAGCCGCCTAGGCCGCGGAACCGAGATCTTCAACATAGTTGATTGGACAACAAGTCAAACACATTCATTCTAGTGAGGAGATGAGCTTATATTGGGTTCCTTGTATGCATCAAAAGAATAACTTTTAATAGAGATGAATAGGTGGCATATTGAGAAGGGTAACGAATATCGGGCTGATCAATCTACCAGTACATTGGTGACACGTAAATGTCAATATTTTGCTGATGGATGTTCATGACATCTTCGTGGCGTATTTTCGACACATAGGAAAACATGGGAGATTAAAAATTAGGCATACATACTTGTCAAGCCGGATTTTTTGTAAAAATTCATCGTCAATTCACATTGAAATACGTGTCTAAAGTATGGATTGAATAGGTATAATTATATAATTATCCTATTCACAAACAAATAACGATTTAATAGTAAAAATCAATAAATTAATAGTAAAAATAGACAAACAAAACATTGGAAAAATATAAGGTCGAAAGAACGATAATATAACTTACGTCGTCTTTCCACATTACCTGACTTCAATGATACTTCTGTGGATAAAGTACGGGAGACACAAATCTACGTTCGTAATTTATTTTGCTAATTCAGGCCATAGTACTGTCCTATAACGAAAAAAGGATAACTAAACCAATAAGCAATAATATCATTTGAAAAGTATAAAGCAAACAAAAATTGCAGTATGGGTTACTATAGTATGCAATATTCTTAAATATAAATTTACGGGGCCACAAGTGTAATAATAGTAGTTTAAGGGACCAATAATGCAATATGATCTTTTTGAGTTTCAAAACTAATACTACAAATATAAAGGACATATAGCGCAATAAAATAAATATAAGGTACCATTGGTGCAATAATGTAAAATTAAAGGGACTAACAGTGCAATTTCGTCAATTTAAGGGACCAAAAGTTTAATATTATCTAAATTAGTTTGTAATTAATATGACACGTTTATGGGACCAATAGTGCAATAACTTAACTTTAATTTAAGAGACCATTAGTATAACATAATATTAAGCGACTAATCGTGCAATACTAATATCTTAATCCTATTCCCTAGTACAAAATCATCAATTTATAGTTAAAAATTATCACCAATACAAAATCGTCACTTTGTAATTAATAATCATCGTAAACCGTAACAATAAATCATCAATTCAAAGTTAAAATTCATCACAAATAGTGCAAATACATCAATTATACTAAGTCTGACTGTAAAAAATTAACACACACACATATGTGTGTGCATAAATATATACATAGGATTTTCTATTAGTTACTGATAAAACAAGGGGGAAAAATTCACCTTTGATGAGAATAATAAGAAGATGATTTGTATAGTGGTGGTGACGGTCGGAGTAGGTGGGGACGCAAAAGTTTTCCAGAGGATAGGAGGAGTGTTCTTTTTCGGTAGGCTTTTATAATGGTTATCGAAGTGTTATAATCTGCAAAAGACACTTTTCGGAAGAACGTCTTCCAACTCAACATATTTTTTGAAAAAGGTGCTAATTAAAATTTTGTCGGTTTAAACAAATCAAATCAGAGGCGAGATAAAAATAATAATAAGTGCACACTTCTAGAGAACGAGATAAAAAATTTCTAAGTATACGCATCATTTGCGAGTAATAAGTAAATAAAACGAGTATCGTTCTCAAGGACTACGAATGTTAATTTTAAGATAGTGTTCTTATGAAGTGTAATAGAAAGAGTTGCTAAATGAAACAGGCTGGAAATAGACAAATATTTGTTTGGTTTTGGGTTTGAGACTCAAATACAAATAACGATTAATTAACTAAGAATTAGACTATATATAATGAACAAAATAACAAAGAGAAATATATGAGAGTATAGCTCGAGAACTCGCAAGTAACCACCACTAGTCTTGTTCTTACGTTTTATTGATGAAGGGAGAATTGTGGAAACATGCAATAGCCAGGATTCTAAATTCCTCCTAACTCCCGTTAGGGTAGCTTAAGAGTCAATCTTAACTCTACTAGGTCACTTGGTTAAGGGGACCCTACACAATATTTGATGGTTAATTATAACTCTATTGACTATCTAGTTAGACAAGTTCGTCAGGATCACTACCGCACACTAAACGATTATGTATTGTTTTAAATAAATGAACCTCCCGTTAGGGTGACAGTCCTAATTAGTAAAGGGACAGTCCTATACTTTCTCATAACAAGGACTACAAAAATATAGAAAATACATAGTACATAGCAATACGATAGATAACTCAGTTAAAGATGTAATCTCCTGAATTCAATAAAAGCATATAACAATTCTAGGGTTCATACAAAAATGTTGTTCTCAAGCTATAATGAATTAGTTCATACTAGAGGGAATAAAACTAGCAATTAGGAATATCACATTCATGTTCAAGAGACAAAACATGAAAAATTACTCTACTAATTGCTGAAAAATGATGAACAAATGAGTTGGAATGGCATGAGCTACTTCTAGACTCCTTCTTCTCTCCTCTCTAGTTCCAAGCGAGTTTTAATTAATGAATATGATTTCAGACCCTTCTCTAATGTTAATTTCTGGTATTTAAATGTCCAAAAAACATTTTATTTGTTGTGTATATTTTTGAAGGGGCAAAGTCCAACCCAAAAACGTTTTACTAAAGTTAGATTGGTTCAAACCACGCATACAACATTTAAAATACATTTCTCATTTCAGCTCCGAACCGCAAACTGTTGAATCCTACGCGATCCTGGCTTCAAATTCTATATAGCTTTGAAAGTGATCCTATAGAATCCTTGTCAATCTCGCGTGGCACATCGAGTAACCCACTTTTCAAATCTGGCCGGTACAAGCTTTTACTTTTTAAAAGTGGTTAAATCTTCCTATTGCGCCATAACTTAGGACTAATCTCGATTTCTTCACTTATTATCATCATCTTGGTGAATCCTAGAATCCAAGTACCTAAGAGTTTCACACTTAACACACAAATTACACACAAAAGCTCTAAAAATAGCATAAACCCAGAAAAAGAAAAGAAAGTGTAAAACATCTATATATAGGGTGAATTCCCTCAAATAAGTCTGAAATACCCCTAAAAGGATGTCTCTTGACTAGATTAGTATATCACATAAATGGGGACGAGCCTATGTGTTGATTTTTGCAATTTTTTTCCTGAAATGTTTTTCTTGAAATTATTTATTTAAACTAAGTTAAAAATTAAAAACCTCCAATTGTTTCCACTAAACCCGTTAATTTCTTTTATCAAATATTTTTATCTGCGATAAATTCTTTTTTCTTTAATAACAAGTTAATTAAAATTATAAAATTACAATTGATCTAGGTTTAAAAACAATTGAATCGGATTATACAATACGATAAACCAAACCAAACGGATGGCCAATTAATCCATATATTTTGTTAATTTTTGAAACCCCAAAATTAAATATGTAAATATTATTATGCACCTTTATTATAAAAGAATTTTTTATTGACTGAAAAATACTCCATTTTATATTTATTAAACTAAGGTTTAAATTTCAGTGTTTACTAGTTTTATACACTTTATAGAATGAATATATTTGTTAACATAAAAGAAAACAAAATTACAGAATTAGTTTATATTTTCTATGGAAATATTTAAAGAACAATTTTCACTTAAATCATAAGAAAACATGAATTTCCATTTAAATCAATTATTTTATAAAAATTGAAATAACTTTCTATATATTGAGTAAAACTATATTAATTTATTAAAAGGACAATTATTATTTAAATCATAATAAATCAACTTCCTATTAAATTTAAATAGTATTTTAAAGTTACCAACATATTCTTCTAAACGTTAAATAATAACTATATTCATTAATAAATAGGAAAATAAAAAGGCGAATGCCCAATTAATTATACGGATAATGAAATTATTCACAATTAATTACAATTTCAAAAATTGAAAATTACAAAAATACTCATAAACCTATTAATTATTACTTTAGTTAATATATATATTTTAATTCTTATTATCTACACCATTTATCATATAATATTTTATTTCACCACCACCCCCACCCCCACCTCCACTCCCACCACCCTGGTGGTCCTTTGTGTGTTCTAAAAATAAATGCAAATGCTAATCGAACCACAACCGCAAGTGTACGGTTGTCCCAAGTAGTATGTATGATAATACAGATTCGTTCCAAGGACGGATGGTTGATCACAATGTTTAGCAAGTAGTGATTGATGCACTTATGAAAGTAAAAGATAATAAAATGTTTGTTTGGTTTTGTTGATTAAAGCTAATGAATAAAAGACAAATAATTAAATGCAAGTAAAGCTAAGACGCAAGTAAAATAAGTGAAAACGCAATATGAGATGTAGTACTTGAGAACGCAAGGATCCTCCTAATCTTACTTCCTAACTTATGTTGTTTAAGGGCTAAATTGGTCAATTACAATGGTCGGGATTCTAAATTCCTTATACCCCCGTCAGGGTGGACTATAAGGCGATCCTAAAGTGTCACTAGTCCCGTCAGGGTAAATATGATCCACCGTTGGATGTTTAAGTTTTATTACCTCATTGGCCCTAGAATTAGCTAAGTTCGTCAGAATCAATAGCTTCCATCCTAGATTGAATAAATGGTTCTGTATCTAAACCCTCCGTCAGGATGATCCAATTGCAACTAATTGGAATAGCCTAAATACTAACACCTGTTCCTAGTTCATGACGCTAAAAACAGTAAAATAATCTCAATTTATTGAAAAGAGTAAAAGCCCTAATTTAGTTTAATTCAATAAAAACCCAAATTCAACATTCGTTAATTAATAAGATTGGGATTCACCCATTGTTTGTTCTCAAGCACTATGAATTGTTTAGCTCATATTAAAATAAAGTGCGAAATTAAAATAAATGGAATTCATAATTGATTACAAATAAAAGATAAAAGAAACCTAATTTCCGGAATTGGAATGACTGAGAACGGAGCTATAGACCCACTCCAGCTCTAGCAGCTTCTTCTTCCTTCCTTCTGTTGCTTCTCTCTGATGTTTTTAATTGTAAAGAATGAATTGTCTGAAAAAAAATAGAAGTCCAGACCTCCTTTTATAAACATAAAAACGGATTAGGGCTTGGACCAGAAAATAAAACACTAATTAAATGTCCAAACCCAAATTATAAGCCCAAAATCCCGTAACTGTTGATACACCTTCACTAAAACGGCTTTTCCCGCTTCGTTATGACTCCGATTGACTTGAAATCAGTTGCTAAATTTCCGTAACTCGATAAGGATCATTTTCTCTTCAAAGGTCAGCGGATAAATCAGCTCTTAAGCGCCTCGAAATCAGCACTCTATGGCCTGGAAAATGGATTTTCAGCTCTAAAAACAATATCTTCGGGATTTATCTTCAAGTCTTGACTCTAATTCACGATCTTTGATTTTCTCCTCGAATTCCTCTCCTAGCTAACATCTAAAAACCTGTAAACTTTACACTAAAAATACCAATATTACGCGCAAAAGTTTAATAATTCAAAAATGCTAGAAATAAAAAGGGAATTCCGGATTATTGCATATTTAGTCCAAAAGTCTATCAAATTAATTAAATAAACACCAAAAATGATGTCTCCCAAGGGTCGAAAATAAGAACAATTAGGGAGACATCAAGACCCCCAATTAAAAATAATTACTTGCAATATTCTTTTTCTCCAACAAAGCTTTTTCTTCCAAAAGTTTTTTCTCAATAAGATGAAGTTTCTCATTTTCATCTATACATTCATCACAAAGATTTTGACAATCTTCCAAAACTTTCAAAACCTCTTTAGTTCTATTTCTCTCAATTTCTAAATCTTTTGTTAAAACTTTGTTTGTTTCAATAGAGTTTAAAAAATCATTGTAAAGAGAATCAAATGCCTCATGAATATCTTGCTCACTAGCATCATCATTAGATAAAGAGAGTTTAGATTTAGGAGTTACCTCATCATGATTTGCCATAAAGGCAAAGTGAGTTGAACCGGCATCATCATCCCAAGAAGCATCTTCATCACTCTCAAGTTTTCCCATAAAGGCAACAAGATTAACATTCTCATTATCACTTTCTTCTTCATCCGAATTTTGAGTATCCCAAGTGATATTAGCATGCATTGCTCTCTTAGGTTTCTCCTTTTGAAGAAGAGGACAATAGGTTTTGACGTGACCAACTTTCTTGCAATGATAGCAAGTGGGTTCATCTTGTTTGATAGCTCTAACATTCTTCTTATAGGGTGTGGAAGAACTTCCTTTCTTGGCAAAGGGTTTGTATCTCATGAATTTTTTCATATCTCTTGCCAACATAGCTACTCCTTCATCTTCACTAGTTTCTTCTTCATGTGAATTTTCTTCTTCTTCACTTTCCTTCCTTTCTTTTCGTTCTTTCAACTTGGTACTCAATGCATGGAAAGCAATGGATTTCTTAATCTTCTTCTTCTCATCATCTCTTATCTTTTCTTCTTCAAGCACAAACTCTTCCGTCATGAGGTTGCAAATGAGTTCATGAACCGTCATTTTTGAAAGATCTTTAGTGTCTCTTATAGAGTTGATTTTTGATTTGTATTTCTTTGGAAGAGCAAATAAGATTTTTCGGCATTGTTCTTTGTTGGTGTACTCTTGACCAAGAGTCTTCAAGGTGTTGACAATGTTAGAAAATCTTTGATGCATAGCATTTAAGGCTTCATCGGGCTCCATACGAAATAGCTCATATTTGGTGATGAAAAGACCAATCTTAGTTTCCTTAACATCTTCCGTTCCTTGATATGATAGCTCCAAGAGTTGCCACATTTCATGAGCCGAATTGCATTCACTTACTCTAGCATATTCCATGACACTTAAACCATTGATGAGTATGTTCATATCTTTGTTGTTTTTGGTGAGTTTAACTATGTCTTGAGCATTGTAAGCATCTTCATATTTCTCCTCCGTTTGACTACCATCAACGTAAGGAATGTAAGGACCCTTCTTGATAGCAAGCCACAAAAAGTAATCGATTCCTTTGACACGAATCTCCATTTTCTTTTTCCATCCAAAGTAATCTTTTCCTACAAAAAGCGGAGGTCTAGTAGAACATGAACCTTCCGGTTGATTAGAATCCATATCGTATTAACTCTAGAAACGATTAAGTACAATAGAGCTAGGCTCTGATACCAATTGATATTTTATATGCGTCCTAGAAGGGGGTTGAATAGGACAATGTAAATTAATCGGCTAATTTTATTTCAAGTAAATAAAATTAAAAGCTAATTTGAATCCTATTGTTTTAGCAAACTAAATAGTTAAGAACTAGATAATCCTAAAAGACAATATTATCAAACTATTCATGTAAGCATTTTATCAAGCATATAGAGTGCGGAAAAGTAAAGAGTGTAGGGATAGAAAGATACACAACGATGTATAGTGGTTCGGTTTCCCTACATCCACTACCTAAGGAAGCCTCCTTAGGATTTCAAGCTTTTCACTAAGCTCCGTAACTCTTTAACCCGGGTGAGATTACAAACCCATTACAACCACTTCAAAAACCTTGAAGGAAATACACTTGTGTTATCACCAACACAAGGAACCAAGTATAGAACCTATACTCACACTACTCTCTTAATCTATTACAAGAACTAAGAGGAAAAGAAAAGTGTTTAGGGGTGTTATAATAGCTTGAACTAAACTCCTAAATGAGTGGATATAAACTATGTAGCTTGAGGAATGAATATGACTTGAATGCTCCTTTGAAACCTTCTTGAATGATAATATTAATTTCTCTTAAGATTGGTAGATGGAAGGGATGAGTTGTGTCTTGAATGAGCTTCAATTTATAGCTGAAATAAGCTTCCAACGGTCAAAAGGCTTCTCTCTAACGGATATATTTAAACTCCAACGGATATAAGCTTTGCCCTCTTCTAATAGTGCAGAAACCCTTTCATGCGGTGTACCGCGGGTATGGTCCGGTGCACCGCAAAATCCCTCGTCTTGATTTCATAGCAAACTGACGGGCTACCCTATGCACCGTGTTCCTGGTCCGTGCCTCAGTCCGGTGTACCGCGCCTCAGTCCGGTGTACCGCACATTTTCTTAGCTTACTGGTCGGACTAGCCTATGCACCGCGCCTTTGGTCTGTGGTACTGCGGTGTACCGCAGCTCTTGTCCGGTGTACCGCGACGCTGTTCTTTTGAAGCTCAAGCTTAAGATCAAGGATTTAAAGACAACTAATCTAATGAGGGGTTTTGGAAAACCTTTAAAAGTGATACCAAATGAATTTTAGTTTAAATGATGATTTGTCGAATATTAAAACGGGAATAAAAACAAGGTGAGGCTAACACCTTATACTATGAATTGGGTATTATTTTGATTGTATTCGGGATTATATTTGATTTAAACAAATTAAGGAATAATTGTACCATTGTTTATAAATCTTGTAATAATTGTTAACCCAATTGCAATGGCCATGCAATTGGGTATGGTAGCTATTTAACTGTCACCCTGACGAGGACATAGGTTATAACATCCAGTATGCGGTAGTGATACTAACGAGCTTGCCTAGCCGAATAATCATATAAGTTAAATTCTTTGTAGCGTCGAGCATTTGTGTAGAATAATCTATCCCAAGGACTCTAGTAATAGGAAGGCAGCCTTCTAAGCTACCCTAGCGGTAGTTAGGAAGACAGAAACCCGATTAGCAACATATCCCATTTTCACCCTTAATTCAAGAATAAATCCAAGTCATAACTAGTGGTGAATACTAGCGTCTCGAGCTACCTTATCCTGTAATCACTTTAATCTCTGTCTTTTATCTAAATTATTGATTCAACATATTTCTTTGTTGAATCATTCATTTTCTTGGCTAAACTATTTCTTTATGTTTCGAATTCGGACATACTAAATTACCATTAAATGTATTTTGATTCTCAGAGTTGGAAAACCCTCCCTTTAATTTATTTTCAACTGTATTGATAAGTACGTGAGGTGGTGAACCAATCCCACCCATCGATAAATTCCTATCCTAGATCGATTCTTCATGCAAGACAATAGGATTCTTCAAGCTCCCTGGTGGCACCAACAAACAATTCAGATAGGGGAACAATCCCACTATTTTGATCGGCTTCCATCGTAGCTAAAAAATTATATATCGGTCCATTACCCTTGTTGTTCGTTGCCATCTAAACTGTTTTTTTTTTACTAAGAGTTCCCACACAGTTCTAGCCCACGTTCTCACCCTTTATGGCACAACCTTGGGTTGTTGAGTGGTACCATTTCCCCGTGGTCTCCCCCGACCTCATTCTACGGTCATCTAATCCCCATAAATCGAGACGGACTTGGCTACTTCACTTATCATCACTTACATAGTTTTTTCTTGACTTTCCTTTCTCCGCCGGTCTCATGCCACTCTTTGGGCTAGTACATTTTCCTTTGGGGTATAAATATATATTATGAGATATAAATTTGGAATACTCGACCTAAAAGGTTCTTGTTAAATACAATCTATTGATAAATACATACAACTTAGTAAAAAACATGCATAACCCATTAAAAATACGTAATCCATTAAAAACTCACAATCTATTAAAAACACATAAATAACCCTTTGATTTTTTAAAATTTAAACTCGTTGAAGGTGAAAAAATATATATTTCATCTTTTGAACATAAGTCTTAAAGTTGCTAGTATAAATTTATTACTTATAATACTAAAATTAAAGTAATTGAACATGCTTTTTAAATTAGCATCTCCAAACATAATTCAATGGTCAACTTAAAGATGCATACGAGCTCTAGTGAAATTTGTATCATAAATATCTTGAGATTCTTTTAGGTCAATTTTATCAAAGACTCAAGTTGTGTGTCAACAACTATTCTCCCGATAGCATAATATCGATTTGATTCTTTTCATGCTATTTCTAATTGACCACTTTAATTTGTCTTCTAATTTGATCTTTTATAAATAATACGGTTTTTCTAAATTTATTACTTCCTCCATTTAAAAAATAATGTCCATTTTGCTTTTCACTTATATTAAAAAACATAATTATTATCTTCTTCATTACTAAAATACTCCTAATAAAGTGTCTTGATATATTAAATATTTATTGAAAATATAAATTTAAATATTTTAATAAAGACAATAGTGAAAAAAGGTGAAATAAAGTGTTTTATAATTTTAAATAAACATTATCTTTTAGACACCATTTTTAATAAAGTGAACATTATTTTTAAGACGAAGAGAATAGATGATATACTTAATTTAGTCTTGGATTAAAAGAACACCCAAACTATTATTATTTAATGTAAATTTTATATTTGTAACCTTACTAATAAAATTAGTTTACAATATTCATTCTTTCAGTTCCTCTAATCAAACAAATATAAGTAGAAGCAAGATACTTTAAACAAAGGTTATGATTGTGCAAATATCGGAAAAAGCCATCTCTTTCTCAACAATTTACTTGATCTAGTAAGTCACAACTGCATGAAAAATAGTAGTCCGACACAAAAGCTTTAATTTGAAGAATTAGTTGACTGTGTTGTGTATCTATTCATTTGATCACAAGAATCTCTTCCATACTTGTTTAGTGAATAATTAATTGCCTCAAGTTGCAAAGGCATTGGACTTGGACGAATGTTGTGTGCTCAGTTTCAGATTCCAATTTTTCTTTCAGCTCATCATAGATTGGGGTCGATTCGCGTTCGTATGTATTTTCGGTATACTATTTTACTATTTCTTTCCAAGGATAAATATATTAAAATAAAATATTACAGAGTTAGCCTACTCTCGTAGATATGGATTCATTCTTGACAATATTTGATAAATTAGGAGGTAACTTTTAAACTTACTAATGTTAAGAATATTGGTATTAAGCTTAAACTTAGCTAAATCATTGTTAAAGAATTTATATCCCTATTAATCTAAGAAAACGAGATATTACAAATCTCAACTAAATAATAAATACTAAAGGAATTACTATTTTGTAGCTTTTGTGGCTATGATTAATTTGTATGGTAATTTTTTTATTGCAATTTTTATTTTTTGCTTCAAAAAGTATAAATCCCAGAAACTTAGTTGAATTTTGGAGGTTTACTTGATGCCCCCTCTCCCCCTCCCCTCCCCTCCCCTCCCCATCTCCTTCCTATTAAAGAAGCAAATGATGGGATGTCTCAAAATTATAAAGATTTAGGTTACTAATTTTTTTTCTTTAAAAATGATTTTATTGTGATTGAAAAAGGGAATTACAATTATAATATATGAACATTTATGTTTTGTACAATTAACTCTAGCTTTTTTAAAAACAAAAATATTGATGAAACATAATTTAATTTTAATTTAGTATTAAATGGTGAGTTGCATAAACCAACCAATATTCTTTGATATGCAGAGGTGCCAAATGGATAGATGAACATGGTCTTGTGTTGATCGATGGGATCCACTTGACAAAAAAGAAAAAGATCGATGGGATCCACACAAATCTGATTATATCCCAAATAGCCGTCAAGGAAATCGTATTACTTTCTCCCCGCAAGTTTATCTAACATATGATCAATGAACATTAATGGAAAGTGATCTTTATTCGTCACTTTGTTAAACTTGCAGTAGTCCATGCATACTATCCATCCCACAATTGTTCTTGACAAGATGTCTTCATTGTTTTCATTAAGGACGGTAGTGATTCTGCCCTTCTTTGGAACTCATTACACCAGACCCACCCGCTCGCTATTTGAGATCGAGAAAATGATCTTTGTATCCAATAACTTGATAACTTATTTACTTACCATTTTCTTCATCACGGGCATGAGCCTTCTTTACCCTTCAGTCGACCGCGAACTTTCGTTTTCAAGAATGATCTTGTGTTGGCAGATGGTTGGACTAATACATTTGATGTCGGCAATAGTTCATCCAATTAACTCTTTGTTGGCTCTAAATACACGTAGTGACTTAGCTTCTTGAGGATCTGAAAGGTTATTGGTAATTATAACAAACAAAGTATTGTTCGCACCTAGATATGCATACCTCAAATGAGAAGGAAGGGGATACTTCTCGAGTTCAAAAGAAAATCCGATATATGGTTTCTTCATTGGTTCAATCTCCACTGAACCTCGTATTTGTTTGTACCCCTTCAATTTCGGTCTTCCACCTTCAGAACTTAGAGCTGCCACAACATCGCCTAGCTCATCATATAACTCCACCGAATCAAGTTTAAGGCGTCCTGCAAAAACTCATCAAAATTCATTTCATCATATACCTCTTACTTGACGTGATCGATGACATCCATGCGTAAACAATCATCCTGAGCATCTGGAATTTCATCGCCTTAAACACATTGAATTTGACATGTTCATCATGGATTCTCATGACCAATTCACCATTCTCAACATCAATTAGTGTACGCCCCGTGACTAAGAATGGTCATCCAATAATAATAATAGGGATATTTTTATCTGCGTCGTAGTCAAGAATTATAAAATCACACCGAAAAATAAAATTACCTGCCTTTACCAAGACATCCTCTATCTTACCCTCGGGTTGGAGATAGACCTATCCACCATTCGCAAGACCATGGTAGTAGGCCTCACTCTCTCAATAGTTAGTTTTTTAAACAATGACCTTGACATGGAATTTATACTCACGCCTAAGTCATACAATGCTTTCCCAGTCCATCCTTCACCAATTAAAAATTGAAATCGTGAAACTTCTAGGATTCGTTAACTATGGTGGTAATTTACTTTGACAAATTACACAACGCTCCTCCAGCAAACCGACCATTTCTCCTTCTTCATATTTGTGTTTGTTGGAAAAAATATCTTTCATAAATTTCAAATACTTTGGCATTCTTTGGAGCGTTTCCACAAAAACAAACTAATTTATAGGTAATGAACAATGTCCATGAATTTCTGGTAGTCTTGATAATTCTTCTTTTTTTAACATGTGAAGGAAACGGTGGTGGAGAGTATGTCTCATTAACTACTAAGTCTTTCTTCTTTTGCTTCTCAGATTATTTCTCGATCTTATCACTACTTCCCACCGGCTCAACTACCTCTTCAACAATGTCTTCAACCTCATCTCGGATTGGGGTTGACTCTTTCTTGTTCTCTTTCTTGACCACTAAGGAGGGGGTAGTTGTTTCCCTCTCCTTAGTAAAATCTCCTTACAAGCTTCGTTATTTCCTGGATTTTTTAGTATTGGAGATAAACTTGAGGTCAGGTTGGTAGATGGTTGATGATTGTTATACTTGATTTTATAGCATTTTAAAGAGGCAAAATTCTCATTCATCCTTTCATTATTTGTCTTTAAATTCTCTCTCGTCATCATCATAAATGCTTTCAATGTTTGTTGTAGCTCACTCATGGAACCTTCTTGAGGATGAGCGGGAAGCGCTTGCTGCGTAAAAGTCTCTGCATATGCATCATACACGCGCTTTTGTGGAGCTTGAACTCCAAAACACATAACTACTTTATAAAGAGTTTGAGGTCTCGCTTAATAATTATTTCCTTGAGGTCGTGGATGATATGAATTACCTTGATTAGCGACCCTACTTGGGCTTGACCTTTGGAAACCCGGATGGTTTCGATTTCCTTGACATAGCTTTGACCACCCGAATGGTGGTCCCCTCTATTCAACACAAAGAAAATCAATTCCGTACTATCAGAACATTCTTCCCAACTATGATCGTTTACCCAACAATTCCAACAACCATACGTTTCTTTCACAATATTCACCTCCGATCGTCTACCTTGGATGCTTTTTAACAACTACATCAAGTTGCTTCAATTGATTCTCTAAAGTGTAAAACTTAGCATCCGTAGCAGTATCACCACATAATATTAACTTACCTCTAATATCATTCAGAATTGAGGCTCTCAATGGTGGCCAACTTCTTTTATTCTATACTATCTTTTCTGTACAAGCCATCGCTTGATTAGGCTTCATCGATATAAAACCACCACCACCGATATTATCAACTTTTAATTGTGAACATTCATCAAGTCCTTTATAAAACATCACTAACTGTAGCTCAGGCGTGTACCCAAGTAATGGGCACCTTAGAAATCTATCTTGGTATCTCGTACATGTCTCACCAGCTTCTTTAGGAAAGTTGCATGCTTCATTTGATCCTTTACTTCATGCTTTAAGGATAGAACCTATCAAGAAATATGGCTTGGATATCGTCCCCACTTGGTATTAACTTGGGAGGCTGACGATCTAACCATTCACTCTCACTTCCGGTAAAAAAAATGAAACACGAAATAGTACATTGGTGGGTCCTTGTGTGTTAAAAAATAATGCAATAAAAGTAAAGGAATAAATGATCCACAAACCGCAAGTGTACGGGTCGTTCCAAGTAATAAATAAGTAAATACGGGATTATCGTCTCCACATGGATTTAAGTAGTTATTCTAACTTCGTGTTCAATATCTGAATAGAAAGTTCTAATTGTTTGAAATAAAAAGATAAGCAGCAAAGGAGTTTGTTTTCTAACCAACCAACTAAATAAAATTAAATAATAAACAAGTATGCAAATAAAATAAGGAGATGCAAGTATGAACCTATCCTATTGAATTTGTGATTCCTAAGAATAAGGGTGAATGGGAAATCTCACAATAGTCGAGACTCTATAATCTCCTAGCCCCCGTCAGGGTGGACCTAGGAGCCCTCCTAAAGTACTATAAACCCCTATATGGGAGAAAATGTCTCTTCGGATGATAAGTTCTTTTTCTTCTTTGGCTACGTGGTTAGTCAAGCCTGTCGGTCAAATAACGGACACCACACGTCTATATTCTAGTTTTGTAATTAAACCCCCCTGTCGGATGATCAATTCGCCACTAAAGTGAATAGCTCAATTACAAAAACCTACCCTTGATTCATGACTTCAATGATACTAAACAAGCACAATAATATATTCAATGGAAATTAAGAACCAATTCAATTAACTACTAAAATCCCAGATTCAAATCAAAACATAAAAACAATAATCAATGGTTCATATAATTACAATCCTAAAGAGAAATTATGCATAATAAAACTCTTAAATAAATAGCTTAGAAATACCTTATAAACAAAATAGATCTAATACTAATTTACCCAAAGAATAGAGATGGAGAAGTGTTGAATTGATGTAGTTAAGCTCTAGCTCTTGCTTCTTCCTCCTCTAGATCCTCTTGATTGATTCTATGATGAATTATGTATGTATATTAAGCTTATGCAGCCAAGGGATAATTTTCTAAGGTTTAGAACTGATATATATATATAGGCGCTAGGTCAATATCTTGGAGTAGGGATCAAGTAAAAGAGTCCAAGCACAACTCAAATTCGTAAGTAGATAAAGATAATTAATGCTAACTTGTTTTGACCATATCTTCTTCGTTACTGGGCCGTTTTTGGCCCTTAAGATACCAAACGAATCCTCACAGAAAGATCTATCTAGCTCTATCATCACTTCTTTAGAAGTAGCTGCAGATATTCAGATTTATTTGGCAGCTTCTCCTTTTCCTAATTGAATTTTGTTTACTTCTATCTCCAGATTTATTCAAGATCTTTTTTCCTTATTTCCTTAGAATTGACTTGTCATATAATTTAATTCCATATTATCTTTAAAGCTTCACATTAACACACAAATTACACCAAATATGCTCTAAAAATAATAATTCATCAAATCAAGACAAGAAATAGGAATATTACAATTTAAGCACAAAAGACTATATAAAAAAACCATTTTCAACCTAAAATGATGTCTTCTAAGGGTTTATATTTAGAACAATTAGGGATACATCATACGTTTGCTCTCGTGTAACACCTTAAGTGAGGTAGACGTCACATATCTACATGAAATTTTGAATGACACGGACCAAATCTTGATATGCGGCTCCACTATAACTCTTGTAGCTCGAGATTTGATTTAGCATATCCAAATCAGGTTTGAATCTGACAACTTGAATTGTTGTAGGGAGAATCTCTAAGGGTTGCACTCGGAATGGGCTTAGAAGGACTTGTTCTCGCTGTTGACTAATTTGAACAATCAGATTACCATTAGTGTCTAAATTTTCATTCACGCTGGCATTTGGATTTTACATCTCTTCTCACTCTTTTCTTTCTCTTTTCTTATTCTCTGAGCTCGAAGAAACCTCTCGGGGTTTGATAGCATTCACCAAACCTAAGAATCTGAAAAACACAAAAACTTGGCATCCCCAAAGGTGTGATAAAATGTCAAGCGTAAAACAGAACAACTACTTCTACTATACTAAATAAGACCCCTAAAACTAACAATATAGTCTCCTACACCGGTGCCAAAAACTTGGCATCCCCAAAGGTGTGATAAATAAATCAACACCTGAGAGAAGCACTCCCCGCAAGTGTACAGATCGTTGAAAAGTAATAAAAATTAAGTATGTAGAGGTATCGTCTCCACATGGACTATTTAGGTTAATTTTTATTCTGTTTTCGTAGAGTTTAAGAAAAATTCACAAATAAAAAGTAAAAGATATAAGTGTTTGTTGGGTTTCGATTAAGAGCTAAAATACAATTAGATGTAAACTTATTATAAATTAATTAATGGAATAGGAATGCAAATACTAAGAATGAGATGAGAAGTATAGCTTGAGAGCTCGTGAGTGATCCCCATCAGTATCGATTTTATGTTACCGTTTAAGGGAGAATCGAGATATGAAATAGCTAGGATTCTAACTTCTTCCTAACTCCGTTATGGGTAGCTTAGGAAGATACATGACACCACTAAAGACCTCTTCTAAGTGAACTCTAAGTTAATGCTCGGTGCCAAAGTCTTCTACCCTATTGTCTATCCGGCTAGTCAAAACGTCAGGTTCACTAACGCACATCGAACGCTTATGTACCATTTTCCGTAACCGAAATCCCCATCCAAGCAAAAGTCCTAATTACTAAGTTCTATCCTATACTTGTCTAGAGTAAGGGATTAATTTCAAAGGCAAGTACATAATCAAAGCACAAATTTTAACATTTCATTTCAATAACATAATCCCATAATCAATAAAAATGTATATCAATTCTAGGATTCATACATTCAACGATTCTCAAGCTATGAAAAGATTTAGTTTATATTAAAATAATAAAATATAAATGATTAAACTTGTATTCATGTTCAGATTAAGAAATAAAGTGGAATTATACTAATAATCTATGAAATGATGGATGATAGGATTGGAATGGCACGAACCCTTCTTTTTTCTTCTCCAAACGTAAATGGTTTCTCTTCAAGCGTTCCCAATTTTTTTAACCCTTTATTTGATCTTTAAAATATGATGTATACTTTTTCCAAAACGTTTTTGTAGTTGTGGGCCCCCTTTTAATGGCCCAAGTCAACCTAAAAACGTTTCTAAGGGCATGGGAACAGATTTGAACCACATCAACTGCAACTCAAATAAACCGTACGTCATAACTCCAAATCGCAAACCGTCACCTATCACGTGCTCTAGACTTCAAGTGTAATCGTGAAACCAACGGACTCATCTATAATCTTAGTTGATTGTGCATGGTGACCCTCGTCAATCGATTTCCAAGCTTTGTCAATAAACGCTCTAGTTGTCCAAAAGTGCTTAAATTGTCCTCTAACACCATGATTTGGGGTTAATCTTTCTATCTTTACTTATTATCATCGTCTCGGTGTCTCGTAGAATCCATGTACCTAAGAGATTTAAACTTAACACACTTTTAACGCACAAAATCTTTAAAAGTAGCATAAAAGCCAATACGAGATAAGAAATAATAAAACGTCAGATATTAGGGGAAAATCCATCAACTAAGTCCTAAATATCCGTAAAATTATGTCTCGTGATAAAATTATTCTATCAAAAAAAAAAATGATACATCAACATGAAAGATGAACTAGAGGCATATATGACAAAGAGGGTAGTTCAACGTATGCACCAAAGATCAATCAAATATTGAGTTATGATTTAAAACGGTTTTGAACTCAAGTAGGTGCAAGAAAAAGTATGTTTATATAAAGGAGTATGAATATGTAGTATAAGTTCAAGCAACACATAGGAATGAAACACTTTAAAGAAAAGTAATATGCAATTTTTAGAAGTCATAAGTGAGGGATAGAAAACAAGGTTTTTCATAAGTGAAAGTCCTAGAGGGGGGTGAATTGGATACTAATAAGATTAATGCCTAATTAAAAATCTTTTGGACAATTATAAGTTTAAATATATAAAAAATTCTAAGTTAATATATATAAAACATTTACGGGATCATGCAATGGTGTAATTATATTTAATATAAATGAAAAGACGAGCAATTAATACGATAAATAAAGAGATAAGGGATCAAAACTACACAACAATGTATAATGGTTCGGTTATCCCTACTCCACTTCCTAAGGTAGCCATCTTAGGATTTTAAAGCTTCTTAACTAAGATTATGTGTCTCTCTTAACCGGGGTGAGAACACAATGCCCTTACAACAACTTCGATAGCACGAAGCAAACTCTTATGCTATCGGATCACAAGAAAACCGAGCATACTCCCTATACTCAAACTCTCTCTTAATCTATCTATTACAAAGACTAAATCTAAGAGGACAAAAACAAGGGTTTGATTTGTGAAATAACTTTTCTAAACAAACTCCTAAAGAGCGGATATGACTTTAAGCTTGAATCTCTTCTTGAGTAGATAATAACTTTGGAGCTTCTTAGATTTAAGATCTTTATCGAGCTTGGATGATCAACTATGATAGCTTGAGACCTCTAATTTTGTATGAGAAAGATAGTTACAATAGTTGAATTGTAAGAGGTGAGTTTCTCCTTGAAAGAGGTCATATATATAACACAAGAAAGTCCCCCACGATTATAAAATTGGTGAGAACTTTTGTGCAAGCCGGGTTCTAGGTTTTGGACAAACAGGTGCCCAGTTTCTTTCCCTAACGGCTCTTTTCCAAGTGGAAACGGTAATAAATAACGTGGCGTTGACTGGTGATTTTTTCACGCAAACCGGTTTCCCGGTTTCAACCAAACGGATACCCGGTTACAAACGAGTTCCCGGTTTCACACCAACTGGGTGTCCATTTGTCTTTTGACTTCGGGATTTCGACATTTTGTTACGATGCTCGGATGGAAAAACTTTCTTTACTGAAGTTGTTACAAACATCATTCTAAACAACTTTTTAGTTGATCATGAAGGCTAATTCTCAATGTACACAAAGATAAGGTTTAAATTATTTGTATGAAAATTAACTTCTTAGGATATGACTTTAAGACTTTTATATGAATGACAAATATAGTGTTTTTGATGAAATAAAGTGCAAGAGAGAATATATATATAAAGTGTAATTAGCACACTAATCACAATAGGATTTGTTACATTAAAACAACCTGTGGAGGGAGTCTATATGCCATCAATAAGTGTTTTTGATGAACCTATGCAAGGTTTAGAAAGTGTTATGGATACCTTATAAGATAAGTTTATGCACTTAATTATCTAGGAACTTATCACACAGAAACAACCTAAAAGAGCGACTATATGCCAACATGTGCACATTATTTTATTACAACACATAGATAAATCATTATAAGATTTTGTTGTGAAAATAATTTAACATGATCACTAAAATGAAAATATGTATAAGCTATAATTTAAATCAAATGATAGTAAAGCTCAAATAGTGTGACTGAAAAAATCAACAAGTTCTATAAGAGATAACAATTTATACAGAGTCCAATATATTTTCATGAAATACGTGAGAATATCACAAATGATGACATTAAACAAATTTTTCTTCCAGGAATCCAATTAAACTACTAAGAACCATATTAAATCATCAATCATATAATATATCTCAATTAACATGTATTCTCTAAATAAGTTAAAGGTTAAACAACCATACCATTACTTGAGTCACCTATGGATCGTGATGACTTGTAATCAACTTTTACTTGGTTCCTTATGCTTCAAATCAATTTGGTGAGAGACTATTGTCAAGTTGTTGCCCAGATGATAACTTCAAAATTAAACCTATAACAAAATCTTATCATTTATGAAGATTGATCAAGCTAGCACCATAACATCAATATGCAAATATTTCCAAATAGAACACATAATTTTATTATCATAATGAATTTTTTATTTCCAGATTAGCACATAAAATCCATATTGATGTATGATGCAAATATATGTAAGCATGCCAAAAAATATTATCCAACACGACAAGTCTATCACATGAGCTTATTGATACAAATACTCTCCAAAAATAATTATCATGAACTAGTGAACATATAATATGTAAAGTCATACTACAGATAGAATCATAAAAATCAAATTAGGGAAACAATAAGTCTTAAAATTAACAAGATCAAACAGTCTAAAAAACTTATCCCTTTTGACAACAACCACAATGAAAGGGATATATATATATATACACACTAAGTGTGGGAAAGAATAAGGCAAGCAAGGCAAGATATAACTTATTATGTGGGTGAATGATTATGGTTAAGATAAATGAGTAATTAACATGTCAATTTATCACCATCTATATTAAGCACGTTTTAAACTTAACATGACAATATTATCATACTTATTGATGTCTCCATGTTTGTGATTTAATAATATAGTTTAGAGACATCATTTTAGGTGTATTATTTGCTTATTTGAGGGAATTTCCCCCATTAATTGTTAGTTTCTCAATCTTTCCTTGTTTTGGAGGTTTGTTACTTTAGAGCATTTTTAGTGTAACTTGTGTGTTAATGTGAAAATATTAGGTACAATAATAATATTAGATGTCAAATCAATGTTGAAGAGTCGAGGAAAGAAGATCCAAGACGTAATCAAGAGTTAAAAGGAAAGAAAGCTGATTTTGGAAAGTTCAAAAGTTGTTGTCCAGATTTAGAGACGTGTAGTATTTTTTATGCTGCATAAAATCGACAAGAAATTTGAAAAAACCCTTTAATATCAAGAAAGGTCTTTGAATTTCGGTTGGGTGGCCACTAGAATCGAGTGATTTGGAGTTGTAACAAAGGAGTTATGATTTTAACAAACTATATGGGTCAACCAGTCCTATTATTAAAGAGAACGAGTTTGAGTTGGATTAGGACTCTAAGACTTGGCCCATGACCTAAATTTCATCCCTGCCCCTATCTATATGGTTAGAGAAAATCCCATTTTGAGGCCATTACCTATGGCCTAATAATATTTTTAGGCTAAATATTTCAGAATGCTCATTTTTAGGCCAAAGGTTTTAAAAAACCCCATTTTAAGGCCATTTTACTAATTTCGTGAGATATTTCGTAGAATTTACGGGTAATTTGGACATTTCAATCAAACTATATCATTATTTGAGCACATCGCAAACAAAGAATTCTATTTAAAGTGTCCAAATTATCCTTAAAATCTATAAAATATCTCACAAAATGAGTGAAATGGGCATTTTTAATACCTTTGGACTAAAAATGAGAATTTTGAAACGTTTGACCTACAAATGTTTTTAGGCTATAATTAATGTACTAAAAATGAAATTTACTCTATATGTTTATTTATCTTTAAAAGCACAATAGGCAAACCATCTAACTGCGTCTGAATATTGGTGAGACTATATTTTCTGGGGGAAGTCCTATGCTCGGTTTTCGCGTACGAAGATGTATTTTTTCTAAACCGATGTTTCACAGTTTACCATTGTCTGTAATCAATATAATCCACCCCTTTATTCACCTTATTCAACGGAGTAGAATCTATGCATTATGGGCACGCTAAGTAACCTTTACTCTGCCAACCTGACGTCTATGACCTAGCCGGGTAGTCATTAGTCGTGGACAACAGACACAACTTTATTGTAAGTTCTTGCTTCATATGAGCATCATACGTAAGGAACCATGTATTCCGCAACATGTCCAATTTATCTATAATAGAGTAGAGAAAGACATCCATATCCTTACCGGGTGTGATCATGGACCCGGAGTCAACAAACAAAGTTGAAATGTGGTTTATTTCATGCATAACCCATGTGGAAAACTGTAGACGGTCAATATAATTGACCACATGTTGTATGAGTTGTTCTGCATAGAGAATGGAAAAAAACCATCGATTCCCATGCCCAAGAATACAAAGCAAAATCGTTCAAGCAAACATCGATCGTACTATATCCCAAACCCATACTTTTCAACTTTTTTTGCACTCCTCGATAGAAGAAGGCAACGTATGTCCCTCCGACAAAAAACGAACGAACAATTCCAAGAGCTCGGTGAATGATGTGTTAGTCCACTTGTTCTTCACCATTACGTGCATTAGCTTGTTAATGAAATTCAAAGAACCCATTACTTTAGATCAAGGGTATAATTATGTCCCAAATTCCTCAAACAAAGCTTGGAAACTGCCACGACTTATATGATTCTCGTCTCTCATCTCGGTGTCACCCGAATGACCCCAACATCGTAATTGGGTCTCAAATTGTCATAAACATTCATCATTTCATCTTCTACATTTCGGGCAGGGTTTCCGCGGGAATTTCTAAGTTTTCACCATACTTTTTTCAACCTCATATGTGTACAAAAACCCGTATTTTAGAACGTGTGTCCTAACCTCATTAATGCAGTATTTTCGATTATTCTAACAATGATTACTCAGACTAAACAATAAACCATTAAAACACACTTGTTTTTCCACAAAATCGATTAATGTTTCCAAACCATTAATATATTTCGCGGTAACATAATGATTTGATTTAATCCAACTCTTATCGATTCCATCGTCTATTAACGATTTGATATAATTAATATACAACTACAACAATTTTAAAAATAAAAAAATATTATTTATACATTTATTATATACAATCCAATTGTACCTTCATAAAACAAGATTTAATAACAATAATCATATCATATCATATGTATCAAGGTGGCTAACGGTTCGGTTCTCCCGGTCCACCGGACCGGACCGGACCGGCCGGTTCGAAACCGGAACTGTACCGGAGCTACAATGCAAAGAGAATCGGTCCGGACCGGTTGAATAGTGTATCAGTCCGGTTTCAAAAAATATATATTAAGGAGCAGAACCAGTCCGGACCAGACCGGTCCGATAGCAATTTTTTATATTAAATAGAAAACTTAATTGTATTTACAAGGACCTATTAATGCAATTAACTTATATTTGTTTCAGGAGGAACGTTTCAACTCTTCTTAACAGTAGTTTCCGTGAGAGTTTGGATCAGTTAATACATCATAAGTTATATTTTTGAAATAAGCGCCAAATTTGTATAATTAATATATTTTCAGTATTTGGATTTCAAACATCTCTCGGTTACCATACCCAGATTGAGCAATATCACCAACATCACCAACATCACCTTAGTAATACAGATGGAATTGATTAAAGGGTAAAGCCCTCGTCTGGCCCCTTAACTATGCCCAAAGTGCACGGGCCGCCCCCGATCTTCAAAATTACCCTTTTACGCCCCATATCTTCACCTTTTGTGACACCGTTTGCCCTTTTTTCATTTTTCTGTCAGTTGGCCGTTAGTCAATGCCACATGGCGCCATGTCACCGCCACCTCCACCTCACCCCAAACGTCTTCGTCATCATCGTCCCTAACTAAAAAAAAACATTGAAGGCTTTAAACCTTCAACAATGGAGGAAAAACAAAACTAAAAAAATCTTACATTTAAGTAAATCCCAACGAAAGCATACATTTTATATCCTACCTTAAGTCTAAAAAAATCTTACATTTTGCTATCCATAGTAGGTTTATGTATCGACAACGAGATCTATTTCTGTTGTTGTTTCGAGGCTCCAGTTGCGAACTAATTGGCTGTGTTGGTACTATACGGTAGTTAGTGGTATGTGTTAGGGTAGTAGTCACAATATAGAGACCTATGGTGCAATTAACTCAGATACACTCTATTATATCAGATTTAAGGAAACACAGACATTGAAGGTGTTGGCTCGACTAACGCATGCTATGGTGGGACTTTAGTTCTTCCTGAAAAAGTTCTATATGCAACACTTTTCTCTTCTCTGTTTAATCCATTAAATCTTTTACCCCCTTGAGGTGTGACTAAGACATTAACAAAATCATTGGTATTGGTATTCAACTTTTGATGTTTGACATCTAAATCAGTGGAGGGAAGTTTTCTTGCTATTTTCCATCTAGAAAAGCCATTAGTTTCTTCATCATCATGATTCGACATTGAATAATTAGAACTTGAAACATCTGGAAAATCTCGAATTACATCTAATCCTTGTCCAAGACCGAAATCTGGAGGTTTTGACGGTTCAAGTCCAAGTAACCCACTATTGTCCAGAATTGGATTGAAGGAGTAATGACTGAATGTGTAGGTATAGTTTTTTGTAACTCATCTGAAACACTTCGAACATCACTGCTTTCATTTAAATCAATATTTGACGGATTCAATATAACATCACTGCTGTTATATTCTGCTTTGATTGTGGGTATATTTCACCATTTTGGCCAAATTATTCGAACCTTGTTTGAAAGATTGAAACTTTACCTATCGAATTTTGATTGATTTACTAAAATTCGGTGGGATTTAGTAATTTTTAGACTTGAGGTAGGATATAAAATGTATGCTTTCGTTGGGATTTACTAAAATGTAACATTTTTTTAGTTTTGTTTTTCCTCCATTGTTGAAGGTTTGAAGCCTTCAAAGTTTTTTTTTCTTAGTTAGGGACGATGATGACGAAGACGGTTGGGGTGAGGTGGAACTGAGGTGGCGGTGACATGGCGCCATGTGGCGTTGACTAACGGTCAACTGACAGAAAAATGAAAAAAGAGCTAACGGTGTCACAAAAGGTGAAGATATGGGGCATAAAAGGGTAATTTTGAAGATCGAGGGCGGCCCGTGCACTTTGGGCATAGTTAAGGGGCCAGACGAGGGCTTTACCCTTGATTAAATGTCTACACCAAAGACTTGTGCAAAGAAAATGGATTAATGGAATGCATCATATTTGCAGTTTTTTATTAGGGACCACTAGTGCAATATTGCAAGAGTTTCAACAATTATTAAAAGAAAGAGAGGTCAAAACCAGTAAGAACTGGTCCGGAACCGGAATCGATAATTTGGTCCTTATTACCGGCCCGGATCTTCTTTTCCCCTTCCCGATAACCAGACCGAACCAGTCCGGTAAGCCAGACCGGACCGGTGAGGCCCAGATCTGCTAACGACCGGTCCGAGACGGATCGATAGCCACCCTGACATATGTAGAACAAAATGATAATCAAATAAAATCAATTATAAAAAGTTTGAATTTTAGAAAAATACCTAATTTTTGATAACTAATGTGGAGATATTGAAATTAAGTAGGCCCCGTGGAAGATGGTCCCTGAAAAAGCGATGATGTGGAGAACCAATTGATGAATCAATGGATCCAAAAGTTGTTTAGGTTTTGGGAGAATTTGGGAGAATAATTTTTTGGGCTTATTTCCGTTCTCAAAATTCGGTTCCATTGTCGACTTTATTAGCGACTACATTAAAGTCATCGCAAATGATTGGAATGTCTTCGCTAGTAATAGCAAACCGCGACGACGAACGTTAGTCACGATGGTGAGCAACAACTATATTTTACGAGAATAAAAAAATCATTTTTAATTTAATGACTCTAGCGACAACATCTTTTAGTCGCTAATGACAAATGCTGCGATTTAAGTCGTCGGCAATATCATTTCGTCAAGAAAGATTTGTCTCTAGCGACAACTTGCATGGTGTCGCAAATGATGTTGTTGCTAGAGAAGCGCGTTGTATTAGTGATAGCCTTTTCATTAGCTAAATTAAGCTCAACTTAAATAAGATAAATTCTTAGCTATAGTTCGGGGTATTTATATTTGGCTATTTTAATGCTCTCAAGGGTTGATGAGTTATTGCCCCACACCATGCTCTCTCTAAGAAAATCCCCTCCTCTCCTCTCACACTCTAACACAAACACAAAGACATTCATTAGCTACATCTAAACAATCCATTCAATCTTGTGGTTAATCCTACTAAAATCTAAAATCACAAGTTTTCCCAACATCCATTCTTCCTTCCCTTCTCTCGTTTCAATCTTCTCCGCTAGCTTGTATAGATTTTCACCATGAACTTCTATGCCTCTTCCCACCCTCTTGCTAAAAACAACCACCTGGTAGTTACTCCTGATGAAGATTCAATCTACCGTGTGGTGAATGAACACAAACTCTTGGTTAAACTGTTACAAAAAGAAAAGGTCAATCACATATTTATAAAAAATCACATTAATAAATATTGGGAACTTAAGAAACAAGCTGAAGTCGAAAGATGTGGTGAAAACACTTACATCATCAAATTTGGTACTGAAGAAGATAAGAACAAGGTCTGGAACCAAAGACCTTGGACTGTTCAAGGTAAACACCTAGCAATAAATGAATATGAGATTGGTGATACAAAAGAAGTGCAAAATACAACACTATGGGTACAGTTATCAGGAATACCAGCTAATCTCTTGACTGAAAAATGCATAGAAAATATGTTCGGCTACTTCGGAAAGGTTCACTCAGTAGAGTTACCAGAATCACTTGAAATCGATGAACACTCTATAACAAGAATACGGCTAGATTGGAATATCAAAAACCCGTTAATAGCGGGTATCAACTACTGGGAAAATGAATTCAAAGCTCACTGGATCAAATTCAAATACGAGAATATAGGGCAACTGTGCTATGGATGTGGGCTATTTGGTCATGATGAAATCAACTGCAAGAACCCTAAAATCTCTCCTAAATTAGGGGCATGGATAAAAATATCAAATCGGGGGCCAACACGGAAATTCTACCCCAAAGAAGCGGTTCAGAAGACTACAGATGCAAAAATTAACAACCACAACAAAGAAGGTATGAAGAATCGGTCTGAGTTACAAAAATTGTTACCTCGAGGTGTACAAGAACCCAACTCGGTTGATACGGTTACGAGTGAACCCGGTAACGAGTACAATAACGGCGTTAAGAGTAACGGAGGCATTTTTGAATTTGGTACTATGAGTAGTACACAGATAGGACAAGAAATTGGTAGTGGGAAGAGTAAGGGCTGCCTCAAGGACGATGGCGGAAGAGGAGGTATTGGTAATGGGAGAGAGAAGGTGAATAAGGGTAAAGATAAGGTTTTGTCGGTTTGTTATGAAAAAGAAAACAAGTTGGCCCAAATAGCTAATAATATGTTAACAAAGTTTAATACCACACCGGCCCAAAGTTCAGATATCCAATTTGGGTCTTACAAAAGCCCAAACAAAATAAAAAGTCCAAATGTGACTTTTAACCCGAAAATCATAAACAATAGCCCACTATCTATTAACCCAAACGTAACAAATACAACACAAACAATTAACGTATCAGATCAAACCGAAAATTCCCAAATAGAAAAAAACCCTAACTCATCTCCATCACCGATTGAAATCCAGATCGGTGCTTCATCAAACCGATCGACTGATAATTACCAAACTCCACAACCTTATTATAAAACCACATTCGATACAAATGAAGCCCAAAACCTTTTCAAAAATTGCTACTCGATGGAACAATTTAACAAGAACAAATCGCTTAAAAGGGAGTATGAAGAATCTTCGGCTAGAGGGTCAATCAAGGCAAAGAGTATCAAATGTAGAAACTATTTAGCTACGGAGGTTAATATGAAAAGGCAGAAGACACTTTGGAACTTCAGACTGGTAAGTAAAGAGGATAAGATTAAGAAGGAAGTAGGAGAAATGGTAAATGTTACAAGGGAAGCTGAGGAAGTGATGAATGATAGTATGGGAATAAGCGAGATAGATAACAACTCGGAAGCTGATGAAGGTAGAGAAGAAGGTGAATTTGAAGAAGCTACAGAGGTTTGCGGGGTTGACCCTATTCAACCCCTCAGTGCTCAATGATACAAACAGCCTGGAACTGTCAAGGAATTGGCAACTCCTTGACAGTCCAGACCCTATCTGATATCATTAGAAAATATCAGACTCAGGTACTCTTTCTATCCGAAACTAAAAATAAATTTGTTTATGTTAAGAAATTAGAAAAAATTATCAATATGAAACTTGTGGACACTGTGGAACCAGTAGGTCTAAGTGGAGGTCTTGCAATATTTATTAAAGAAGATATAAAAATTGAAATCATTAGTAAGAATCAAAACCATATACACTGTAAACTAATAGATGGAGATACTACCATATTCACTACCTTTGTATATGGGGCCCCAATTGATAAAAATAAAGAAGATTGCCTTAAATTATACACCAGCTGTAAACCAAAGAATAATGAACCATGGAATCTCTTAGGAGATTTCAACAATATTAGAACAATCTCGGATAAAAAAGGAGGGGAAAAACAAATTACTAAAAATATGAAACAATTCAATGGTTTTATAAAACATTTGAAGCTTGAGGAAATTGTACACAAAGGGTGTAAATATTCTTGGACTAATAAAAGAAGCAATGGTGAGATGATTAAAACATTGATAGATAGGGGATTTTGTAATGAAAAATGGGGAGTACTTTATCCTACTGCCTGGATAGCTCTTCTTCCAGCAGTAGGATCTGACCACTCTCCTCAAGTACTTATAATGCAAGAAAATCATGTTAACAAAGATAGAAGATTCTATTTTGAAAACCATTGGTTGGAAGAAAAAGAATGCCTAGAAATTATCAAAAAAGTGTGGGCCAGTAAAATTTTTGGAAAAGGAATATTCAAAGATATTATGAATAATAAAATGAGGAAGTGTAGTAAAATTCTGACCTATTGGAGTAAAAAGAAGTTCAAAAATAATAAAAAACAGATAGAAAGTAAAATGGTTAAATTGGAAATGATTTATAATGATCCAAATACTACTAATTGGGATGAATATCACTCTTTAGTAAAAGATATTGAAGTTTTATGGAAAAGAGAAGAAGATTTCTGGGCTAGTAGATCAAGAATAAACTGGTTAAAAAAAGGAGATAAAAATAGTGCCTTCTTTCATGCTTCTACAAAAGAAAGAAGGAAAATTAATAAGATTAAAAGAATTACGAGAGATGATGGCTCTTGGGTAGACAATTTTAATGATATACAAGAAGAAATTACTTCTTACTTTAATAATATATTCAAAACTATAGGACAAAGGGATTTTAACTTGATTTCAAACCTTATATCCCCTTTAGTTACTGAAAATATGAATAAAAATTTGAACCTTCCCCTTAGCATAGAGGAAATAACAAAAGCTATAGATGGCTTGGGCCTTAATAAGGCACCAGGCCCTGATGGATTTCCTGGTATATTTTTTAAGAAATATTGGGAATATATAAAAGGAGATGTAATTAAGCTTATCAACAATTTTTGGTATAATGGGGGATCCCTAGAGGAAATAAATCACACGTATATCTCGCTTATACCTAAAATTCCTATACCTATCAATATAAAACAATTTCGACCCATTAGCTGTTCGAATTTTATTTATAAAATCATAGCTAAGATTCTTGTAAATAGAATGCAACCGGTGATGAATGCAATCATTGATGAAAATCAATCTGCGTTTGTCCCAGGAAGGCATATACAAGATAATACAATGTTGGCGCATGAAATAATCTCCTATATTAAGGAACAAAGAAAAACAAAAACTCACTACTTGATTATTAAAGCCGATATCCAAAAGGCCTATGAAAACGTAGAATGGGATTTTTTGGAGGAAATTATGAAAAAAATGGGTTTTGATATAAAATGGATAAGTAAAATCATGAGATGTGTAAATTCAGTCACATACTCATACTTATTGAATGGCTTCCCTATTAAAATAGATAAACCCCAAAGAGGACTAAGGCAGGGAGACCCCCTCTCGCCCTTCCTCTTTTGTATTATCACTCAAATGCTATCTATTCTCATAAATAATAAAAAAGAACTAGATATTATGAAAGGTATAAAAATTGCTAGAATGGCCCCTCCAGTTACACATCTACTATTCGCAGATGATAGTATCTTCTTTATGAAAGCTAATATGGAAGAAATTGAGGGATTTAATGATGTGATTAATAAATATAATCATGCTACTGGAATGAAATTAAATCTTAACAAGTGTGGGGTTAAGTTTAGCCCTAACACTCCTGAGTATATACAAAAAAATCTTGCTAAGAAACTGAATATGCCAATTACTAACAACCTAGGCAACTACTTGGGGTTACCTACGGAATGGGGTAGATCCAAGATAAAGGATCTTAACCTACTAGTAGAAAGAACCTTGAAAAGAATAGAAAATTGGAAAAATTTATACTTAACCCTAGCGGGTAAGGAAATATTAATAAAATCGGTTCTTCAAAGCCTCCCTAACTACTATATGGCATCTTATCTAGTCCCTAAAAGAATTTGTGATATTATCTCTTCTCAAATTGCAAATTTTTGGTGGGGTAGCAAAGGCAATAATAAAGTACACTGGGGAAGTTGGGAATCAATAACAAAAAGTAAGTACAAAGGAGGATTAGGATTCCGCGACCTAAACCTCATGAACATTGCTTTGTTGAGTAAACAAGCATGGTATACTTACAATAATAACAATACTCTCCTATATAAAGTACTAAAAGGCAAATACTTCCCCCTTGAAACTTTTATGGAGGCAAAACTTGGAAGTAAGCCTTCATGGGGTTGGAAGAGCTTAATTTGTGGTAGAGATAATATAAAAATGGATATAAAATGGAAAATGGGAAATGGTTATACAATAAATCTACATAAAGATATATGGTTTAGTAATCAAAGTACAATAGTAAGACCCAATAGCAATGAGGTTGAAAAGGTGAATGATCTATTAGTGCCAAATGAGAGAAGATGGAATATTGAGTTAATAAAAAAAAAATATAATGAAGAAGCGACAAATAATATATTAAATACCTTTATACCACTTAGTGGAGGGCATGATATGCCTTATTGGATTCATGACAAAGATGGTATATTCTCGGTTAAGAAATGTTACCATATACTTAAACAAAATAAAGAAAGAAATGATAAGAATACTAGTAAACCAAAAGCCTCCTCCTCCCATATTGTGGATATGTCAGTATGGAAAATGATTTGGGGGTTAAAAGTAGCCCCTAAAATTAAGAATTTCATATGGAAAGTAGTTAAGAATCTACTTCCAACTAACGAAAACGTATTTAAGAGAAAGATTATTAAGAGTCCAATATGTGATCTATGTAACATTGAAGTGGAAAATGTGGAACATATGCTACTAAATTGCGAATTTGCAAGGGCAACCTGGTTTGCCTCCTCCCTTAGTTTATATACATGCAACCAATCTACATCTAAAGTAGATATTTGGATGGCAAGTATATTAAACAAGGGCAAGAAAGAAAAAACCAATAATAAATTCATGATGGAACAAATATGTACTGTACTTTGGCATATTTGGAAAGAAAGGTGCGCATATAAGTTCAAAAATGTGACAATTGACCTAGAAAGAATTGTGTTAAATGCAAGAAAAGAGTGGCTAGAATATCAAAACATCAATTATCCTAATGATGTAACCAAACCACTGAAGGATAATAGCAATAATAATAATGATGAGGATACTATAACCAGTAACTCAAGCGAGGGTAGTAGAAATACACCACTTATAAGAAATAATAATGGTAATCATAATTTGAAATGGATTCCACCCCCTAATAACTTTATTAAAATCAATTGCGATGCAGCTTTTGTTGCTAATAAAAGTGCTATATCTTGTGTTACCAGGGATGCTATAGGAAAAGTCTTGGAATGCAAAGCGTGGGAGATCAAAGCTGAGAGCCCTAAGGAAGCTGAAGCTTTGGGGATACTTAAAGCCTGCTTAGTTGCTCAAAATAATTCATATCGTAATGTTATTATAGAGAGTGATTGTAAGCAAGTGATAGGTTCTTTAGAGAATAGGTTTTCATTTGAATCTCCCATAATTTGTAATATTATTAAGAGTATTTATCTAGTTTCTGAAAACATTAAACCTACTTTCCGATGGATTCATCGTAGTAGAAATAAGTTAGCCGATGGGGTAGCCAAACATAAGCTTTGTGGCAATATGTTAGGCTCGTGTCTAGACACGTACCCAAGTAGACTAGCTGAAATTATCTTAGACGAAACTGTTCCTTCGGGAATTGGTTAAGTTTGTAATAAGTTTATTTATATGAAGTAAGGATTGGAAAAAAAAAAAATTGGCTATTTCGCATACACAGGGACTAGAGGTGCAACTAATGCCTACTGGAAATGTGACGCCTTCTCTATTTACAGGAATAATTGAACGATTACTAAGCTTACAAAAGAAAATAAAAAATTGGACGATTACTAAGCCCCTCCGTTATATTAGTGAACCAGGGTTCACTAAAGAGCAATGATTTGAGCTTTATTTTATTCAATGTTGCCGTGTACATGATCTGGGAAGTTGCAGATTCTCACTACTCTCCAACATTATTGGACACTTTTGGACCTTCATTAATGTCGGTCTCTTCACAACGTACTTTTCTGTTCTAGTACTATAATGCTTGCTTTTATAGAACATAGGGTAAATAACTTATGGACCCTTATCTTTGCATATTTAGTAATATTTTATTCCTTATTTTTTGATTTTTTGACAACCTATAGTCCTTTATCTTGCAAACCTAACATTTTAATCCCTGGTCTTTCGATTTCGTGACAACGTTAGTTCTTTCTCTATACGTGTTTTCATCTCTGTTTATCCTTAAACTTTTAAGTGTATTTTATTCTTTTATGGCATTCTCATGTGGATTTAACGCCTTTAATGTAGTTGAAATACAGAAAAGGACTAACGTGATACAAAATCTAAAGACAAGGGATTAAAACGTTACTTACCCTTGAACATGTGAATATTTCTTTTTAAGGTTCTTACTACTCTTTGTTCAAAATTGTACAATATCTAGTTTATTATGTAATTCTTATAAGTTTTGCTTTATTACTCAGGTGTTAAAAACTTTTGGATCTAAGTATTTCTGAAAGTTGTATATAAAAGGAACAGTTGTTGGCTCGCTTTTCTACTTAGTGTTCGCCCCTTCAACTAAGGCAATCTGTCTTGATAGATGTTGCTAAAATATAATGTAGGGACCAATAGTGCGATTAACTCAAAAACATACTAACATACAGACCTATACTGCAATTAATTCAAACAAAATCAGGGCCTCAGGGGCAATTTCGGGGTTCCCGAGTTTTATACTTAAACACTCTATCTAGTCTTGGCATATAAATGATTGGTCAGTTTTTTTTTCCATTCACAGAAAAAAGAAGCAAAAGTACTTCGAGGAATGGTAAGTCATGAAGTTTCACGGCTTTGAGCTGCTAGAATTTATACTATAAAACTTTAAATGTAAATTTTATTGGATATATAGGCAGCGAATGGAGCTGTATATGCAATCATGCTGCTAGATATGTTTCTCTTTTTACAGCCAATTCCTGGTTCATTTTTTATTGAGTCCTATACTATATTAACTTCTTTGTTTCTCTAAAAGATTTATTTTATTTAAAGCTGCTAAATCCTCATTATACGCGTGTAATTAATTTCTTTCCAGGGATTATTACTTATTGGAAATGATATACTTAGAATATCAGCGGTAAAAACTCATAAATATCGCGTTTTATTGTCAATGTCGTGTAATATCCTCAAGTGAGACTATCATCTGATGCTCTTCTAGGTGGTGCTGTAGTTGCTTATATGGCGCATATTGCACACTTATCTGATGCTCTTCAAGTGAGACTATAATTTTTCCTTTTCTTTTGATCAAGTGAAATTTATAATTTAAACATTTAACAACTACATTGTTCACCTTTAGCTAGGCAAGAGAACCTAAGCTAATTACATCACTTACGAACTGTAACTTAATGAACATAAACATAGCAAGGAAGAAATTCATTTGAACACATTGACTAACTACCATTCTTGAGCTAATTTGACATTCACATTCAAGGGCTTGAATCTGCGTTTCTCACTCAACTTCTTGCAAACAAGGTCTTAGATATAGGTTAATATTTGATCCTCAATTCTTGCATTCTCACCATGATATCTTGAGTTTCTTCCCAACTAAATTACGTATATGTAAGCCACAAAGCTCCCGCTAATTATAGCTTTCATAAGAGCACCATTTAATAGCATCATCCCTTCACTAACGGTGCCCATTTTGATTCCACATCTACTCATGCATTCACTAAATATTCTTTTTTTAAAGGAGCATTTCAAGAACACATGATCTCTACTCTCCAAACTATTACTACAAGATGATTAGCATCACACAAAAAGAAAATAACAAACTCACAAAATGACAAAATCTATTAGGAATAATATGTATGTATAGGTGTGTGTTAAACAATGTAAAACACCACCTTTAGTACTCTATATAAAGATGTAATGTGCAGAAACAATACTCAACAAATCAATATACAAATTATCTTCTTATTCTCTATTCTCTCTATCTTAACACAAGATTCACATAATACATTCTTATGACCCCCATTTTATCTAAAAAAGTTCACATAATACATTGCAAATTGATCCCCATACCTGCATTCTATCCAAGCACGCAAGCCATCCTATGAAGCTACAACATGGAAAAATGTTTGATTTGTGCCAAGTCAGCTAGTCCACTCTATAACTGGGTGATAGCTTTTGACTTCAAGAAGAGTCTTTTTAAATGAAAATTTGCCTTTTATATGCAGAATTTCCATTTAATTATATCTTTTCTCTCAGTTAATATGGGTCGGAAGGATCTATCAAAAGCATTAAGAACTCTAGAGGAGGAAAATGCCACCTTCCTCTAATGAAGCATGAAGCTATCTTTCACGTCATGATCCCATGGTATAACAACATACGCACTGATGCTCATATGGTACATAAATAGAAAGTTGGTAGTTAAGTAGTTCTGGAGATGTTTGCACTGATGCTCATATGGTAAATAAAAAAAAGGGATTGGATTAAGTTATACCACTTCCTAACCTAAAAAATGTTTTTAGGCATGCAAAAGGAGGATAATAAATAGAGCATCATTTGGATCAAAATAATCTCCATGACGGTATAAGAGAGCAACAACATATATACAGAGCTAGAGGAATACAAAAAATACAGTAGTATGTTTGTAAAAGGCTATCGAAGGTTCAGTAACTGTGACAGGTAAGAGGTCTATTGCAACAGGTGCTTTGATAGTGAATAATGAGAGTCAGAACAGCAAGTATTCAAATGGGGTTAGGGACGGGAGCAATGTTGCGGGAATTGAAATAAAGAGTTAATAATGATTATTTCAATGGAGAAGCAAGATCAATTCTTCACATCCTCTTTTCGCAACACTACACTACACGTAGTATGACTCACATCACATGTTACAATACTTATATGGTGTATGTCATTTTATCAAAAATATTGCACAAATATATAGTTAGACTTGTCGTCCAAGATGAATCTATCTATTAATCAACTCTTTCACAGATCAATTAACAACTTCACATTTGGTAAAATAGACACGTAGATAGTGAAAATCTACCCCGTCACAAAAATAATATTAACTTGGTTGTGATCTCATCTTAACACTTTACACTTTGTTAAAGGGACTTTAGACACTCATGTTTATTTGGAAATAGTTACTCATACATATAAGTCAATCTCATCCTTGCGCGTTTCTTATGCTAAAGGGGTTTTCCGTATAAGAGTGCGAACATGTCTATTAGACATACTAATCATCCTCAAAAATTAATTTTCTTACATAAGAAATACAAATATCATTGAATTAAAGTGAAAACAATCATCACTTCATAATGGAAATATAACCTATTACCGCATGACTATCACAGTATCTTGTATTTAGACTCCTACTATGACTTAAGAATCCTAAATGTTCAAAAAATCTTTTTAAGCAAACATATTCTTAAATTGCAGCTGAACATGCCACAAATCTAGCTTCCATTTGTAGACAAAGCAATACGTATTTCTCATTACACCAAGATATGACATAATTGTTAAGCAGAAACACATATCCTGAAGTAGATTTACGTTCACCAGCCCAATCAGCATTTGTATATCCCTCTAGGCGTAAATTTGATCCTTGAAAGCAGAGAGAATGGTCTTATGTTCCCTTCAGGTACCTCGTTATTCTCTTTACAACTTTTCAATGCTCTTGTCCAGGATTTGATTGAAAACGACTAACCAAACCCACAACAAAACAAATGTCTGGTCGAGTACATAACATGACTTACATAAGACTTTCTATGGCACTTTAGTACGATTCTTAGGACATTTCTATCTTTTATTCGGGAGTCGAAGGACACATATCTCTATTTAGAGCCATGCCTTTCGTTAATAGAGTATCAACGATCTTACAATTTGTCATATTAAATCGTTTAAGTATCTTCTTGATGTAAGGTCAATGTGACAGAGATAACAATCTCTTTTACATTTCTCTATTTATTTTAAGACCAAGAATATATTGTGGTTCACCCGTGTCATTCATTTCAAATTGGATAGACAACCCCTCTTTATTCATTTAATGCCATGCCTTTCGTTAATAGAGTATCAACGATCTTACAATTTTTCTTTGAAGCATAGTGGTCTTTATTCACCGACGTTGACAATTAGGTATCGTCGAAATTGACTGGCGGCTGCCTCGATATTTTTTAGAAAAAAAACGTTGAAGTTGATCATTGTCCGCCGTTGACTTTACAACAACGGTGGTGGTGATAAAATAGATAATATATATTTATAATATATTAATTATAATAAAATTAAATAAAAAAATATTATAGAAAAAAGAAATTACTAATTGCTTTAATTTAACAGAAAGATTACAAATTAGGATTATAAGAAAAATTTAAAATATATTTAATTTAATTTTAGAAAAAATATTACTATTTAAGCATGAAAAATAATTTATCTCTTTTATATATGCAGTTCAACAATTAGTAAGTGTTGTTTAAGTGTTGAACACCTAACACTTTAGTGTAATCTTGGAAGATTTCACCAAGTTGTTTAGTGTTTAACACCTAAGCACTCAATCTTTGATTGATCAACCGTAAAACACTTAACAATTTGGTGAAATCAATGAAGATTTCACTCAAGTGTTTAGATTTTAACACTTGAACAAACAATGCTTGATTGTTTAGGTGAAAAACACTTAACAACTTTGTAAAATCTTCTTAGATTTTACTAAAATGTTTAATGTTTAACACTTTAACAATCATTGATTGTTAAAGTGTTAAACACTAAACATTGTAGTGAAACCTAAGAAGATTTTGCCAAGTTGTTTAGTGTCTAACACCTAAACAATCAATCAAGTGTAAAATAATTGAATTTTCGATGAAATCGGTGAAGATTTTACTCAAGTGTTTATTGTTTAACACTTGAACAGAATACTTTATGGTTTAGGTGTAAAATACTTAACAACTTGGTCAAATCTTCTTAGATTTCACTAAAGTATTTAACACTTTAACAATCACTGGTAAAATTGATTGTAGACAAATTTGTAGAAAAATTGTCAGCATCAAACTATTTTTTGAAAATGAATTTGTAACGAAGTTGGACTTGATTTTGGCTTCAAATGATGTATTTTTATAGGCGTTTTGAATTTTTTGCTATTTCACCATCTAACTTTTTTTTTGGGAGGTTAATAGATATCATATGTATGAAAAAAAAAATATATCATTTTACAAACTATTTTCTTTAATAAGTGGTTAGTCTAAGTTTAAATTGATTTTTTTTTTGTGTTGGCTATTATTTAGAGGCGTTTTTTCAAATAGCTTGGAGGTATTTCAATTATAATTATTACTAGACATGTTGTTCCTATAATTATTTATCTATATAGGTTACCCATAAAAAAGAAAGGAAATTACTTTAAAGAGCCTACCTATCAACAAAATCAGTGACAAAGTCCCAACTAAAAAACATTCCACGAAGGCTAAATTTAGTTTTTCTGGTTAGCTTTTTTATCCTTTTACCGCTATTCAGTTGTGTCTTTGGTATGGACCAATAATTTTTCTATTTTTGTACAGACCAATTTTTTCATGTTTGGTACGTACCAATTTTTTCTGTTTGGTACGTACCAACTTCTATCATGTTCTTTTTATGATTTAGTATACAATCCATTTTTTGTAATTGCATAATAGGTCCCTAATAGTATTTTTAAACTTAAATAGTTGTTGTCCATGTCCAAGGTTAATGTCCGGACTTATTTAGATACCCGATCGAAGCTACCTTGTCGAGGTCCAAGCATTAGTACGTACCAAAAATGTTTTTTTCGTAAAACAATTCAAAAATCTATTCATGGTAATTTTTTCAGGATAGTTTTTGTCCATGTCCAAGGTTAATGTCTGTAATTGTTTAGGTCCAAGCATTAATACATTTCAAACAAAGTACTTTTTGCAAAAACAATTCAAAAATCTAATCACGATAATTATTCACGATAAAAACCTAATTGGTATGTACCAAACAGATCTAGATCTAAACAATAAACTAAAAGAAAAATCTCTTTTGAACAGAAATTTTTAAAAAAAATCAAAAAACAAAACCCAAATCTCTTCACACTTGGCATTGGAACAGAATAATAAAAAAGTCAAATACCAATATCTTCAAACTCGGATTGGAACAACATAAATTTAAAAAAAAAAAGAAGGAATCTCTTCACATCGGCCTTGGAACTAAAATGAAAAAGAAAATTCCCACCATTGGATGGATGGATACCAATGGATGAAGAAGAACAAACTGGAATCTCTTCACATGCTCACATCGGATTTCAACTGCAAAAAATAAATTCAAAAAATACAATTAAAAAGACAATTAAAAGCTGAGATTGTCAAATGCTCACATGGTCACATGGTCACATGGTCACGGCGGCTTGCTGATGGTGGAGAACGATCCATGTCGGCGGAGACATGGTGGAGAATGGGCCACGTGGGGGTGACGAGTCAGATCTGAAGGTGGGGAATTAGACTTCTGATGGTGGAGAATTACCACCCAAGGCAGTGGCGCTTTGGAGAAGGAGCAGGAGAACGGAAAGCAGAGATCAGAGGGGCGTCGGAAAGCTAATGATGGTGTTCGTATGGTGGAGAATGGTCCACTAGGGCAGCGTCGCGAGTGAGAAGCGGCGGAGAGAAGAGGCGAAGGGCCACCACTGTGGTTGTTTTGGTTCATAGCGGCGGAATGATGGTGGAGGAACAGATTTGAGGGAAAAGTGAAGATAGTGATGGTGGTGGGTTTCTTGTGCAAGACAGCGGCATGGGGCCATTTTTTGGTGGTGGTTGGCGGCGTTTTTGTGTGCAGTCATGGTTATTGGTCTTGTTCGGTTCTTGGTTTTGTTCGGTTCTTGGTCACAGCGAAGAGAGAGGGGTGAGACGAGAGAGAGGGGGAGGTTTGAACAAAAATAAAACCCTAATGAGGTTTTTGTCTTGTTTTTATTTTTTACTAGTAATAGAAGAAGTGTGGGTTTTTTGGGTTAATTTTCTTTTTTGGTTGGGTTTAAAGAGTTTAGTTGGAATGAGGATTTTGTAAATATTATGAATGTCATTTAGGTCTTTTTAAATAATTTCCAAAAAAAAAAACACCTTAAAACATAAGGGGATATTTGTCTTTTTCTAAACCTCTTAGACTATCTTTTTAATTGCTATTTATACATTTTTTTAAGACAATGTATTACCTAGCATAACTAATAAAATAAGCGTTAGAAATTTTTCTTTATAAAACCAGTTCTTTCTTTTTACACCAACAACATCAATACAGTTACACTCATCCACGCACACGAAGGAAGAAAATGATATTGAACCTTAGCAATATTGAGGTAACGATTCAATTCATATTTAATTCTGAGATTAAAATAAAATGTACACTCCGAACTGAATTTCTTAAAATTATTTCTCATATTATATTTGTTTAGTATGTATTCTTATAATGAAGTTTTGGGGTTTCCATTATTAATTAAATTGGGTTGTATTATTTTTTTCCTGATACATTTGTGGGTCTTTTATTAAAAATTATATGTAGTTGTGCAATTAATTAAAAATGCATTGAATTTGAATTTTTTTGGGCAGGGTAGACAAACAAGCAGTAAAGATTAGACCCGAGTCGAAATATGGTGGATGACGAGCGTTCTCAGTCCAAACTGTTGTAATTATAAATAAATAAAATGTTGGAAGATGGAAAGAGGATATTAAAACAAAAATAATGGATTTTATAAATATAGAGACTCTAAAACATGTAATACTATATTTATTACAAGAAAATAGAATAATTAAATATAGAGATATTCCAAATAAAAGAAATACTACAACTATTATAATAAATTGGAAAATAGAACTGAAACGGAAAATGTCTGGTCCATTGATAAATATATATAAAATCCATACGTAATCTTATATGTCACACTATCATATAATATTCCTAATTGACTTACATGGTCGGTGCACTCGCATGAACACACATAATGTAGTCTTCCTTCGTACTTGAATCTATCAACATTAATTCATCTATTTTTCCTAGATATATTCTCACTGAGTCGAATCAACCATGACAATTGCAATATGCTAAAGTAGCACAACTAAACCTAAAACATCAAGACACGGTAAAGAGAAGGGCACCATTAAAAGGTCGCACACAATGAAGAAGTAGAGATCAATTCTTCACTTCTTTTTGTCGCAACATTACACACGTAGTATGACTCACGTGCTACAGTGCTTATATGGTGTATATTATTTCATCAAAAATGCCGCACAGATGAATAGTTATACTTGTTGTCCAAGATGAATATTTTGTATTAATCAACCCTTTCATGAATCAGTTAAGAACTTCACATCTGGCAAGATCGACAAGTCGATAGTGGGATTATACCCTGATCACAAGTATTATTAACATGTCATATACATGGTTGTGATTTCATTTTTTTCACTTTGTTAAGGCGGCCTTTGAGACTTATGTTTGCTTAGAAAAGGGTTCTTCATACATATAAGTTGATCTTATCCTTGCGCGTTTATTATGCCAGAGGTTGTTTCTCGTGTGAGAGGGTGAACATGTCTATTGGAAATACTAATCATCCTAACACATAATTTTCTAACATAAAAATACAAATATTATTGAACTAAAATGAAAGCAATTATCACTTCATTATATTAACAATGCATGTTATGAAGTTATACGCATTGACAAATGTCATATTCTTTTTAACCCCATAGATCTAAGATGGCCTAAGAACACATCTCTAATGATGGGTTTTGTAAAAAAATTGGTTAATGAGACATAGGGTATTGGAGATTGATTTTTTGCTCTATAAAGAATGGAATAAAAAGTATGACCAAATACTAAAATACCCTTATATAATACAAAAAACACTAAAAAACAAAAAAAATATTGAGTGTTGAACTATTCATTTCCAGCCACCCCCACCGACCTTCGGCCACCCCACCGACCTCCGGCCTCAGGCTACCACCGCTGGACCTCCGACCACCACCCACCGCAGAAAAAAGTATAGGGTATCGAAAAAAAGTATAAGGAAAAAGTAGAGAGTATCGGAAAAAATTATAGAGTATCAGAACAAAAGTTATTAAGTATCGTAAAATTTACTGAGTACTCCATAAAAAATAGTGAGTACTCTATAAAAAATAGTAAATACTCTATAAAAACCAGTGAGTATCCTATAAAATTAATGAGTATTCGCTAAAATCAATGAGTATTTTATTACATTTCAAACTAATTACAAAAGAAAAAAGAAAACAAACTAGTTACAAAAAAAAAGGAAAAATATAACTAAATACTAGTTTGACCAGATCTAAACAAAAAAAAAGTTCGTTGGAAACGTCCTTCTCACTGCGGCGTGGAGCTGTCTTCTCCGGCGAGCCTCATGGCTGCGCGAAGTTTCCTCACGGAGTTGTCTTATCTTCTAGTTTGTGCCTTGCCGGAGGTTGCTTCGCCAGCCTCCTTCGCATCAAGCTGCTAAATCTGGTCATGGATCACGAACCTCGCCGCACCAAGCTTCGCACCGGAGATATGGAGGCCTCCTTCGCGCTGGATCTAACGAAGCTCTGTTCGAGCGAGTTGCAGGCTTCTCTCCGGCATAACTGCTTATCTCACATCTTCTCACGCTCAGACCAAGCTTCGGCACCATTGATCACACTAGGATTCAACGGCGACTCGTGAAGGAAGACGACGGACTAGAGATGGCCAGCGATTTGCGAACGGAGTACTGGTCTTTGCCGGCGATTCGCGAACGTAGTACAGAGCTTCGACCTGCTTCTCCGTAGCTCGTGTCTCCTTCTCCGGCGAGCTCGAATCTGCTGCTAACAGAGGACAGCGCTCGAAGCCATGCCGCTCTTCTTCTTTAGAAGCGAACTCAATCTCTTTTTTCAGAATCCAAGCCGCACTGATAGCCATGGCAGTGGTGGTGGTGCTCGGTCGGATCTCGCATCATATTCACAAATGGAGCATAAGAAAGAGAGAGAAAGAGAGGAGATAGAGTGTATCGATAGATGTGAATAGGGTTTAATATTTTATGAAAATATATTATTATATATAGAGAAAAAACAAAAAGGGGTAAAAATGTAAATGAGATTTTAGCCTATAGTGTTAAAATCCAGGCCGGTTCTGGAAAGAGGCCATGGCCTTGGGCCCATCCCAATTTTTATAATACAGGACCCTATACTTTTTTTTATATAAAAGTATAATTTTTTTATTTAAAATAATCCAGTTGTTGCCCAATTCAATCCAAATCAAATAAATGCCTGACTATTTTGGCTATTTTTTTAATTTTTTTATATTTGTTAGAATTATCATAGCTATGTATATATTTTTTTTTCTATTTTTTTAATTTATTATAGTATTATTTTATAAATTTTATATCTACTAAAGTATATATATTCAATTATTTTATATTTTTTACATAATTAGCTTTACGATAAAAAAATTGGTAAATATTTAATTTTTTTAATGTAATTTGTAATTTTTTAGGGGTCTATTTTTTAAAGTTTGTCTTAGGCCCCTAAAATGTCAGGACAATTCCTGTTAAAATCTATTTAAGGTCTTTAATAAGAAGTGAATGGAAGTGGGGTTGGGAATAAAAATAGTGGGTGTCTTCAAGACCCTTAATGTAAAAATCTCTAAAATAAATTGCTAGCATTTTGTGTGTGGATACATATTGCAATGTCACTTTCTTCTGTGCAATTATATCTCTTACACACGTATACTTTATTTGTCAATCTGGGATTCTTAGGAACTTGCCGCTTGACTATCATAGTGTATCACAATTGGACTCCCACTATGAGTTGAGAATCCTAAATGTTTAGAGAATCTTTTTAACCAAACAACTTCTTGAACTACAACTAAACATGTCACAAATTCAGCTTCCATTGTAAACAAAGCAATACAAGTTTTTTTCTTACTACACCAAGGTATGTCACAATTGTTTAGAAAGAACACATATCTTGAAGTGGATTTACATTCATCTGAATCACCAGCCGAGTCAGCATTCGTATATCCATCTAGGCGTAAATCTAATCTTTAAAAGTAGAAAGAATGGTATTTTATTCCCTTCAAGTCCTCATTATTCTCTTTACAACTTCCAATACTCCTGTACAGGATTTGATTTAAAACGACTAACTAAACCCACATCAAAACAAATGTCTGGTCCAATACATAAAAGAGCATACATGGTACCGAGGACATTGCTTTCTTTTCTTCTGGAGTCGAAGGACACATATTCCGATTTAGGGTCATGCCTTATGCTAATGGCGTATCAACGACTTACAATTAGCGATATAAAAACATTCAAGTATCTTCTTGATGTAAGGTCTTTATAGCAGATGAAACAATCTCTTTGACCTTTCTCTATTTATTTTAATATCAAGAATATACTCTACTTCACCCATATCTTTCATTTTAAATTGGGTAGACAACCATTCCTTATTAGTCTTGACGAAATTCTTGTCATTGCTAGCTAATAAGATGCCATCTACATAGAGAGATAATATTATTTTTTCTTTGGAACGTCTTACATGCACACATTGGTCTTCATTCACTGACACTGACAGTTGGTCGTCCTCGAAGTACATTGGCGGCCGTTTCGAAATTAAAAAAAACGTTGAAGTTGACCATTGACCGCCATTGTCTATCCAGCGACACGGGGGTCATTATAATATTTATAATTAAAAAAATATTTTAGAAAAAGATATTAGTAATAACCTAAATTTAAAAATAATTTAAATATTTATTGTAATAAGAATTAAAATTATAGTTGGTCTAATTTTATAAAAAAAGATTGGTATTTAAACCAAAAATAGATATATCCTTTTTATTTAGGCAATTCAACGAAAAAAAATTTGACAAAAGGAAAAAACTTCAAGAACTTCTCACTAGGTATTTATACTTGTTAGAAAGTCCACTAAACAAAATATCGAAAGAATTGTAAAAAATGCAGAGGCTTGCGTCCCTGAAGCTCCTCTCGAAAATCCCCAGAAACCTGACAACAAACACCCATTCTTCTCTTTCAAAACCCAACCAACCCCACCAAATTTTCACACACTATTCCACTTTTTCTCACTCAAGAAATGGACATTTTCCACAGCAAAGATCGCTTGTTCAAGGGGTTTTCTCAAACCCAATTCTTCGTAAGCATTTTTGGTCACACACCCTTGTCAAGAGTCAGAGCAAAGGCCTTTTGACCAAAAGTGTTGGGTTCGCTAAAGCTCATTTCCACTCACGAACATCTTTTAACTCCTACAACCGTGGCTGGTAATGTAGCTTACCACAACCCTTTTCATAATACTCTTAATTTTTTGCGATTTTATGATTACGTGTTAGTTTTTTCAAAATTTGATCATCTGGGTCTTTGAGTAGTTACGGTATCATCTGGGTAAATTGCACCATGCGTCCCTGTGTTTAAAATAAGTAGCAAAAGCTAATGTATAATACATGGGCCTTTGTGCTACTTTTTGAAAAAACCCAAGGGTATATTTTGCTATTTTTCATAACACTGAGGCCAAGGGTTTTTCTATTATTTTAAATCGGGGTTGAATATTAATGTAAATTGATTTGATTGATTGCAAAAAAGCTGTGGTGAGGACTGAGATAGCTTTAATGGGTGTCACGTGATGGTTCAAAAAAGTGTACTTATGTTCCATTTTAGTGCATTTCGCTAACTTGCTTTCTTATAGGGTATAAAATGCATCTGCATTCTTACCCAAAGAAGAATGTGTAAAATTGCTTTATCGATTCCTGTGTTTTACAAAATACCCAAATACACCCCTTTGTTGTGAAAGTAGTAGATATAACCATCTATATTCTAATAAATAGCAAATCAAATACACATGTGTATTTTTCCTTAACATATACAAACATGGGTATAGTATATATGTCTGTTTCATTTAACATAGGGACCAAACGGTAAAATTAACTCTTTATCCATTCTATTAACAGGAGATCATACCTTCAAAGGTTTTCAAGTGATCAAGTGGTATTGGGAATCATTATATCAAATGTTGCAATTTTTATGTTATGGAGAGTTGCAGATCATACATTTATGTTAAAAAACTTTACGGTTAAGTGTTAATTTAATAATATTTAAATACACAATCCAAATTCTTCTAAATATTATTATTTTATTATTTTTTTTCCTTAGATTTCGGTTGATAATTTCAAGAGTGGGCGTGTTCATACATTGATTACTTCAGCATTTAGTCATATGGATATTGGACATCTTATCTCCAACATGATTGGTCTTTACTTTTTCGGAACTAGCGTAATTTTTTTTACTCTTTTACCCTTTTCTATACTTTCTCATTTTTAAACGCAACTTTAATGTACTTCATGTAAATTGTATACTTTATTGGTTAGATTGGAAAAACTTTTGGATCTGAATACTTTCTAAAGCTGTATCTATCTGGAGCAATTGTTGGCTCGGTTTTTTACTTGCTGTATCATGCTTTTATTGCACCTTCAATGAAGGTAAATCTTTTTAATTATTACAAAATAGGGTCCTCGTGTTATGTGTATTTACGTTATATTACTTAATTTATATTGTTTGGCATTTACAGGGAAATGGAGGACTATTTGGGGTTGATTTTTCAAGGGTTCCAGGATTGGTGAGCTGGTTTTTTCTCTTTATTTTTCAAACTAGACATAAAGTGTCACTTTACCCAAACTTTAGGGGTATTAGTGGAAATATTATTATCAGTTTTGGTGTTTGATATTTAGGGAGCAAGTGGAGCAGTAAATGCGGTTTTGTTGCTTGATATATTTCTAAATCCGAAAAAGACTCTTTTATTTGACTTCTTTATTCCCGTACCTGCTATTTTATTGGTAAGTGGTCCTTTGTCTTTCAACTTTTTAACAATTTAGTCCCTTAAATCTTAATACTGCTACAAATACTTATCATATGCGTGTAATTGATTTCTTTCCAGGGAATATATTTGATTGGAAAAGACACATTAAGAATATTGGAGGTAAGAATTTATAATTAATTTCCTTTTGTTTTAATTATAAATGTGATATAGTTATAAGTACCTGTGATTGTTGTTTCAGGGAGATACTCAAATCTCGGGATCTGCTCATCTTGGTGGTGCCGCTGTTGCTGCAATTGCGTGGGCCCGGCTTAGGAAGGGTCGTTTTTAATTTTGCATTACTCCATAATTTCACAAGAAAATATAGCTCTTATTTTGTGTTATGGGGTGAGTAATGTTGTTTCCTTCAATAGATAGTCTCCTTAAAAGGAAATATGACATGTCAAATGAATGTAATTTGTGTTATGGGGATATTGAGACGGTTGAACATATTTCTATTTAATTGTGATTTGGCATGCTAATTATTTAAGTTGTATTTTGTCTAATTATTTAGCTTCTCATGTTGATAAATGGATTTTATATATATTTATGATCATGTAGTTGCTTTATATTGGGAAAAAAAACTCCTAATAGTGCTCTAGTTTTCTCTCAATTGGGTCGGGTAATCCAAGACCCAGCTTTAATTGGGCTTTGATCCATACTGCAATAAGATAATGAATGTACCCAGGTAGGGTAGAGCTAATCTAAGATATGGGTACGTGTACTCTTTTATCCAAAACATGCACTATGAACAAACCATCCACATTTGAAAGGGCTTTTACCCAACTGGACAAACACTAATCATTTTACCTATCAAGGTTAGCAAGACCACAAGTAGAGACTCTTGACATGTATCAGAGAGGCAACTGCTTATTTCCAAATTTAATACCCTGAAACTTTCTGACTCGTGCAAGAAATACCAAAATGACCTTGATGCATTATCTCTACAGGGGTAAAATCCTTAAACAAAACAAATATGACTTATTTTATGATAATAGAAAGTTTTTCTCGAAGTCCATATCTCCTTGCCGAGACAATGCTAGAGATACTAGATTTTGTCAAGGATCTTACTCATCTAGAAGTGACATCTAAGGTACATTTGATAGATTCCACGCTTTATCTTAACTCACTAAGCTTGGATGGTGTCACAATTTGGTTCTTATTTAACTTTACGTTTAAATTATTAGATCCACTTGAAGTCTTTAGCAGAATAAATGCTAGCGGTTAGTAAAGGACTCAAAAAAGTTGAGCAAGAATTAATTGCATCAGAAGGTGATGGTGCTATATCTTTGGGGTTTCAGAAAGTAAATATAATTATTCCACATTTTTGTAATTACTTAATATTATGGTTAATAGTTTCGTTCGCTACAATTTATAGGCGTTGAAGAATTTTATGGATACTGATGAGGCTAAAGTTAGATCACTCATCACCTTGTACTCTGAAGTGGTGAGCCTTTGTATTTATCTCTTACATTTCGAAACCGAATAATAATATGTTTCATTGTAATATATTAATTTGTAGGGAAGAAGCGAAGACTCATTATGTCAGTATTTTGGGGAAGATCCTGCTTGTTGTCCCTTGAGTAATGTTCTGTATGCATCGGTCATCGGTAATCTGATATATACGATGGTATGTACTAGGCCCGACTTAGCATATGCCGTGAGAGTTGTAACCCGTTAAGTATCAAGGCAAAAACACAATGGGTTGTGGTTGAATGGATTCTCAGGTATTTTCAAGGTACTTCAAAGATGTAAGATGTGTTTGTGTTTTGATTCTGTGAAACCTGTATTATTTTTTTTTGTTTAAAAGTGGAATATATATTAGAGAAGAAGAGAATTACAAGGGGGAATAAGGTTACAAGAAAAATGCGGAAAAGACCAACCGTCAATCCTCCAACAAATTTCAATCCATCTTAAAATGTCTGGAAAAAAAATACCAGTAATAAAAATGGTAATGGTTTGGTAGCAGAACACTTAAGATCAGTACTGACACTAAAGAAATGACAGGCGGGATTATCATCTTCCTCTTATTATCACAAGTCAAATAATTAGTAACCAGAAGGTGATCTTGGGCTATAATCTTAGGTGGTATATGGTCTCGATTCTTAATAATTCTTTTACGAAACAGACCCAGAAGGTTTACTTAATAAGTTCGCCGCCAACAGCAAATCTTGACACAATTAAAATTTCGACATGGGATATTTCAGCACAAAGGTTCAAACTTAGTTTTGCTACACCAAACGAATAAAAAGAAAGTACCCCAAGACAAGTGTGAAGAAGCTTTGGATGGGTATCGAATATTGTATAACCAACTAGGGGAGCTTTGAAAAATCTGTATATGTCATGTGAAAAGTACAGAACACTTGGCGAGTTGGTTTCAAAGCCCATCTCTTGCAATGATCTTATGTTACTAGTTAGAGAAGATCCCGCTTCCATAAAAATTCTCATGGATAGTTTAAAAGAGTTTGAAAAATGTTCGGGTCTTTATTTAAATGTGCTTAATCAAATATTTATCGCGTGGGAAGAAAAAGATAGCGGTTGAAAAAATAATAGAAACTTAACAACTTAAGAAGCGGAGTATGCTTTTCGATATTTGAGGTGTGCTTCTTGGAGTTTCGATTTTGCTCTAGAGATTATGAACCCCTTATAGATAATAAATTAGAGAGTTATGTTAGATCTTGGAACACCTCTTCTCTTTCATATACAGGTCAGTTAGAGAGCTCGTTAGATAGGCGTTTCAAAGAGTAGTGTGTTCAAAAAGCGCACACTTCTGTTTTTAATACCCTTCTCTTCAAGTTTTGGATGATGGAAGGTTGACCGATGGTCAAGGACGTATAGTTGACTTTACTAATACGGTTATCATCATGACTTCGAATCTCGGAGCTGAGTTTCTTTTGTAAGGGTTAATGGGTAAATGTACAATCGAGTCTGCTCAGGATATGGTAATGCAACAGATAAGTTGAATAAAGTTAAAAAGACTAACCAACTTTCTTTAATTTTAAGTGTGACTTAATATTTAATTGATTTTGGTAGGTGAAAAAGCATTTTAAACCTGAACAATTGAGAAAAGTTTGCCGACTACAGATGAAGGATGTGGCAATTTGGTTAGCGGAACGAGGCATTGCGTTGGGTATAACCGAGGCTGCTTTGGATGTAATACTTGCAGAAAGTTATGATCCTGTAAGTATAGAATTTAATGTGTGTTTATGAGAGTGTGAATTAAAGAGACTTAACTAACTGTGTGTGTTTATTTATGAGTTTAGGTGTATGGTGCAAGGCCTATTAGGAGGTGGTTGGAGAAGCATGTGGTGACAGAGTTATCGAAGATGCTTGTGAAGGAGGAGATTGATGAAAATTCTACTGTTTATATAGATGCTTCTCGTAAAGGGAAAGAGTTCAATACATCTTGTATATCAAAAAGAAAGATGGACGAAAGATAGATCCTCATTCTCCTTCTTTATAATAGTAGCTCTTCTTAAGGTACAGTGAATTCCTTTATCTAAATAAACTTTAGAGGGACAGGTTTCTGGAAATCGGGAAAAACAGGTTTCCTACTTTCATGATGAAGTATTTATATATATTTTTTTGATATAAAATGTTTATATTTTGTTTAAAATTTTGTACTTACAATAAGTTTGTGTTGATTTTTTATGATATTGATGATAATGATGGAGAGGCATGGACCTGGAATTTTGTATGGGATTGGATAGTTCGATTCCCATGAATTCTAATTCTGAGGAACTTGTGCAAAAGATGTTGAAATTAGGTATCTTACATTAAAAATTGTGTACCTGAGATGCATGAGGTTTCAGCAAGAGACTTATATATGCTTGGTAAAGCTTTCTTCTTCTCTTTTTTTTCTCCTCTTTCCTTTTTATTTTCATGTTAAAGTTCACTTATGGACAACCTCTTTTTGTTACAGTGCAGGTAATTTTTTATCGTCTTCTGGATTGTGGGGATGACTGTTGAGAAATTAAGAGATAAAAACTAAAACGACGTCATCAAGTATGCACTTGATAGGTGCACCCTATTAAGTACAAGACGCTGCAAAATTAACATAAGCTCCAATATGTTGCCACCCATATCCCATTGCAAGTCCTATACCAAAATAAATAAGTTTCAGCATCTTCTTAAACACTGATGTTTAAACCAATCCGATCGAGAGTAGAAATGAGTATATACTAACTATCAATTACAATAGATAAACAAAACAAAGGATTCCTAGCAGTAACATATTCGTTTTCTATAAACATATCCAAATACATGGCGACTAGAAAAGAGGGACATGGATACTATTATATATCTCTGTAATTGCAAGAAGCATCCCTGCTAACTCGTTTGAAACCCAATTATCTCTACTCTATTTATGTTTAAAAGGAAAACAATTTGTCCACCCAAAAGAAAATATATACAATGCAATAACATATGACAAAGATGATTCAAATGATATACAAACAGATATTTTGAGTCTAGGTATTAGACTGGAAGATGAAAACAAAAGACATGATGATAAACAACAGCACTTCATTTATACTTAAAGATTAGAAGTTCCTACAATGAACATCTGGAATATGGGATATCTTGTGCCACTCTGGGCCGCTTCCTCTGGTGCATCTCTCTACCAAATGGGGACAACTTGTTATGTATAATAGTTGAAGATTGGTGAGGCGCTGCATTGCTGCCACAGATGGCATATACTTTATATTCTTGTTGCTCCAAAGATGTAGAGTGGAAAGCGAGTGGATGTTACCCAGCCACTCTGGTAGAGCCTCCAATCCATCAAAATTATATATTTTCAAGGATGTCAAGGAAGGAAGATACTGAATTTGCTCAGGCAGAGACGTGTGATTTTCGGAGGTCCCATCTAGTACAAGAGTCTTCAGAGAACCGAAATAAATCTGATCATCCTCATTGTGGTGGGGCCAAGGGAAGTAACCATCAAGTTTCAATGTAGTTAGGTTGGGCAGGTGCTCAAGACCAAAATCATCTATAGGCATTGTGCTCAAATTCACATTTCCTTTAATTGATAGATCGGTAACTGATGTCAGGCCTTGAAGCGATGGTAATGAAGTAAACCTCTCATTTATCTCAATTGATAATTTCGTAAGAGATGAGAAGCCTTGAAACGATGGTAATTCAGTCAATTTCTCATTTCCAGAAATATGTAGCTCTGTGAGAGAAATGAGGCCTGCAAGAGATGGTAATTCAATCAATTTCTCATTTCCAGATATATGTAGCTCTGTAAGAGATGTGAATCCTGCAAGAGATGGTAGATCAGACAGCTTAACACAATTCTTAACGATCAAGATCCTCAAATGAGGAAATGCTTGAAGCGGCGATGATGGATGCTCAACTCCTGACCATTCTTCTAAATTACTCATCTCCGCGATGTACAATTCTTCAAGTGCTGGAAATGCACAACTTGTACGGTTATGATCGTCAGTGGAATCGTAGAATTCTGGTCCGATACGCTTCACGTTTCTTAAAGTAGCCATATATACACTCTTGAGAAGAGGAAGGTGTCCAAGAGGTGGGAGTTGCGTGAGGAAAAAACAACCTTTTAATTTGATTTCTATCAAATTGTTAAGTAGCCTGTTGTCTGTCATTGTCATCCAAGAAGGAAATCTCAAACCGTTAAAATATTTGATGGTTAACCTTTTCAAATATGAGTGTGGTATCAGACCTTCAAGAATATCCTCCTCATCGGTTGTTGTCTCGCTCTGTTTATTCCATTTAAGGTGAAAATGGTCAATCTTGAGTTTCCTTGATATATTTGCTTTTTTCGCTTCCTCACCGTTCATCACATTATCAAGCCCATATATACGGAGTCTACCTTTCAAATTATCCAGCTTCTCTAACTCGTCAATTTTACAACCCTCGTTATGACTCACAGTAAAGTAAGGCAATGTTTGAAGATGGACCAATTCTTTGATTCCCATGATGAGACACCCCCTATTGGATATTTTTCCAAAATATATATGTCTCAAGTTGACCAAAGTACTTACATATAAAATTTTTTGCCCGAATCTCCAGCGAGGTGGAAGTCTCAAGGATTGTAAATTGTAAAGCTTAATATAAGAAGTAGGTAGTTTTCCGATATCAGTATCTGCAACATCAATATATCTTAAGAGTTTCATCCTCCCTATTGAAGTGGGCAATTCCTTAACTTCATAACCTCTCAATATTAAGGTTCGCAGACACCCAAAATTTAACACCCCATTTTTATTGAAGTACTTGACTCCCTCAGGTAAATACAATGTTCTAATCTTTGAAGATATTCCTTGGGGTATATCTATTATTCGCGTAGATACCATTTCTGGTTTCAGAGATACGTGTACAACTTCACCTATTTTATTGACATCATGGCCAGCCTCGATTGTGAAGCAATAATCTTTTGATATATGCATTGCAACGTCATGAACAATATCATGCATCTTACAAGACCAAGTCCTATCATATTTGTTGTAACTAAGCTCTTGCAATAAAGAATTCCACAACAAAGCGTCGAAGTAGTCTCTACCCAGATCCTCCATTTGTACATTACTCCCCTTTGGAGGATTAAGAAACCCTTGTGCCATCCATTGTTGTATAAGCTCTTCCCTTTCCATTAAAGTGTCCTTTGGAAATATAGAACAATATGCAAAACATTGTTTCAAAGATAATGAAAACAAATGATCGTAACTCAACTTTATGCACGACATAACTCCTTCTTGATTATTGATTGAGCTCCATATATCACTATCCTCAATAATCAACCATTCCCCTATATCTCTTTTTGAATAGAGTAAACCTCCCAATACCTTGATTGCCAATGGCACACCGCAACACTTTTTTAACATCCTTTGGCTTATAGCAACAAATTGTGGAGTCTCTTCCACTCCACCTGCAAATGCTCTCTTCTTGAACAAAGACAAACTATCATCGTCTGACAACTTGCTTAAAACATGAGTTTGAGATGCACGGATCACTGAAACAACACGTTCGCTACGTGTTGTTACCAGGATTTTCGTTCCTCTAGAACCACTTATCGCTACCAAGTCTCTTTTCAGTTGTTCCCATTTTTGTTCATCCTCATTCCATACATCATCAAAAATGACAAGATACCTTTTTCCCTTTAAATTTTCTTGAAGCTTTCCGACTAATGCTTCTCTAGTTGTCAAATTCAGATTTTGATGGGTTATAGACTGCAACATCTCGCTTAAGAGTCTCTCAATTTTGAAATCATCAGAGACACACACCCATAGTATTTTCTCGAAATAACTCACCACTTCATTATGCTTGTAGACTAATTGAGCAATGGTGGTTTTTCCTTGTCCACCCATTCCTACTATGGCAGTGAGTGAAATATTTTCTTCACAGTTAGCATTAACAAGCATGTCTACTACTTTTTTGACATCATCATCCCTACCGATTATTTCTTCTTCTTGGATAAAAGGACCCGTCATAATTCGATCCATTTGAACTTCTGAACTTCTATTTATCAACCCACATAAATTTCCTTGTTCGTTCACACTTTTTAAGCGAGAACTAATAGCCTCAACCTTATGAGCTATCTTAGAGCGAAATTGAAGTTTTTTTACAGGAGAAAAGAAGTTGAGTACCTTGTCCCGTTTCCTTTGTGGTATCTTTTGGCGAAGAATTTCATAGTTGTATTCTTCCAACACGTTCTCAGCATCAAACATTACAGCCTTGAGTCTTGTAAACCAAGTTTTCATAGCCGTCGATTGAATATTCTTCCTATCAGCATCAACGATAAGAGCTTGAATGATCTCCAGTTCCCCAGCTAGAATTTGAAGAGATCTTTCGCATCCGACAAAAAGAGTAATTTCATCAGCAGCAAGGGAAAATGCCTGGTTGAAGAGATTTTCCACAGCAACACCGATGATGACAGCTTCAGCCATTTTAAACCTTTCTCGAGCAGTAAAGAAATGAGTAAGAAACACCAATAATTATATGCTGAGTTTTCTTAGCTTTGTGAGAGAATTGAATTGAATGTTAGAATGGAAACACATATACGAGAAAGAAATATTTGAACGAAAGGTAAAGAAGTATTCTAGTAGTCACTACTATTAAATGGGTTCCAAGAAATATCCTGAAAAATAGTTTTGTGGCTCATATGCACTTGACTTTACTATGTGGTGTGTAGTCAAATATATTCAACGAAATTGGAAACTCAATATAAATCATTCCCGTTCAAAAAAAATATATATAAATCATTCTCGTCCAAATTCAGTTGGAAAAAAAAAATGAAGATATATATCTCGAGAAAATTACTTTAAAGAACCCAAAAAATTTAAAAATTAATTAAGAAATCCTAACAAAAAAATATTCAAAGAAAAGTCTCAAATTTAATTTTTTGGTTTTCTTCTTCAATTGTGGAAAGTTGGGTGTGGTACAAACCAATATTCTTATGTCGGTACATACCAATTTTCTCGTTTTGGTATGTACCAACTTCTATCATCTTTGGTTTTACGATTTATTACAGAGTCAATTTTTTTTGTAATTGCATGATAGGTCCCTAGTAGTATTTTTGTGTAACTTAAATGTTTAGGCTAATGTCTGGACTTATTTAGAAATCCGATCAAATATATCGTGTCAAGGTCCACCCATTGGTACGCGCCAAATAATGTTTTCCCCGCAAAAACAACACACAAATCTATTCACGATAACTTTTTTCACGATAAAAACAAATTGGTATGCACCAAACAAATCAATTTGGTATATTCCAAACAGATCAATTTGGTACATTCCAAACAGATCTAAATCTATATCTGAATCCGAACACAAAATATCAAAATATATCACACTTTTGAATTGAAAAACAAAAAGAAATCATTACACAATTGATATTGGAATTAAAAAGGAAAAGTAAATATGGCGCACGAAGTCCACGAAGACGCACTCCAGCAGGGAAGATCCACTCCAGCAGGAAAGGCCACGAAGACCATTAATGGACACTAATGGAAGACGGAGCGGCGGCGAAGTTATAGTGCCGGTGCGAAGGTGTAGCTTGGACGACGTTAGGTCTGAAGCTCCATTAATGGATACGAATGGAGAAGGGAAAGAGGCTGCAGATTTCGCGTGATCCAGAGGTGGAGACTAGTCCGATAGGGTAGCGAAGACAGGCGACGAAGATTACGCTCAGATGGCGTTAGTGATGGAGGTTTCCGTGTGCTGTAGTTGGTGACGAAGGTTGGTGAGATCAGGTCTTCGTGCAGTTATCACCGATCTTTGTGCGAGGTGATGAGGCAGGACCGCGTTAGTGACGACGATTTTCTTCTCCAGGATGGCGTGAATCAGCGTGGCTGTTGCTGGTGGAGCGAAGAGGCTACGAGAGGAGACTGGTGGGGGTCGTGGTTGTGCAGCAGAGCGGAGCCGGTCTATTGATGGTGGCACAAGTGATGATAGTGAAGCCAATGGTGGTGGAGGAGGGAGGCTGGTGGCATTTTTTGTGGACAGCCATGGGGTCTGTTCTTGGTCATAGAGAAGAGAGGGTGAGGAGAGAGAGGCCAAACAAAATATGGAATAAAAATCTAATAGGGTTCTGGTTTTTTGTTTTGGGGTTTCAGTGTTAAGAAGTAATGCAGAGGTATTTTGGGCTTTTGGTTTGTTCTAGTTGGGTATAGTTGGGGGAGGACTTTGTGAGGATGTTGAATGTTATGGGGAACTTTAAAAATATTTTTTCTCATATATCACTTGGTCAATGTTCGAACCTCCCATTGTGCATTTTGGTTTTAACCAATTGGGATTAACTCACTGTCCAGGGCCTTAGTCATCTAATCTAGTGGTGCAGGTTCAAACCAATTCAATGACTCCGAGTCCAAAGTGGCTCTCCTATGTAACAAATATATATATATATATATATATATATATATATATATATATATATATATATATATATATATATATATATATATATATATCACCTAATTTTCTTCACCTCCTATATAGAGGCTTTAAAAACCAATTAGATTGTTTTTTTCTTAATTAACTATTTTTTATTTAATGTCACACAGGATGACACATAGAAAGTGAAATAAGAGTAAAGCAAATAAAGGTGATATATAGCAATGCTTAAAAGAAGAGATAAAAGTATGTAACTTAATGATGAAATAAAAAATTAAGTTTTTTTCTAAATATATCTCTTCCAAAATGTTGTCAAAGTTAACCTGAGCAAAACTTGGTGAAAAAATAAAATGTACTGGACAAATAATTGATACTAAAGGAAAAAAATGTATATGATGTCTCTATATTTGTGATAGAATAGTCTAGTCATGAGATATTGGTGGGGGCAAAGGTGTGATAAAATAATAGATAAATAAAGATAATAATAAAGAGTCACACACCCTTGAGAACCACGGATATCACTGCAAGTATCACAGATCGTATGCAAGTTTTAATGATAAGTCAAGTTCGTTCGCAGGGATTGTAACCGTTAGATCTACTTATATTTAACAAGCGTAGATGAATTTATATGCTTGGAATAAAATATGAAAAGATAAAATAATATGAATACTATCTAACGCAAATAAATAAATAGAACAAATAACTAAATACGAAAGTAAGTCAAATAGATTATGATTACTACGTCTATTACTAAATTGTTATTCTAACCTGTCACATTAAGCATTATATATTAACCAGGATTCTAATAACTACCTAGCCTTTTCTAGACTTAGGAGCAACCTCTCCACTACTAGGGATTCCTAAGTAATGTTTGGAGATTAAAGCAAACCTTAATGGCTATCTAGTCACACTAGACGATTATGTGGTGTTGTCAATAACTAAGAATAATCCTAAGATTGGCCAAATCTAGGGAAATAGGTCAAAACACATAATACAATATACGCCAAGCTTAATCAATTAAAATAACCAAATAGTATTTAAAGACAAAATAATAATCCAACAATTAAGAGTAAACTTACAGAACAAAAGCTTAGAAATATGGTTGAGAATAGATCTATAGCTAATTACTCTAAATATAGAGAAGGTGAGATGTAGAAGAGGAGTTGTCAGTCTCCAATCTTCTTCTTCTTGTCTTCCTCTACAGGTCAACTTGCTTCTTGGATGAATAACTTGATTCTAAGGATGAATATCTAACTAAAGGACTAAGCTATTGTTTGAAACTAAGAAAATATAAGTAAAGACTAAGCCTATACTTTGCAATTGAGCAAGGACATGTTTACAATGGTTTAAGGGTGTATTTATAGGTGTCTTGGAAGCCCTAATTCGTTTTCTTGAAGGAGAAGTAAGTGGTGGACTCCAAGCCCAACTCAAATTCGTAACCCTAAAAACTAGGGCAGCACACGGGTCGGTTAACCGACCCGTAGAGGTCAACCCATCACCCAACCCGAGTACACGGTTTTATGTAAATGTAAACCCATTACCCAATTTTTTTAATTAAACCCACACGGGTTGGGTTTAGTCGGGTGGGTCGGTTTTGGGTCGGTTTCGGGTAAAGTCAATACACCTAAAAAAACAAAAAAACAAAACAAACATCCATTCAAAAGTTTCCATAACTAGTAAGTTTCCTAGAATAGAAAGTTACTTTTTTAGTAACTTTCTATAAATAGTAACTTTCCGATACCAAACATTGTTTTCCGAACCAAAAATCACAAATTACAGTTCTTAACACACTACTAATACAAAAACCAAATCAGATTCTAAGTTATTACATTAAATTTTAATTTTACAACCTAAATTGTGCAAAAATATCTTCATGTACAACCTTGGATGCAAATCTTCCACTGATTCCAAAAAAAACCTGCCCTTTATCAAATTTCCTGCAATTTTGAAACACAAAACAGAAGAAATTGTTTTAGTTTGAGCCTCAGATTTAGTCTCGTCATTGGCCTCGAATTTTAACCTCAGATTTCATATCTTCATTGGCTAATTACACTTAGGGACCTTTTAGGGACAAGGAACCAACTTACAAGATACAGTTTTTAATCAAACAATGTTGCCAACTCAACCATTTTCACAATTTTATTATGCATTCATCATAGGAACATAATCACTTAATCATTGAAAGGACTTTTGAACTTAGGGACAAGTGAAAATGGGAGATGCATACACTGTATTTGATTGTTTAAAAAGTGTAACTTATAAGGTATGAACCTGTAAAATACAACAATTCAACTATTTCAGATCATAAGGTCAAATACTAAGTAAAATCAGAATAATAAATTATATATAAGTGAATATATTACCTGTAAATGGAGTAACAGATCAAGTTTCAACAATCAAATCCAGAACAGGTCCATTAACAAGAATTGCGAGATCATGCAAGTAAATCAAGGGAACATTCCATTAGCCAATATTCAAAACCCAAATGAAAACTAAGTGTAGAAAATTATTCTGTAAACAAGAAAACTAAGTAATTACCTTTAAGTTTAGTAGCAAAGCATGGATTAAAGTATCAAATCCAGAACAGGTCCAGTACAACATGGCAACAATTGCGAGACCATGAATAAACAAGGTAAACAATCTATTAGCCAATATCAAATGAAATCTTAATTAATCACAAATCCCAAACTCAATCAATAATCTGACTTCAAAATAAAAACGGGTTTTCAAAACACGGTTACTAAAATCAAAGAACAACTCAAATTCAAATCAAATACCATAAATAATAGTCTAAAAACACTTAGAATCCCAAACCATATTCGAATTAAAGATTGAAAAACCATTAAATCCTTTAATAAACCAAATAATAATTACAAACCCATAAGCTTTTCACATGCAATCGAATAAAACTCAAACAGAATTACAAAAAATCCCAAAAACAAACCTTAGGGTTTTGAAATTGCAAAATACCTTTTGAAAGGGTGTTTTAATGGATAATAATCCACCACCGTGCCATATATAGGCTTCAACATCCTCCAACCCACGGTCTAAATCAAATACAATACCGCTCAAAAACGCCGGCGAGATTAGACGGAGAAGGAGAAGAGCCAGGGCTACGACTTAGGGTTTTTGAGAGATACAGAGTGAAGAAGAGAGAGAGGATGTGAGTGAGGTGAGAGAGAGGTCAAAGACACCAAATGACCTTTCGTGTAATGAAGGGAGAGAGTATAGCGTATAGGATACGCGTGGGAAGAGAGAGAGGACGTGAGTGAGGAGTTAATATAATGATATATAATATTTAAAAAAAATAATCAACGGGTCGGGTTCGGTTAAGCGCGGGTTTGGCTTTGCCAAACCCAGCAACCGACCCAATACCCAAATAATAATTATTTTTGGCCCTGGGTTCGGGTGGGGCTCGGTTTGGGTTTTTTCGGGCCGATTTTGGGTCGGTTTTTTCGGTTGGGCGGGTTTGGGTCAACCTTGTGCAGCCCTACTAAAAACATGAAATCAGGTCCGATCTTCTTTTGGCTCTAACATCTTCAATATTCATCTGTTTGACGCGTACGAATATACCAAATTGATCGTCTCGGAAAGCTCTTCAACTTTGCTCTTGACCGTTTCTCCAAATTCCACACCGTGTTTGAGATATAAGCTGATTTGTGGTCGTAGGTGCAGAAATTCAGGATTAAGGCAGCTTTTCCTTTTCCATATTTTTAGCTTTTGTTTCCTTATCTCCAATTACCATGCTTATCTCTTTCCATATCTTGTAGTCTTTGACTTGGAATCTAATTAATCTCCATAATTATCTTTAAAGCTTCACACTAAATAAATAATTAAACCCAATATGCTCTAAAAATATTATTACTACAAATCAAGACTCAAAATAGGAAAGTGTAGCATTTCTCAAGAAAATCGACTATAATGACTTCTAAATCACTAAAAATGATGTCTCATCCTAATATAAATCTATCACAAATGAGGAGACATCAAGACCCCCAACTCAAAGTTGTATCGTCCCGATACAAAAAAAAACAAAGGGAAGTCTCTAAATACACACCTAGGTCAATTAAGCACAGAAGACAGAAGATAGAAGAATATGGAGAATAGACTCAAAGAAACTACTTAGAAAATTTCATGTAATAATATTTAAAAACTACATACCTGTACACTTCTCATATCCATAGTCAACACGGTTTGAATTCAAGATTAGATTAGCTTCGCAATGTAAGAAGGAGAGGGACTTTACCCAGTTTACCACGGAAGCCATAGATTGTTCATCGACCTTTACTAGTATCCAAAGCTCCACTTAACTACTCTCTATTGGCTCAATCACTTCTCGATTACATAGCAAAGAATCAAAAGGTCTTTAAGGTTGTAATGTAGGTTTAGGGATGGTATGATAAGTATATTTGGATAATTTAGAGTGAGCTTTTGGCTCTCTCCTCACTAGCCATCAACGAATCGCCCTAGAGCTTGAGTTACTCTCATAAAACGTTCTCACTCAACCCAATTAATTCTTGATGCATAATTTAGCATCCCCAATAACCCAATTAAAGCATAAGATGTTCACTTAAAAATTCCACTTTGCCGGTCCGAATATATATATATTTTCTATTCAAATCAATTTCTTTTCTATAGCCATGACTCTCTTTTTAATGATGAGATATCACGCTAATTTTCTCATATATATATTTTTTCTTTTAATGCCCTTGTTGGCAAATTAGCTCGTAGCTTCTTTTTCATTCACTATTACCCCAGCAAAGGGTTACAATAAAAATCTGTGAATCATCATCAATATAAAGTACAAAGCACAATTAATAAGCTCAAAAATTCCCATCCCAATAATATTTCCCATAATGGTGGACCCACCACCCCAAACTCAAGCTCTAAAACAACTGTCTATGCATCGCGATTCGAGTGCGGGTCATAGGGAAAAGTCCTATAATCTAAAGGGATATGGCTTATAACGTGTTTCAATAAAAAGCTTTAGAAAGGCTAGAAGGGGCTGAGAAGGATATAGCATATAAGTAACATGGTGAGAAGGTATAAAAAGGCTTCAAAGGCTTCAAATATGAAAGAACCGCCTTAATCACTTTCTACACTATGTAATTTCGTTATTTTCATACCTTTAGCACTTTCATCAAATGGGTTTATCAACTAGCTTGGATCTCACGGCCTACACACTTCTCAAGGTTCCCTGAGATCGAGCATACTTTCTATCGCATTGCTCACTAATCTTTTCTTTACTGTCAATGTGTGTTTTCCTGCAAATACTCAAAGCATACAAAATAAAATAGCTCATAAACATACTACTTCCTATCATTAATTCACTGAGCTTATGCTTTTAAGCTATTAAACACACTCTACATACATCTAAACCTTCAAAAAATTTAATTTTACCTAAAAACAGAAAAATGGAGATGAGAGACAACGAATCCCCACACCCCCAACTCAAAAATGAGCCGTGTCCCCACGACTCGAAAAGACTCGAAAATAAAATAAAAGAAAATTAAAATTTTACAGATATTGCACATAAAGAAAAGGTAAGGAAGAAAGAAAACATACTCTTCGAGGCTATTTACCTCGCCTGATCAATACCCGGAATAGGGTGCAGTGCTTTCATGTATGTAAATTTTCATTATTACCAATTTCGCATTCCCTTACATCTTCTTATGCTCCATCCCAATCAATCACACTCTAGAAATCTCTTGTTTATCTTCTTCCAACTTTGCTCTTTGAATAATCTCTCATGTGACAGTTGTTCATCCAGGAATATGTTTTGAACACAGCTACTAGCGTCCCAGAAGCTTTTGTTCATCTTGGGTTAAAGGACTATCGATTGTAGAGGTTGTGGTTTCTTCCTTATGAAAGTTTAAACCTTTTTGTTCTTTGAATTCACCACCGCTAGCTTTCCTCTATTCTCTTGATCCGATTTACCTTGTAATTTATTCCCAAACTAGTACCCATCTCAATTGAAATCTTTTACCCAATACCTTGCTTTGATTCTTCATATCCCATACACTTGATAATATCTCTATTCTCTTCATCATCTCTTTTGACCCCCAACTCAAAGCTTTAAACACTCTTGAAATTTGTAACTTAATCATAGGTGGAACAAGCTTTATTTTGTTAGGAAAGGTGTTAGGATGACAATTCTCCATGTGGGTATGATGGAATTAAGGTTTAGTGATGTGGGTTTAAGGATTGAGAAGAAGATCTTGAAATTCATGGTTTTGATTCTTGGTTTCTAGGTGTTTTGATATGATTTGGGTGCTTGAATCTTCTTTGTAATGATGTGGGGAAGGATTTGGATGTGGATTCATGGTGATTTGGTAGTGTCTTGATGATTGGTGAAGGTTTTTATGAGCTTCAATGGAGTTGGGAGAGTTCTGGAGAGAAGAAAGAGGTTTAAGGTTTGATAAATTCGGAATAATAAGCATTAGATCTCCTTATAAGCTTGAAACCCTTTCTTTTCTCTTTCTGGCGGCTCGTGCGGACTACCCTGCGGACCAGGGTGTGTACCGCGGGGTACACCGCAGCATCTGATGGGTGAAAATTTTTGCTCACTGGATTGGACCCGTGGTAGGACCCGTGGCACGCGTTTTTGAGCTGCGGACCAGGGTCCGGTGTACCGCGGGGGTGCTCCGCGCCTCCTACGTCAAAATACCCGTGGTAGGACCCCGTGGCACGTGTTTGTGCGGTGCACATTGTGCTTAATACTCAATCTACATTTTTTTTAGTCGAAAAAAATTTCATTCAAATTAAAGTCATTACAAAATATTGATCGCCCAATGCCTATTACATTATGATCATTTAGAGCTAGTTTGGATTGGAAAGATTGTATCTTTGAGGCCTTATTTTGCTGCCCAATCTACCATCTTGTTTTCTCTCCTAGAAGTAAAGGAGAATCTAAAATTAAAACTACTCAAGTTCTTAATATCCTTAACTAAGTTTTTAATACAAGACGGTGGTTTAGCTTTATTATACAAAAGACACTGAATAAGAATCTCACAATCGTTCTCAATTGTTACTAAACCATCCTTGAATGAGTTAGCAAAACAACATGCTTGTAATACTCCTCTAGCTTCAGCCTCTAGTGGTGATAGATCTCCTAAACACTTTAAGTTCCCATCCATAAGCCGTATTTATTTTTATGTCTCCCTTTTTTGGTGGTAACAACCCTGTGTTAGACATATAAAAACCTGAGTGTGTTTGGGTACTACTCATATGAAGGGCATCATGGTGTTAATATACAGGATAGAGTGCTGCTTGGTATATTATCGGGCGGCACTTACCGGATAAAGCTATTGATTTGGTGGATGAAGCGTGTGCTAATGTGAGAGTTCAACTTGATAGTCAACCTGAAGAAATTGATAATCTTGAAAGAAAGAGGATTCAGTTGGAAGTTGAGCTTCACGCTCTTGAGAAGGAGAAAGATAAAGCTAGTAAAGCGAGACTTATGGAGGTTAGAAAAGAGCTTGATGATTTAAGGGATAAACTTCAACCATTGAAGACGAAATATAACAAGGAGAAGGAACGTACTGATGAGCTTCGTAGGCTTAAACAGAAACGAGACGAGTATTTATACACTTTACAAGAAGCTGAGCGAAGATACAATCTTGCTCATGCGGCTGATTTGAAATACGGAGCGATTCAAGATGTTGAAGCTGCTATAGCGAGATTAGAGTCAACCTCGGAAGATAAAATGTTGACCGAGACTGTGGGACCGGAACAAATCGCAGAAGTGGTGACTCGTTGGACTGGTATACCTGTTACTCGGCTCGGACAGAACGAGAAAGAGAAGCTTATTGGTCAATGACGTACAGTTGACTTTACTAATACGGTTATAATCATGATTTCGAATCTCGGAGCTGAGTTTCTTTTGCAAGGGTTAATGGGTAAATGTTCGATGGAGTGTGCTCGTGAAATGGTGATGCAACAGGTGAGTTAAATAAAGTTGAATAGACTAACCAACTTTACTTTTTTAAAATGCTATTTAATATTTATTATGATTTTTTTAGGTGAGAAAGCACTTCAAACCTGAGCTGCTGAATAGACTAGACGAAATAGTCGTGTTTGATCTTCTTTCTCATGAACAATTGAGAAAAGTTTGCCGACTACAAATGAAGGATGTGGCAATTCGGTTAGCAAACGAGGCATTGCGTTGGATGTGATACTCGCGGATAGTTATGATCCGGTATAGAATTTAATGTGAAGGAATATGTGTGTTTATGGGAGTGAACTAAAGAGACTTAACGAATTGCATGTGTTTATTTGTTTAGGTGTATGGTGCAAGGCCTATTAGGAGGTGGTTGGAGAAACATGTGGTGACAGAGTTATCGAAGATGCTTGTGAAGGAAGAGATTGATGAGAATTCTACTGTTTATATAGATGCTTCTCGTAAAGGGAAAGAGTTGAGTTATCGTGTTGAGAAAATTGGAGGACTTGTTAATGCAGCAACTGGACAGAAATCTGATGTTTTTATTCAACTTCCGAATGGTGAAACTGGTAGTGATGCTGTAAAAGCTGTTTAAGGATGAAAATTCAAGAAACTCATGATGATGATCAAACGTTTGAATAGTTGAAATGTAGAACCTGCTGGCCAAATTGCAGCAGCAGATATGTGATGGAACGATTTTTATTTTATTTATTTATTTTTGGTCTGTTAATTGTAATCTCTGGTGGTGAAATGTTGGGTTATTTTGGAGTCAAATGCAAATTTAACTAGAATATGTTGAGGGTTATCACTAGAATATTGCCTTAATAGTTAATACTATAAATGAAAAGTTTTATCTGTAAAATTTTATTTTTGAATATAATGTCATAAGTCATGTGAGTTTTTAGGTACAGATACAGCAATACTTAAACTATGAAAATAATTCTCAATATTTTGGTACGTGTTTTTTAAGAAAGGAAAAAAAAAAAAACACCACCAAGTAAATTAAGTATGCAAGGGCAATGAAATGTTAACAAGAAAAACGAATATCCTTAATGGAAAGGACAATATTTCTACTAGAAAAATTCTGCATACAATTTCCTGTAGCTTTCTTTGATCACAGATATATTTAGTTTCACATGACCAATAAGCATTCTGATATTATTAGTAAAAATATCTAATAATTTCTGAGCTAAATACATTTCCTCATTCTCCTTCTTCATCCAAAGTTCTTCTCTTTTCAAGTGTCCTCGAACTCGATGGGGTGATCCTAATGCATTTCATCGGATCTGAAATGTATTTAGATTCAGTGTTTTTCTCCTCTTAATCTCCTATAACATCACCATTTTCAGCAATTTCAACAGTCATCCCCACAATTCAGAAGACGATAAGAAAAACCTGCACTATAATGAAAAGAGGTTGTCCATAAGTGAACTCTAAGAGGAAAATAAAAGGAAAGAAAAGAGAAGAAGAAAGCTTTACCAAGCATGTAAAAGTCTCTCACCCAAAAGAAAACATGCAAAACTAGCACCCCATAAAGCACATATGCTTCTGTTGCTAAAACCTCATGCATTGCAAGTACATAATTTTTAATATAAGACCCCTATTTTCAGCATCTTTTGCATAAGTTCCTCAGAATTAGAATTCATGGGAATCGAACTATCCAATACCATACAAAATTCCAGGTCTCCACATCAATATCATGAAAAGTCCTACGGGTACATACCAACTTGTGAATAATACAGCCACAACACAGACTTATTGCAAGTAAAAAAAATTCAACAAAATATTAACATTTTATATCAAAAAGATATATATAATTATTTCATAATGAAAGTAAGAGACCTGTTTTTCCCAATTTTTAGAAACTTCTCCCTCTAAAGTTTTTTCAGAGAAAGGAATTCACTACGCTGCAAGATTAACATAAGCTCCAATATGCTGTCACCCATATCCCATTGCAAGTCCTATAACAAAATAAATAAGTTTCAGCATCTTTTTAAACACTGGTGTTTAAACCAATCCAAACGAGAGTAGAAATGAGCTTACTATCTATCAATCACAATAGATAAACAAAACAAAGGAATCATAGTTGTAACATGATCGACAACTTTGACTTAGTTTTCTATGAACATACCAAAATACATGGCAACTAGAAAATAGGGATATGGATACTATTATATCTCTGTAATTGCAAGAAGCATCCCTGCTAACTCGTTTGAAACCCAATTATCTCTAGTCTATTGATGTTTACAAGAAAAACGATTTGTCCACCCAAAAGAAAATATATACAAAGCAATAACATATGACACATATGATTTAAATGATATGCAAACAGATATTTCGAGTCTAGGTATTAGACTGGAAGATGAAAACAAAAGACATGATGATAAACAACAACACTTCATTTATACTTACAGATTATAAGTTTCCAACACCATAAACTTGTGGAATATGGGATATCTTTTGCCACTCTGGGCCGCTTCCTCTGGTGCATCTCTCTTTCAAATGGGGACAATTAAATATATGCAATAGTTGAAGATTGGTGAGGCGCTGCATTGCTTCCACAGATGGCATATACTTTATATTCTTGTTGTGCCAAAGAAATAGAGTGGAAAGCGAGTGGATGTTACCCAGCCACTCTGGTAGAGCCTCCAATCCATCAAAATCAGATATAAACAAGTATGTCAAGGAAGGAAGATACTGAATTTGCTCAGGCAGAGACGTGTTATTGTCTGAGTTCCCATATAGTTCAAGATTCTTCAGAGAACTGAAATAAAGCTGACAATCCTCATTGTAGTGGGGCCAAGGGAAGTGACCATGAAGATCCAATGTTGTTAGGTTGGGCAGGTGCTCAAGACCAAAACCATCTATAGGCATTGTGCTCAACTTCATATTTCCTTCAATTATTAGATCGGTAAGTGATGTCAGGCCTTGAAGCGATGGTAATGAAGTAAACCTCTCATTTATTTCAATTGATAGTTTTGTAAGAGATGAGAAGCCTTGAAACGATGGTAATTCAGTCAATTTCTGATTTCCAGAAATACATAGCTCCGTGAGAGATGTGAGGCCGGTAAGAAATGGTAGATCAGACAACATAACACAATACTCAACGTGCAAGATCCTTAAATGAGGAAATGCTTGAAGCGATGCTGATGGATGTTTAACTTCTGACCATTCTTCTAAACTATGCAACAACTTGATTTTCAATTCTTCGAGTGCTGGAAATGCACAACTTGTATGGTTATGATCGTCAGTGCAACTGTAGAATTCTGCTCCGATACGCTTCACGTTTGTTAATCTTTCAATAGATACTTTCTTGAGAAGAGGAAGGTGTCCAAGAGTTGGGAGTTGCGTGAGGAAAAGACAACCTTTTAATTTGATTTCTATCAAATTGTTAAGTAGCCTATTGTCTGTCATTGTCATCCAAGAAGGAAATCTCAAACCGTTAAAATATTTGATTGTTAACCTTTTCAAATATGAGTATGGTATAAGACCTTCAAGAACGTCCTCCTCATCGGTTGTTGTCTCGCTCCGTTCATTCCATTCAAGGTGTAAATGGTCAATCTTTAGTTTCCTTGATATATTTGCTTTTTTCGCTTCCTCACCATTCATCACCTTATCAAGCCCATATATACAGAGACTACCTCTCAAGTTATCCAGCTTCTCTAACTCGTCTATTTTACAACCCTTTTTATGACTCACAATAAAGTGAGGCAATGTTTGAAGATGAACCAAATCTTTGATTCCCATGATGAGACACTCATTATTGGATGTTTCTCCAAAATATATATGTCTCAAGTTGACCAAAGTACCTACATAGAAAACTTTTTGCTTGAACTTCTTGGGAAGTCTCAAGGATTGTAAATTGTAAAGCTTAATATAAGAAGTAGGTAGCTTTTCGACATCAGTATCTGCAACATCAATATATCTTATGAGTTTCATCCTCCCTATTGAAGTGGGCAATTCCTTAACATTATAACCACTCAATATTAAGGTTCGCAGACATCCAAAATTTAACACCACGTTTTGGTTGAAGTACTTGACTCCCCCAGGTAAATATAATGTTCTAATCTTTGAAGATATTACTTGGGGTATATCTATTTTTTCCCTAGGTACCATTTCAGGTTTCAGAGATACGTGTACAACTTCACCTATTTTATTGACATCATGGCCAGCCTCGATTGTGAAGCAATAATCTTTTGATATATGCATTGCAAAGTCATGAACAATATCGTGCATCTTACAGCACCAAGTCCCACTATATTTGTCGAAAGCAAGCTCTTGTAATAAAGAATTCCACAACAAAGCGTCGAAGTAGTCTCTACCCAGATCCTCCATTTGTACATTACTCCCCTTTGGAGGATTAAGAAACCCTTGTGCCATCCATTGTTGTATAAGATCATCCCTTTTCATTTTTGCGTCCTTCGGAAATATGGAACAATATGCAAAACATTGTTTCAAAGATAATGAAAACAAATGATCGTAACTCAATTTTATGCACGACATTACTCCTTCTTGATTATTGATTGAGCTCCATATATAACTATTCTCAATACTCAACCATTCCCCTATATCTCTTTTTGAATAGAGCAAACCTCCCAATACCTTGATTGCCAATGGCACACCGCAACACTTTTTTAACATCCTTTGGCTTATAGCCACAAATTGTGGAGTCTCTTCCACTCCACCTGCAAATGCTCTCTTCTTGAACAAAGACAAACTATCATCGTCTGACAACTTGCTTAAAACATGAGTTTGGGTATGAGTTTGAGATGCACGGATCACTGAAACAACACGTTCGCTACGTGTTGTTACCAGGATTTTCGTTCCTGTAGAACCATTTATCGCTAGCAAATCTCTTTTCAATTGTTCCCATTTTTGTTCATCCTCATTCCATACATCGTCAAGAATGACAAGATACCTTTTTCCCTTTAGATTTTCTTGAAGCTTTCCGACTAATGCTTCCCTAGTTGTCAAATTCAGATTTTGATGGGTTACAGACTGCAACATCTCGCTTAAGAGTCTCTCAATTTTGAAATCATCAGAGACACACACCCATAGTATTTTCTCGAAATAACTCACCACTTCATTATGCTTGTAGACTAATTGAGCAATGGTGGTTTTTCCTTGTCCACCCATCCCTACTATGGCAGTGAGTGAAATATTTTCTTCACCGTTAGCATTTACAAGCATGTCTACTACTTTTTTGACATCATCATCCCTACCGATTATTTCTTCTTCTTGGATAAAAGGACCTGTCATAATTCGATCCATTTGAACTTCTGAACTTCTATTTATCAACCCACATCGATTTCCTTGTTCGTTCACACTTTTTAAGCGAGAACTAATAGCCTCAACCTTATGAGCTATCTTAAAGCGAAATCCAAGTTTTTTAACAGGAGAAAAGAAGTTTAGTACCTTGTCCCGTTTCCTTTGTGGTATCTTTTGGCGAAGAATTTCATAATTGTATTCTTCCAACACGTTCTCAACATCAAACATTACAGTCTTGAGTCTTGTAAACCAAGTTTTCATAGCCGTCGATTGAATATTCTTCCTATCAGCATCAACGATAAGAGCTTGAAAGATCTCCAGTTCTCCAGCTAGATTTTGTAGAGATTTTTCGCATCCAATGAAAAGAGTAATTTCATCAGCAGCAAGGGAAAATGCCTGGTTGAAGAGATTTTCCACAACAACACCGATGATGATAGCTTCAGCCATTTTAAACTTTTCTCGAGCAGTAAAGAAATGAGTAGGAAACACCAAAGAATTGTATGCTGAGTTTTCTTAGCTTTGTGAGATAAATGAATGGAATGTTAGAATGGAAACACGTAGACAAGAAGAAAGAAGATATTTGAACGAAAGGATAAGAATTAGTCTAGTAGTCACTACTATTAAATGGGTTCTAAGAATTTTCCTTGGTGTGAACATGGATAAGATAGTGTTGTCGGCTATACATCAACGAGTTTGGGTTATGTGAACATAAAAAAATATCATGATATCTCAATATATAAAAAAAAGTCATAACTACACAAAATAAAAATTTGATATGAAAAGAATAAAGATTTGGACCGGCGAAAAGAATTTCTTATATGAACATCTTTAGTGTTTAATGGGTTAATTTGGGGACGCTAAATCAGTGCGTCAAATTGGTTAAGTGAGAACATATTCGAGTGTAAACTCAAACTCTTGGACAGTTTGTTGATGGTAAGTGAGGAGAGAGCCAAAAACTCATTTCAAATTTACCAAATATACATACCATACTGCCCCTAAGCCTATGCTAAAACCGTAAAGATCTCGTGATTCCTAGATACATAGTAGATTTATGATTCAGCTAATAGGGAGTATGCTAAGTGGAGCGTTCAAAGCAAGTAAGGATCAATGAACACCCTATAGCCACCATCTGGAGATAAGTAATAAATGTAACCTTCTAGCATTGTTAAATTAATTGTGGATTGATATTATTTTGTGTTTGATGCTGCATGTCATGTGTATGTGTATATTAATTCCTATATAATACTATATGAGATTTGTTTAAGCTGTGCTTTGGGTGTATTTACTAGATTCTGCATTTTTGCGTTCATCTAAAGACCTTTGTTTTTATTTTACTTTGTCGGGACGACAAATGTTTGAGTTTGGGGTCTTGATATCTCCCTATTTGTTCTAAATATCTGACTTATTTGATAGACCTTTATGCTTATTTCGTCATATTACACTTTCTCCCCTTGGAATTAGACTATTTGCATTTTTAGAGCTTTTGTGCGTTAATTTGTTTGTTTTTAGTGCAAAGTTAGTAGGTTCATCAATTATATGGAGAACCAATACAAGGAGGAGAAGTGAGAATTAAAGTCTTAGATCAAGCGGAGGAGCTAAAGGCAAGAAAATAATTTCTGAAGAATTGACTAAAGAAGTTGCAGATCTGGAAGGCTGTTATTAATTTCTGTTTTTGGGCTACTTAGGAGCGGATTCAGCCTTGGGCCGTGAAATATGAAATGATACCCCTTTGAGTTAGGAAGATTTTGCAATTGGAATGAGTCGATTTGGAGTTGATATGCAAAAGTTACGGCCGTTTTACTATGGGTTGCACACCAGTCACGGAAATTACTAATCGGACTTGGGCTTTTAATTACTCAATTAAGCAAAAGATTAGACCTAATCCAATTTTACCACCTATATAAGCCCTCTTAGACCTTATTATTAAGCACCTCCCATATTTTCTTCAACTTACAACATCCTTAGAAAGAGAGATAGAACCACCTCTCATATTTTCTTCAAATTAAATCATCCTTAGAGAGTGTCAAGAGGCGGAAGCAAGAGCAGAAGCTGGAGAATCCTTTTCCTCCAGCAACAACTTAAATCAATTCATCTATCTAGGTTCTTATTGTATTTCTGTTATTAGGAACATGTATATTATTAATTTTCTTTTTGTTTTTACTTTAAACGTAAGCTAATCCTTACATACTTGAGAATCGCGTAATGGGTTAAACCCTAATTTATTTAATTAATGTATTTCAATTTGGGATTAGTTTCTAATTTAATTTGAATTTGGCATTTTATATTGGATATTATTTTGTTCATATTTACTATTTTTGACCTAGCTCATTAGAAATAGGTTATAGTAATTGGGCTATTCACTTTAGTGGAGAAGTGATCATCCGGCAAGGGGGGTTTGATTACATACTTAGGTAATATCCGTGTAACGTCCGTTATTGACCGACACGCTTAACTAATTACATAGCCAAAAAGGTAAATATTTCACATCCGAAGAGGCATATTCGCCCATACAGGGGTTTATAGCACTTTAGGATAGCTCCTAGGTCCACCCGACAGGGGTCTAGGAGATATTAGAGTACTAATATAGAAATATCAGTTATGCCCTTAACGAAAGCATTAATCACGTAAGTTTAGGTGATTCCCTAGCGAGACTCAAGTATATCTCATATTTGTGTCTTAATCTTTTAGTATTTACTTTTAGTTAATTTATTTAATTGTGTCTAGTAGTTTAATAACTCGAAACAAAACAAATATCTTTTATATTTTATTTTCTGTATTAGCAATTACTACTACTTATCTATTGAACACTTGAGTTACACTAGTCCAATCCCTGAGAACGAAACCCGATTTATCGGAGTATTACTTGGACAACCGTGTACTTGCGGTATTGTGGTTCCTATTTATTTTATCGCATTATTTTATAATACCCCAGGACCCACCAGTTGGATGCGTTATTTGGGTGGTGGCGGCGGTCTTCCAGTGTTCCAGCGACGCTGTGAAGATGGAGGGCAGCAACGCGGCGAAGATGGCCGTCGGTTTTCGTCTACAAGGTGGGGGTGGGTGTCTTCTGCAAGTCGAGGCGACGCGGCGAAGATGGTCGCCGGTTTTTGTCTGCAAGGTGGGGGTCGGTGTCCTCTGCAAGTCGAGGCGACGCGGCAAAGATGGCCGCCAGTTTTCGTTTGCAAGGTGGAGGTGGGTGTCTTATGCAAGTCGAGGCGATATTATTGCAGGTGAGTGGCGGTCTTCCAACGATCCAGCGAGCCAACGATGATGGAGAATGGTGGGGGTTCAGATTGGGATGAAGGTCAGATTGGTAGGGGCTGGGTGGGGGTCTGTCTGGGTGGTGAGAGAAGACAGAGAGAGGGTTGGTGGTGATAGAAGAGATACAGAGGGGAGGGAAGGTGAGTCGGCAGGGAGATGAGTCAGAGTTGAGGGGGGAGCGTGAGTGTGAGGGGTTGGGAGATTCAAACCTATATGTATTTGGTGTTTTGATTTGGTGGGTTTCTCTGTAACTCAATGAATAGGGGGTGTTTTAGGGATTTCACCTATATAGTTGGGCTCTAACTAATAGTTAGGAGTTGGGATTTCAAATAGAAACCTAATATCTTATGGGCCTTATAAAATAAAATCCCCTTAAGAAATTAAGTTTTCTAAAATATATCTCTTCCAAAATGTTGTCAAAGTTTTTTTAATTACAAATGGAGATCTAATAAATCGTGGGACACTAGACTCGTACATTGGTAAACAACTCCAGGCTACAGGGAGTATTCCATCCCGTCCTATCACATTGTTCTAAAAATCGGCCTAGGCGGTCGCCTAGGCGCTAGAAGGTAATGTAACTTTCAGAAATGGCTCAGGCGGTCTCCAGGTGGTCCCAAAGGGTCTCAGGCGGGCCTAGGCAGGTTTAGGAGGCACCTAGGCAGTGTGGAAGCTAAAAAAATAAAATAAAAATCTATTTTTTTAACACAAATCCTATAAATCTATTGTAAAAGTAATATAAACCTAAATAAATATTTATATAAAATCAAAACCGACTAGCGAGAAAACACCTAGGCTCCGCCTAGGAGCCCGCCTAGTCCCCTAAACGCTCGAAGGTGGTTGACCGCCCGCCTAGCACCTATTAGAACACTGTCCTATCACACGTGAGTATGATCCAAACTCCATTCAGGGGGTTGATGTGAGAACAAAAGCCATCTACTTGCGACATGCATGCATGAACTAACCAATCCGTGCATGCATTAGCTTCCATGTATATTCCCTTTAGTTTAAAGCCCTTATTTATATCTAGGAGTAACTGAATTTGTTGTATCCAAGACGATGCTGGTCCCCTCCCTGCTTCGACCCTTTGAATTTCCTCAATCGCCTCCCAAGAATCCACCTCAACGTCCAAGTTTTGTATCCCTAGGTCCTCCACCATTTTAAACCTTCCCACAATGCTACTAATTCAATTACTACCAGCATAGAATGATTATTCTTCATTGTGAACCCCCAAAGCCAATCACCCTTTATATCCCTAAGTACACATCCCCCTCATTCAATTGGTTTCCATCGATTATAGCTTCCATCGGTGTTGAGTTTCGCTCCCCTAATCGATTTGCTCCACCCAACAAGATTAACCGTGCTCTTTTTGGAAGTACTTGTACCTGGAACATGGCCCCAAACTCTACTATAAGAGGTCGCCAAATATTTCGCTTTTTTCAGTAAAAACATACTATTTTAGAACTTGCCTCCCTTGAACAACACTGTATTTATTTCTTTCCAAATTACCTTTAATAGATCCCCAAAGAAGACATTCCAATATACTCCCGCGAAGATGCTATTACACGCTATATTTATAGCCCACCAGCTGTCATCAAATGGGGGTTGATGGCTATCGCTGGTCTCGAATTTATTCTTAGAACCTAATGCCATTTATTCCAAGCGAATGACATTTGAAATCAATGAGTCAGTAACATTTGTACCTCTTCCAAGCACATGTCCAACTCCAAGATCAGTAGCCTCTATGTCCATCTCCTTAAGGCCTGGAGTACTGTGGGTCCTGGTGTGTTATAAAATAATGCAATAAAAGTAATAAAAGTAAATGATCCACAGACCGCAAGTGTACGGGTCGTACCAAGTAATAGATAATTAAAATCGGGATTATCGTCTCCACAAGGATTTAAGTAGTTATTCTAACTTTGCGGTCAATATTAGAGTTGATAGTTTTAATTGTCTTGATTAAAAAGATAAATAACAAAGGAGTTTGTTTTCTAATTGACTAAATAAAAAAATAATAAACTAAACAATAAATAATTATGCAAGTAAGATAAGGAGATGCAAGTATGAATCTATCCTATTGAATTTATGATTCCTAAGAATAAGGGTGAATGGGAAATTTCACAATAGTCAGGACTCTATAATCTCCTAGCCCCTGTCGGGTGGACGTAGAAGCTATCCTATGGTATTACAAACCCCGTTAGGGCGATTATAAGCTACTTTCAGATGATTTAGATTTATACCCAATTGGCTACGTGGTTAGTCAAGCCTGTCGGTCAATAACAGACACCACGCGTCCATATTCTAATTCTGTAATTAAACCCCCTGACAGACGATCACTCGCCACTAAGTGAATAGCCTAATTACTAAAACCTACCCTTGATTCATGACATCAATGATAGTAAACAAGCACAAGAATATAGTCAATGGAAATTAAGAACCAATTCAATTAAATACTAAAATCCCAGATTCAAATTAAAACAGAAAAACAATAATCAATGATTCATATAATTGCAACCCTAAAGAGAACTTATGCATAATAAAAACTCTTGAATAAATAGCTTAGAAATACCTCATAGACAAAATAGATCTAATACTAATTTACCCAAATAATAGAGATGGAGAAGTGTTGAATTGATGTAGTTAAGCTCTAGCTCTTGCTTCTTCCTCCTCTAGATCCTCTTGATTGCTTTTATGGTGATTTATATGTGTATATTAAGATTATGCAGCCAAGGGATGATTTTCTAAGGTTTGGAACTGATATATATAGGTGCTAGGTCAAAATCTTGGAGTAGGGGCCAAGTAATAGAGTCCAAGTCCAACTCAAATTCGTAAGTAGATAAGGATAATTACTGCTGACTTGGTTTGACCATATCATCTTCGTTACTGGGCCGTTTTTGGCCCGTAAACTATAAAAAGAATCCTCACAGAAATATCTATCTAAATATTAAAGGGCTCTTCCAGAATCGCCCCGGATTTTGAGTTATCATCACTTCTTTAAATGTAGTTGCAGAAATTCGGATCTATTTGGCAGCTTTTCTTTTCCTAAATGAACTCTGTTTCCTTCTATCTCCTGATTTCTTCAAAATCTTCTTTCCTTATCTCCTTAGAATTGATTTGGCATCTAATTTATTTCCATATTATCTTTAAATCTTCACATTAACACACAAATTAAACCAAATATGCTATAAAGATAATAATTCATCAAATCAAGACAAGAAATAAGAATATTACGTATTAAGCACAAAAGTCAATATAAAAAGACTATTTTCCACCTAAAATGATGTTCTACTACGGGCTTATATTTAGAACAGTTAGGGAGACATCAAGACCCCCAACTCAAAGTTGTATCGTCCCGATACAATAAGAAATAAGAACGTAGGGAAGTCTCTCAAATATCAGTTAAGTCAATTAATCACAGGGGAAAGAAGATAGCAGAATATATTGAATAACTCAAAGCAACTACTTAGAAAATTTCATGTAATAATATTTACAAACTACATATTTGCACACTTGTCATATCTACAATCAACACGGCTTGAATTCAAGATTGGATTAGCTTCACAATGTAAGAAGGAGAGGATCTTTACTCAGTTTACCAAGGAGGCTATAGATTGTTCATTGAACTTCACTAGTATCCAAAGATCCACTTAACTACTCTCTAATGACTTAATCACTTCTAGATTACATATCAATGAATCATAAGGTATTTAAGGTTGTAATGTTGGCTTAGGGACGGTATGATAAGTATATTTGGATAATTTAGAGTGAGCTTTTGGCTCTCTCCTCACTAGCCATCAACGAATCGCCCTAGAGCTTGAGTTACTCTCGTAAAACATTCTCACTCAACCCAATGATCTCCTTGATGCACTAATCAGCATCCCTAATAACCCAATTGAAGCATAAAAATGTTCATATAAAAATTCCACTTTGCCGGTCCAAAAATATTTTTTATTTTTTTCATATAAATCTTTCTTTTTTTCTTTTCTTTTCATGCTTTTCATCATTTTTCATTTACTCTTGCCCTGGCAAAGGGTTACGACCTGTGAATCATCATCAAGATATAGAACAGATCACACTTAATAAGCTCTAAAATCCCAATCCAATAATATTTCCCATAATGGTGGACCCACCACCCCAAACTCAAGCTCTAAAACAATTGTCTATGCATCGCGATTCGAGTGCGGGTCATATGGAAAAGTACTAAAATATAAAGGGATATGGCTTATAATGTGGCTAATAAAAAGGCTTTAGAAAGGCTAGAAGGGGCTGAGAAGGATATATAATATAATAAATGGACAGAAAGCTAAAAGGCAACAAGGGGCTTATGAAAGAACTTCCTTAATCACTTTCTAAACTATGCAATTTCGATATTCTCTTACCCTTAACATGTTCATTAAATGGGTTTGTCAACTAGCTTGGATCTCACGGCCTACACACCACTCATGGATCCCTGAGATCGAACATACTTTCTATCGCATTGCTAACTAATATTTTCTTTACTATCAATATGTGTTTTCCTGCAAATACTCAAAGCCTACAAAATAAAGCAACTCATAAACATACTACTTCCTATCACCAACTTACTAAGTTTATGCTTTCGAGCTATTAAACACACTCTACATCTAATCCATCTCTTAAAATTTTCAAAAATTTCAAATTTCTCTTAAAAAACAGTAAATCACATAAAATGGAGATGAGGGACAACGAATCCCCACACCCCCAACTCAAAAATGATTCGTGTCCCCACGACTCGAAACAGACTCGATAAAATAAAAACACATAGAAAATATTGCATATAAAGAAATGGTACAGAAGAAAGAAAACATACTCTTCGAGGCTATTGTCTCGAATGATCAATACCAAAGATAAGGTGCAGCGTTTTCCTTGTGTGTAACCTCATGTATCACCAATTCCGCTTTCCCTTATATCCTCTTATGCTCCATCCCAACAATCACGCTCTAGAAATCCCTTACTTATCTTCTTCTAACTTTGTTCTCGAATAATTTCTCATGTGAAGGTGTTTATCCAGGAATTTGTTTTTGTGGCAACAGCTACTAGCGTCCCAGAAGATTTGTTCATCTTTGGTATATGGATATTGATATGAAGAGGTTATGGTATTACCACGGCTAGCTTTTCTCCATTATCTTGCTCCGGTTTACCTTGTATTTTAGTCCCGAACTAGTACCCATCTCAATTGATTTATTCTTGATCTTACCCAATACCTTGCTGATGTCTCCCTATTTGTGATAATTTAATCTATCTTGGAGACATCATTTAGGCGTATTTATTAGAGTATAGCTCGTTATTCTCATGATTTAGTACACTTTCCAATTTTGTGTCTTGAATTAATTATTTATTATTTTAGAGCATATTGGGTTTAATTATTTATATAGTGTGAAGCTTTAGAGATATATGGTAATTAATTAGAGTCCAAGTCAATTCCAAGAGCTAAAGGAAAGAAGATAAGCATGGAAATTGAAGATTAGGAAGTAAAAGCAGCTGCCATAAATCTGAATTCCAGCACCTACGACCACAAATCAACTCATATCTCAAAATCGGTGAGGAATTTGGAAGAACGGTCAAGATCAAAGTTAAAGATCTTTCCGAGACGATGTATGAATTTATGTATGAAACCTAGTTTTGGCTGACATCTATCTAATTTGATTGAATTTATGTTTTTATTTCTCTGTTTATGTGTTGGATTTATATTATGTGTTCTTTACGGTTGCAAACGTATAGGATTACCATCATAGTAGTTAGATAACCGGTGTATTTGACTATCGAATTAGCACATAACGTCTAGAATAAGGTTTGATATGACAATTCAGCCTAACTAGATAGTCAATGGTTTAGTGTATTGCTATTTAATAAAGTGCAGGAAAAGTTTGCTTAGGTTCTTATTGACACAGGTAAACCCTATTTGAAACTACCTGGCGCAATTGAAACCAAACTATTGAAATACTACATGATTCATCCCTTACATGTTTAGAATGGCAAAACTAGTGGGGAATACTTGCTAATTACTCAGGCTAAACTTTCATACTATCTTCTTTTCTTTTATTTTCTGTCTTTAGTTTATTAGTTTAATATTCCTTTATTAAAAACCAAATAAAAATTTATCTTTCTTTCTTTCTCTTGCGTATTATTATTCTAAGCTTAATTATTTGCACTTGAATATTTGCATAAGTTCTTCTTAACCTTCGTAGTCCATGAGGAACGAATTCTACTTATTCATTAAAACTTGCATACGATCTGTATACTTACAGAACCGTGCTCAGCTTAGGGTGTTTATTTGCACTTATTTTATACATTATTTTATCACACCTTAGGCGACACCAAGTTTTTGGCGCCGCTGCCGGGGACTACATCGTTAGTCCTTGTGCAATTATCTAGTGCTTATATTATCAATCTCAAGGAAATTACGCTAATTATCAGCCCCCACAAGATTATAATTGGGTCGGAAATCAACAGACATATTATCAACCTCGACCACAATCTTATTATCCTCCACAACCTATCTATCACGAAGCGCCGATTTATAATGAGGCTTATCAAGAGCCACCTATTTATTCAATGCAACAAACAATACTAGCTACACAAGAGCAACCTTCGAGTTTGAATTCAAGCATGGCTAAAATGATGAACCTAGTTGAAGAAAATATGAAGATTAGCCAGCAAAGATTCCAAAACCAATCAAAGGTGCTTAAGAATCTTGAGCATACCATGTCACAAATGGTGAGTAAACTTCAAATCATTGCAAAAGGACAACTCCCAAGTGATACTATTGCTCCAGAAGATGATGTTTGTCATGCAGTTGAATTAAGAAGTGGAAAACAATTACCTCCACCTAGAGTAGAACCAGAACCAACCTCTATTCCTGAGAAAATGGTTGAAGAAACAATTAAAAACAAGGTTGAAGAGGTAATTGAACAAACGAGTGTCCCAGAGAAGACACCAAAAAATGAAGAGAGCCCAGTGGTAACCAACATACGTCCTCCTCCACCATTCCCGTCACGTGTCAAAACCAAGAACAACAAAAAAGATTTCCAGAAGTTCCTTGACATGGTGAACAAGATGAAGTTTAGCATACCGTTTGTAGAAGCTCTTAAAAAATGCCGCAATATCGAAAATTCATGAAGGACGTTCTTTCTAACAAACGAAGATTCGAAACTGGGGAGATGAGTGGATCACCAGAGGAGTGTAATACTATCGAGTTACCACCAGACACACCCACAACCACGAACTCTTGGATGGCACCATCCATGATTATAAAGAATATAGCTGAGAAGTTCGTGGGAATTAGAGGCAAGGGGTGGAAATTTCGTCATTATTAATCGAGGTAACACGTCTAACTTTAAAAGACGTTAAATAAAAGTGCTATACGGGAGACAACCCGTAGTTTCTTTTATGTATTCATGTTTTTATGTTTTTAATTCATGTTTAGTTTAGTTAATTTTAGTTGATATTGCATATTTGAGGAAGGTTTTAGTGTTTTTGATGTTTAGGTGCTAAAGAAATCGAATTTGGGAGGAAAAACAAATTTTTCGGAAAAATCAGATCACAGCACCGGTATACCGGGCCCTAGGGCCGGTATACCGCAGGTCAGAAAACCCGTGTCCACGGGGGTCGTCACGTGTTCTATGCCGAGAGGTACAAAATCGAAGGAGGACAGCTCCGCTATACCGGGCTATACCTCTGGTATGCCGCCCAGAGCAAAAAGGGGTGCCCACGTGTTATGACTCGGGTATGTTGCCGTAACTCGACCTGGAAGAACCATAGTTCCCGTATACCGGGCCCTTTGGCCGGTATGCCGCCCGAAACTGCTGAAGAGAGGAAATTTTCGCGTTTTTCAGGTTATTAGGAAGAGGAGGTTGCTCTATTACGAATTTTACAATGCTTAAGCTTCTCCTTCTTCCCCAAACCTCTCCCAACTCCATTGAAGCTTCATCAAATCTTCTCTCCACATCATTACAAAGAAGATTCAACCACCCAAATCATGCCAAAAAACATTGAATCCAAGAATCAAAAGCTTAAATTTCAGAAATTCATCCAACAATTTCTTAAATCCATACCAATACATGAAGAATCCATCTTACCCATATAGAGGATCATCATCACAACACCTTTCCTAACCCAAACAAAGCTTGTTCAACCAATAATCAAGAGTTTCAAATTTCAAGAGTGGTTAAAGCTTTGAGTTGGGGGTCAACTGCGATGATTAGGAGAACATAAACATTATCTACTGGAAGGGAGATGAAGAAAATCAAGGTATTGGATTTTATTGAGAAGAAATCAAGTAAGAAAAGTTCTAGTTCCAATTCAATGGGTAAAACAGGTCAAGAGAAGAGAGGTCAGCATGCTGTGTTGATTCAATGAGCAAAAAGGTTCCAGCTTTAGTGAAGAAAACAACACAACCTCTACAATTCAAAAACCATACACCCAAAGAATAAGAGAAAGCTTCAATGGCCATGATAGCTCCTCCAAAGAAACAATTAGAGGAACCACCTCTTCCTTATGAGAAAGTATTTGAAGAAGAAATTGATAAAGGAGAATACAAAACGTTTCTTGGAGATTTAAGAAAGATTGGGTTGGTTTGTGAATTGTGAATTGTCTTTTGTGAGGAGAAGAAGAGGATGTGGCACAGTTGATCTATGAGGAGGTGATGCGATTTTTGATCTCTCCCATGTCATTATTTAATGCAATATCCTACAATGATCACGTGTCTTGTTCGGAAAGTTAACATGATTTTGGGTAAAGAAGAAACACTTGAGTTTAAGATGAGTAGCAATATTGACGATGCTTGGATCATTAAAGTTTTGAGAGTAATTACGCAACTTTCAAAAGAAGAAAAGGAGTACATCATAACACTCCGTGAGCAATTAAATAAAATCCAGAAAATCCTATCTTGGATGTCAATAAGGCGAGGTAATAGCCTCGAATAGTATGTTTTCTTTCTTCCCTACCATTTCTTTATGTGCAATATGTGTGCTAATTTTAAATTTTATTTTCTTTCTTGAGTCTTTTTCGAGTCGTGGGGACACGGCTCATTTTTGAGTTGGGGGTGGGGATTCGTTGTTCTCATCTTCCTTTTTGTTTTTTTCATAAAATTTAAAATTTTAGGTTGAATTAGGCATAAAATATGTTGAATGTACCTATGTGAGCATGATTTAATTAGGTCAATGATAGTAAGTAGTATGTTTTTGAAAGATGTCACAAAATATGATTAGTATGCATGTATGAAAACAGGAAATAAAAGATAGAAAAGTTAATGAGCAATGCTAAGAAGTTACGTTGAAACTTAGGGAGAGTTATTTGGTGTGTAGAACGTGAGGTTTGAAATTAGTTGAAAACCCGCTTATCTATGAACTATTAGTGAAAAGGTAACAAACTCTGGTAGTTAGAAAAATGAATAAGGCAGTTCTTTCATATTGAAGCCACTTGAAGCCTTTTATACCTTCTCACCCTTTTTATTTGATCTTTGTTATTATTTATCCGTCTTAGCCCCTCTGAGCCTTTCTAAAGCCTTTTATTAACCACATTATAATCCATACCCCTTAGTTTATAGGACTTATCCATATGACCCGCACTCGAATCGCAAAACCTGAAACATGTCGTTTCTAGAGCTTGAGTTTGGGGTGGTGGGTTCATCATTAGGGAACATTGGGATTTGGGAATTATAATTGTGATTTTATTGATGATGAAAAATTTATTATTGTAACCCTTTGTCGGGGTAATAGTGAATGAAAAAGAAGCTACGAGCTAAATTTGCCAACAAGGGTATAAAAAGAAAGAATATATACATATGAAAAATAGCGTGATATCTCAAACATTAAAAAGAGAGTCATAGCTATGCAAAAGAAAAAAAATTGATATGAAAAGAATATATATTCAGACCGGCAAAGTGGATTTTGTATATCATCATGAAAAATGTTTTATTTGGGAATAATTGGGGATGCACATCAAAAGCATAAAAAATTGGGTTGAGTGAGAACATCTTCGAGTGAAACTCAAGCTCTAGGGCGATTCGTTGATGGCTAGTGAGGAGGGAGCCAAAATCTCACTTTTTATTTATCCAAATATACCACACCGTCCCTAAGCCAAGTTATAACCAAAGACCTTAGGATTTCTAGCTACTTGGTGGAGAAACAATTGAGCTATTAGGTAGTAGGTAAGTGGACCATTGGATGCTATATTAGAACCTATGAACAACCTATATCCATTAGCATGAACTAAGTTATCAACCTCTCCTTCTGGCATTGCAAAATTAATCTTGATTTGAATTCATGGAATGTTGATTATGTGTATATTAAGCATACGTGTGCATTATTTCTTGAGCATTACTACATGAGACTTTTTGGATATTTATGCTCTAGGATCATTCATTATGTTCTGTTCTTATTCTCCTCCTACTTCTTCTTCTTGACTCCCCTACTATTCTTTACTTTTATTGTAACGGGACGATACAACTTTGAGTTGGGGGTCTTGATGTCTCCCCATTTGTGATTATTTATTAGTAGTTGGAGACATCATTTTAGTTGTATTTATTAGTTTATAGGTCGATTCTATCATGATTTAGTACACTTTCCTATTTTGTGTCTTGAATTGATTATTTATTATTTTTAGAGCATATTGGGTTTAATTAATTTTTTAGTGTGAAGTTTTAGAGATATATGGTAATTAATTAGAGTCCAAGTTGGTTCTAAGAGCCAAAGGAAAGAATATAAACATGGGAATTGAAGATAAGGAAGTAAAAGCTAAAAATATGGAAAAGGAAAAGCTGCCTTAAATCTGAATTCGTGCACCTACGACCATAAATCAGCTTATATCTTAAAATCGGTGAGGAATCTGGAGAAACGGTCAAGATAAAAGTTAAAGATCTTTCCGAGACGATAAATTTTGACTACTCATACGCGTCAAACGGAGAAGTATTGAAGCTTCTAGGACCAAAACAAAAACGGGGCTGATTCCATGTTTTTAGGCTACGAATTTGAGTTGGGCTAGGAGTCCAATATTTACCTTTTCCTTCAAAAAAACGATTAGATCTTCCTATACACTATAAATACAACCTCTTAACATTAGAAAATCATCCTTGGCCAAACCTTAAGGTCATGAAGAAGCTACAACACAAGAAGAGAAGTATGGAAGGAGCTGTGCATCAATCATGTCTCCTTCAACCTTTAATTCTGTAATTCTTTTCTTTTCTTTTCTTTTCTTAGTATGAATTAATTCTATTTAACTTGAGTTTTAGCATATATGTATGAACCCTAGTTTTGGTTGACATCTATCTAATTTGATTGAATTTATGTTTTGATTTCTCTGTTTATGTGTTGGATTTATATTCCGTGTTCTTTATGGTTTCAAACATATAGGATTACCATCATAGTAGTTAGATAACCGGTATATTTGACTATAGAATTAGCACATAACTTCTAGAATAAGGTTTGATCTGACAACCCAGCCTAACTAGATAGTCAATGTTTTAGTGTATTGGTATTTAATCAATTGCAGGAACAGTTTGCTTAGGTTCTTATTGACACAGGTAAACCCTATTTGAAACTACCTAGCGCAATTGAAACCAAACTATTGAAATACTACATGATTCATACCTTACATGTTTAGAACGGCAAAACTAGTGGGGATTACTTGCTAATTACTCAAGCTAAACTATCATACTATCTTCTTTTCTTTTATTTATTTTCTGTCTTTTAATTTAGTAGTTTAGTTTTCTTATTTAAAAACCAAATAAATATTTATCTATCTCTTCTTTCTACTTGCGTATTATCTGTTCTAACTTCTAATATCTGCACTTGAATATTTGCATAAGTTCTTCTTAACCTTCGTAGTCCCTGAGGAACGAATTCTACTTATTCATTAAAAATTGCATACGATCTGTATACTTGCAGAACCGTGCTCAGCTTAGGGTGTTTATTTGCACTTATTTATATCATTATTTTATCACACCTTAGGCGACACCACCAAATATGCTATAAAAATAATAATTCATCAAATCAAGACAAGAAATAGGAATATTACGAAGCAAGCACAAAAGTCAATATAAAAAGACTATTTTCCACCTAAAATGATGTCTCCTAAGGGCTTATATTTAGAACAATTAGGGAGACATCAAGTACCTGACCCATTCGGCTGCTGATGAACTGATTCACGCAAGAGTTGTTGAGGTGGAAAATAAATGTTTGAATCTAGCTACTCCTAAAGTGGGGCTGACTCCTCTTGTTGCACAACTAAATCTCGCAATTCAACATAATTATGTGACTCTGTTTCCCTTTTCGAAGTACTAGTAAAAATATTGACATCCAACCGGACCAAATTCCATACCTCCTTCACTTTAACACAAACCCTAAAATGATGTAGTGCATTTTCTTCAATCAACCCGCACCACGAACATGCCTCAGAGATATCCATACCCTGCCTTTTCAGATTACCCTTAGTTGCCATCCTGTCTTGCACCGCCCTCCATATTAGGACCCGTGTTCGTTGAGGGCATTTAAGCTTCCAAATTTTGTCCCAATTAATCCCATAATTTATCTCACTAGTATCATAATCCTAAACGGCCGATTTAACCAAATATTTCCCATTTATCTCATGAACTCAAGAGAGTATATCCATAATGTCTTCCCTGCACCTTACTGTAAAACAAGTAATTTTAAGCAACTTGGAAGGGGGGAGTTGATGTTGGAAAATTTCCCAATTTCAAGAGCCATCCGTACGCACATAATTACACACCAAACTAAATCTATCTATATCCTCAATCTCCTCCATGGCATAATTAATTAGGGGCAAATACCCTACCCACAAGTCGAGCCAAAAGGAAATGTCTTGTCCATTCTTTAAGATTCATCAGAATCCCCGTCTAACTACGATAATACCTTCCACGATGGCCCTACATATACACGAATATATGGATTTATTTATATAATGAAGTACCTGTGATTTGAAATATTTATGTCTCATTACCCGATTCCAAATCTTCGCATCCTCATGTACCATCTTCCAAACTAATTTTCCCAAAAAACGCTATTCATGTCCTCAAGCCATGCGAAACCCAAGTCCACCTACGTTTTTCGGTCTACACAACTTCTTCCAATCTATCCAATTAGTCTGTTTTTGATCTTCGGTATAACCCCAAATAAATTCTCTTCTTATTCTCATCACAAACACAGGACCGTAATTTCTCCACTTGCATGATATACATTGGAGCCGCACTAAGAACGAAACACGCTAATGTTAGACATCCTGCCAAAGAAAGAGTACTACCTTTCCAGTTAGCTAGATTTTTTCTTAAACCATTGATAAACTCTCCAATAAACCCTCTTGGTCTCTACCCAGAAAGAATAGGTATACCAAGATATTTTCCCAACTCGTCGCTCCTTTGATACCCATTGCGTAACTTGATCAATTCGGCCATATCTTCATCAACATTATTCTAAAAATATATTATTGACTTCTTCTTACTAATTGTTTGTCCAACATCCTGGTAGAATGTATCAAGAGTATCCTCGCAAAATGTTGTCAAAGTTAACCTGAGCAAACTTGGTGAAAAATTAAAATGTATTGGACAAATAATTGATGCTAAAGAAAAAAAATAATGTATATGATTTCTCATATATTAATAGGATAATATTAAATGTCAAAATTGTTGGTCAAATGATATTTTTACCAAGGGTTCGAATAAAAATCTAAAAGATACACAACACCTGTGTGTATAAGTGTGGACCACTAGACCAAAAGGTCTAAATGTTGATTTATCTTCATTACTATTAGTTATAGAGTATAAGGAAAAACAAAGAGAAAAAACAACGTGCACTGTTGTGGGGGTTTGAACTTGGACCTCCACATATTTGTATCTTATATCAATAATCATATCTTCAGTTAAAACATTACAATGATCCTTAAATTTCCAAGACACCTTTTCACTATTTATAAATAGCAACGCAAACATTTTATTCATTCAGTTTTTTAAAGCATTAAGTATTAAAAAAATTATAAGGGAGAGATAAAAAAGAAGTAGTTTTATTAAGTTCGTAGAATTTTTTAAGGATATGTGTGTCTGTTTCATCTGAATAGTTTTGTCGTTGTAACGTGGAGGTTGAAACCAACAAATGTAAAACACCCTTACGTGGCCGAAATACCTTAAAGATATCGGAACCAATCTGAGTCTTGATAAGTAAAGTTAATTATTTATTTATGTTTTATTTTATTTATGTATTATTCTTTATATTGTTTACTGGTTTATACAAATAAAAAACATAACAAAAAGATGAATAAAGGAGTCAAGGAAAGAAGACCGAAGGGGATTCCAAGAGTTAAAGGACACATAAGTCATTTTTGTATAAAGTGCGGAAGTTACCGGCTAAATTTAGAAAGTGAATTATTTTCGATGCCATGTGAGAATTGAGATTTTAATGTGGAGAAGACCTTTAATATACAAATAGGACTCTGAGTTAGGAACACGTGCTTGTTGACGATTTGTGATTTGGAACTGTAACAAAAAGGTTATTAAAGGTATAGCTGATGTGTCAAATCAGTCCATTTTTTAAGGAAAATGTGTTTGGGTTGAATTATGTCACTTAAACCTAGCCCATGCCTCATAAAATGTCCCAACACACACACACACATATACACACACACACACACACACACACATATATATATATATATATATATATATATATATATATATATATATATATATATATATATATATCAGTATTTGACATTTATTCATTATTTTTCCCAAGAGAGGAAATTAAGCCGACAAAGGAGGAAGACAACATAAACTAGAGCATCACAACACCACTTCTCCATCCTTCCACCACTACTATTAGGGTGAAATATATTAGATTCCTAGCTTAAGTATGTTTCTAATCTCTTTACTCTTTAGTTTTATTTATTTAATTATGAACTTGTTTTCCCATAACTTGGGTTTGCAATATGTAACCCTTGAATTCTATCTGCTTATTCTATTTTATTTGGGATTGAATTTAACTGAGTTGAGAACTTTTTTTATATAAATCATTGAGTCTTACAAATTTTAACGCTCTCCTACATATAAACATCTTGTTGTTTGTAACAAGGAATTTTTAATCAAATATTTTTTTATATTAAAATCCTAATAAAACTACATAACTTGAAATTTTTTATTATATGTAACCAAATATGACAAATTTTTCCCATTTGATTTTCATTTTTTTGAGTGTTATCTTCTTTAATCATGGTAGTAGGTAACCCATGAATTTGAATCCATATGAGGTGGTTTTTATTTCTTCTTCAATCAATTTGTTACCTAGGTTAAACTTATGAATCATATGCTTTCCAATAATGGTTTAGTTGTAATCACTTTGAGTTTGAACTGTAACTTAAATCACTAAACCCTTTCTTTTCAATAACAATTTTTCTAGCAATTCCCCACGCCTTATTGATGGTTTTACGCAAGAAACTGAGATTAACAACTTATATGCTGATTATTTTAGCCATCATTTTAGGTCCTTCAAGCTGAGCATACATTTAGAATGGGTCTTCTTCAAGCACAAAATCCGAATGTTTTCCTTTTTCGTTACTCGTTGCAACAATATCAATGGGTACAAAGGAGTAATAAGGTATAGTAAATAATAAAGGTGACAAATAAATGCGGAAAAAGGTTCCAGTGATTGGAACAATTTAAGAAGATGACAAAATCACTAAATGCAAAGTAGTCACTGCTATAATATATGGGTCAACCTTTCTTGATGAGATGTATAAGGAAAATGAAATGGGAATAGATGAGTTTAATTTAAAGAGATATGAATGAGAATAGGCTAGGATAGAAGATCGTTATCTCAGCATGCTTAAAATTTGACACCCACTCTTCCATAGAAGATAACGATCAAGCACCATCAATAAGTCCCCTATAACACGAAGTTGAAATCTCCATGTTCAACAAATTTGTTCATGAGATAGCATGTCTAACATCCACCAATTCAAAACCCAGACAGATTCAAAATTTGACGAATTTCGTCATTCGATATCAAAAACCAACTTCATGTCCCAATACTCAAATTACTACCGTATTTCCACATATTTCCAAGCCTTCTGAAATCTCGTCCTTTGTTCCCAGTGGAATATCGACATCCTTATGAATCACGCTGCCCATCACGAATCCTTGAAATTTTAACCCTGCAATCTCTCCCTCCACCATATCCTCATTGTTTCTGATCAATGGAATGCCTATGTTTTAATTTATTACAAATCTCACTAACCATGTTTTTAACTTTGGTTATTGTTGACGACAACCGCCACTCTCGACAAAGAGAGCATTAAATTCGTCGAAATAGAGACAAAAGATACTACCCTTTTAAGTAGGTGTGTATGCACCTCATCCTTCCTCCTCGGCCATCATTAGTGGAGAGGGTTTGCGTCGGATTACAACAATATAAATATTGCTATTTGTAGTTGTACAATGGAGTTTGAGTTGTGGACATTATTTAGGTTTACTAATACTATTTTTCTTTTGTTTTCTTTCTTTTTTAGTGTGATGAATAATTAATATTTGATACGTGTATTATAAAATGTTAATTGATTAATCTAATATAAAACGTAAAAAATATTAGTTTAATTTTTGTTTTGGTCAAAGGAACATGTAAAAATACCATACAATTAGCTTACTAATAGGATTTGACTAAAACAAAAAATAGCTTACTACTATTACTATCAGGAAATTATTTAAAATTATCTTTTTCAAAACAACCCCCAATTTTAATTAAAAAAAAAAATAGCATTTAGACCCAAATTAATCTCTGAACTGTGTGACACTTGTTACTGGCCATATTCTCCATTCTCTGCATGAAAGCTTAAACCCCATTTCCCAAAAACCAAAATCAACCCCCAAGACTCCAAATTTCCGATTTCTTTTCCTCAAAATCCAGAAATAGATTACTACTTTCTTGAACCACCATTGAAGAAAATGAGGTGGGAAAAGATGCAAGGCGGCGGAAGTGGGCCCGGGAAGAGGTGGGGTCACACCTGTAATGCTGTTGGTGGCGGAAGGCTTCTTTATGTCGTTGGTGGCTATGGCAAAGATAAGTGTCAAACCAACCAAGTTCATGTCTTCGATACTTGTAAGCCATTTTCTGGGTTAATTTTTTTTTAATTTCTTGTGCCATTTATATTCTATTTTCTTTAATTTGTATATTAATCTTGTCGTTATTCCAATCTTGCATGTTTTGATTCAAATTTAATCTCTTAGTTTCTTCTTTTTCTGGGTAATTAATTTGAAAATTTTGTGGGTAAACTTTTGGGGGTAAAATGAAATTACAGTTTAATGGGTAAGAATAAATTAGGCCTTTTTGTATGTTGCGTTTCTTTTGTGTATAATCTCAAACTCTAGATAGTGGTGGCATAAAAAGTTCCCTATATGAATGAATTTACTGTAGAAAATGGGGTTTTCGTTGAAAAATTAAGGGTTAGTCTTTTCTCATATTTACCCAATCCGCCAAAACTGACATGTGTCATAATACTATTTGTTACCGAGAATTCCGGAACATATAAGAAGATGAAACTAACATATATGTAATAAGCAGTGAATGGAATATGGACTGAGCCTATAACACAAGGTTTACCCCCGGTCCCACGTGACAGTCATTCATGTACAACAGTTGGTGATAATCTGTTTCTATTCGGGGGTACAGATGGAAGAAACCCATTAAACGATTTACACGTTTTGGACACAAGTAAGTAACCTTAAAAAACCTCGTAAAAAATCCAACAATTTACGTTAATTAATGATGTTTTTCTTTTATAAATCTTAGCTTCAAACACATGGTACTCACCAACTGTTCGAGGAGAAGCACCTGAAGCACGTGAAGGTCATAGTGCAGCTTTAGTAGGAAAAAGACTATTTATATTTGGTGGTTGTGGAAAAACTATAAATGGTGAAATATATTATCATGATCTTTACATATTAAATGTTGAAACATTTGTATGGAAAAGAGTTGTACCTTTAGGTACACCTCCTAGTAAACGTGATAGTCATACTGTTTCTTCTTATAAGAATAGAATAATCGTAATTGGTGGTGAAGATTCACATGATTATTATCTTTCAGATGTTCATATGCTTGATACAGGTCAGTAAAAAAACAAAAACATTATTACTATTTACTCTTTTAACATTTTTTAAAAATCTGATTTCTTGTTTTAATTAGATACGCTTATTTGGTGTAAGATTAATCCTACGGGTATAATATTGCCACCTCGTGCGGGTCATACTACAGTTGCGTTTGATAAACATTTGTTTGTGTTTGGTGGATTTTCTGATGAGCAAAACCTTTACGATGATGTTTTTGTACTTAATATGGGTAAGGGTAAAACAGTAATTAATTTTGGTATAAATCGTAATATTTACGATTTACGAAACAGTCCTTGTTTGTTTCATTATTTTGCAGAAGTTGGGTTATGGAGTAAAGTAACTACTACAGGGGAGGGCCCATCTGCAAGATTTTCAATGGCTGGAGAATGTTTGGACCCACAAATGGGGGGTGTACTTGTATTTTTCGGGGGTTGTAATAGAAATCTTGAAGCACTTGATGATATGTATTATTTGCATACAGGTCCTTATGTTTTTCCTGTTTTGCGAATTTAGTCCTTTTGTTTAACGAAATTTTGTATAAACACAGGGTTAGTGAAAGATGAAAGTACAAGAGAGGATCGTAGATTTGAGAAATTGTCTTTAAGGAAACAGTTAAAAATGAAGTGTCAAGAACAAAATGCTATTATACCTTCGTATGATAATATTCTTTATAAAGTACCTGTTCATGGTTATTTGCCACCAGGTAATAAATAAAATAACATATAATAAACTTGTTTTTATATTTCTATTAAATGTGGGCCCGGTTTTAGGTGGACAAGATGTGTATTTGAATCGAAACGAGAATCTTAGTGGGAAAAGAGCTTTTAAAGCTAAAATTACACAAAATTTACCTCAAGGGTATACTATTGAAACTGTTTTAGATGGAAAGCCTCTTCATGGAGTATTATTTTCTACTCAGTAAGTTTTTTTTTTTTTTTTTAATTTTAATCATTGCTCTTTTCGAATTGATTATAAAGAGTTGAATGTAATTTTTTGAAACTGCAAGGGCTATGATGCAAAACATGAATATAATGCAAGGTGGTGGGACCCAAGGGAAGATATTGACAGTGTCTGGGCAACATACAACAACAATTGGTGGGACCCACGAGAACGTGTTACCAGGGACTGAGACTCAAACTATGGAGCAGAATGCAAATTTAATGCAAGCTAAGGAGAATATATTAACAGAAACTGGAATGACTAGGGACCAGAATGCAAATGTAATGCAAACTGAGGGGGTACATGCAAATATATTGACAGGGAATGAGTCTGATATAATAACAGGTGTCACTATAGAAAAGAAGAACGAAGCTCTATCTGATGTTCCGTTAACTCAAGAGGTTAAAGCTAAACTATAGTTATATTATTTTAGCTAGAGTATAATTATAATAAGAATGAGATTAATTAATTAATTATGATTTTGTCTGAAAATAGATTCCGAATGCTCCAAATCCGATTGATGAAAACGAGGAAACTAATGGGAATAACGGTGCGCCACCTGTCATTCCCGAGGCAACTAAAGAAGATGAGTCTGTAACTAAACAGTTAAGCTAAGGAGTTAAAAGGTAAAAACAGAAAGTTACTATTACTACTACTACTAGTGACCTTTGTTATAATTACTAATTATGATTATTATTATTATTATATTTTATTTGGCAGAAGAATATGGAGGAAATGGAATTTTATTAATGTTGAAGGTGATTTTAGTAGGTGAAAGTAGGATATGATAAAATAGAAGAAACATGGGTTTTGTAAATCCAACGTGGTGATATTATCAAGAATTTTTTTCTGGCTAACCAAATTATTATCAGTATCGAATTTTACAATATTGGTTGTATAGGTTTTAATTTGCATTGTTACCTTATTTGCACAAGACATGAATTCTCATATTATGTGAACAAAAATCGAGTCTTTTAGATGGTTTTAGTAGAAGACAAGTTTTAATGTCCTAATAACCCTAAAGATTCAATGTTTGTAAGTAGATGTTATGCTATCCATACCTTCATATTTTGTTGCACAAGTAATAGATGTTCCATCTATTTACCTTTATTCCTCACAAACAACATGAGTCTTCTTTAGGATACTTAGTTAAACCGTAACACGAAGATCCTATTTTGATCAACATTCTTTGGAGCTTTGACCATCTGACTAAAGTCCGATTTAAGATGAAATATTTGAACAATTTTAAGCAAGATGTTAGAGATATCAATTTCTATCACATTACTAGGAAGTGAAATAGAATGGATAATCATAATACTCTTGCAAGGTGTGATAGACAAAAGAAACTTCACTATAAATAGGAATTGGCCTAGATTAGGAACAAGTTGATTGACTTGTTGCTTTAGAGTGTATATTGATTTTTTGTATATTTGTTTGCTTTCCTATTTTGTCCCTTCCAACAACAAAAAATTATCTTGTCTTTTGTATGCCACTAAAATTTATTGATTGAAGGTTATAACATTCGACCATTATTGATTGACATTTCCAACATTCAACCAAATATATTTGTACCATAATTATAGAAATCTTCTTGCAATGTTGAGTCTTTCTTACTCGGATTAACTTTGCATTTTTACCATTAAATGGTCGCGGAATTAAATTAGCAATGCTAATTGAATTTCTTAGACAGGCAAGGAATATACTTAGCAAAGATGATCAATTACACCTACAGAAAAATAAACTTGAACACACATAACTTGTGCCAAGCCAGCAATGAAGAATGGCTCATGCATGAAGCCAAATCTTGCTTAATTGAGTAACAAAAAATTATACTCCCTCCGTTCCACTAAAATTGTCCACTTACTAAAAATAATGTTTCAAATATATTGTCCACTTAGAAGTTCAAGACACTTTTTTTCCTACTTTTTCCACTATTATCCTTATTAAAATATTAAAATTTATACTTCCAATACACATTTAAGATATCAAGATACTTTATTAGGGGTATTTTTGTAATGGTGAATGCATTTATTATGTTTCTTAATATATGTGAAAAGCTAAGTGGACAAATTAAGTGGAACGGAGGGAGTAATCACATTTTCAACACGAGAAAAATTACACAAACAATCTAAAATAGGAAAGCAATTAATTACTACCTCCACCAAGAAGGTATTTGTTGTGATTGCTCAATCGTTTCAGTGAGTTGCGTCAATTGATGTTGTTGCATACTTTGCATTAATGATACAGTAGCATCGCTTTTTGCCTCAATATTATCATATTATCCATCGAAACCTTGATGAAACCATTGAGGGAGTCTTCCAACTTCATGAGGCTCTCTTCATGATCTCTAAAGCTCCCCCGTGTCAATGTCATGAAAGATTGAATGATTTGTTGTAGTTCATTAAAGGAGTTTTGTAAGTGACCATATACAGGCCTAGGTGGAGCTTGAACTTGATATTCATATTCATTTAAAGAGAATTTGTTATTCATAAAGAACCTAAAAAGAGACTAAACAAAATAAGCGTAAAACTGAAAACAAATAAAAGTATCACACTAACTTAAACACAAAATAAAATAACTTATAATCCCTGACAGCGGCACCAAAAACTTGGTGGATATGAGCTGCTGGGATTTTAAACCTAATGAAAAGCACAATAAAATAACTACAATAAATCCCCTGCAGCAGCGCCAAAAGATAAACAGTGCATAGTATAACTTTAGATTAAATAGTTTAGAAATAAATCATAGACAAAATAAATCTAATACTAATTTACCCAAATAATAGAGATGGAGAATTGTAGAACGTATATAGTGAAGCTCTAACTCTTGATTCTTCCTTCTCTAGATACTCCTAATTGTTTTTATGATAAAGTATTGACGAATATTAAGCTGTAGAACCAATAAATGATTTTCTAAGGTTAAGAACTGATATATATATATATATATATATATATATATATATATATATATATATATATATAGGTCGAAATTTAGTGTGTTGCCCAAGTTTTAGAGTCCAAATTTAACTCCAACTCGTTTTCCTTAATCGTAGGACTGGATTACCTTTGGAGTTTGTAAAAGACATAACTTCTTCGTTACAACTCGGAATCCAGTGTTCTTTATATCGAAATGACCGCAATTAAAAAAAAATCTAAATATGAAAGGGCTCCTTCAAATTCCTTTACGATTTTATGAAATATTGAAAATACTACATGTCTCTAAATTTGGACAGTACTGCACCACTTTGGTATTTGGAACATAAATTTTTCATCGTAAGTCCAAATTAATTTTTTCCACTTCTCAAATTTAACTGATTTTATGGCCCATAAATTTCATTCGAACCACTAAGCCTGAATCCTCACCAATAAGTATTGGAAATCGAAATAAGTGACGACTTGATTTCTTCTAAAACTGCTTCACCTTTGCCAAAGTGATTTCTTTTGATCTTTTAACGCTTCTTCTTGGGGTTGCACTTGAATATTCGCTCCTTCTATTCATCTTGGTGCCTCCTCATATCCATATACCTAAAAGTTTTACACTAAACAAACAAATTAACGCACGAAAGTTCTAAAAGTAACAATAATTCCAGAACGAAGGAAGAAAGTGCATTATATCAAAATACGTGGATTTTATTAACTTAATCCATTTTGACCTAAAATGATGTCTCATGGGAAGATTATTCTATCACAAAACAGAAAACCTCAAGTGTCCTAAGGTCGTGATAAATTAATGCCTCTTACTTTCCATGTTTTGTTGTTTTGGTATGAGGAATACACTGGGTTACTCTTCGTGATATATTATATATATTTGAACAAAAAAAAAATTATTTTTTGAAGGATCAAAACTAAGGTTGTAAACGAATTGAGTCGAGTCGAATACTAGATATGCAGAGTTGTTTAATAAGATTTACGAGTCGAGCCGAGCTAAAAAATTTAAAACTTGTTTGTTAACATATCGAACGAGTTTTTTTTAGTCGAGTTCAAATTATTAACGAATAATTATTTTTATAGGTTTAATAATATATTTATTAATAAGTGAAACGTGATCATAAATATTAACGAGTTAAAGAACGAGCCTGAACGATTTATTTTTTTGACAAACGAGTTCGAATGTGTTTTTACTAAGCCGAGCTTTAGCGGTTTGCGAGCGTGTTTTTTTTTTGCATACATGAGAGGCTAAAACAAGCCGTTAAGAATAAAAGATTACATCAAGAACAAAGTTCTTATTTATTATCTAGTACAACTCTAATAGTCGCACGACCACTTCTATCTCGTGTAATCATCTTCCAAAGAAAATCTGGTAGATTAACAAACACCAGCGGTTGAGTATTTAACACGACCCCTTCTTTTGCTATCGGCACAAAAATTAGCTTCACGATACACTTGGACCATCGGTTTGCGAGCGCGTTTACATGCCTAATAGATTACATTTAATACAACCGCTCCTACCGTACTCCAAGCCCAATCTAATAGTGTTTGAAGCCAAATCGACGTTGCTCCGCGCCATCGATGTCAATAACTGATAAGCATTTGTTGGCGACTCAAATCTCGACTTCTTCTTCTTCCTCCTCCTCCTCTTCGAGTTCAGCTAGCTTTACTAGTACTCTCGAGAAGCTTTCGCATTTGGAAGCTCTTCAATTTTTTACTCTGGTTTGTTACTGTTCTGATTATCAAAATATTAAGTATAATGTCTTAACGTTTCAATGCAGTTTAAATTTATTGGTGTACCATCTATGCCCTATGCAATTTATTTGCAGAAAGAAGCTTTTACAATTTAGGATGTGGCCCTTTGCAAAACCTGCATTTATACATGTGGCAATCATATTCAAAAGTGATGTGTAGTAATTGTTTGCCGCTGCAAAATCCAATGTTTTCTTTTCTCTAATTAATTAGGAAGCACAGAGTGGCTGTAATTTACCTAAAAAATAGATGATATCTGCTATTATATTAATGGTGTATATAACTCTCGTGTAATAAAAAAAATGATGTTTAATGGAGCATTTCGTGAAAATACGCCTACATATCTGAGTGTTGAATTACTTCAGTTTTCAGATCAATTCTAGCATAATGTGCCTGTAATACATAATATAGGGGAATCTGATCTTATGTTATATGGTATGATTACAAAGACACAATTCTAGTAATTGTGTCTTTTGTAACACAGATAGTCTATTGCCTATATCAAGGAATACATGTGCCAATGATACAATTTACCCGTTTATCAATTACTTTCAAAAAATAGAAAATTTGTTAGATGGGATCAATCCCATCAAATTTATGTTGATGGGACGAATTCTAACATTTATTAAAATACCTTATCCGAACAAACTAGATACCTCGAGCGATTCCAGCTCAAAAATACCCGTCGTGGCTACTTGTGCTCGAACTTTTCTTCGTACTCTCATGCATCTGGCTTGGGAGATTCTATTACGTGTTCGGGTTTTTGTTCTGTTATTGGTTACAGTTTGTGCAAAAGTTTCGGTAGATGCATATATGTGTTATAGATTGGATGTGGTGGTAGAAAACGTTTTATGCTTCGTGATCTGTTGAGTTGTATGTGTTTTCGTACTCGATTAATTACTTGGTTTTTGATATTCAGAGTTTGAGTGGGTCCGTTTCAGCTATACTTTATCCAGAGCCGGCCCGGGCCCAAAGCAGCCAAGGCGGCCGCTTTGGGCCCCACAATTTTGAGGGCCCCAAAAAAATATTTAACTGTTTTAAATATGTATGTTTAGATGTTACAATTAACATAAATACAGAGTTAGCCTAATGGAAGTATGGTTGGCATCCATGTAGTAGGTCGCACGTTCGAAACAGGGGCAGCCCCTATGATTTTTTTTTCTTAAAATCACTCTACATCTAAAAGAATAAAAACAATAAAAGGCCCCATTTTTTTCTCGCCTTAGGTACTCGAGACGCTCGGGCCGGCCCTGCTTTATCTCGGCTACTCGCTTATCATGGAAATAGCGATCATGATTTCTACAGGCACTACTGGTTTTCTTACATCAATCTATTTTGTTTATTACCTTTTCTCATCCATTAAGATGGATTGAAATAGAGATATATTAGCGATCATGTTGTGCAAAAACCTGGATATTAAGCTTGTACAGGAAGCTTACATGATCCCACTCAAACAATGCTAGACACTTTCGTATTAATTGGGAAGAAATAATATAACAGGAATTGTGATTTAACTGTTTTTGTTATATCTAACACAACCTAAAGTTCTGTGAAGTATAAAAATATCCTTAATAAATCTTAAGAGGAGGTTGTGAATTGGGTAAAAAAAAGAAATGATTATCAAGCAATTGAATTTGCATACAATAAGTTCATAACCTGCACCACCTTTAATATCAATTATATGTGGTTTCCTTGCAAACTAAATGAAATTATTAACTTTATCTTTTCTTCCAATAATATTTTAAGTCTTGACTTAGTTGGAACTTGCAAGAAACTGGTATCCTACACCGAGTCACAGTGCAGAACAATGTTAATAAGTATCTAAAACCGAGCTTCAACTTGCAAGATTACATTTTTCGCTTTCTAGATGTATAATATCTAAATATGGCTTGTTTTTTTAACTAGTTTTCCAGATTTGAGCATTTTAGCTTTCTAGATGTGTTATTTCAAAAATTGCTTGTTTTTTAACTAGTTTACTAGAATTAAGATTGACATATTTGATACTTGTTCATTTATTATTAATTGCACAATAAGTTCCTGTGTTTGCACAAAATTGCCTAATATAGTAATATAACCCTGTGTCTGGCTTCGACTATTCTAGCAACCCATCAATTACTTAACTTAATACAGAGACTAATGGTGCAATTTTTTCTAATTTTTGTCTCTATCTCTCTCTTTTGGGACTGGTTTAGTGAAGCATTATTGATTTTTTGTTTCTTTTCTTTCATTCATTTGAAGTAGGAGGGCTACAAGTTGGTATAGTATATGAACATCACCGGGTTCTTCTTCATCAGCTTCTCATCTGGAGATAGGTGCTCAAAAAAATTGGACTGAAATATACAAGCTAGAGACTATTGCCAACAAACAGGCCTCAATGTTCAAATTTACAACTCATTAAGAGTCAAAAACTGATGAATGCCCTGTCACAGTTTTTACTATATCACTCAGTGTTACATATATTTTCCAAACGCAATTTAAATTGTTGCACCACTTCATTTGATTAGGGGACTGAGTCCATCACCTTCCCAACCCAGCTTCAGCATTTGATCTACTACCTTCAAGCTTAACTGCACCAAACCAAAAAGTCAGACACCTTCATTTTAAATTAAACATGTAGCTTTAGAGGTGTTATTACATATACTAGCTGTTCAACATGCTCTTAGCCATATAGTTTTTTCAGCTAAAATTAAACACTGAACTTGCATAGATCACTGTGGTGTAGCTTTGTCATATTTCTGATGCATCCACTCGTGAACTTAATAATAATTATAATCTAAAAAAAGGAAAATAAGGAATATCCAACTACATGCAAGTTGTATGTTAATCAACATATTTAAATAATTAGGAGAAATTGAACGAACTCACAGCTGGATAAGTAAAAATTATCATACAAATATCCCATTACCAGGTCACTTAGGATAAACAACCCTGTAATTCACAGGGCCGGTTTTTGAATGGATACACATGGACTTTTGCTGCTCATACACCAGAAGAAGTCGAGCTAATAGGAATAAGAATTGCGCTTCTTATTTATCACAGTAGGAGAAAAGAAACAACAATAATTAATAATTTATGACCATAAAAAACTTCTCAAGTCTTTCAAATATATTAACTAGTGTGCAACCTTTACACTTAACTAGAACCTTTACAATAGAATCAACTCTATCCTTATACCCCATTGATTATAACAGTTTGTCTTATCCTTTCTTTGTCTCACAAATAATATCTACTTATAAAATATGATGTTCCAAATTAATGTATATTTAAAATATCAAGACATTTTATGAGAGGTTCCTTTAGTAATAAAAAATGTAATAATTGTAATTTTTAATGTGTAAAAAGTTGACTGTGAAACGGAAGGATCATTTAATTGCTCGGCATTCCTTCTAAGGACACCATATTGCTGGTCAACCGGGCAAAAGAAAAAATGATTTGCTCAAATGATTTAGTTGTGAATATTCTGGAGGAAACCAGTTAAGATTAGTTCACTGTCCAGTGTTTTGGTCATCCAATGTAGTGTTGCAGGTTCGAGCCGAATCAATGACTCCGACCCAAAGTGGCTCTCCTATGTAACAAAAATAAAATAAATTTGAAGGGGTATGATAGTAATTGTGGGATATCCTCAAACCAGATAAGCTTCCTCCATAAAATCCAAAAGGAAAACATCTCTCCTCCATTCTCCGCCAACCAAGAAGCCATGGAAGCTTGCTCATATCCAAGACCACCATTTTCACAAATTCCTCTTTTATCAACCTCGACTAAATCTTTGCTTCTCTACCCATTCTCTTCACTAAAATTACATCAATACCCATCTCGGTTATCACACTTACCCCCAATCACAGCCACCTTAAATTCCCCAAAAGGCTTTGGTCCTTCAAAACCCAAAAAAGGCAAAAAATCCAAGAAACCCAATAAAAACTACGAAGATGAAGATGAAGATGAAGACGAAGAAGATGACCGAGAAGAAGAAGGTGTAATTCCCGAGATAGTTACTAACAGAATGATGAGCAGAATGGGGTTTTCCGTGGGGATTCCATTGTTGATAGGGCTATTGTTTTTCCCATTCTTTTACTATCTTAAAGTTGGGTTCAAAATTGATGTGCCGACGTGGATACCTTTCATAATTTCGTTTATCTTTTTTGGGACAGCTTTGCTGGGTATTAGCTATGCAATTGTGTCTTCCAGTTGGGATCCGATGAGGGAAGGGTCTTTGTTGGGTTGGAATGAAGCTAAGAAAAATTGGCCTGTTTTTTGGCAATCAATTTCAAGTGGCGGTAAAACAACCACTCGTCGAGATTAAGTTTGATTTTGTTTTTGTTTGTATGAATATTTTGTTGTTGTTAATGATAAAAGAAAGTTTACATAACCCATTCACCTTTGTTGGCTCGTTTTTCTTTTTTTTTTGTGTAAAAGTCGAAACAACGTATACCCATTCGGAGTGGAGTTAGCCAATTATGAACATCAAACTCATAAGCAGCCCCCTTCTCATTCTATATAGTTCAATTATATGACAGGAAATTACAGTGAGTACCTTCACTATAACTTTATATTGACTAATGGAACTATATTCTATTAGTAGGAACTCATTTGGAACATTCTAATATATATACTCGTATGTAATGGCTTTTCTTGGTCAGTAAATTGACAATCATTTCGTGTTTGAATGGTTTTACTAGGGTAAGCAATTGAAACAGAGAACTACATATGGCTAAGTAAGCATTGAATAGAGATAACAATGTGTATATAAAGCAACTACTACAGGGGAGGGCCCATCTGCAAGATTTTCAATGGCTGGAGAATGTTTGGACCCACAAATGGGGGGTGTACTTGTATTTTTCGGGGGTTGTAATAGAAATCTTGAAGCCCTTGATGATATGTATTATTTGCATACAGGTCCTTATGTTTTTCCTGTTTTGCGAATTTAGTCCTTTTGTTTAACGAAATTTTGTATGAAACCACAGGGCTAGTGAAAGATGAAAGTACAAGAGAGGATCGTAGATTTGAGAAATTGTCTTTAAGGAAACAGTTAAAAATGAAGTGTCAAGAACAAAATGCTATTATACCTTCGTATGATAATACTCTTTATAAAGTACCTGTTCATGGTTATTTGCCACCAGGTAATTAATAAAATAACAAATAATAAACTTGTTTTATATTTCTATTAAATGTGGGCCCGGTTTTAGGTGGACAAGATGTGTATTTGAATCGAAACGAGAATCTTGGTGGAAAAAGAGCTTTTAAAGCTAAAATTACACAAAATTTACCTCAAGGGTATACTATTGAAACTGTTTTAGATGGAAAGCCTCTTCATGGAGTATTATTTTCTACTCAGTAAGTTTTTTTTTTAATTTTTTTTTTTAAATTTTAATCATTTCTCTTTTCGAATTGATTATAAAGAGTTAAATGTAATTTTTTGAAACTGCAAGGGCTATGATGCAAAACATGAATATAATGCAAGGTGGTGGGACCCAAGGTAAGATATTGACAGTGTCTGGGCAACATACAACAACAAGTGGTGGGACCCACGAGAACGTGTTACCAGGGACTGAGACTCAAACTATGGAGCAGAATGCAAATTTAATGCAAGCTAAGGAGAATATATTAACAGAAACTGGAATGACTAGGGACCAGAATGCAAATGTAATGCAAACTGAGGGGGTACATGCAAATATATTGACAGGAAATGAGTCTGATATAATAACAGGTGTCACTACAGAAAAGAAGAACGAAGCTCTATCTGATGTTCCGTTAACTCAAGAGGTTAAAGCTAAACTATAATTATATTATTTTAGATGGAGTATAATTATAATAGGAATGAGATTAATTAATTAATTATGATTTTGTCTGAAAATAGATTCCGAATGCTCCAAATCCGATTGATGAAAACGAGGAAACTAATGGGAATAACGGTGAGCCACCTGTCATTCCCGAGGCAACTAAAGAAGATGAGTCTGTAACTAAACAGTTAGGCTAAGGAGTTAAAAGGTAAAAACAGAAAGTTACTATTACTACTACTACTACTAGTGACCTTTGTTATAATTACTAATTATGATTATTATTTATTATATTTTATTTGGCAGAAGAATATGGAGGAAATGGAAGTGTGTGTGGAATTTTATTAATGTTGAAGGTGATTTTAGTAGGTGAAAGTAGGATATGATAGAATAGAAGAAACATGGGTTTTGTAAATCCAACGTGGTGATATTATCAAGAAATTTTTTCTGGCTAACCAAATTATTATCAGTATCAAATTTTACAATATTGGTTGTATAGGTTTTAATTTGCATTGTTACCTTATTTGCACAAGGCATATGAATTCTCATATTACGTGAACAAAAATTGAGTCTTTTAGATGGTTTTAGTAGAAGACAAGAGAATATATGCAACAAACGTTTTAATGTATTCAATGTTTTCCTAGTTAATACGTGTAAGTAGATGTTATGCTATCCATATTCCATACCTTCATATTTTGTTGCACAAGTAATAGATGTTCCATCTATTTAACGTTATTCCTCGCAAACAACACGAGTCTTCTTTAGGATACTTAGTTAAACCGTAACACGAAGATCCTATTTTGATCAACATTCTTTGGAGCTTTGACCATCTGACTAAAGTCTGATTTGAGATGAAATATTTGACCAATTTTAAGCAAGATGTTAGAGATATCAATTTCTATCACAATACTAGGAAGTGAAATAGAATGGATAATCATAATACTCTTGCAAGGTGTGATAGACAAAAGAAACTTCACTATAAATAGGAATTGGCCTAGATTAGGAACAAGTTGATTGACTTGTTGCTTTAGAGTGTATATTGATTTTTTGTATATTTGTTTGCTTTCCTATTTTGTCCCTTCCAACAACAAAAAATTATCTTGTCTTTTGTATGCCACTAAAATTTATTGATTGAAGGTTATAACATTCGACCATTATTGATTGACATTTCCAACATTCAACCAAATATATTTGTATATTTGTACCATAATTATAGAAATCTTCTTGCAATGTTGAGTCTTTCTTACTCGGATTAACTTTGCATTTTTACCATTAAATGGTCGCGGAATTAAATTAGCAATGCTAATTGAATTTCTTAGACAGGCAAGGAAAATACTTAGCAAAAGATGATCAATTACACCAACAGAAAAATAAACTTGAACACACATAACTTGTGCCAAGCCAGCAATGAAGAATGGCTCATGCATGAAGCCAAATCTTGCTTAATTGAGTAACAAAAGATTATAATCACATTTTCAACACGAGAAAAATTACACAAACAATCTAAAATAGGAAAGCAATCAATTACTACCTCCACCAAGAAGGTATTTGTTGTGATTGCTCAATCGTTTCAGTGAGTTGCGTAATGATACAGTAGCATCGCTTTTTGCCTCAATATTTATCATATTATCCATCGAAACCTTGATGAAACCATTGAGGGAGTCTTCCAACTTCATGAGGCTCTCTTCATGATCTCTAAAGCTCCCTCGTGTCAATGTCATGAAAGATTGCATGATTTGTTGTAGTTCATTAAAGGAGTTTTGTAAGTGACCACATACGGGCCTAGGTGGAGCTTGAACTTGATATTCATATTCATTTAAAGAGAATTTGTCATTCATAAAGAACCTAAAAAGAGACTAAACAAAACAAGCGTAAAACTGAAAACAAATAAAAGTATCACACTAACTTAAACACAAAATAAAATAACTTTAAAATCCCTGACAACGGCACCAAAAACTTGGTGGATATGAGCTGCTGAGATTTTAAACCTAATGAAAAGCACAATAAAATAACTACAATAAATCCCCTGCAGCAGCGCCAAAAGATAAACAGTGCATAGTAGAACTTTAGATTAAATAGTTTAGAAATAAATCATAGACAAAATATATCTAATACTAATTTACCCAAATAATAGAGATGGAGAATTGTAGAACGTATATAGTGAAGCTCTAACTCTTGATTCTTCCTTCTCTAGATACTCCTAATTGTTTTTATGATAAAGTATGGACGAATATTAAGCTGTAGAACCAATGAATGATTTTCTAAGGTTAGGAACTGATATATATATATATATATATATATATATATATGTCAAAATTTAGTGTGTTGCCCAAGTTTTAGAGTCCAAATTTAACTCCAACTCGTTTTCCTTAATCGTAGGACTAGATTACCTTTGGAGTTTGTAAAAGGCATAACTTCTTCGTTACAACTCGGAATCCAGCGTTCTTTATATCGAAATGACCGCAATTAAAAAAAATCTAAATATGAAAGGGCTCCTTCAAATTCCTTTACGATTTTATGAAATATTGAAAATACTACATGTCTCTAAATTTGGACAGTACTGCACCACTTTGGTATTTGGAACATAAATTTTTCATCGTAAGTCCAAATTTATTTTTTCCACTTCTCAAATTTAACTGATTTTATGGCCCATAAATTTCATTCGAACCACTAAGCCTGAATTCTCACCAATAAGTATCGGAAATCGAAATAAGTGACGACTTGATTTCTTCTAAAACTGCTTCACCTTTGACAAAGTGATTTCTTTTGATCTTTTAACGCTTCTTCTTGGGGTTGCATTTGAATATTCGCTCCTTCTATTCATCTTGGTGCCTCCTAATATCCATATACCTAAAAGTTTTACACTAAACAAACAAATTAACGCACGAAAGTTCTAAAAGTAACAATAATTCCAGAACGGAGGAAGAAAGTGCATTATATCAAAATACGTGGATTTTATTAACTTAATCCATTTTAACCTAAAATGATGTCTCATGGGAAGATTATTCTATCACAAAACAGAAAACCTCAAGTGTCCTAGGGTCGTGATAAATTAATGCCTCTTACTTTCCATGTTTTGTTGTTTTGGTATGAGGAATACACCGGGTTACTCTTCGTGATATATTATATATTTGAACAAAAAAAAATTATTTTTTTAAGGATCAAAACTAAGGCTGTAAACGAATTGAGTCGAGTCGAATACTAGATACGCAGACTTGTTTAATAAGATTTACGGGTCGAGACGAGCTAAAAAGTTTAAAACTTGTTTGTTAACATATCGAACGAGTTTTTTTAGTCGAGTTTGAATTATTAACGAATAATTTGTTTTTTATAGGTTTGATAATATATTTATTAATAGGTGAAACGTGATCATAAATATTAACGAGTTAAAAAACGAGCCTGAACGAATTTGTTTTTTTTTTTTTGACAAACGAGTCGAACGTGTTTTTACTAAGCCGAGCTTTAGCGGTTCGCCAGCGCGTTTACATGCCTAATAGATTACATTTAATACAAGCGCTCCTACAAATTCACCCACCGTACTTTAAGCTAAATCTAATAGTGTTTGAAGACAAATCAACGTTGCTCCGCGCCATCGATGTCAACAACTAATAAGCATTTGTTGGCGACTCAAATCTCGGCTTCTTCTTCTTCCTCCTCCTCCTCCTCTTCCTCTTCGAGTTCAGCTAGCTTTACTAGTACTCTCGAGAAGCTTTCGCATTTGGAAGCTCTTCAATTTTTTACTCTGGTTTGTTACTGTTCTGATTATCAAAATATTAAGTATAATGTCTTAACGTTTCAATGCAATTTAAATTTATTGGTGTACCATCTATGCCCTATGCAATTTATTTGCAGAAAGAAGCTTTTACAATTTAGGATGTGGCCCTTTGCAAAACTTGCATTTATATATGTGGCAATCATATTCAAAAGTGATGTCTAGTAATTGTTTGCCGCTGCAAAATCCAATGTTTTCTTTTCTCTAATTAATTAGGAAGCACAGAGTGGCTGTAATTTACCTAAAAAATAGATGATATCTGCTATTATATTAATGGTGTATATAACTCTCGTGTAATGAAAAAAATGATGTTTAATGGAGCATTTCGTGAAAATACGCCTACATATCTGAGTGTTGAATTACTTCAGTTTTCAGATCAATTCTAGTATAATGTGCCTGTAATATATAATATTGGGGAATCTGATCTTATGTTATATGGTATGATTACAAAGACACAATTCTAGTAATTGTGTCTTTTGTAACACAGATAGTATATTGCCTATATTAAGGAACACATGTGCCAATGATACAATTTACCCATTTATCAATTACTTTCAAAAAATGGAAAATTTGTTAGATGGGATCAATCCCATCAAATTAATGTTGATGGGACGAATTCTAACATTTTTTAAAATACCTTATTCGAACAAACTAGATACCTTGAGCGATTCCAGCTCAAAAATACCCGTCGTGGCTACTTGTGCTCGAACTTTTCTTCGTACTCTCATGCATCTGGCTTGGGAGATTCTATTACGTGTTCGGGTTTTTGTTCTATTATTGGTTATAGTTTGTGCAAAAGTTTCGGTAGATGCATATATGTGTTAAAGATTGGATGTGGTGGTAGAAAACGTTTTATGCTTCGGGAGCTGTTGAGTTGTATGTGTTTTCGTACTCGATTAATTACTTGGTTTTTGATATGCAGAGTTTGAGTGGGTCCGTTTCAGCTATACTTTATCTCGGCTACTCGCTTATCATGGCAATAGCGATCATGATTTCTACGGGCACTACTGGTTTTCTTACATCATTCTATTTTGTTTATTACCTTTTCTCATCCATTAAGATGGATTGAAATAGAGATATATTAGCGATCATGTTGTGCAAAAACCTGGATATTAAGCTTGTACAGGAAGCTTACATGATCCCACTCAAACAATGCTAGACACTTTCGTATTAATTGGAAAGAAATAATATTACAGGAATTGTGATTTAACTGTTTTTGTTACACAACCTAAAGTTCTGTGAAGTATAAAAATATCCTTAATAAATCTTAAGAGGAGGTTGTGAATTGGGTAAAAAAAAGAAATGATTATCAAGCAATTGAATTTGCATACAATAAGTTCATCACCTGCACCACCTTTAATATCAATTATATATGGTTTCCTTGCAAACTAAATGAAATTATCAACTTTCTTTTCTTCCAATAATATTTTAAGTCTTGACTTAGTTGGAACTTGCAAGAAACTGGCATCCTACACCGAGTCACAGTGCAGAACAATGTTAATAAGTATCTAACACCGAGCTTCAACTTGCAAGATTACATTTTTCGCTTACTAGATGTATAATATCTAAATATCGCTTGTTTTTTAACTAGTTTTCCAGATTTGAGCATTTTAGCTTTCTAGATGTTTAATTTCTAAAATTGCTTGTTTTTGAACTAGTTTACTGAAATTAAGATTGACATATTTGATACTTGTTCATTTATTATTAATTGCACAATAAGTTCCTGTGTTTGCACAAAATTGCCTAATATAGTAATATAAACCTGTGTCTGGCTTCGACTATTCTAGCAACCCATCAATTACTTAACTTAATACAGAGACTAATGGTGCAATTTTTTCTAATTTTTGTCTCTCTATCTCTCTCTTTTGGGACTGGTTTAGTGAAGCATTATTGATTTTTTTTTCTTTTCTTTCATTCATTTGAAGTAGGAGGGCTACAAGTTGGTATAGTATATGAACATCACCAGGTTCTTCTTCATCAGCTTCTCGTCTGAAGATAGGTGCTCAAAAAAATTGGACTGAAATATACAAGCTAGAGACTATTGCCAACAAACAGGCCTCAATGTTCAAATTTACAACTCATTAAGAGTCAAAAACTGATGAATGCCCTGTCACAGTTTTTACTATATCACTCAGTGTTACATATATTTTCCAAACGCAATTTAAATTGTTGCACCACTTCATTTAATTAGGGGACTGAGTCCATCACCTTCCCAACCCAGCTTCAGCATTTGATCTACTACCTTCAAGCTTAAATGCACCAAACCAAAAAGTCAGACACCTTCATTTTAAATTAAACACGTAGCTTTAGAGGTGCTATTACATATACTAGCTGTTCAACATGCTCTTAGCCATATAGTTTTTTCAGCTAAAATTAAACACTGAACTTGCATAGATCACTGTGGTGTAGCTTTGTCATATTTCTGATGCATCCACTCATGAACATAATAATAATTTTAATCTAGAAAAAAGAAAATAAGGAACATCCAACTACATGCAAGTTGTATGTTAATCAACATATTTAAATAATTAGGAGAAATTGAACGAACTCACGGCTGTATAAGTAAAAATTATCACACAAATATCCCATTACCAGGTCACTTGGGATAAACAACCCTGTAATTCACAAGGCCGATTTTTGAATGGATACACATGGACTTTTGCTGCTCATACACCTGAAGAAGTCGAGCTAATGAGAATAAGAATTGCGCTTCTAAAATCTTCAAGTTTTGCGCAACATACTTTCCTACTTAAGAATGATTGTGGAAATGTGATGATGCCATTTCAATCAGGTCTCAAATACAACAACAAATTTCTAAAGCCGCTTTCTGAAGACACTACTCTACTAGCAATGCAACAACAAATCTCCTTCTTTCATATTAGTAGGAGACTAAACTTGACAGCTGATTGGTTTGCGCGACAAGAGATGCTTAATCTCTTGCCTTGTAATTGGGCTTCCCACCCCCCTTCACTTTTAGCTTCTTTACTTAGATCGGACTTCAAGATTACTGGTGTAGGCTAATTATCCACTGAACTTATTGTAATTTATCCATTTTACATTAATTTAATTTTCAATTCGACTAAAAAAAAAGGATAAATCCCATCACAGACCAGAGAAATAGCAACAAATAAAGAAAGAGGGATTTTTTTCGGTTAATCATCCACTATAGTGGGAAATTTAAAGCTACCTCTACGCTCAGCTAAAGGAAGAGGGATTTTTTTTTACGAAACCAGAGAAATTAACAACGATAAATTTCGAGCGTAAAAATATAGATTTCAGACATATTTTTTGATTTAACGGAGATACAGAAGGAGAATCTGAGAAATAAGTCGAATTATTACCCGAATCAGAAAAAATCGATTCTGGAGAAACATAAAAGAGTTGAAGAAAAATAAGAATTTTCTGATTCTTTAATGTTGTCTGGATCGAGTATGCGGGATCAGTCCCATTAACAGTGTGAAATTAAAATAATTAAACGCTTCAGTTTGTTATGCCAAGTGTTGTTTCTAGGTGAATTATGTATAGGGTAGAGATTGTAGGAAGCTAACTAAATGTAAACTGTCATGTACTTAGTAGAACAAGAGTTTCATAAAATTGCTATATTTAGATAGGTGTGTTGCGGATTTTTGTGGCTATCAAACTTCTTATAATGTCTGTAAATAATTTTGGTGCTTGTTTTCATCATGTCCGTTATTTTTAGTAGTCAAGGGTGTGTCTTTTATTATTATTTTTATTTATCTATTTATTTATCACACTTTTGCCCCCACCAAGTTTTTGGCGCCGCTGCCAGAAATTTATCTTTAAGTTAGTTTTATTTGTGTTTATTTAGCGTAGAAGTTTTTATTTGTTTTCAATTTTATGCGTTTTCTTTTTTGTCTCTTCTCAGGTTTCTTAGGTATAGAGAATTATTACGCACAAAATATGCATGGCCCGAAACCAGAATTTCTATCATAGAGGTTCGAGTTATCAAGTTCGAGCTCCACCACAGCCCATGCATAATCCACAAGAAGCAGCCATATCCCATCTCCAACAAATGACGGATAAACTATGTGATCTAGTTCAATCGGTCATGCAGCTAAATAATAAAAAATTCAAGAAGCAAGCGTAGAATTGGAGGCTTTGGAGACACATGTCGCCCAAGTGACACAAGAACTTCCACAGTTAATTCGAGATATAACGGGAGATCAGGCTCAAAAAGCACTTTCATCTCAACCATATGTAGATATAAATGATTTGAAAAATAAGGTGGACCAAAATAAGGCAAGGGCTACCATATTCTTAGTGCAATTCATGCACCAACAGTATCAAGCAATAGAGGAAAGATTAACGAAACTCACTAAGATCAATCAACAGTTACAACATCCTAGAATTGGAATGCATTTATATAGACATCAGCTCTAGACTAGTCACTAGAGCCTCAAGCTTAAAACCTTAATCTCAAATAAAGTAATTTATATATGAAGGGAAATTCCCAAAACACTAACTACAGAAGTAACCATAATGAAAAATAAAAGGGGTATCTATAAATGCATAATCAAAAGTACGAAACTAATGACAGTCAAATAATTGAGGAAACTCTCCATCTAATCCGAAAAATTGTTTCACTGGATAATTTTTGCAAGTCATTATCATCCAAGCCTGAGGGAATTAATGGCCTTGTAGCTTCAGAGTCTCAATCAATGCGAATTTTGAACCGCTTCCTTTGTCTTCTATGAACTTCTATTTTCTTGCACGCCTCAAATTCACCCTTCATCTTCTCATTGTAGTAGTCTTCTTCTCCGCTCTTATAGAACGACAAATTGTTCAAGGGAACCAAGCTTTTTACATAAAACTGATGATGAAATATAATACGTCTCTCTTTAGATTGATGAGCTCGTCTAGTATTAACGTTGTAAACTATAATTTGTCTAAGAGAAGTAAACACCAATAACTCCATGCTTCGCAACCACCCAAGTGGCTTTAAGTGAGTACATATGTCTTTAAAAAACCGGCGACCCTTTAAATTAACATCAAGCACCTTTTCCCATTCTCCAGTTTCTTGATTTTTAAGCAACCAAAACTCATATAATAACTTTTCTTTAGAGCTTTTTTGCACACACAAGCAAAGACAAGTCTCCAGTTCCATAAGATCAACACAACAAACCTTATTATCACTGTATACAGGAAAGAGAGAAATCTCCCCAAATGTTTCGGTTTCCATGTCAAAAATAAGCATGCTTGGGGATGTGTTATATACCCAATACACATAACCTCTTAAAGTTAACCAACTACACATCCTACCGACACAATTAGACCATATGGCATTAAGTGACAAGAGTTGTTTATGTGTGGGACTTAACCCACTCTTATCAACCATTCTCCATGCTTTATCAATACCTACACTCAATATCAAAATTTTCTCTTCTTCTGTAAATTGCATCACTTTGTATACCCTAGAAGCAGCAGCATATCCAAAACAAAAGCCACTATGTAAAAGGTGAGTCGATAACAGAGGAAGGGGCAAATACTGTTTTGTAACAGGATTTATAACATAAGAATGGCGCTTTATAGGACCAATTATAAAAAGTAAGCCATTACAACTCGCCCTAGTCTTTCGAACAAACTCAAAGTTTAGATTCTCCACCTCAAGAACACCACTAATGATATATTGATCGTAAACTAATAGTGCGTTGGTAGTTGATTGTTTTTGGAGGTGTGCAGAAATAAATACAGGGGATTGGATTATATTATACCACCCTCGACAAACAAACCTCATTACCTTGTAAAGAACATTGGCAGGTAAACAAAGGAAGATCATAAATAAAAGATCATCAGGAAGAAGAAAAGAATATAAATTACTGTTTTTCTTCTCGGAGACCATATTCACCAAAAGTTTTCAACGAGCGGAGGCCGAGATAATGGAGGGAGTCTGTTGAGTAGTGAGAGGCTTCGTCTACTTGCCCTATATTTAGAGATAATTACAAATTTAGGCCCAACTAAACAAAAATATTCTTTGTAGGCCTGGTTGAAATATACTTCTTACTAAGGTCCATTTCTACTTTTAATTGCGAAATTAATTTTAAGCAATTAACCAGCCCTCTTACTTTTCAATGTTTACAGATTTACCCCTAAATATACTGGAACTTTCGAAAAGATCCCAACAAGTTCTTCAAGCGAATATATCAAGCAAATTATATTCGCCATAATGTTTGTATTAAGATCCCTGTAGAATATGAAGCTTTCAAATAGATCTCTTGTTGGTGTTGCTATCTAAACTAGAAAAATCTATCTTGGAGAAGTAATTGCTTTGGTTAATTGCACCATAGGTCCCTATAATTTGTTTTTTAGTATGATATACTTGTGCAGACTCTTTTCATTAATTTCAATATACTGCTTTAGTAATTACATCTAAGTATCATAATATCATTTTATTTGTTTTCTTGAACAGGAAGAGGAGCAGCTCTGGCTAGACTCTCTCGTACGAGTTTAGTTGAACAGTCTGTTACATCCTATTAATTTTTGATATATTAGTTGCCCTTAGATTTTAGTTAAATTAAATTAAATTTGTTTCTGATTTAAACTTCACTTTGTGTATGTCAAGGGAGCAGTTATTTTGTGTAGGTGTGGACATCATTCTTTCTTCCGATCATGAAGTGAGTATTTTTAAATTATATAGATAGTTGTGTTTTTTCATTTCTGTCCTCTAATTTGAATTAATTATATGAAGCCCGATAGAACAGGACGTGGTGAGAGTTATTGGAGTTTCAGCAATGTCTCGAGCCATCGGAGATAATTATTAAAGCCATATGTGATATCCGATCCGGAAGCGATGGACTATCAGAACGAGACAACCTGTAATCACGAAAATCTCATACTTCACCATCAAGCTAAGTAGATGCTGCTGTGAGTGCAACAGCTGGGGGATGTTCATACAAGGCTTTGGGATTTGAAAGAGCAGATTCGTCTTCCTGTGAATAGTGATTTTGACGTTCTTACTCGGATAGGGAAGATTGTACGGATAGTAATTATGATAATAGTATGGTACATGTCCAAATAGCGGAATATAATTCCTTATTATATACTCATTCTATTAGTATTACTACTTAGTAGTAATAGGAATGTAAATGATTGTCTTCATGATTTTTCTTTTTCATGTTATGGTAATGCAATTGGTTCATAGACATATTAGATTTTATCTTGAAAGTTTATTGATAAACAGTCCTTGAATTGATCGTGAGATATTTAATATGTACACATGAAATTTCAAAAAAGCACCACCACCTTGTTTAAGATTGAATTAGGAGGTGTAATACTTAGATTTGCATTCAAAATCCTGGCACCCTTAATTTCTGAAATTTGCAAAATAGCCCTTGCAATTTTGCAATATAGTCCTAGAGCACTTGAAAAAAATGTGCGTGTTAATGCAATCAAATGTGGAGGATGTATAAGCATAAGGTCAATATTATACGTATCATAATAAAATGGAGATTATTTGGAATTCGTCAATTGCAATGCAAGTCTCAGAAGTATGGGTATATGTCCATCCAAAAGATCTAGGTATATACTAGATGTGGTACTTAGTTTTACTCATTTGGGTATAAACCAGAGGTAGTTATAAGATATACCCATCAGGGTTTAGTGTTTAGTGTTCAAGGTTCAATATTGGACGGTCGTATAAATAAAATCTATATATACAAACTTATCTAAAACTCGTTTTTCGTACATACGCACTCATAGTTTGCACAGTGGGCGTATACCCAATTTCAATGATATGCCACTACATTAGTTGATAGTAGCAAATTTAACCAATATACCCCATTTATATGAAAATCATTAAATAGAAATGGGTGTACAATCAATGTTTTTGTAGTTGTGTTCATGTGTTAGGCTTTTAGGGTTTATGGGTTACTAATCAACGGGGCAACTTAGGGTTTATGTTTTTGGTTGTATGGTTTAGGTTTTAGGGGTTAGGGTTTAGTGCTTAGGGTTCAGGGTTCAGGGTTCAGGGTTTAGTGTTTAGGGTTTATGTTTTAGGGTTTATGGCAGAGTGTTCAGTATTCAAGGTCCAAGATTCGGCGTTTAGGTTTTACAGTTTACGGTTTAGGGTTTAGGGTTTAGGGTTTAGGGTTTAGGTTTTAGGTTTTAGGTTTTAGGGTTTTAGGTTTATGGTTCAGGTTCAGGTTTTAGGGTTTGGGGTTTAAGGTTTATGGTTTAGGGTTAAGGGTTTAGGGTTTAGGTTTTAGGGTTCAAGGTTCAGGGTTTAGGGTTTTAGGATTTATGGTTCAGGGTTCAGGGTTTAGGGCTTAGGGCTTAGGGTTTAGGGTTCAGGGTTTAGGGTTAAGGGTTTAGGGTTTAGGGTATAGGGTTTAGGCTTTAGGGTATAGGGTTTAGGGTTTAGGGTTCAAGGTTCAGGGTTTAGAGTTTTAGGATTTATGGTTCAGGGTTCAGGGTTTAGGGCTTAGGGTTTAGGGTTCAGGGTTTAGGGTTAAGGGTTAAGGGTTTAGGGTTTAGGGTATAGGGTTTAGGCTTTAGGGTATAGGGTATAGGGTTTAGGGTATAGGGTTTAGGGTTCAAGGTTCAGGGTTTAGGGTTTTAGGATTTATGGTTCAGGGTTCAGGGTTTAGGGCTTAGGGTTTAGGGTTCAGGGTTTAGGGTTTAGGGTATAGGGTTTAGGCTTTAGGGTATAGGGTATAGGGTTTAGGCTTTAGGGTTTAGGGTATAGGGTTTAGGATTTAGGGTTCAAGGTTCAGGGTTTAGGTTTTAGGGTTCAAGGTTCAGGGTTTAGGGTTTTAGGATATATGGTTCAGGGTTCAGGGTTTAGGGCTTAGGGTTTAGGGTTCAGGGTTTAGGGTTAAGGGTTTAGGGTATAGGGTTTAGGGTATAGGGTATAGGGTTTAGGGTTTAGGGTTGATGGTTTAGGGTTCAGGGTTCAGTGTCCTAGGTACAGCGTTTAGGGTTTACGGTTTATGGTTTAGGGTTTAGGTTTTAAGGTTTAGGGTTTAGGGTTAAGGGTTTAGGGTTTAGGATATAGGGTTTAGGGTTTAGGGTATAGGATTTAGGGTTTAGGGTTTAGGGTTGAGGGCTTAGGGTTAAGGGTTCAGGGTTCATTGTCCTAGGTACAGCGTTTAGGGTTTACGGTTTAATATTCACAGGGTATTTTCTAGTTGAGCATAAACAAATAAACAAATATTAATATATATATAACGTCAAGTAATGCATCTAAAGCATGTGTTAGCTTATCTATTTGTGTTAGTTTATCTATTGCTTTCTTACATTGATATCTTTTTTATATTGCTTCTTTTGGGTATACACCTACTGTAAATGATTGGGCATGCGTCCATCAATATTAATTTTCCAGCAACTAACCTTATGTATGCTTGGGCATACGCCCATCAACTACCTTTGTGTATACAGCCATTCGAAATGGTTGGGCATACGCCCATCAAGATCATCCTTCCCATAAATGACCTTATGTATGGTTGAGTATATGTCCATCAAGTACGTTTTGGTATACACCCATTCGAAATTACTAGACAAGCATTATGAGTGGGTGCACACCCGTTTGGTCACCAATAAAGACTGAATTATTGTTAGTGCCCCCATCAAGATTATCTTGTCCGTATTTGACATTATGTGGGGATGGGTATACTCCCAGCATCTTTCTTTTTTGTATACACCCATTGGTAATGGTTGGGAATGCGCCCATCAAGATCACCTTTACCGCAAGTGAACTTATTTATTGTTGGGCATACGCCCATAGACTACCTTTAGGTATACACACGCTCAAAATGGTTGAGCATACGCCCATCAAGATCATCTTTCCCGCAAGCGACCTTATGTATGGTTGGACATACGTCCACAATCAATCATACCATATGACCATGACCATGAACGTAATAGTAGATTTTAAGATGTTAAAATGACATAATTACCCTTCCGTATTTCCCTTTGTTAATGATAAGTTTATAGCATCTGACAGGAGGGGCGTTTTGGCATACACCCATCAACTACGTTATGGTATATACCCACTACTACAGTTCATATTGATATATTATATTGTACGTACCCCCAATGGGTATACACCTTTGTGTATACACCCATTCGAAATGTTTGGGCATACGCCCATCAAGATCATCCTTCCCACAAATGACCTTATGTATGGTTGGGCATACGTCCATCAACTACATTTTGGTATACACCCATTCTAAATTACTAGTCAAGCATTATGAGTGGGTGCACACCCGTTTGGTCACCAATAAAGATTGAATTATTGTTAGTGCGCATCTTGTCTGTATTTGACATTATGTGGGGTTGGGTATACTCCCATCATTTTCCTTTTGTGTATACACCTATTGGTAATGGTTGGGCATGCGCCCATCAAGATCACCTTTACCACAAGTGAACTTATTTATTGTTGGGCATACGCCGTAGACTACCTTTGGGTATACACACATGAGACAATGGGTGTAAACCGAAATTCAAAAAACGACTCAATGTAGTAGGTTTTGGAAGTTCCAAATTAAAACAAAATGGGCATCCACCACAATGGGTGTATACCCAAACTCAATAACGTCACAATGGGTGTATATCAACATTCAATAGCGACACATATTTTTTATCTTGATTGTAGTATAAAAAATTAACAAAACGGGTATACAACCGCAAATGGTTGTATACCCAAATTCAATAATGACCCAGTATAGTATCTTTTGTAGTCTCAAACTAAACATCATGTCTATACCCCAACAATGACTGTATACACAAATTCAATAACGACACAATGGTGTCTACCTAAACCCAAAAAACGACCCAATACCGTATCTTTTATAAGTTTCAAATTAGAGAAAATTGTGTATTCATCACAATGGATGTATACCCAAATTTAATAACTACACAATGGTTGTATACCCACATTCAAAAACGACACCTATATTTTATCTTTTTTGTAGCATAAAAAATAAACAAAATGGGTATACACCCACAATGGTTATTTTGGGATAAGACTTAAACATTGAATCTCTCATAAGAAAATATATCATTTTACCAATGAGCTAACTTATGATTCATGCTATTTTACTGAATCCAATATAGCTATATAAATATAAATATTTAATTCTCCCGAAAAAGGTCCCTTAAAAATACCAAAATTTTGGGGGCCCAAGGTGGTTGCTTCCTGGGCTTATATGCCTAGGACCGGCCCTGCACGCGCGTCCGTGATTTTTTTTTAAATCGTCATAATTAATTCTAAAAAAATCAGAAAAATCGTCAGCACGCCCAAGGTGGTTGCTGAGTACCGGAAAAGTTCTGAGTGTTGAAAAAAGATGCTGAGTCTTCGAATTTTTTTGTTGTGTGATTAGATTGAGCATGCTCGTTTGCTCAGTAAAATTACTGAGTATTCCAAAAAAAATAACTCAAATTAATACAAAATTGCTAAAGAAAAGAAAAAAAGCAATACATATTCATCTCACTTAATACATTAATTACATCTATTTAGTACAAATCGTGCATGTTTGAGTGTTACAAAGCAAAAAGCAAAAGAAGTTAAAATTAAAAAAAAAGCCATATATTGAGCATTTATTAACAATCTACTTTTTTTTTTTTTTTTGTCAAAATACTTAAAATAAAATAGTTAAAGAGTCTTACAAACCGAGCAAACTCAAATTACCCAATTCCGCTTGGGAATGGGGAGTTTGCCAACAAACTAGCGAGTTGGTTAGGAGGGTTATGAGCCCAATCCCAAGGCAAAACACCCTTCAGCTTTTGCCTTGCGACCCAATCCGCACTCGTATTTTCTATTCTTCTAATAAAATAGAAAGATACTACTCTATTACAGCAAAATTGTTTAATATCTAATACAAAATTCTTTAATCTAGCGCTAAGGGGAGCTTTGGTATCCTTGAGCAGTTCCACCACCCTTTTGTTGTCGCATAATACTCGAATGTCTCTGCGTTGGAAGTTAACTGCTGAGTTCAAACCATTGCGCACCCCTTCAATTTCAGCTTCTTCTGGACTGTTACAAGAAAATGTTTGTGTATGTCCATGAATTAGTTTACCATTTATATCATATATTAAGCAGGCAGATGAGGCATTCAATTCCTCATTAAAGGATGCATCAGTAAAGACTATTATTGAATCATTTGTTAATTCTTTGTTCCATATATCACTGTTTATCTTACCTGTACTTTTGTTTTGTTTATCCCTCTGATTTACCTGTTGTTCCGGGGCCTTTTTTGTGCTTACTTCCATTTCATTTTGTATTGTGTTTTGTACTTGTTCTAGATTAGTATCTAGATTAGTATCTAGATTAGCCTCAGAATTTTGTGGTGTACATAGTTTGTATTCATCATAGGCTTGTAATCCTTGCTTAAGGATTTGTATAGGATCCGGAAGTACACCTTCATAGATATATTTATTCCTAGATTTCCAAATTTGCCATAATAAGAAAATTATAACTTCATAGAGATTTCTGCCTCTTATATCTTTTTGTTTTTCTAACATTTTCATCTCTATAAACCATTGTTCTATTCTCGCAGTATAGTTTGATTCAGTTAACATCTGTAAAGGGGAGATTAGCCATAAGGCTTTAACCCATGTACAGTTAAACATCATGTGTTCTATTGTTTCTTCTTTTATCCCACAAACCTTACATATAGGATCTTTTGCACAATTCCTTTTATATTTAAACTCCTCAGTGGGAATTTTCCTTTTGATCAATTTCCAAATAAAGTTTCTTATTTTTGGTGGTACCTTGAGGTTCCAAACATCCTTCCAAATTGAATTTGGGGTTGCATAGGAACCTCCAGGCTTTTCACTTTTTTTTTCCATCTCTTTTTTTATTTCCTCCACTTTTAATTGTGCATACACTTCTTTAGATGTTACCTCCCCATTCTTTGATAAGCTCCAATATACGCTATCCTCACATTTTGTTATAGGGGTATTAATGTTTAGTATTTTCTGTTTTATATTATTACTAAACCATTCAGTAATTTTCTCAGGATCCCATATATTTGAGTTAGCATAGAATAGCTCCTCTACTCTTTCTAAGTGACAATTTTCCGGTTTTTTTAACATTTTTATTCCAGGAATCCAGCTATGTTCCCATATGTTTATTGACTTTCCATTTCCAATTTTCCATTCTAGTTCTTTTTTAATGTGATTTTTCCCTTCTAAAATGCTTCTCCATCCCCAGGAGGGATTATATCCTATTTTCGCCTCAATAAACTGGGAATTTTTATAGTATAAGCCCTTCAATGTTCTCGCAAGTAATGAGTTAGGATTTTTAATTATTTTCCAGGCATTTCTAGATAATAGAGAGAAGTTTTTTATTCTCATACTTTTAAAACCCATACCACCATTACATTTATTTATAGTCATATTACTCCATTTTATCCAGTGTTGTCTTTTTTTCTTATTATTATTCCACCAAAAGTTTGCTATAGCTGCATCTATTCTATCACATACATTTATTGGTAACATGAATGCTGCCATTGTATATGATGGAATAGCACTTATCACCGATTTAATTAGGGTTTCCTTACCAGCCTCTGAGAGGTATATTGTGTTCCAGTTTTCCACTTTCTTGTTTATACTATCTAGCATCCAATTTAAGGCTTTTATCTTGGATCTTCCCCAATCCGCTGGAAGACCAAGATATTTGCCTAAGTTTGGTAATTTATTCATTCTTAGATAATTTAGAATGATTTGGCTTTTTTCTATAGGGGTATTTTTGCAAAATACTATACCACTTTTATTTAAGTTTATGTTTTGTCCTGAGGCATGGCTATATTCGTTTAGAATGTTATTAAATTGTTCCACATCCTCCATTTCCGCTCGTATGAAGAATAAACTATCATCTGCGAAAAGTATATGGCTAAGGAGTGGGCAATTTTTTTTCATTCTAAGTCCTCTTATCAAGTTTTTTTCAATTTTCTCATTTATTAATGATGTTAGTCCTTGTGTTATAAGGCAAAATAGGAAGGGTGATAAAGGGTCACCCTGCCTTAGCCCTTTAGAGGGTTTATCTAATTGGACTTGTTGTCCATTAAGTAAGACTGAGTAAGATACTGTTGTTACACACCCCATAATCCATTTTATCCATAATTTACTAAAGTTCATTTTTTTTAAAATAGCTTCTAAAAAATCCCACTCCACATTTTCATACGCTTTGGCTATATCAGCCTTTATTGCCATGTAATGTTTCTCAGTTTTTTTCTTTTGTTTTAAAAAGTGACTCACTTCATGTGCTATTAGTATATTCTCTGTTATTTCCCTTCCAGGAACAAAGGCACCTTGAGTTTCACTTACTATACAACTCATATGTTTTTGTAATCTTTTAACAAGGATTTTGGCAAGTATTTTATAGATCACATTAGCACAGCTAATTGGTCTATAATGTGATATTTTGGCTGGAGAGTCTATTTTTGGGATAAGAGTTATGAGGGTCTTATTTATCTCGTATAAGTTACCATTATTCCATAGATAATCCGAGATATATCTCATTATATCATATTTTAGAATGTCCCAATGTTTTTTGAAAAAATACACTGGATATCCATCAGGTCCAGGGGATTTTTCATTTCCCATCTCCCATAAAGCCTCTTTAATTTCATTCAGATTTACTGGTTTAGTTAATTCATAGTTTATTTCCTCATTTACACTAACTTTAATAGTGCTAATCACAGGAGAGAAATCTCTAGGGCCTTTAGAGCTAAAAATATTTCTAAAATAGGATTTTATTTCACTATCCATTTCACTTTTACTTTCCACCCATTTTTCTTCATCAGTGAGTATTCTTTTAATATTATTTCTTTTTCTTCTTCCTTTGGTGATAGCATGAAAATAAGAAGTATTTCTATCACCTAATGTTAACCATTTTATTCTTGATTTTAGTTTCCAATATATTTCCTCATTTTTCCATCTTTTTTCCATTCTTCCAATTATTGAGTTATATTCATCCCAATTTATTGTGTCAGTAGAGTTTATCATTTCTTTCAGTTTCATATTATCTTTCTTCAGAGATTCTTTTTTTTCTTTTGCAAGTTTTTTTGCCCATTCAGTTAATTTCCCAGCTAGTATGTTAAGTTTCCTTCCTAGTTTATGTATTCCTTTCCCTCTCATAAGGGCCATATCTATCCAGTTTTTGATAATAAGATCAATACAAACCTTATCATCAAGCCAAGTTTTACAAAATAGGAATCTTTTAATAAAAGGGATGTTTTTTTCTTTTTGAATTAGGATTTGCATTGCATGATCTGATCCTATTGGGGGTAGAATAGCTACCCAAGCATTTGGGTAGATATTTTCCCACTCTTTATTGACAATACATCTGTCAATAACCTGTTTTATAATATCATCATTACTTCTCTTGTTAGACCAAGTAAATTTACAACCTTGAGATTGTAAGTCATTCATTTTTATTGTTTTTATCCAGGTGTTTAATCTTTCCGTATTTATTCTATTTATTCCATTTCCTCCTAGTTTTTCTGAGGCCCATCTATACATATTGAAATCTCCTATAATGTTCCAAGGCAGATTAGGGTGAAATCTTTGACATTCAGTAATTGCTTTTAACACATCATCTTTTAGGTTATCATTAGATGGTATGTATACATAAGTAGTGCAGTGTTTTTGTTTTTCCTCGGTATAATTTATACAGTGTATATAATAATCAGTCGCTTCTAGAATTTCTATTCTAATTTCGGGTAAATTAAGTAAAGCCAGTCCCCCACTAGTCGATTTGGGGTCAATCAGTTTTGCAATGTTATATTTCATTTGATCAGCAATTTTTTTCACATAAGCAGGTTTATTTTTTGTTTCAGATAAGAAGATTACCTCTGGATGATACTGACTTACAGTATCTTTGAGTGTTAGAACTGTCAGGTCTGAGCCCAAACCCTGACAGTTCCAACTGATTTGTGTCATTGTTGAGGGTGGAGTTGATCTGGTTCAACCCCGCAAAACGCATTAGCTTCTTTTGAAATGTCTTCTGTCGATTTGCCTTCTTTGACTTCTCCATTGGTGTTGTATTCTTCCATTTGAATGTTCATTGTGGTAGTTCCCATTGCCGGAGTCCATCTAGCCTTCCAAATTTTTTCGCTTTTTGATTTTTCCCCCATTTGATAGTACTCGTTTAGCCTTCTTTCTCTATTATCTTCTCGTAATTTCTCGTTCCCATAGTTGTTCTTGACTTCTTCCATTCTTTGATCTTCATCATCTTCATAGGTTCTAACGTTGTTGATTTGATTAGGGTTAGGTTTTGTCTCGTCTTCTTTGTTGTAAGAGGTGTTTTGTTTATTTTTGGTTTGTATTTGGGTAGCTTCTGATGGTGTATTGTTTTGTTTGGGTTGGGTTTGACTATTTGGGCTGGTTAATTGGTTTATGAAACCCACTTTCGGTTCAGCAGATAGGGCTTTCTCGATTTCTTTTTTTTGTATTGATCCAAATGATAACTCTTTTGGCCCACTTATGTCTTCTTTCATTTCGTGCTTTTCTAGCCCATTAGGGGTTTTGGGCTCCTCTTCTATTTTTTTTGAATCAAAAAATTTCCCGAACATGTTTTTTGTCGGGTTCATTGCTTCAGCTAAGTTAATTCCCACCATTGTACTGGTTGTCCCTTCTCTCATCTCGTACTCCATCTTTTTGTCGTTATTCTTTCCAGCTTTCGTTCTGTCCTTGGTGGTACCGAGTTGAGTCTTGCTGTCCTTTTCTAGCTCGTTCTTTGATTCATTGAGTTTACCGAGTTGATTACTCACCGAGTTAGAAATTTGATTCGTGAGCTCTTTTTCAGCTGTGAAGATGAAGATGGCCTGTTGTTCTTCCATTTTCTTGAAATCCTTTTCATTTCCATGAATCCATTTACCTAATCTTTTCTTCAGTTTTGATTTGTTGTTACAATCCTCTTCTATATGATCTAGGAGACCACAAGCGTTGCAAAATTCCCCTAACCTCTCATATTTGATCAATCCCGTGAGACTTCGGAATTCAGAGATGTTGAAAGCGTAACTTGAGCTTAATGGACGATTAATGTTCCATTCAATTCTGGCTCTACAGTAACTCACTTCTTTGAAAGTTTTAATCGGAGGGAGTTGGACTTCCATAACTTTGCCAAAGCTTTCTGCTATTATTTGAACATTATCTTCCGAGATGAATTTACCCGGTAATCCATGAATTTGTATCCAGAAGGTAGTCGTGTTCATCTCTTCAATGGTGTAGTTTTCATTCTCTTTCCATTCTTTGATTAGCACATGCTTTCCAGCCAAGTTCCATGGCCTTCTGCTGAGGATTGTTTGATAGTCTTCATCATTACAACAGTTGATTAAGCATGAGTTGAAACCAAATTTTTCTGTGGTTACCTCTTCTTTTAGGCCCCATGATTTATTCATGGTTTTTCTCAAGAAATTGAAGCTTATGGGTTTATTACTGATGATTTTAGCAAGTAATTTGGGCTTTTCTATTGTGGCATAGATTGAGTTTTGAACAGGTTTGAGGATGATTTTTGTTTGTTTCATTTTGTGTTTCAGATGATCGTTTGGCTTTTCCATTTTGCAGAGAAACAGAGCTTTTGGAGAAGGGAGGGAGGAAGAAGAAGAAGAGGAGAAAGGGGGAGAGAAAAGGGAAACTAACCGGAAACGGAAAAAGAAAACGCTTACCTGCTGGGATGGGAGGTTTAGTAAGGGGTTGTTTTAGATTTTGTGGTGGTGGTGGTGGTGGTGTTTGGGATTTTTTGGTGGTGGTGGGTTGAGAGAATTCCGGCCATTGTCTTAGGCCCTTTATCCTCTTTTTATTAACAATCTACTGAGCATCACATATTGTCTAAAAGAAGACTTTCTTCTGCTTCCACGTTCTCCATATTCTTCAAAGAAGTCAACCCAAAAAAAAAAAAAAAAAAAAAAAATTCACAATACCCATTTGCTCGAGCATACTAATTGCTCCTTGGTCAAAAATATGCTGCATTCTCAGATCCCGAGAAGACAAAGACGGTGGAGGGAAGCCACGCCGCCGCCGGAGTAGATCCAGAATAAGAAAAATGAAAAAATAAAGTAAATCCGACGTCGAGGAGCTTCGAGGACGCAAAATAAGGCTGGACTCAAACGAAGCTTCGCGATGGAGACCCGGCGCCGGTTTCTGTCTCGAGCTTCTTCTCCGCTGCAACTAGTTCTCTGCTGCAACTTTGAGATCGAGTGGAGCACGAATGCTACAAGCTTGAAATCACGATGGCTTCTTCTCAGCTGCACTGGATCTCCGGTGTGGAGCACGAACGCTGTGAATGTAACGAAGGCTTGGATTATGCTCCGGTGAAGGAGCTCTGGCAAGATGTAGCAAAACGTGAGAAGAGAGAGGGAGCTCCATTAACACCTTGCTGATGAGAGAGGAGAGAGGGAGCAATTTTAGTTTTTAATTTTTTTTGGTAATAAAATGTATATATAAAGAAAAAAAAAGAGGTAAAAAGGTAATTGGTTTTTTGGTTTATAGTGTTAAAATTAGTTTGTGACCTTTAGTAAGAAAAGGCTACAGAATCGGTCTTCTTAGGTCACGAGGTGGTGTCTTCAAGACCTCTTGGGTAATAATCTCTAAAATAAATCGATCAGTTCTTTTATCTTCTGAACAACCATTTTTGAGGAAAATACTTTAAAAGACCTACTTTTCCACTACTTTATAAATAAAGTCCAAACCAGATAATTCTTCTAATAAAGCCACAAAGTTAGATTTGGACCACAAACATTTTACTATCCTACCCTTCACTAGTTACACAACACAGTCCAGCGTGAGGTACAGATCCACGAGGACAGACCCACGAGGAATTACTGAACGGGCTATACCCATGGCTCTTTCACAGTACAGGGTGCTTTATTATCAGTAGTCTTTTTTTGTTAAGTACAAATACAAAGGAGGGGATGGCCCCATAACGAACAAAACGAAATGAGGGTCGTACCCATAATGAACAAAAACACGAAAAGGCTGTACCCACAACGAACAAAACAATGAATGCAATAAATAATATCCAGAATGTATAAAATTTTAACAATTTTAGAACTAAAACACACATAATACCCCCAAAGGCTGTGCAATACATGTTGCGTGCAAAAAAATTAAAAACCCTACGATGGTCCAGACCTATCACAACCAACCACTACACTGGGCTACAATTACAAAAATTACATTTTTTACATCATAATGGGCCAGCCCCATTACCAACAAAAAACTAGTGGGCTGGCCCCATCAGCAGTGTGAACTAAAAAATAAACCAAAACCCAACTTCTTGGGCCGTACCCTTATCGACAAAAATTAAACCTTCGTTCACGGGGGGCTGTACCATTCGCACTCAAACCATTCGTTCACGGGGAGCATTTCTCCAAACCTTCTGAGGTCTGACCGGCGCTGGACTATGGAAGGAGCAGCAGTGGCGCTGGACGGTGGAAGGAGCAGCAGTGGCGCTGACGGTGGAAGAAGCAGCAGTGGCGCTTCTGTGATGATGTCGGCGAAGGGGCGGCGCATCTGGAGTGATAAGGGCGGCGAAGGGCCGGGCATCAGGACTGATAAGGGCGGCGAAGGAGATCTGGCTTGCTGGGAAGAGGAGTTGCTGATGACTGGTGGATCTCGATGGCAGCAGCAGCAATGGTGCGGTGGGAAGAGAGACGCTGGAAAGATGGCAGCAGCAGCAATGGTGCGGTGTGCTCCGATCTGTGCTGGAAAGAGAGACGATGGCAGTAGCAGCAATGATGCGGTGGGCTCCGATCTGTGCTGGAAAGAGAGACGCTGCTCGATGGGGTTGGTGGGATGGATCTCGTTTCTGCAGATCTGAAGGTGGGGGGTCGTGGTGGTTCAGGTGGGAAGGGGATGGAGGTCAGTTGGTGGGTGGTGGGGGTCTTCCAGTGACGGTGGGGCTGATAAAGGTGGTGAAGGAGGAGGTGGGGATGAAGGTTTGGGGGTTGGTTGCCATGGTGAGGTTGGTGGTGGGGGGCGGTGGTTTAGGTATTTACAGAGAGAGAAGAGAGAGAATGGAGAGGGTAGGGTTTTCTTGATTCGTTTCTTAATAGGGATGGGGGTTTTGCTTTTTGGTTTTTTGTCTGTTAATCAAGGGGGTGGGAGGGTAGTATAGGCATATTTGGGCTATTAGTTGAGTTGGAATGGGTATAGTTACATTGGGCTCTTTTTATAAAGTAATTGGCCTTTAGGCCGTGTAAAATAAAGAGCCCACCATTTTTACTAATTCGTCTCATAATCAAAATAAACAACTTTTAAAATATAAAGAGTTAAGAGAAAAGAAAGACGGACATGAGTGCAATCTATCCCGATAAGGGAAAATAATAACTAATCTCCTTTTTTTTTTTTTAAAATATTAACCCTGTGTACTAGTCTACAATAACTCAAGAAAAAGTATCTGTAAATATCTCAAAAGCAGTTTTATTATTATTGGGAAATAATAAAAATTTAAATGATCAAAACAAGTCCTCAATACCAGTCAACTTTGCAAAGTCCTTTTCACTAATACGACCCCTTTTGAGTTTTTTCAAGAGGCGGTATTCACGTTCAAGTTCATCATCATCTTCATATGATTGAATGACACGTCTCTGCTTCGCTGTTTTCTTCCTTGTATACTCCATCTTTAAGGTTGCGGCTGCTGCTTTACGTTTGAGTATGTGTTTCGGCGGCTGCTTTTGCTTTGGTTCTTCTTGTAAATTTTTCTGCCTTTGTTTCTCTCGATATTTATCCCTGTTATTTCATATTTCATGAGAACGAAGAAACAAAAACTAAAAAGTGAAAACTTACTTGTACTTGATTTCGTCAAATTTAACATCTGGTAGTGGAATAAATCCTTCGGTAGAAAGTGAATGATGCTTCGCATCCGGAACAGACGGGAGATCCAATAATCCATATCCCATCCCAAGCTTCCCCATCTCAAGTTCTTGCCACCTGAATATGTATGAACAACCATGCTTTTTATAAGCCCTAAAGTAAGACAGATACGAGTTGAGGCCTTTATCCATAACATCACGATCCTTTTTTGCAGCTAATCGTATCTGAGGGATGACATCAGGAGCGTCCAAACAAAGTTCCCTCTCTTCAACTGGGATCCTTCCTATTCGAAGATATTCTACATACGCTTCCTCCTACACATATCAAGTAAAAAAAAGACATAAAGCAAGATTCAAAAATAAATAAATAAATAATACCTTGGGTGTCAGAAAAAAGATAGCACTCCCTTTGCGTCCCATTCTAGCTGTTCTGCCTACTCTGTGTACGAAATTATTTGGATTTTGTGGAGGGTCATACTGTACAAATGTTCAGTTCCATTTATAAGTTGTTATATCAGAATAAATAACTGTTAACTACCTACCTGAATGGTACAATCAACCCCTGGAATATCAAGTCCACGTGCTCCTACATCAGTACATAAAAGAACACCACTTAAAGCCTTTGTGAATTCAGCTAAGTTTTTTTCCCGTTTTGGCGTTTTCATCTTTCCATAAAGGCAGCTTATACACAAATTCTTCAAACCACTCACTTGTGGAAGGACAAGTCCCCAGTATTTAACACAAGCACCAGTCATAAAATAACTGAAACCAATTACAATTACAATTACAATCACAATCACAATTAAATCTATATTAAGTTTCTAACTCACACTATAGTTTTTTGCTTCTTATTTTTTCTTAAGAGATAAACAAGCTGAGATGTTTTCTTGTCAGCTTCACATACAATATACTGCACCATAAAGATAGATATATCTAATTTTGAGAATTAGAGCTTAAAATATAAAATATTCAACCTCAATATGAAGACTAGAAGGTGTTTTATCTTCTGACGCAACTTCAACTCTTACAGGATTTCTCAGTCCTGCCTTGGATAGCTCTTCAACTTCTTCGGTTTGTGTAGCGGAAAAAAGGCCAGTCCTACGAATCTTTGGTAAGCGAGATAAAATGGAGTTTATCTGCTTCTCGAATCCATTATCTAATAGCCTATCAGCTTCATCTAAAATCAGAATCTGTATACCAAAAAACAACTTCAGTGATCATTTGCACGCGTAAACGGACAGACCCTGTGTGTTATGCATATATACCTCAAAATTTTTAAAGTCTAGTATATCCATGCACATGATGTCCAACAACCTACCAGGTGTACCAATCAACAAATTCCCACCTTCCTCTTCTATTTTCCTCATGTCTTCTTTTAATTCTCTTCCCCCCATAAGAAGAACTGATTTAAGATTCGATAATGTAGAAATAAAACTTTGTGCCACGTTAAATATTTGTGATGATAATTCCCTTGTTGGTGATATGATAACACCCAATACCTGGTGAGGTTTTGGGGAAGGGGTGGTGCGGCGGATGATTTCGACAACAGGGAGGATAAAAGCTAAGGTTTTTCCAGAGCCAGTGGCGGCGTCAACAGCAACGTCCTTGTAACTGCAGAGTAAAGGAATGGTGGCGGCTTGTACCGGCGTGCAATAATCAAAGCCGGAATCCTTAAGAGCAGCCAGAATTGGTGCGGAGAGAGGCGGTTTGAGGTCGGAGAATCTGGTGTTTGTTAAGGCTCTGTTCTTGTTTGGAGTATCGGATGAAGCTGTCATGGTTTGTTTTGGTACCATCTCACGCAGTTGCGCTCAAATGGATATTTACTGCAAAACAATTCAAAAAATGCAGTATAACACCAAATTGCTCACTACAACACAAAACTCACAGCGCATCACTTCTCATACTGTAAAAGACTTCCAACGGTCATAATAATGGCCATTGTAAAATTTGTATAAAAATATAATAAACAATTATACTTAAATCAGATAATTCTGACAAATTGTAGGTTAAAAATCATTCAATTTTTGTCGAGTTTCAAATGTGAAATTATTTACCTCAATTCGGGTTGTTCGTCAAGCCGGTTGATGATGGTGGAGAATGATCCCCCGAGTGGCGGGGGTTTTCTTGTGCAGTGGGAAGGTGAGTGTGAAGAGATTTCTTTTTGCTTTTTGTTCCAACGCGAATGCGAGTGTGAAATATTTGTTTTAGATTTTATATTTCATTGTTTTTTTTAGACATTATTTCATTGTTTTTCAACCTTTACTTTTTTTTTTAAACTTAAAATTTATTATTTTATTTTTGTATGATTTTAATTGAAAATAATTAATAATATTTTTATATTTTTATAAAAGATAATGAATAAATTTCATCTTTTTTCTATTGAAAAAAAGAAAGAAATAGTACCTATTTAAATCAAGATTAACAAAATCAATGCTTAAATATTGATATGTACTTTTTTTATTTGAATTATTAACTTTCTTATTTCAATACAAAATATATTATCATTTTACTTTCTTACCCTTTTTATTGTTATTACTTAAAAATAATCATAGACTATCTCCAGTCGATTCGGCCTAGCTATCGGAGCGATCCTACGATCGGACCGGATCGGTCGGTTCCAGAACCGAGAACGAGACGCTGCTACACTAAGGAACCGAATCGGACCTGTCCAGTTATTGTCGGTCCGGTTCCTATAAAAAAAATTCATGCTTTTGGACCGGTCCGAACCGGACCGTTAAGATATTATTATTATTATTATTATTTTATAATATACCAGTGACTTACCCACCCACCCGTCCCATTTAATTCACCCTAACCCACCCCACCCGTCTCATTTACTCTCTCAACTCACTCGTCTCATCTACTCTCTCACCCACTCTAATCAATCATCTTCATCATTGCGCATCTACGCTTGATCTTATGAATACATAATCTGTAACCACTAAATCTCTTGTCCTATAATCTTTAATATCTTCTATTATTAATCCATGATGGATTGGGAGTTGGTATTCTTCATTAGGAGGGTTTATTGTTGGTTTTATCTTGTATTCTCAAACCCTAATTGAGAGATTTTAATAGTGTAAGTATTTATTTAATATTTCTAGTTTTATATATATACATATATATTTTGTATTAATGAATGAGATTCTTATGTTGATTTCTCTTGTGCATGGTTGATTTTCGGGATTCTTATGTTGATTTTCTGGATTGGATTAACGGAATAATGATGGAGTTATGGGTAATATTCTTTTTAGTCCTTGTTTTATGTGAAAATTGTTGTTAAAGTCCCTTCTGTGATGCGAAAATCAGCCTGCTATGCGAATTTGCTGTTTTGTGTGAATTTGATATGGGAAGTCCATATTTTGTGATACTATTAGTGCTTGATTAATGTGAATTGATACTATAACTCCCTGTTTTTATGAGAAACTAATAGTAATGTTCACTGGTTTGTGTGAATTAGATTTTGTAATTCAAAGTGCTATGGGAATTTGACATTGTAAGTCCTTATGTTATGCAAAATAGTTACTTCTAGCACCCTTGGTTTGCAAAATTGATCCATATACTCCCTGATTTGTGTGATTTTGTTGTGGGAAGGACAATTTTTTTCGAAATTGATACTATAAGTCCCTGGTTTTTTAGAAATTGATAATTTAAGTTACTGAAATTTGTGAAAATGATTGTGTGATGTGAATTTGATAGTTTAAGTCCTTGAGTTATTGAGTTATGCTTATTTGATACTCTAATTACATGATTTGTGTGAAGTTTAATGGGAATTTTTTTTTGAGATAATTCAGGGACTAATAGTATCAATTCGCATAAAAATTATTCTTTGGTAATGTTTTTCGAGAACACGAGTTGTTAAAATCAAGTAGTTGATGGGTTTATTGAATTGATGGAATGATTTTGTGGGATTTTTGGAATTAGTAAATTTAAATGAAAGTTTTCGAATATGAGACGAAAGTTTTAGATAGTGCAAAAAAACCCCTATTTAATACAAAAATGATGAAATAACTTTATAGAATAGATCTTTCTTTACGAAAATGCCCCAAAGTTTTATAAAATGGATCAAGTAGAACAAAATGAGTTTAAAACATCTTCTTTAAGTTTGTGAAATGATGATTATAATTTTGAAAATTTACAAAATGGTCCCTAAACTTTTATGCGATGCTTTTTTTGGTCCAAAGTGCTCTTGCACGGTTTTTTGATGACATTGCAATATTATTTTAGATTGTAAGTTTTTATTATTTGCAAAGTAACATTTAATTGCCAAGGTGTTGTACTTGAAGTTTTTGAAAAAAGAATTTGGGACAAATATTCTGATTTGTGAAATTATTTAGGGTTTCTTTTTGCATTTTCTGATTAAATAAAGAAATCATTAGTCTAACTGCCCCATTTAATGAAGTGGATTCTTGTCACTTCATATTAAGTAAATATATTCCTACTTTTTCTTTTGGCAGAAACAAAAGAGTTGTTTAAGTAGTTTTTCAGCAAAGCTTTTATTCTTTTTTATAAATGTCACATCTCATCTAACTTCAACCACCTTCTTTAAACCATTCATTTTCACCTATTAAAGTGGTGCCCTTTGAAGTATTATTTCATCTTGCAATTCGAAAACAACTTTTACATAATATGTTGTTCTTTCGTGAAATGAGATTGTAACATTGTATTCCTTAGCTAAATTATGTTTGTAATAACATGTTTTATTAGAATTATTGCCCAAGAAACACCTCAAGTTAGAATAATTCCCTCTCACCCCAACCATTGCCCATAAAAGACCACATATATTTTGCTTTTTACTTTTCTTTCCGATAAAAAGCGTTTGAGTTATGGGAAGCTTATAACTCAAACTTTGAGTAATGGAAAGCTTCTCATTACTCACTGTTTTTAAAAAAAGGCGGTGTCTTTTATGGGCAAGGGTGTAGAGTGACAGATATCTATTGGGCATATATAACCCATTTTATTATACTTTGTAATTTTATTTATCAATTTTACAAACAATTGAATTTACTAAAGTAACATATAATTTTAGATTTTTTTTTATTGCCACAAATTCTAACTCCATACAAAAAACACTTAACGGAAAAAAATTTAATACAAACAAAGAATAAGAAAAAAATATAGCCAGAACCGGTGCGGAACCGGTCTAACCGGTTCACACCTCACCATTCTCCACACGGAACCGGATCGGGCCAGCCCGATAAGGGGTAGGACCGGTGGACCGGAATAGTCTGGTAAGGCCCAGTACCGCTGGGAACCGGACTAAACTGGCACGTTAGCCAGGCTGACAGCCAATGCATTATATTCATTTATGGTGCTATAAAAATCAAAATATGCCGTGAATAAACAACTTTGTTCACTCCAGCTGATACATCAAAAAGGGGACCTACAAATAACCTATGCCATTTTTTTTGTCAACTGCCATTCCCTTTCTCACTTACTCCATTTCCATTGCATTTGTTTGACACGGAAAAAAAAATCTTATGAGGATAAATTGTCTATAAAAACATTATATCCAACTCAAATTGAACAAAGAAAAATCTGATAAATCAAGGAAGTTATAACAAAATTTTAGAATTTAAATTGTAGAGAAAATCTTTAAAATTAAAATCAATCCTTGTATTTTTTTTAAGTTGTAATTGCAAAATTTGACTATTTTCATGGAGGAGATAGGAAGAGCGGAGATGATTACCGTGGAGGTGATGTGGTCGAAGCTTGTGGAAATGGCGGTGGAGATGACGGTGGTTTAGTTGAAAGGACTCGAGGTTTCTACTCATTGCTAAGCAGCCGAGAGGAAAATATGGCGCTCTTCTTATAGGAATAGTGCGTGTTATGGTTACCAAAGGAGGACCGAGAGTGGATGAAGTAATCAGAGCCATTGCTGGAGAATACTGAAGGATGAGGTCGGAAATCAGGGCTTCTAATGGAGGATTGGATGGCTGTGAGTGGTTGTTATTTCACGGTAGCGGTAGCCATAGGTGGTGGACAACTTGAGGTCGATTAGGGCTAGGGATATGAATTTAATGACGAGGATGAAGAAAGGCGAAATTAATGAGAAGGAGATGAAGAAGAACTGAAAAAGTAAACACGATTTGGAAAATGATCGTTTTGATTTATTACAATATAAGTGTTTTTTGTTTTTGCATTACCACACTAAAATAAAATATAAAAAATATTTATTATTACAAATTTAAGAATTTCCAAACAATTTTTTTACAAGTTAATAAAATTGAGATCATCAAAATATTCATCAATCTATATATAGAAAAAAGGGTCAATGACCCAAAAAATCAAAATAATATTATACTTGCCCCAAAGAATCATCCATTAACTTACTATTATAAGATTACATGTTTACCCGTCAAGGACGATTCCCGTCAAGGACGATTCCCATTAAGGACGATTCCCGTCAAGGACGATTCCCATCAAGGACGATTCCCGTCAAGGACGATTCCCGTCAAGGACGATTCCCATCAAGGACAAAATTTAGTTAATGATGTTATTGGGCAGAAATTTTGTCATTGATGTTATTGGGCTGAAAATAATATTATTTTGATTTTTTGGGTCATTTTCCCTAGAAAAAATTCAAAAACTCTATAATATGAAATTTTATTTTAAACTTTTTTCCAATTATAATTAATTATTTTAATAAAATTAAGGTTTCGCATCAAGACGATTTGATTCTAAAATAATCATTTTATAATAAAATTCAGTGTAACAATTCTTAATTATTTTTTTATAAGTTAAACTAATTTATAAAAAAAATTAATTTCAATTTTATTTATCAACTAACTTAAAATATATTTACGATTTTTTTTAGTAGTTAATAATATAAGATTTGTAATAATTATGTATGAATTTATATTTTAATAAGAAAAATGTTATAATATATAAAAATAGGTTTGTTTGATTTTTTTCAAATTTGAAAGTTGAGTTATCAATTGTTTATTTATTTTTAATCAAAATAATACCATTACATTAAACAAACTAATTTTTTTTTTTACCTAAAGATTTATTTTATAGTGTAAACAGATATGTAGACTTAGTAAATAAATATAGGGTGAATTATATATAGGGTCTTGGAGACAAATTGTCTTCTCTATAGAGTAGTTTCTTAAATGACATTCTTCTTAGGGACCTCAATTTTGACAATAGTCTTTCCTACCCTTACTATCACTAAAAGACAAAAAAGTGTGATGTCACTGTTTCTCTCTCCTCTACCTACCACTACCCACCTACCTCCAACCTCCGACCATCTACCACCGACCTCCGACCACCGACCACCGACCACCGACCACCGACCTCCGACCACCGACCACCTCGGGCCACCAGTCACCGGAAAAACATAGAGTATCGAAAAAAACTGAGAGTACTCTCAGTTTTTCCCGATACCAGTCACCGGAAAAAGCATAGAGTATCGGAAAAAACTGAGAGTACTCTATGAAAAAGAGAGAGTACTCTCAGTTTTTCCCGATACTCTATGAAAATAGAGAGAGTACTCCGAGAATTAAAAGAATACTCTAACAATTTAACCGAATACTCTGTAAAAAAGTCGGAGTACTCTATAAAATAGATGGAGTACTCTTAGAAATTACATAAATACTCTATAAAAACAAGGCATAAAAATAGTCAAAAAAAAGCTTTTATTCACATTTATTACACTTTTTTAAACAATTACAAAAAGATATACAATTAAAAAATAAAAAAAACTAAAAACATTAAGTGGTTTGACCAGATCTAGATCTGGTCAACCATTTCAAACTAAACAAAAAAAAAAAAAAAAAAATTTGCAGCGCTGCACTTGTCTTCGCCGGTTCACGAACGGCCATGAAGGAGCTCGAAGTAACACAACCACCACCTGCCAGAACGAACTAACACCACCATAACACCATCATATCTTCGCCGGAGCAGCTTGACCTAACACCATCGTATACCCACAAAAACCTTAAAAACCAAACCTCTGCAGCAGATCTGGACAGCTCGAGAGGATGCAGCGCCTTTCCTGTGCAGCAGAAACCTTCGTCGGAACTGTGCAGCAGCCGGAGTGGTGTGCAGCAGCCGGAGTGGTGTGCAGCAGCCGGAGTGGTGTGCAGCAGCTTCCTTCGCGCACCTTCTTCAAGCTTCCCCAGCTTCTCTCGCAGCTCCATGGAGGCCATTCCTCTTCTTCTTCGAGCGGTGAAATCGAGCTGGTGGTCCTCGTGGTCCTCTTCTTCTCCGGCGAATCGAGAAGGAAGCTCTTGTGGTGGTGTTCCAGCAGATTCACGAACGGAGGCTGGGGAGGTTCATGAGGGAGGTTTCAGATCTGTAGAAGAAGATAGTTTCAGATCTGTAGAAGAAAATGGTTTCAGATCTGTTCGCCGGAGGTCCATGAGGGAGGAGGGGAGGTGGTGTTCGGTGTTATGGTGGTGGTGGTGGTTTTGAAGAGAGAGAGAAAATAGAGATGGGATAATAACGTGAATGAAATTGTAATGGAATATTTAGTATATATATTGTGTAAAAAGGGGTAATAAGGTAATAGGGGTTTTGGGGGTTATGTGTTAAAAACTTTCTGAGGTCTTTAGTAAGAAGAGGCTCTAGGCCGGGTCCCCATCTTGAAGAGGGGGGTGTGGTCAAGACCCTAGGTGTAATTATCTCATAAATATACCAACAATAGAACAAATTATTAAAGTGGAGGAATTGGTTTAAGGGTCTAAGGTAGACATATAGTATTGAATAGATAGGGCGACATTTATTCAAAAGTGTCAATGGAACTGGCGACGTCTTGAAAACTGTCGCCTAAAGTATGATAGGAGACAATATCAGTGTGTCACTAAATAGCTGTTTTTTTGTGGTGCGAATCATTATTTTATTGATTGAAGGTTCTAACATTCGACCATTATTGATTGACGTTTCCAACAATTAACCAAATATATTTGTACCATAATTATTCAAAAATTCTTGCAATGTAGAGTCTTTCCTAGATAATCAAATTTTCTAGTTTTGTGAATCTTAACGGAAAGTGAAAATTCTTGCAATATTGATAAACCTTGCATTTTTACCATTAATTGTTTCCACATGCAAAGAAATGGTCCCGTAATTAAATTAGCAATGCTAATTGAATTTCTTAGACAGGCAAGGAAATACTCAGCAAAAGATGATCAATTACACCAACAGAAAATAAACTTGAGTTCACATAACTTGTGCCAAGCCAGCAATGAAGAATTGCTTATACATGAAGCTGAATCTTGCTTAATTGAGTAACAAAATACTATAATCACATTTTCATCACGAGAAAAATTACATAATCAATCTAAAATAGGAAAACGATTAATTACTTCCACCACCAAAAAGGTAACCCAAAGAAGATCCACCACCAGGGGCAGCATGGACTTTTGTTGAAGGCCGATCCTGTCAATACAACAATCCCTAACATCATTTAAATTGAAATATCGGGGACTAAATGAAGTAAATATGACAAGTTTAAATGGGAAGAAGGATCATACTGTGAGAAAGTTGCCAGTATTCTGTCCATCAGCTCGGAAGTAATTGTTTGTGGTCTTCCCTGGAATGCCAGCTGGAATTAGTTTGCTAACATCAGCTGGTGGTGCCGCCACGTTAGACTTCTGTGGAACTGCTTCATTTGCAATCAGAGGAGTTTCTACAGCCCTTTTCGCCGGTTTTGGAGCTTCATCGCTTCCAAAGAGGTAGCTCAGAGAGCTTTGCCCACCACCACTGCTCACTCCACGACGCATTATCTCTGTTCAAGTGTATATTAAAGATCTTAATAAATCAGAACTTTAGCTAAAGTTAAATAGATATCATAAGAGTTTAAGAACATGAGAATTAAATAAGTGAACATTCGAACTTAGTATTGTTGGAAAACTTGAATGTGATAAAGTATATTTTTTGGACTTCTTTGTTATCCCACATCGGTGGGAGGAGAAGTATATTTGCTTCTTTTATATAGACTAATATTAACAAAGTCCAAATGGCCAACAACCATGCACATAGCAAAGCAATGGAATAACCCACATGCGCGCACCACCACCCGGCGACGGCGTGGAGCGTGGGGAGTTTGGGGAGTCAAAAAATGAAAAATGAAATGAATTTTGTACCAGCTCTTATAGTGTGGAGGGTTGACTACTCAACTTAAACGTAGAGACAAAGCTCCACGAATCTCGCACACGTTAAGATGAAAGAATATCCCAGCTGTAACACGTGGGTCAACTAAGCTGTTACAGGAAATCAATCAAATCAAAACGTGGGGGTTACAAGACAATCAAAACGTCAACCCAATTAAGCCAATTTCGGGAGGAAATCGTGGGCCTTAATGGGGACGTTTCTGAAGGCTTGAGTCCTCCTCTCCACTCTCAGAAGCTACGAAAATACACCAAGGAAAAACACTCTGTCACACGAATCTCGCACACGTTAAGATGAAAGAATATCCCAGCTGTTACTTAGTCAAGTCAAACACGTGGGTCAACTAAGCTGTTACAGGAAATCAATCAAATCAAAACGTGGGGGTTACAAGACAATCAAAACGTCAACCCAATTAAGCCAATTTCGGGAGGAAATCGTGGGCCTTAATGGGGACGTTTCTGAAGGCTTGAGTCCTCCTCTCCACTCTCAGAAGCTACGAAAATACACCAAGGAAAAACACTCTGTCTCACCACCTACTCTCTCTATATTTCCTAAACGTAGTTTTAGTTCTGTTAGAGATACCGGTCACCCCGGAATATCTTTTTAAATTGTTATATTAATAACCACCAGTTTTACAAGAGAAAAATGGTTTCCGAAAAGAAAAATAATGAAAAGAAAATGAGTTTAAATGTAAACAAACTCTTACACGAAAATAAACGAAATAACAATTACACGGAATTTGAAATAACGTTTACAAGGAAATGGAAATAACAATACACGGAAATTCCAATAACAATACACGGAAAATGGAAATACACTTACACGGTGACTTCGTTTTCGATATCGTGTAAGTGTATTTCCATTTTCCGTGTATTGTTATTGGAATTTCCGTGTATTGTTATTTCCATTTCCTTGTAAACGTTATTTCAAATTCCGTGTAATTGTTATTTCGTTTATTTTCGTGTAAGAGTTTGTTTACATTTAAACTCATTTTCTTTTCATTATTTTTCTTTTCGGAAACCATTTTTCTCTTGTAAAACTGGTGGTTATTAATATAACAATTTAAAAAGATATTCATTTTCTTTTCCACCGGTTATTTTAGAAAATGGCTCTTCCTATTTCGGCTGTTGGTTCCTCTTTGAACACTAAGCCACTTCTCGACGCGAACAAGTTAGAGCCCCTTAATGGTTCTAACTATAAGCGTTGGGTGCAAAAAATAATGATATGCCTTGAACAGTATGAACTTGACTTTGCTATAGTCGAGGCTCCTCCACTTTTGGAGATTGGAGCTCATACTGAACAAGAGCTAGCTAGGCATGCTGCCCTCGAATCTAGGTTCAAAAGAGCTAACACCATGGCTCGGGGCTGGATGTTGAACAATGTTACTAATCCCATCTTCGACCTCCTTGCCAAAGAGAAATCGGCAAAGGTCATATGGGAAACTCTCGAGAAGAAGTATGGGGCTGATGATTCGGGTAAGAAAAAATACGTGACTGGGAATTGGTATAACTTTAGACTTACGGATCAGAAACCCATGACTGAACAACTTCACGTGTACGAGAACCTATGCGCGGAGGTAATCGCCGAAGGCATGAAGATGTGTGAAATTCTTCAAGCCAACATTTTGCTTGAGAAATTTCCCCCATCTTGGAGTGAATACCGCAACCACCTCAAGCACAAAAAGAAAGAAATGACCCTCCAAGAGCTCATCAGCCACATCGAAGTCGAAGAAGCGAATCGTCTAAAGGATAATTCAATCTCTTTCCCTTCTCATTCCTCCAAAGCTAATCTAGTCGAAGGTTCTGGCCAAGGTAACAAAGATAGGTTCAAAGGGAAGGGAAAGCAACAAGGGTCCAACAAATCTAAGTCTGGGGGAAATAAGAATCGCGGCAACACCAACAAACAAGGTGGAGGGTTCAAGATCTCTGGTAAGATTCAAAAACCTAAAGGGGCCTGTTACTGTTGTGGCAAAGAAGGGCACAAAGCTTTTGAATGTCCCCAGAGAGCTGGCCAGGGTCCCAAAGCTGCCGCGAATCTGACTGAGACCGAAGAAATCATCGCTGCGGTAATGGTTGAGGTAAACTTGGTAGAGAATAAGAGCGAGTGGATCCTTGACACTGGAGCTTCTCGTCATTTCTGCGCAAACAAATCCCTGTTCAAGAAATTCGAAAAGGCAACTGATGGTGAGTGTGTGTACTTGGGTGACTCTTCCACCGCTACTGTTCTTGGTAAGGGTCAAGTTCCCCTCAAACTCACATCTGGTAAGACTCTTGAACTAAATGATGTTCTCTTCGTCCCCTCTCTCCGTAGGAACTTAGTTTCCGGGGCTCTCCTTAATAAAGTTAGTCTCAAACTTGTTTTCGAGGGGGGTAAAGTCATTATCACCAAAAATGACGAATTCGTGGGGAAAGGGTACCTTAATAATGGCTTGTTTGTTTTAAACACTGTAACCCTTAATGAGAATGCATCTAATTCCGTTTATATTGTTGAGTCCGTTCAAACGTGGCACGGTAGATTAGGCCATTTAAATGTTGCGTCTATTAAAAGGCTTAAAAATCTTGGACTAATACCCGTTAACAACGTGGATGACTTTGAAAAATGTCAAATATGTGTAGAGTCCAAACTTGCGAAAAAACCTTTTAAACCCGTTACCACGAGACAAACTAAACTACTTGAATTAGTTCATTCGGACTTAGCTGATTTTAAAAACTCCGCTAGTAGAGGTGGAAAACTTTATTACATAACCTTTGTAGATGACTACTCTAGGTTTACTAAAGTGTATCTTCTTAAAACTAAAGATGAGGCGGAAAATGCGTTTTTAAAATATAAAGCCGAAGTTGAAAACCAACTAGATTGTAAAATCAAACGACTTAGGTCCGATAGAGGAGGCGAGTATAGTTCTAATTCCCTTAAAGAGTTTTGTGAAACAAATGGGATTATCCACGAACTTAGTGCCCCTTATACACCCCAACAAAACGGCATAGCAGAAAGAAAGAATAGGTCCCTTAAAGAGACTATGAATGCCATGTTAATAAGTTCAGGTTTACCAAACAACATGTGGGGGGAAGCTGTCCCATCAGCCTGTTATGTACTTAATAGGGTACCTCATAAATCCCTAGAAAAGACCCCGTATGAAATGTGGAAGGGTTTTCCACCAAACCTGAAATTTTTAAAAGTGTGGGGGTGCCTAGCCAAAGTCAAACTACCTGATTTTAAAACTGTCACCGTTGGTCCCAAAACCATTGACTCAATTTTCATAGGGTACGCTCAGAATAGTGCGGCTTACAGATTCTTGTCATTAGAAGACAACTCTATTTGTGAATCTAGAGACGCTGAGTTCTTTGAACATGTTTTCCCTTTGAAAGATTTAAATACTGTCAATGCTTCTTTACCTGTTGATAACTTATCTACTAATGATTTTGTACCTCTTTGTGATGTTTTTCCTAACCCCTCCACTTCCATGGAGCCTAGTAATATTCCCGAGGAAGAACCTAGGAGAAGTAAGAGGCGCAGGATTGAGTCTAGCTTCGGCCCTGACTTTATAACAGCCTTTATCACAGAAGGTTCTCACATTGATCTATTAGACGAACAGGTAGTCAATTGCTTCCTCATGGAGGATGACCCAAAAACTTATGATGATGCGTTAAAATCTATAGATGCTAGTTTTTGGAAAGAGGCTATTAATAGTGAACTTGAGTCAATTAAAAGTAACCATACATGGGAGTTAACTGACTTACCTAGGGGTAGCAAAGCAATTAATAGCAAATGGATTTTTAAGAAAAAATTGAGACCCGATGGCTCAATAGAAAAATTCAAAGCCAGACTTGTTATTAAGGGCTTCACCCAAAAGAAAGGTCTAGACTACTTTGACACTTACTCCCCAGTGACCAAAATTGCCACGATACGAACCCTTATTGCTTTAGCCGTCATTCACGAACTTGTAATACATCAAATGGATGTAAAAACCGCGTTCTTGAACGGAGATCTAGATGAAGAGATCTACATGGCTCAACCTGAAGGGTGTGTGGTCCCTGGTCAAGGGGACAAAGTGTGTAAGTTGAAAAAATCCTTGTATGGTTTGAAACAGGCACCGAAAAAATGGTATGAAAAACTAGATAGTACTCTCATTTCATATGGGTTTATTGCTAACACTTCTGATTCATGTGTCTACTCCAAGGTAACAAATTCAGAGTGTGTTATCATCTGCCTTTATGTAGATGACATGCTCATCTTTGGTACTACTATTCATATTATAAATGAGACTAAACGTTTCTTGTCTTCCAGATTCGACATGAAAGATATGGGAGAAGCTGATGTGATACTTGGGGTAAAGATCATTAGAAGCAGTAATGGTATTACCCTGAATCAGTCTCATTACGTAGAAAGGATGCTGAAGAAGTTCAATTCCTTTGATGTAACGCCTGTAAATACCCCTTATGATTCTAGCATTAACTTATCTAAACATGTTGGGGATGCTGTATCCCAAAATGAATATGCTAAAATCATAGGAAGTGTAATGTTCTTAATGAACTATACTCGACCCGATATTGCCTATACCGTAAGCAGACTTAGTCGCTATACTCATAACCCAAGTAGTGACCACTGGGTTGCACTTCGCCGTCTATTGAAATACTTGAGGGGTACCATCGATCTAGGCTTGCACTATAACAAATTCCCTGCAGTCCTTGAGGGTTTTTGTGATGCAAACTGGATCTCTGACAATGACGAAGTAAACTCCACCAGTGGTTATGTGTTCTCCTTAGGGGGAGGTGCTATATCGTGGAAGTCTTCCAAACAGACTTGTATAGCACGCTCCACCATGGAGTCTGAGTTCATAGCACTAGAGTTAGCTGGGCAAGAAGCTGAGTGGTTGAGAAGTCTCTTATCGGATGTGCCACTTTGGGAAGGAAGTGCCACACCTGTATGTATCCACTGTGATTCGCAAGCAGCCATTGGAGTCTCTCATAATAGCGCCTACAATGGGAAGAAGAGACATATTCGCATCAGACATGGGTCAGTAAGACAATTACTGAAGAATGGTGTGATAGCCTTGGAGTTTGTACGATCAGAGGAGAATCTAGCTGATCCATTCACCAAAGGCTTGACCAGGAGACTAGTCCTGGAGACGTCGAGGGGGATGGGACTAAAACCCATTAAGTGGGAACATGTGATTAATGAGTCAATGTGATTTCCCCATCCCTAAGGCTCAAACCTAAATCGTCTTGTTCATAGCCACTTGTGGTGGTCCTTTTGAGAAGGACTTGATGAACAAAGCGTACCGAGTGCTGAAACTCACATTTGAATTCATAGCCTTTATGGTGGTTCTTTTGAGAAGGACTTGATGGATTCAAGGGTAACTTTGAAACCCAAATAAATCATGATAGAGTGTTGAGGAGACGTCCTTGCACCACTCTCAAATGAATAAATCCACCAAGTTCATAGCCCTTAAAAGGTGGTCCTTAGAGAAGGACTTGATGAACCAAAAGGTGAAGTTAGAGGGAACCATAAGCTTGAATCGGGTAGAGTATGTGCTGTGAGGGTCTCGATCGATAACCGTTAAAGTTCAAGAGTAAGTTCACTTAAACAGGATTCGGTGGTTGCCTCACTTCACTACGTGTCAATTCAAATCGCAAGATATTGACACTTAAGTACAATTCACCCATTCTTCTTTTTGGAACCTTCTCTCCAAACCTTTTGCTAACATTCAAGTGTGTGGGGGATTGTTGGAAAACTTGAATGTGATAAAGTATATTTTTTGGACTTCTTTGTTATCCCACATCGGTGGGAGGAGAAGTATATTTGCTTCTTTTATATAGACTAATATTAACAAAGTCCAAATGGCCAACAACCATGCACATAGCAAAGCAATGGAATAACCCACACGCGCGCACCACCACCACCACCCACCCACCCGACCCGGCCCGGCACCGGCACCGGCACCGGCGACGGCGACGGCGACGGCGTGAGGCGTGGTTCGTGGTTCGTGGTTCGTGGTTCGTGGTTCGTGGGGAGTTTGGGGAGTTTGGGGAGTCAAAAAATGAAAAATGAAATGAATTTTGTACCAGCTCTTATAGTGTGGAGGGTTGACTACTCAACTTAAACGTAGAGACAAAGCTCCACGAATCTCGCACACGTTAAGATGAAAGAATATCCCAGCTGTTACTTAGTCAAGTCAAACACGTGGGTCAACTAAGCTGTTACAGGAAATCAATCAAATCAAAACGTGGGAATTACAAGACAATCAAAACGTCAACCCAATTAAGCCAATTTCGGGAGGAAATCGTGGGCCTTAATGGGGACGTTTCTGAAGGCTTGAGTCCTCCTCTCCACTCCCCTATATAAGGAGCACTCACTCCACTCTCAGAAGCTACGAAAATACACCAAGGAAAAACACTCTGTCTCACCACCTACTCTCTCTATATTTTCCTAAACGTAGTTTTAGTTCTGTTAGAGATACCGGTCACCCCGGAATATCTTTTTAAATTGTTATATTAATAACCACCAGTTTTACAAGAGAAAAATGGTTTCCGAAAAGAAAAATAATGAAAAGAAAATGAGTTTAAATGTAAACAAACTCTTACACGAAAATAAACGAAATAACAATTACACGGAATTTGAAATAACGTTTACAAGGAAATGGAAATAACAATACACGGAAATTCCAATAACAATACACGGAAAATGGAAATACACTTACACGATATCGAAAACGAAGTCACCGTCAACTAGTTCAGATTTGGCGAACGAATACAAAGGTAAAAGGCTTTATTATTGTATTGAGAAAGTAAAAGGAGGTTATTCAGTAGCCATAGCAGGTTTCATTACTTTTCTTCCATTCCGTCCTATCAAAAGTAAAAGGATATCAAATGATCGATTCACCATTGAGAGAATTCACCCCAAAAAGACGAATATTGTGGTATTCTAAGGCAGATCAAACAAGAACTTGATGAGCCTGACGAAAATAAAAAAGAGCACTTTTTCCAGCCCTCTATTTACATAGCGAAGAAAGGCAAAGGCTCTTGCTCGAATGCGTGACTGCGGAGGGCCTATCGCCCCGGCACGGCACTCTCAAATTCATATTGGGTTGAGCAAGAATACTGCGACTAGGAAGACGAAGAATGGAATTGAGAGCATAGTCTCAATAAAAAGAATTGAAAACCAACCAACGAGTGGCGGATTTGGATGGAGTCTCGCAGAAGCAAATCCTTAATCTATAGGGGCGAAAGCGCGCTACAACTAGCAGCCCCTTTCTTATTATTAGGTTGATAGGTTGCTTGAGCAAATCCTTAAATCGTGGGAGGAAAGGGCAGAAAAGTGAGCCCACCCCAGGCAAACCTACTTCTCGTTATCTTGTTCCTGGTCAAGCTCCTTTTTCTAAGGATTTAAAAAGGAAATCACTAACTGCTTTGTCTTCCCTTCCCATGGAAAATGAATCCTATCAAAGGCTTGTTTGCTAACACTAGCCCTATCTGCAGATTGTCCTGTTTAGCTTGTTTACTTATATATATAGTTATCTTCCTTACCAATCAAGGAACAACTACGGAACCAGGACACAGGCTTTGTGAGACTTCCTTAGTGAGCTTTCAGGCAACAAAGGAGAGTGCAGAACACCCTTACATTAAGAGTTATGATTATACTGTTTGCGAAGACAGGCTTGCTTCCCTGTTTCGGGGATAGAGACCGGGTTCAGAGTTCAGATTTAACCTTAAAAGTAAAAGAGGAGGGAATTAATCCATTCAAGCGCAGGAAAGAATTCCTATGTAGGGCATCTCTTCTCTATCCAACTGCCATTTGTATTTGTACGGTTAAACTCTACGCTATAGCCTTTCTCTCTCACCACCCTATCTGTTTGGTTATTCCCACGCCCAGCCGTACTCTAATGCCCCTATCCTCCCAAACTAGTACTCATCAATAAATCTTATCCCTTCCCTATATCTGTTGGTTGAACGGAATGCCATGCCCTAGTTGTTCGGCTAGTAATGTACGATGTGAACTCTGAGCCTCTCTGTCTTATCTCCCACCCAGCTTACCTACCACTAACACCTCGCTAGCTAGTAGCTTCTATGCCAGTGCCAGGATCAGAAGCAAAGGTAGAGGCTGAGGCAGCAGAAGTGAAGGCAGCGGGAAAGATACTTAATCGAATGGACTTTGTTGACACTGACTATGCAAACTAGAGAATATGAAACAAACTAGGCTACGGTGACTTCGTTTTCGATATCGTGTAAGTGTATTTCCATTTTCCGTGTATTGTTATTGGAATTTCCGTGTATTGTTATTTCCATTTCCTTGTAAACGTTATTTCAAATTCCGTGTAATTGTTATTTCGTTTATTTTCGTGTAAGAGTTTGTTTACATTTAAACTCATTTTCTTTTCATTATTTTTCTTTTCGGAAACCATTTTTCTCTTGTAAAACTGGTGGTTATTAATATAACAAGTATAACCTCCATTGATACCTAGATCAAAATGAACAAATTTAAAAATGAAGGAAAATTAAAAGAGTGAGCTAACTTTATATAATGTAGAGATCACAAGTAAGTGAAGAAAAGGGAAGAGAGAAAGATGACCTGTGTTCTTTGGAGCGGATCAGATCTGCGGTGTGAAGATAGGGATGAAGAGAGTGAGGGAAGATATTTGAAAATAATTGTGTGAATATATAGCAGTAATGTAAAGTGTGACTGTGTGTTGAACTTTGAACAGAAAAAGACTGTGTTGTAATTCAAATTTTTTTTCTTGAAGTGTTCAACCCGGGGTTCGTTTTCGAGGGATATAGGTTTAAAATCACAAAACATTATTCTAAAAGTTTTAACTTAATTTTGTTATTTTTAAAAAGTAGTTACCCAATTTTAGTTTGGAATTGTTTGTGATTTTATTTTCCTCTCTCTTCCCCTATTTTGGTAAAGGTGTAAATCTATTTTCAATAGTCGTATAATTCGGTATTAAGTATATATTTACGTTTGTTTTTTGGGTGAATTATATATAGGGTCTTGGAAAACATCTTTCTTCTCTATAGAGTAGTTTCAAAAATGCTATTCTTCTTAGAGACCTCATTTTTTACAATAGTCTTTCCTACCCTTACTAACACTAAAAGACAAAAAAGTGTGATGTCACTGTTTCTCTCTCCACTACATACCACTACCCACCTACCTCCAACCTCCCACCACCTACCACCGACCACCGACCACCGACCTCCGACCACCGGTCACCGGAAAAAACATAGAGTATCGGAAAAAACTGAGAGTATCGGAAAAAACTGAGAGTACTCTATAAATTGGCTGAATACTCTATATATTTTAATGAGTACTCTATATATTTTGGTGAGTAGTCCAAATAATTTTAATGAGTACTCCGAATATTTGATTAATACTCTGATAAATATGATGAGTACTCCGTAAATTTGATGAGTACTCAGTCAAATTGATGAGTATTATTAAAAAACAAAGAATAAATAGTCAAAAAAAAATTTTATTCACCTTCATTACACATTTTTAAACAATTACAAATGAATATACAATTAAAAAATAATAAATTAATTACTATTTTGTTTGACCAGATCTGGTCAAACCAGATCTAGATCTGAAATTTAAAAAAAAAAAAAAACACTTCTTCTCGTCAACGAGCACCACCGCCACCATGAAACAGTCTTCTCGTCCATAGCCACCCCACCAACACCACCAGAATCTAGCACAACAACACCATAACGCCGAAGCTGGAGAAGATGAGCTCGCGTGACCATAACACCGGAGCTGGAGAAGATGAGCTCGAACAACGGCTTCAGTTTCACTGCAAATCGAGCACGCTGCATCATTTCCCTCTTCGCCGAAGCAGATCTGTGGCTTCACATCCTTCGTTCCACCACCACTGTTAGTGAAACGCGTGGTTCGCCGGAGACCTTTAGTGGTGGCGCTGTAGCTGAAGCGACGAAGCTGCTTTCTTCATCACCTCGGCAGCTGGTGGAGCTTGGCGCCGGAGTTGCAGTGACGCGAACTTGGCAACGGTTGTCTCATCTTCTTCGTTGCAGCAGCGAAGCAACGAAGCCATGTAGGTGGTGGTCATCATTACTCCGGCGAATCAGATCTCGCGAGGTCACCGGTGGTGAAGCTCGTTTCCATGGTGAATATCTCAGAGTACTCCAGTTCCTTCAATGGCTGTTGAGAGGAGAGTGGTGGTGTTATTTTGGTGCTTCATCTGCCACAGTTTCGGTGGTGGTGGTGGTTGGGTGGCAATTTAGGTGGTGGGGTTAGATAGAGAGTTCGCTGGTGGTGTTATCTAGAGAGGATAGATGAGAGATAAGAGAGGAGAGATGAGAGAGATACGGGAAATGAAAAGTGAAGAAAATTGTTATAAAATTATTATATATAGTGGGGAAAAACAAAAAAGGGTAGTAAGGTAATAGGGGTTTTGGGGTTCATATGTTAAAAACTTGTTGAGGTCTTTAGTAAGAAGAGACTCCTGGTGGGGGTGCTAACTCGAAGAGGGGGGGGGGGTGTGTTCAAGACCCTAAGTGGCATTTTCTCTTGTTTTTTATAATAGCTATAAAGTTAATTTTTTATAATTATATTATGGATGATTGATATGTAGGGGCTTAAAAACTTTTTTTTAAATCAATTGGATTAGCTCACTGGCCAAAACTTGGTCATCCAATCTAGTGGTGTAAGTTCAAACCAAGTAAATGACTTCAAATCCAAAACGACTCTCATATGTAACCCAAAAAAAGAACTACTTTTTTAGGTGAAAAGAATTTTGGTACTCCTCTATTAAAATGCTATCAAAATCATATGGGTCAAAAATATTTCTAAAGCATATATATATATATATATATATATATATATATATATATATATATATATATATATATATATATATATATATATATATATATATATATATATATATATATGAGAATAAACCTTTTATTTCAATCTATTTTCTTTTTTCAGATTTCTCCCACTTTCTTTTTCTATTTACTCCAATTTTTTTATATTTCTCTCTCTCTCTCTCTTTCTCTCTTTTTCTCTCTCAACTTTACAAACCTTCAATTCTCATTTCGCAACATTTCAAGCTCTATTTTCGCATCATTTTGAGATTTTTTTAATGATTTCGTGTTAAATTCAGTGATACTCAGCGATTTGCGTTAATACTCAGTGATTTTGTAATATAAAATTTGATACTTAATGATTTTTCGTTAATACTCACTAATTTCATGTTATAAACAGTGATACTTATCGATTTTGCATTAATACTCAATGATTTCGTGTAATACTCAAACACTCAACCAGCAAAAAAAGCTTAGTGAATTTTCTGAGTATATCCTTTCTTGTTTGTTCGGTCAACCTAGTGGTTCCAGTTTAGGTAAAATAAATAATAGCATGGCAATATATCACTTTTTTACTTTACCTGTATATTACTTTCTATATTTTTTTTGTTGGTTACTTTCCATGTATCACTTTATGTGATATTAAACAAAAAATATATAAGAAAGAAACTATATATCTGTTGTTTAAAATCTCCACATAATAGGTGATATATATATTTTTTGGGACATTAATAGGTGATATATGGATAAAGCAAAAAGAGCTAATATATATCTTAACTCAATAAATAAAATGAAAATTACCATAAATAATTTTTTTGGTCTATATAACTTAAAAATAAAATTTTAAGTTTTAATAAATAAATTCAAAATCATGAAATAATACGACTTTAATTGAACATTTAAAGTTTTAATCTTTAACTTTAGACGGTCACTAGGCTTTGATTTAGACGATCGTATATTAATTTAATGATAATAGTGGTCGATCAAGGGATAACAACTAGACAAATTCAACAGTAACATTTTCTTGTAAAATTTTAATATTACTAACAAGGGTGATACGTCTCTCTTCCTGTCTAATCTCTTTGCTTAGATTTGATAACGTACCCTAAGAAATATATTGATTTTATCAAGGTTCAATTTTCAAGGTTTTTATGGTTAAATATTAAATTAAAGTAAGGTTAAGGTTAAAATTATAGTTATGTTTCTTTAATAGAATTCAAACCCAAGTTCCCTAGGTGAAAGTTATCCTTAACCGTGAGACGACAAAAGTTTAGAGAAATGTAATTAGCGTGGATCGAACACGTGACCTTTTGATTTATAGTGGAATGATTTAAAGAGACTTAGGGATGTTTGTTTGTACTTAATGAGATCTTAATTTGGTTTATTAAGTCAATGGATCAATAAGACTGTTTGTTTTTCCTGACCAATGCAGATCTGAATACCTCTTAACTGGTCTATTTCATTAAGATTTCAAATCAAGTCTAATTCATTCAGACACTGCCTCTTAACATAATAAGCTCTATTCAGCTGTTATTCAACATTAAGTACTTATCACTTAAAAAAAATCAAATGACGCCTTAGATGATCATAAATGTCTTTTATTAAAGGATCTAGACTATTTAAAAAGTCTGCTTTGTAATACTCCTATAGATTATAAATATCACATTATTACAAACCTAGATTAATTGCGAATAAATCATATATTGGTTGGGAGTGTAGATTTAGTAAATATATATAAATTACATTGATTAATATACACAAATTTTAGTACCGCTCTTTTAATATAAATATGTAACCGCAATTATCAATAAAGTAATGATATATACCATCTAAATTCATATTTCCCAATTACTATGTATGACGTGGCGTGAATTGGTTGACAATAAATCGTTAATCAGATCAAGAAAATAAATACATTAACAATTTATAGTCAACCAATTCATGCCACGTCATGAATAGTATACTTAGATAATATAATTTTGAATGGTATATATCATTACTCTTATCAATATCACGTGTCCTTCTCATCTACATACAAATATATATTAGGACATAACTTTAAGGTAATCAATTTGTGATAAGGGTTCTAAAGAAAACATTTTTGAAATAAAAATATAAAGCCTTGTTTGGTTTGTGAAAACATATTCTGTTTTCGTTTTCAAAATATATTTTTAGAAAATGTATTTTGTTTTCTTTTCAAAATTATCAGAAAATATGGAAAACTTCGATTTCACTTTCCCTAATATAGCAGTATTTTCATTTAATTTTATAGAAATTTGTTTTCATTTTCTCTAACCAATCATGTTTTTATTAGTATTTTGATAAATATAGAAAATAAAAAAAGAAAACATCCATTATTTTTACGAACCAAACGAGACCTAAGATTTTGATTATCATTTTAATTCGATAAAAAAATTATCATTTTCAGTTTTTTACTTTTATATAGAAATAATATGAAAATCTTTGTCTTTGTATCCACCACCTCAAGTTCATTACTTAAGAATTATTATATATATAGTCTTAAAAGACATTTTAAAAACTAATCATATCTCATATACCTTCACCTTTCACTAAAATCGTGGAACAAATTTTTAAATTTTAGATCAAAATTCCAATTACTTTTTTATCTTTTTATGTTTTCTATTTCTTATATATACAAATTTTATTTAGAATTTTTTTACAACCCTAATTTTTATCTTCTCTCTCTTTCCTTCTTTCTCTCTTTCTCCCTCACGTGAAAATTCCATGGCTGAAAATTTAAAACTCATTCCATCGCTAAACAAACGAATGCACAGAAGATCCAGCAATGGAAGCTTCGTCAGATCGGAGAAGAAGGCTCGAAGTCAGAGTGAAGCTTGGGCATAAAAGCTCAAAATCATGCAAAAAACCTATGTGTCCTCATCAGTGGCGAATCTGGAAACATGAATGATGGTGGACTTGAATAATAAAGGGGTTCGAGGGCAACGCCCCAGATCTTTTTTGGGTATTTAACAAAAATCATATGAAATAAATGAATCTATAAATTATATAAAAGATTTTTACCTAACGGGTCTTGAACATACTCCCTTATGTCATTTCCCAACCCTGTCCTAAGACCTTAATCAAATTTTAACACGCTAAAATTCCATTTACATTTTTACTTTTTTTTTTGTTTTTCATTTCCTATATATAGTATTTTATTTCATAAATTATTTAATTAAAACCCTAATTGTTATACTCTTTCTCCTCTCTCATTAGCTTTCTTCCTCACATCTCACGTTGAAAGCTTGCTCTCCATTTTTTATGGTGAAGCATTTTATAGAGCTTCTCCCGCAAGAGAAACCATGGATCTGCCTCCATTTTGATCATTTTATAGAGTATAGCTATAGCCACAGTGGAGGCGGTACAGAGGGGGGGCGATGTAGCCACGACCAGGGTTTTGTTGTTGCAGCCATGGGCTACCAATCCTGATTATCCATGGGGACCAAGCTGAATGCAGCCTTTGGAGAAGCACTAATGTTGCTTACTACTTTTCCAAATGGAATGAGACGTAGTCATGGCTGTAGTGGAGTTGTCTCATTGATGTATTAATTTTTAATTCAAGAATTGTAATACTTTTTTATTAGCTAATAAAATCTAAATTATGAGATCGATAGTTGATCTAGTGGTTAGGTTACTCCGCAGAGACCAAGAGATCCTGGGATCGAATCTCATTGGAGTCATTTACACCGAGTCCAAAGTGGCTCTCTCATGTATTCAAAAAAAAAAATCTAAATTATATCTTTTCTTGTTTGTTATTTTTTTCTGAGTACTTTAAGATTTTGCTGAGTATTCAGAGAAAATCATTGAGTACTTAGTGTTTTTTCAGAATATTCAGCAAAAGCTTAGAGTATTCTGTGTTTTATATTCCGTTACTCAAAAAAAAATATGATACTTATTGTTTTTTCCGATACTCCATATTATTTTTCGATACTCTATACTTTTTTTCGAAACTCTATATTTTTCCGATACTCTATATTTAATTCTGGCAGTGGATGGTTTTGGTGGCGGTGCGCTGTGTCAACAAGTTAATACCCATCTAATTAATAATCTTGTCACTTTATTTTTTGTCTTTAATGATTTCTGTTTTATATAAAAGGATATTTTAGTATTGGTCATACTTGAGGTCCCTTTCCAGAAATAAGATTTCTCTAGTTTCTATAAGACGAAAATCTAGTCTCCAAAACCCTATGTATCATTCACCCTAAATCGTAAGCTACTTAACAACAACAAAAAACATAAAAATTTGTTGTCTCGTACAACATCTTCTCGCGCAAGCTTTACAACAGCTCTCTTGTAAAATTTGTTGGAGTATGCAGAGTAATAAACATTTGGATATGTGAAGCATAAGCAAGGTTGTAACAACAACAAGGCTTTAGCACTTTTTGCTGACCAAGGCTGCAGACTAATGAAAATTTTGCTTAGTATCATTACCGTAAGCTTTAGCACCTTTGGAGTATCGCTGCAACAACAAGAAGGCTGCTCGAACGGATCGGAGAATAAAATTCAAAAATGGAGCTTCGAAGCTCCTTCCACCATGGCTGCTCCAACGGATCTCAAATCTCTGGCGAAGGATGAGCGATCTTCTCTGATGCGAGCTGAGCAGCTTCAGCTTTTCCAAGAATAGATCCAAACACCATGGTTGAAGATCCGGTCTCGTAAGGCATATCCTCGTCTATGATCTTCGCTGGAGAGAGAGGGCACCGCCATTATTACAGAAGGCCGTGAGAAGTCAATCTCCGATGAAAAACCTCGAGCAACTCCGCCATGGAGCCGGCTTTGTTGTGCTTCACCGGAAAAACTCCAGGTGGCGCCGGATTCTTCTCGATCTCGTGAGGGCTCGGTAGCTCACCTTCTCTATGAATAATGGAAGCTGTTTTCATGGAGTTTAGCTAGTTTTTATTGAGTTTTCATGAAAAAATGGAAAGAGAAAATGGGGTTACGGGATAAGATAAAAGAGAGGATAAAATGATATTCTAGGGTTTTAAATTATTTATGAACAAAATTAGTATCTATAGGGAGTAAAATAAAAAGGGGTAAGAAAGTAATTGGGGTTTTGTCCTATAGAATAAAATCTTATTTGAGGTCTTTAGTAAGAAGAGAAGACAAGTAGGGTTGGGAAATGACATAGGAGGGGTGTTTCCAAGACCCGTTGGGTAAAAATCTCTACGATTTAAGCGAGTAGTTTTTTAGCTTTTTTTTGTTTATTATTCTTAGTTGTAATAGATTTTTTATTTGAGAAGTAAATAAAATATTTTTTTTTATATTACTTTTTTTATTGAATACTCAATATTTTTATTGAGTACTACGCATTTTTTATGGAGTACTCTGTATTTTTTGAATAATGCGTTGTGTTTTTTAATTGACTACTCTCATCATATTTCCGATACTCATTGTTTTTATTCTGATACTCATTGTTTATATTCCGATACTCATTGTTTTAATTCCGATACTCTATATTTTTTTCGATACTCTATATTTAATTATGGCGGTGGACGGCGGAGCCGGCGATGGATGTTGGTGCCTGCGGTATACAGCGCTGGTGGCCGGAATTTAACAGTGGCAATACTCAACAGTTAATATTCACTGAATTAATAATCTTGTCACTTTGTTTTTTGTCTTTTAGTGATTTTTTTATATGAAAGGGTATTTTAGTATTTGGTAATACTAAAGGTCCCGTTAAAGAAACAAGCTTTCCACTAGTTCGCATACGACGAAAATATAGTCTCCAAGACTGGTGGTCCTTTGTGTGTTCTAAAATAAATGCAAAAAGTTATTGAACCACAACCGCAAGTGTACGGTTGTCCCAAGTAATAATAGTGATAATACAGATTCGTTCCAAGGACGGGATGGTTGACTACAATGCTTATCGATTAATGAATGATTGCACTTATGAAAGCAATTAAAAGACAATATGATTGATTGGTTGGTTTTCTAATTCCTAAGATATTAAGACTAATGCGAAAATGTAAATAAATAACTAAGACGTAAGTAAATAAAAGTAAAACGCAAGTATGAGCAGGCAGTACTTGAGAGGCGCAAGGGTTTTCCTAACTATCATTCATTTCATACATTGTTTAAGGGGCAAATTAGTAAATTTGTACTGGTCGGGATTCTATATTCTCCTTACCCCCGTCAGGATGGACTAAGGAGCAACTCTCAAGTGCTACAAACCCCGTCAGGGTGATTATAGTCCACTCTCAAGTGTTTAAGTTTAAATTACCCAATAGGCCATAGGTTTAATTAAGCTCGTCAGAGTCAAATAATTTCTGAGCCAATTGTTGATTGATACCTATTAAAAAACTTATTTAGAAAAAGATGCCTAGAAAAAAATATTTATTGAAAACAGCCCCATCCCAAATTACCCTTATATTTAACAATTAAAAAATAAGAAAAAAACTAATAAACATGCGCGCGTCCGTGAATTTTTTTTAAAATCGTCATAACTAATTCAAAAAAAATCAAAAAAATCAAAAAAAAATTATATTTGGATAAATCAAATTAATATTTACGTCTATGATTTGTTTCGGAATTTTCGGAATTTTTTGATTTTTTTTTTTAATTTTTTTTTCGCAGACACGAAATTTCATGTTTAAAACATGGAATTTCATGTTTATTTCACGGTTTAAAACATGGAATTCCATGTTTAAAACATGGAATTCCGTGTCTGCGAAAAAAAAAATAAAAAAAAATCGAAAAAATTCAAAAAATTCAAAAAAAATCAAAAAAATTCATAGACGTAAATATTAATTAGAATTATTCAAAAATATTTTTTTTTTAAATTTTCTGATTTTTTTTGAATTAGTTATGACGATTTTAAAAAAAAATCACGGACGCGCGCATGTGATGGAATTAATAAAGGTATAGAAAATATAAAGGGGATGTTTTCAATAAATAATTACTTCATTAGGCATTTTTTTATAAATAAGATTATTGAAGGCATAAAAAAACAATTAGAGAGTTTAATGAGGATGTTTTCAACAATAACCCCATAATTTCTAACCTACATTCGTTAACTAGTTCGGTACCTAAACCCCCCGTCAAGGTGATCCAATCGCCACTAATTGGAATAGCTTAGATACTAAGTCCTATTATTAATTGATCAGGTCAATAATAGTAATTAAACACAAATTAAAGAAAAATACGAATTACCCAATTTGATTTAAATAATAATTATCCCAAATTCAAATGTATCAAACGAAATCAAATTGGGATTAACCCTTTATGCGTTCCCAAGCACTAATTAAGTTTAGCTCATAATAATTGAAAAGACAAAAACTAAAGAAACAAATAAGTTCATCATGTTTTACAGAATAAAATAGAAGATTCTAATTACGGAATTGAATTGGCTGAGAATTGGAGATATAGACAGTCTCCAGCTCTTGCTTCTTCTCTTCCTGCCTCTAGCTTCTTCTCTGGTGTCTGACTCTTAAGCGTATGTTGTATTATGAAAAGGGTGTGTGAAAATAGAAGTCTAAAGCCCTTTTATAATATTAAAAACGAATTAGGGCTTGGACTTATGAATAAATCAATAATTAAATGTCCAAGTCCAATTTCTAAGCCCAAAATCACGTAACTGCTGATAAACCTGCACTAAAACGGCTTTTCCCGCTTCGTTATGACTCCGATTGACCTGAAATTACTTGCTAAAGTTCCGTAACTCAATAAGGAATGTTTTCTCTTCAAAGGTCAGCGGCTCAATCATCTCTTAAGTGCCTCGAAATCAGCAATCTTTGGCCTGGAAAACAGATTTACAGCTCTAAAAACAAATTCTTTCGGGATTTATCTTCAAGTCTTGACTCCACATCACGATCTTTGACTCTCTTCTCGGATTCCATTCCTAGCTAATAATGAAAACCTACAAACTTTTCACTAAAATACACACAATTACGCGCAAAAGTTTAATAAATTACTAGAAATAAAATGGAAATTCCGGATTATTGCATATTAGCACCAAGAGTCTATCTAAATAGTCAAATAAACACAAAAAATGATGTCTCCCAAAGGTATAAAATTAGAACATTTAGGGAGACATCAAGACCCCCAACTCAAACCTTTGTCGTCTCGACAAAGCAAAACTAAAAAAAAGGGGAATGAAGTAGATGCAAGAGAAAATAGAAGCTAGCAAATAAACCCGAAAGCAATGCTAAAGATAAATCTCATATAGCAAACATTAAGAACTAACATACACATACACTAATCATGCAACATCAAACATAAGTAACTTCAATCATAAAATTAACTTTGCAATGCTAGAAGGTTACACTTGTACTTATCTCATTATGATGGCTATAGTTTGTTCCTCGATCCTTACTCGCTTTGAACGCTCCACTTAGTCTACAAACTATTAACTTACCATGTACCTAGGAATCACGAGGACTTTACGGTTTTAGCGTAGGCTTAGGGACGGTATGGTATGTATATTTGGTAAATTTGAAGTGAGCTTTTGGCTCTTTCTTCACTTACCATCAACAACTATCCACGAGCTTGAGTTTACACTCATATAATGTTCTCACTCAACCCATTTGACGCGCTAATGTTGCGTCCCCAATGTCAACCCAATTAATCTGAGATGATTTTTCGAAATATTCCACTTTGCCGGTTTATTTTATCCTTTTTTTTTCTTTTTTCTTTACAAGATACCCATGACCATCATTTTGATGTGAAAGGTCATGTCTCTTATAATTTTTTTTTCTTTTTCTTTTTCAGAATCCCGGCAAAGGGTTACAAATAACAATATCATCTTTATTGTGTGCCTCAATATAAACACATATAATCCCCTCCCAATGTAATTTCCCAAATGTGGACCCTCCACCCCAAACTCAAGCTCGAGACAGGTCTCAGGATCGTGATTCAAGTGCGGGTCATTTGGTCATGCCTAATAATCTAAGGGATAATGGGCTTATATCGTGGCTACAAAAGAAAGGCTTAAGGCTCAAAACTGGACTAAGAACAATAAAATTATTATAAGGGATAGCAAGCTAAAAGGCTTCAAATGGCTATCAAAGAATTGCCCCTATCATTTTCCTAACTACATAGTTCGTCTCTAGTTCATATCTAAGTGGGTTCTCTACTAATTTAGATCTCACGTTCTACAAACCAAACATTTTCCTTAAGTTTAAGCTTACTTCTTTTGCATTGTTCATTAATTTTTCCTATTCATTATCTATGTTTGCATGCAATTGTAAGTGCGTTTTATGTTATTCCCTAAAGTCCACTATCTACTATCATAGATTCATCAAAAGTATGCTTAAAAGGGACATTTAAAATCTTCTACAGTCAAGCGCAACTCCTAATTAATTTATTGAAAGCAATTAAAACAAATAAAACATAAAAATTGGGATGAGGCAACGAACCCCACCCCAAACTCAAAAATGAGTCGTGTCCCCACGACTCGAAAAGACTTAAAGCAATAAAATAATTCATACTAAATGAGAAGGGATAGAAAACGTATCTTAACCAGCGCGAGGCTGGTTGTCAGTGTTGCGGCCAATTTGAGGTTTTGAATTCTTCTTCATCAATGGTTGCGTTTAAAGTGTTCTTCATCACCTCGACTTCTTCAAATTTCCCACGTTTTCATTTATTACTCGCCCTCTAAGCATCATCTCTTCTATCGAAATCTTCCCTTAATACCCAATTCTCTTTCTTCATCATATTCTTCGTACCTTTTCCAACCTTCATGGTCATCTCTGATGACCCCAAACTCAAAGCTTCAAGGACTTTCAAAAGGTTTGGATAAAATTGTGATTTCAGTGTTCTTGAAGGTTTGTATATGAATTATGGATTGTTTAGAGCTGGGTCATGGATATTTCAAGGATTGAGAAAGGTTTAATGGATAAACTGTAGCGTTAGTGAAAGAAAGTTTCGGATTAAAGTGTGAATCTTTGGTATTTTGGAAGTTTTATGGTCTGATTGTGAGCTTGGATGATGTTTAGAGGGAAGGATTGATGGTGTTTTGGTGTGTTGATGATGATTTTAGGAGTAGTTGGAGGCTAGGACTCGTAATAAGAGGTAGGCTTGGTGAAAGAAGCTAAAAATATAGGGTTTGAACCCTTAAAGCCGCCGATCATAGCAGCTGACCGGTATGCCGGTCACTGTGTCGGCGAAAAATAAATTTCAAAATTGAAAATTTTACTCTTTTTTTTTTACCTCTGACGCAGCCTCCTTGCGTCATTGCTGACGCAGTGATCAGAAAGTCCTCTTTCGCTGACCGGCATGCCGGCGGCATGTCGCTGGCGAGAATGGAGACGCAGCGTGCTTGCGTCGTTGCTGACGCAGTGGTCGAAACCTCGTTCGTCATCAGCCGGCTAGCCGGTGGTTTCACCGGCATTCCGCTGAAATCTCGCTGGCGCATACCGTGACGCAATAGTGCTGCGTCATTGCTGACGCAGTGGTCAGAAGCTTTGGGGTCTTCAGCTCGTTTTGGCCGGTATGCCGGCCAGCTCGCCGGCTAGCCGGTCAAACCTGCTGTTGACTCCACAATTTTTCGTTTTCTCCTCGTTTTGACCCCAAACTCATGACCCTTTTACCCCTGAAATCATCACAAACAACTACCCTTCCTCATTTCTTAATAATAAACACTAAATTAACGAAAATCAAACTAATTTAAACTACGAAAAATAAAAACTTAAACTAATATAAAAGAAATTGGCTTTTGTTTAACGTCGTTAAGTTCGACGGGTTACCTCATTCATTAGTCATTGACATAACCTCTCCAGCAGTGAGTGAGGTTGTCAATATTTGCAACTCGAAATTTACATCCCTTGGCTTTTATTCCAACTAATTTATCCGAGATAACCTTTGCAACCACGAATGGTCCTAGCCAAGAGTTCTTTGATTCACTTGTCTTTGGAGGAGGTTTAGGCTTTTTCATAGCAACTTCTTCGCCTACTTTGAACTCCTTTTTCTTTCTTTCTTTCTTTCTTAGGTTCCTTTGGAACCTTCGTGACACGTGTTTTCTCTTTCTTCTTCGCATGATGGAGGTGTGGATTTTCCTTAGGATTTGGAGGAACTTTGATCGGTGGTTTTTTTCTTAGCTCTTTTTCCTCCACTCCTAAGGTTTCCACAACCTTAGTTGGCTCTTTTGGTACCTGTTCAACAACATCTACACGAAAGCAATCCTCCTGTGCATCTGGGAATTTCATTGGTCTGAACACGTTGAATTTAACTTCCTCGTCTTGGATTCTCATGATCATTTCTCCGTTTTCTACATCAATCAAGGTACGCCCCATGGCTAGGAATGGTCTTCCCAAAATAATGGGGACATTCCTATCCGCGTCGTAATCAAGTATAACGAAATCAGCGGGAAAAATTAACGTACCTGCCTTAACGAGGACATCTTCGATTCGGCCTTCTGGATGTGCAAGAGATCGATCTGCCATTTGCAAAACCATAGATGTAGGTTTCGCATTCCCTATTTTTAACTTCTCAAAGATTGACTTGGGCATAAGATTAATACTTGCACCCAAATCGCATAACGCTTTTCCTTTCCACTCACTACCAATAGATATCGGAATTGTAAAGCTCCCAGGGTCTAGTAGTTTCAGAGGTAATTTATTCTGACATATTGCACTACATTCTTCCGGTAAGCCAATCATCTCATTATCGCAATATGGCCGTTTGTTGGTGAGGGCTCTTTTAAAAAATTTAGCATATTTGGGTACATCTCGAATAGCTTCTAGTAACGGAATATTTATGCTAAGACCTCTTACCTTGTTAAAGAATTTTTGATAATCAGCCATATCACCCTTCTTTTGAACTCTTGATGGAAATGGTGGAGGAGGACGATTTATTATAGTATCATCTTTCTTTTTCGGAATTTCACTAGACCTCTCCACTTCTTCCACTTCAACTACTTTATCTTCATTCACCACCTATTTTTCTTTTCTAGCAACTTCCTTCTCTTTCATAACAGGAAAAGGAGGTGGAGGAAGGTTCTTACCACTTCTGAGAGAGATGATTTTACAATCTTCGATTTGGATCGGAGTTTCAGTATCGCTAGGGAGTTGCCCTTGTGGACGTTAATTCAGTTGTTTATTAATTTGATTTATCTGATTCTGTAATAACTTCATGTTTGCGTCAGATGCTTGTTGACGTTCCATAGCTTGTGTTTGAAGAGCAATTAAACTTTCAACTGTTTTCTGTAGGGTAACTACTCCTTCTTGTGGATGGTCAGGTAAGGCTTTTTGGTTCATGGTTTCATCGTAGGTGTTTTGAGGAGCCTGTCTCTGAACATAATTTACCTGATTCTGTCCTCCTTGATAATTATTTTGTGGTCTTGGATTGAAATTGTTACCTTGGGGATGAGGTTGATACGCATATGTAGGATTGGCTGCCCCATTAGGATTTGAGTATTGAAACCCAGGATAGTTTCTGTTAGGCTGATATCCATTACCACTCGAATTAAAGTTACCTCTATTGGATACAAACATCACAGGCTCTTGGTTATTCGGACAATTTTCCTCATCATGATCATCTACCCTGCAAATCGAACTCATATAAACCTCTTGTGCAGCTTGCACAACCACCTTCTTACCCGAAAATCCCTCTTTTACAGCTAGTGTAAGCTGTATCAACTGTTGCTCTATAGTAGTTTGAATCTTATTTTCAAGCGTAGCAAATTTTTCTTCGATATTAACATTATTCACTCCTTTAACCGGGGTTCTCACCGAATTTCACCCAACTTCATTCTTGACTGTTCTTTCCACAATGATTTTAGCATGAACGGGTTGAACTTGAAGAAATCCCGCACCACATAGCAAATCCATTTTTTCTCTTGAAGTCCCATCAAGGCCTCTGTAAAAGATTTTTAGCTGTTGTTGTTCTGAAAAGCCATGATCGGGAACTCTACGTAAACACATCTGAAATCTTGCCAGCTTTAACCCAAAGTTTCATCATATTCTTGACGGAAATGTGTTAACTCGAGTTGATCATCTAACCTCGTGTTACTTGGGTAATACCTGTCAAAGAAAGCAGTTTCTAATTGGTCCCAGTTTGTTATCTTCGTAGGATCTTGTGTATCGTGCCATTCACTTGCTCCATCAATGACAAAAAATCGAAACGCAGCAAAATACAGTTGTTCTCTTGAAACTCCTTGTGTGATGTAAGAATCACATATCTGCTTGAATTTTTGTACTGCTCGAATAGGATCTTCTCCAGCTCTACCACGAAAATTTCCAAAATTTTGGAATTGAGCTAACATACCCGAATCTGGACGAAATATTGGAACATTGATATCTGGAGCACTTACTCCTAAAGCAGGAGCACGAAAAGGAGCTTCTGGTGGACCATTAACAAACCATGGATATTGATTCATCACTATCTGAACTTGAGGATTAGGATTCAGTGGTTGAACTTGAGGAATAATGCCTGGTGGCGCTATTGGTTGGCCATTTGCGTCTAGCTGACCTTGTCCATTATTTTGTTGATTCTGAAGATTGATATTCTCCATTCTGTTAATTAATTCTTCTACTTCTAAAGCTTCTTGTTCTCTCCTTCTCTTGTTAGCAAGTTTGATTAATGATTCTGGATTATCAAGGATCGGAGGTGTTGGCTCTAGATCCTTAAAGAGTCTTCTTCGCATACACCAAACCTAAAAACCTGAAAAGAACTAAACAAACAAAAAGCGTAAAACTGAAATAAAAATAAATGCAACTATCACTAAAGGATAAACACCGTGGTCACACGCTACCGTCCCCGGCAGCGGCGCCAAAAACTTGGTGGTCCTTTGTGTGTTCTAAAATAAATGCAAAAAGTAATTGAACCACAACCGCAAGTGTACGGTTGTCCCAAGTAATAATAGTGATAATACAGATTCGTTCCAAGGACGGGATGGTTGACTACAATGCTTATCGATTAATGAATGATTGCACTTATGAAAGCAATTAAAAGACAATATGATTGATTGGTTGGTTTTCTAATTCCTAAGATATTAAGACTAATGCGAAAATGAAAATAAATAACTAAGACGTAAGTAAATAAAAGTAAAACGCAAGTATGAGCAGGCAGTACTTGAGAGACGCAAGGGTTTTCCTAACTATCATTCATTTCATACATTGTTTAAGGGGCAAATTGGTAAATTTGTATTGGTCGGGATTCTATATTCTCCTTACCCCCGTCAGGGTGGACTAAGGAGCAACTCTCAAGTGCTACAAACCCCGTCAGGGTGATTATAGTCCACTCTCAAGTGTTTAAGTTTAAATTACCCAATAGGCCATAGGTTTAATTAAGCTCGTCAGAGTCAAATAATTTCTAACCTACATTCGTTAACTAGTTCGGTACCTAAACTCCCCGTCTAGGTGATCCAATCGCCACTAATTGGAATAGCTTAGATACTAAGTCCTATTATTAATTGATCATGTCAACAATAGTAATTAAACACAAATTAAAGAAAAATACGAATTACCCAATTTGATTTAAATCATAATTATCCCAAATTCAAATGTATCAAACGAAATCAAATTGGGATTAACCCATTATGCGTTCCCAAGCACTAATTAAGTTTAGCTCATAATAATTGAAAAGACAAAAACTAAAGAAACAAATAAGTTCATCATGTTTTACAGAATAAAATAGAAGAACCTAATTACGAAATTGAATTGGCTGAGAATTGGAGATATAGACAGTCTCCAGCTCTTGCTTCTTCTCTTCCTGCCTCTAGCTTCTTCTCTGGTGTCTGACTCTTAAGCGTATGTTGTATTATGAAAAGGGTGTGTGAAAATAGAAGTCTAAAGCCCTTTTATAATATTAAAAACGAATTAGGGCTTGGACTTATGAATAAATCAATAATTAAATATCCAAGCCCAATTTCTAAGCCCAAAATCCCGTAACTGCTGATACACCTTCACTAAAACGGCTTTTCCCGCTTCGTTATAACTCCGATTGACCTGAAATCACTTGCTAATGTTCCGTAACTCGATAAGGAATGTTTTCTCTTCAAAGGTAAGCGGCTCAATCATCTCTTAAGTGCCTCGAAATCAGCAATCTTTGGCCTGGAAAACAGATTTACAGCTCTAAAAACAAATTCTTTCGGGATTTATCTTCAAGTCTTGACTCCACATCACGATCTTTGACTCTCTTCTCGGATTCCATTCCTAGCTAATAATGAAAACCTACAAACTTTTCACTAAAATACACAAGATTACGCGCAAAAGTTTAATAAATCAAAATTACTAGAAATAAAATGGAAATTCCGGATTATTGCATATTAGCACCAAAAGTCTATCTAAATAGTCAAATAAACACAAAAAATGATGTCTCCCAAAGGTATAAAATTAGAACATTTAGAGAGACATCAAAGACCCTATATGTCATTCACCCAAGAAGCAATAAACCATGAGAATATATATGGGGAGACATGTATATCTCCGTGGGATTAGTCGGGTGCGCGCAAGCTAGCCCGGAACCCATGTAACCAAAAAAAAACATTCGTCATTCATTCGATCCCGTAATTTAGTCTTGACAATACTCATAGCTGAAAATACCCGCTCAACTGAAGCCGTAGCAACTGACAATGTTAATGCTAAAGTCAAAAGTAAGGCTACCAGTGGATACACAATATTTCTTCTACTTTTGACCATTTTTTTAGTAAGCACTGTGATACCATTCAAATCGAAAAATTCACTACTAGATTTCACATCGGAAATGTAAGTGTCAAGTTGATCTTTAAGCTCTCATATATCACGCTCGACAAAATCTTGAGGATAACATTCAGTTAGACGAACTAATTTTTATAATAAGAGTAAAATAACCTTTTAAGGTTAAAATCTATAAGTAAAATTAAATCGGTTAAAATTTTAAAATAATTAAATAGACTAAATAATTTTTGTAAGAATTTGATGATAGACTTAAGCCCACCCCTTGCACTATGTAGATCCGCCAGTGGTCCTCATCCTCAGCGCAAAAAACCGTTGTGACCTCCTATGAGATTGAGCACGAGCATGAGCCTCCATTAATGGCCACGAACCCAACTCACTCGAACTCGTCTTCTTCATGGTTGCGTCTGGTTCCAACGAGAAGCTTGAAAACGAGTTGCGAACTGAGAACGAGCACGAGCCAAGCCAGAGTTGGATCTGCAAACAAGTATCGCCAGAGTTCTTCTATGAGCTTCAAGAATCTCCTTCCACCCTGCTTCAAAGGAGATGATTCATGTGCTTCGAAGTTTATGCTTAGGAGATTAACAAAGTTTTTGTGAGAAGCTTGTGATTCGTGTGATTCATGTGCTTCAAACTCAAGCTCATGAAGCTCCATGGCCGATATTCTTTTCCAGATTTTTGTAAGCGTGTAATTTTTTTTTTTGGTCTGGTTGTTATCGTGTAATACTAGACAGTTTAGTATTCCTTTTCTTTTTCTTTTGTATATTTTTATTACATTTATACTCAAAAAATGTGTTTTGAATTTTGAATTCCTTGTCTAATTTTTTTTTTCTAATGAAAATGTCTTTTTATTGAGTTGTTGTGTATTATTTAGTTTTTTAGAATATTCATTGTTTTTCATTGAGTACTCCGGAATTTTACTGAGTACTTATTTTTTTGTCTGAGTACTCAGTGCTTTTCATTCAGTACTTCGGGAAATTTCCTGATACTCAATGTTTTTATTTTACGATACTCACATACTCAATATTTTTTTCGATACTCAGTATTTTTTTCGATACTCAATATTTTTTCCACTGAATACACTGTAAAATTTCTGAATACACCACTGGTGACGGCGTCGACGTCGACGATGGATGGTGAGTGGTATCCAAAGTTGAACAATACCAATATGCAACAAGTTGATACTTATTGAATTGATAATCTTATCACCTATTTTTTGTTTTTTAATAAAAAAATTTAAAATTAAGATGTTTTAGTATTTTATTGTATCTTGATATTTTCTTTAAAAAGAATTTGTTATCAAATTTCATGACATAATCTCTGTTTCCAAAATCTGTTAATCACTCTTACCTTAATTTAGTCAATTGTTTATTTTACTCTACTTTTTGATAATTAACTTTCCAACCCAACATGATCAATGTATTAATATTTTGTTATCCCAAATGATTTTGATTAACATTTTCATTTCATTAATGAAAATTTTGTATAAAGATTTTTTTAATTTTTCTCTTTTATTTTATTCCACATAGAATATTAATAGGAATTGATGTAAAGGTACGAAAAAATGAATGATAAATAATATTGGTTAAAAAGTGTCATCTTAGTATTATTTAATTTAGGATGGATAATACTTCAGAAACCTTTTAAATTAAAATTAATTATTTTTTATTACAACTATTATTTTTTTTCTATAAAAAACATTATATATTTTGTTCTTTTTTTTCTATAAAAAAAAATAGTTTGAGTTATGGAAAATTCCTCAGAACTCAAATTTTGAACTATGAAAAAATTCTTCGCACTCAGATTTTGAGTTTTGAAAAATTTCTCATAACTCACTGTTTTTAAAAGAGACGGTGTTTTTACAGAATAGTAGATAAGACTATAAGAGTTTATTGAGTATTACCAATTTAATTAATAGCTAAAACTTATGTATTAATTAATGTAAAAAAAATTATGTATTAATTAACTTTTTTATATTTGGACAGTTGATTCTCAATTACTATTTAATACTTGTCAAAAAAAATGTACTATTTGATATAAAAAAAAATTCACGTATAAAATCAAAGTCATAAAGAGGAATTAAAGAAAAATGGTGATATTTTTTTTTGGGTGATTGAACATAGGGTCTTGGAGACTAGGTCTGTAGGAACTAGTGAGAATCTTAGTTCTTTAAAGAGACCTAAAACCTGACCAAATGCTAAAATACCCTACTAACACTAAAAGACAAAAGGAGTGATGTCACTGTTCATCTCTCTCCACTACCCACCTACCACCGACCTCCGACCACCGATCTCCGACCTCCGACCTCCAACATCCGATCACCGGAAAAATTGATGAGTTTCGGAAAAAAATTATGAATTTCGAAAAAAAAATGATGAGTTACGAAAAAATTGATGAGTATTCTATAAAGAGTGATAAGTACTCTATAAAAAATGACGAGTACTCTGTAAAAATGATGAGTATCTGCACCTGTGAAACTCTGGTGAAGCTCACCACCACTTACCACCAAGCAAGCAAGTCCATGGCTAGAGAAGCAGGTTCGAGATCTGAGAAGAGAGTAACCTTCTCTTCAATGGAGCTGGTTCGAGCACTCCCCGTCGCCGGTTCGAGCTGGAGTAACCTTCGTCTTCAACGGTGCGTGCAGAAGTGTGGCTATCATGGTCCGTGCAGAGGTGTGACTCCATGGTTCGTGCAGAGGTGTGGCTCTCATGGTTCGAACATCTCAAGGCGGTGAGCTGGAGGCGGATCTGGAGCTTGTTCGAGCAATCCCATGAGCTATGACAGTGGAATGATTTGCGATGATCTTTTTCTTTGCTGCTGAGGGGCCTATGTTCCGCGAAACCATAGCCACCGGCGAAGCTCAACGAAGCTTCCACCACCATGGAGCTCGAATAGAGCTCAAAATCCTTCTTCACCGTAGCAGATTTCAGGTTCTCGTTCGGAGCTTCTCACACGAGCTCAGCTAAACTTCGGCGGACTTTGGTTGATGCAAGGCTGAGATCTTCATTTTCGAAGCATCTCCGGTGAAGTTTCAGCAAAAGAGAAGCCATGTTTTAGGTTTAGTGTGAGGAGAGAGGCTCAAAGAAGGAGAAATGCTTTAGGTTTAGTGTGAGGAGAGAGAAATAATAAAAAAATGTAGATAATTAGTATATATAGGGAAAAAAAGGGATAAATATGTAAATAAGATTTTAGCTTGTAGTGTTAAAATCTGTTTGAGGTATTTATTAAGAAGAGCAAAAAGATAGGTTTGGGTTGAGATATAAGAGGTGTGTGTTCAAGACCTATTGGGTCAAAATCTTTTATTTTTTCAGAAATTTTGGTCAGGTCATAATATTAAGGGTCAATGACCCAAAAAATCATAATAATATTATACTTGCCCCAAAGAATCATCCATTAACTTACTATTATAAGATTACATGTTTACCCGTCAAGGACGATTCCCGTCAAGGACGATTCCCATCAAGGACGATTCCCGTCAAGGACGATTCCCATCAAGGACGATTCCCGTCAAGGACGATTCCCGTCAAGGACGATTCCCATCAAGGACAAAATTTAGTTAATGATGTTATTGGGAAGAAATTTTGTCATTGATGTTATTGGGTTGAAAATAATGTTATTTTGATTTTTTGGGTCATTTTCCCTAATATTAATATGATTATGTTTTTTTTTTTATTGAGAGATTAAGGGAATTTTGAGATATGAATGAAAATTATGAGTAGTAAAAGATAGGGAAGTTTGATAATTAACTACTTTAATATAGATTTTTATTAATAATAAAATTACTTCGTCAAAAAATTAAAATAAAGTAATAACTCTAAAATTAAAAACAAATACTTGTTTATCTTGTACAAGGTTGTAAGGACAATCTCTCTATCTTTTTCTATCTTTTTCTTTAGCCTCTCATTACAACAATCTTCTTTATATCATTACACCTCCATGGCAATACTATCCAACAAACCTATACATTTTCCATTGTCATCATCAATTCACGATCTAAAATCCCTTCTACCATCTAAGAAAATGACCAAAATGCCCCTCCATTTCATCACCAACCGAAGAACCACATTACAAATAACCGTTGCAACATCAATCTTGTTACTTAGAGAACAGATAGCTAATGCTTCGCTTGATTTAAGAATGACAACTCCTGATCAAACACTTGAAGAAGCAGAAAATGGTATTACAGAGCATGCACAGAGTTTGTTATCAATTAAAGAGTTGTTAGAAGATGATCAAGAATCATTGAAGGAAGCTCAAAAGGTATTAAGGAAAAGTTCATCTTACCTTAAACAAGATATATATACTATAATACAAGCGAAACCTGGGATTGAAAGACCTTTGTTGAGGAAATTATATTCCAATTTATTTAATAGTGTTAGTAGGTTGGATTACGCAGCTAGGGATAAGGATTTGACACGTATATGGGTGTATTTTGATAACATTGTTGTAGCACTCAATGATATTTTGTCAAGAATATAGTTATACTAATACCATATATTTTCATGGGGCAACTGAAGCTTAAAGCCACTCAGGGGAGATTCGATATGAAAAGAATAATTATACCATGCATATGTTTGAACTGGTGGAACAGTTAGCCGGTTAAATGAAAAACAATCGAGTGTTGTTGTTATTTAAGCTATTTGATTATGATTAAGAAGGACCCATTAATAAATCCGTATTGGGTGGATTGAGATTTGCGAGAATAGTCCATAAAGTTATAGATTATATAATGATTTCCTTTATATTACTGTTTATTGGTTGGTTTTTATCTCTTGTAATAACCTTTATTCTATTTTATTATCGCACATTACTCTTAGATTAGATTTTTTTTAATCAAAATTTTATAGAATAAATTGTTTTTTGTTTAGTAATATATTAATGTCATCATTTTAGCAACTGTATAGTGTTGTCACGGTTCAACTCCGGCCACCACCCATCGACCACCGACCACCGCCTCCACTAGTGGTGTACTTAGTAATTTTATAGAGTACTCAGCGAATAAAAAACACAAAGTATCAGGAAAAAACACAGAGTATAGAAAAAAAACACAGGGTATAGGGAAAAAATACGGAGTATCGGAGTTAAAACACCGAGTATCGGATGAAAAACACTGACTACTCAGTAAAACATTGAGAAATATTCAAAAACATGGAGTACTCAATAAAAAATACGGAGTATTATTCATAAATACAAAGTATTAGCTAAAACATTATATTTTATTTGAATGTTAAACAACCTACATTATTAGAACAATCAACAATCAACTTAGCATAAATCCAAGAGTTGCAGCTCAAAGCCCACAAAACCCTAATCATCATTGAGCAAGGATATTCAAACTTCCACTATGGCTGCGCAATGACAGAGCTCTATTTTCACAGTACACAAAGAAACTGCCGCCACTTGTGCTCCTGATCCGATCTTCGATGAGGAAGCTCAGTTCGCACCACCATATCAGATCAGAGAAGTGGTGTCTTCGAACTTCGGCAAGCCTTTCTTTTCTAGCGAAGCTGCTGGAAGAGATGCAACTCAGCGGCGAACCATTTCCAGTTATGGCTTCTTCTCCGGCGTGCTCGAACAGATCTGCCACTTCTTCACCATCTCGAAGATGGAGCACGAATGACGGAGCTCTTCACATTCGCTGGAGCTTGAACGCCAACCTCGAACGGAGCTTCATGAAGGTCTGACGAAGCTGCTGGAAGAGATGCAACTCAGCAGCGAACGAACTCCAGCTACGGCTTCTTCTCCGGCGTGTTTGAGCAAATCCACCACTTCTTCACCATCTCGAAGACGGAGCACGAACGATGGAGCTCTTAACATTCGCCGGAGCTCGAACACTGCAACCTTGAACGGAGCTTCATGAAGGGCTTTGAACATTTGCGAATGCATATCCGAACTCCATTAACAGAGGAATAAAAAGAGAGTAAGAGAGTGAAAAGAAAGGAAAGTGAGGTGGGTTTACGGGAGAGGGTAAGAGAAGAGATAGTGTAGATATTTAGGTTTTAGAAATAAATAGTTTGTATATATAGAAAAAAAACAAAAATAGGTAAAAATATAACTGAATATTTAGATTATAGTGTTAAATTTTATTTAAGGTTTTTAGTAAAAAAAATAAGATAGATAAAGTGGAAATCAGGTATAGAAAGAGTTTTTAAGACATGTTAACAAATATATTAAATAATTAAAAAGGAAAAGTTCACTACGCTTGTAACTAATTCATTATATGAATGAAACTAACTGATTAATTAGTTACAAGCGTCGTGAATTTTTCCTTTTATAATTATATGAATGAAACTAACTTTATGAAAAAAAAAAAAAAACTTTTGGGCATATAGGTTGGGAGAAACTTGTTTAAAAGGACATGCATATGGATCACTCTTTCTTTTTGTTCGAAACATATGAATCACTCGACGAGTACGATAAAGGGGTGAGGTATGATTTAGAGCTTAAACTAGTAAGACCAGACCATATCTTTACTAAGGCCCAAATATGATGAACACTAAAAGGGCCATTAAGTATATAAATATATGTTTTAAGGTCCAACTTCTTATCAGTTGCATGCTATTTATATTTTTAAAGTGGACGTTTTAGCTGCTGTCGGCGTTGTCAGTGGGATCCAGAATTTTCTGTATGTGAGGGAAAAAAATTAAAAATAAGCCAAAAAAACCTAAGATTAATTTCTATATATATTAAAAATCACATAATACAAATTATCAAGCTAAATTTAATTTTTGTGGGTAGGGACGTAAGCAAATCAAATATTTCGACAGTAGTTTTAATTCGACTTAGAAAAAACTCGCTCGAGTTTACTAGTTTATAAACAAACTTAAACTTCAATTTAAATTTGTTAAGAAAATTATTTCGTTTGAATTCGTTCGTGAACTACTTACCCATACTAACCTTTCATAAAAGTTTCGTTTCAACCATAAAAAATTAATTGTGTGTGAAAAACCCGAGTTCAGCTCGAGTAGATCTCATTCGATAAGTTAAACAAACAAGTTTTAACAACTTTGTCTTGCCTTATTTAAATTTGAGTTCGTCTCGAATCAACTCGAGAATTAAAATAAACAAGTTTTTACATCTAGTATTCGTTTCAACTTAGTTCGTTTACAACCCTACCTATGGGGACTAATATAGTATTGTACTCATGTTCTTTCCTCAAAAAATTATAAGTGCTAAATTTATATCTAATGAGATTGATATATTTGTTTATTCACGGGTTTCTTCCAAAACCAAATTTTGACAAATCTACATTATATCTTAGGATTAATGAGGGTTGCAATCCCTATTGCTCCTATATATGCGCTTGTGTGGTTGCTTCCTTTTGGCTTATATTTCTCTAGCGCCCGCTGATGGATTTAGGGTCACTAGGGTTGCATATCTCTTTCAACAAATCTGGGGCTTTTGAGTTTTCTTTTACGTTACATCTTTTTTATCATGCTATTTTTTTAGTATGTTTTTATGCTGATGGTTGTGGTGATATATTATTGTGGTTTTTAGTTTATATCTATTTTTATCTTTGAATTCTTTGCCCTATAAATATAAGGTTAGAATGATCAGTAAAACTACCCTACGAATTACCAGTCGAGAATCACAACATAGTCATAGGATGCAAACCAGATACTCTTATCTCTAGAAATTGTCCAAAAAGACCCCCCCTTCACCCCACCCCCTAAAGTAGTAAAAAAAGGGGTTTTGGGGTCTCAATTACTTTCTATCTGACATGACAAATAAATAGGAAGGGATGGTTCTTTCATTGCATTGATAGAAGTCTAACTAGAAAAAGATCTTTCTATTACTTTGAGAAGAGAATCGGTGGTTTGACCGACAACTACGTGGGAAATATGAGTTGAGAGAATAAGAGAATTCGATCTCCACGAAAGGCTAAAAAAACATAAAAAAGCGAATCATCTTTCTATGCAATTTAGGAAAAAAGGAAAAATACATATATAGAGGCGCAAAAGACAAATATGCCAATTTTGGATAAAAATATAAAGATTTTGAAATAAAATTTAAACTAAATATAAAATCATACACAACTATTCGAAAGCGGTACATGTATTTCTATTAAAAACTTTTCCTTCAATGGTGACGGAAGAAACTTCTTTATAGTATTAAGATTCTTTTGTTTCTTCTAAAATAACCATAACTAGAATGTTTTAGATCATTAAGTATATCTAAAACACGATATTCACATGCTTAATGGTGAAATCGATACATATAATGCTCTTTGTTGAACATAAATCATCGATATTTTTAAGATCCACTCTCTCCTTTACGTTATCTTTGTTTATTTTCCCATCAAGTCCTACAACTGTACCGAGCAAAACTGTCGCAAACATTCTTCTCACAAATGCATAACATCGATGTTACGATTTAACAAATTTTCCGACCAATAAGGTTAGGGATAAAAAATATTCTTTTTCTTCCAATTGAACTCACGAGGACCTTGATTTCTCTGTCGCCTTGCCCCCAAAATCCTTGTGTTTACCGGGAAACACAATGGGCAAACCATCTAATTGTGTCTGAATATCGGTCGGACTATGTTTTCTAGGGGGGCCCTATGATCGGTACTTGAGTACAAAACTTTGTCTTTTCTAAATTGATGTCTCATAGGTAACCAACGCCTATGATCAAAATAAATTACGCCTTTCTTCACCTTCTTTGACATAGTGAAACCCATGCATTCTGGGCAAGCTAAGTAACCTTAACCCTGCCACCCAGACGTGTATGACCTAGCGGGTAATCATTAGTCGTGGACAACAAACAAACCTGCATCATAAACTCTTGCTTCGTATGAGCATCATACGTAAGAATAATTGTTTCCCACAACATCTCCAACTCATCTACAACAAGGCAGAGAATGACATTCATGTCCTTACCGGGTGAACAAGGACCCAAAATCAACAAACAAAGCTGAAATGTGGTTTCCTTCATGCATACCAATGGTGGCAAGTTGTAGACGGCCAATATAACTGGCCACATGCTATATGAGTTGTTCTGCATAAAAAGCAGACAAAAACCATTAATACCCAGACCCAAATATACATTCTGAGGTCTACTAGCAAACTCAGGATGTAACTCTACAAATATTTTCCAGCTATCACCATCAACATGATGGCGTAACACATCTGGATCGGTACTCTTTGCGGTATGGTGCCAGATCATGTCTTCGGAGGTGTGCTTCGAAGCGTATAGTCGTTGTAACCTTGGGGCAGTCGGAAAATAACAAAGCTTTTTATGGGGTATTTTCTTACCTTTCTTCGGACACCATCTAATCTCACTACATACTGGACACTTGTCGAAGAATTCATTATCCTTGTAAAAAGGGGCACAATCATTCAAGCAAACATCAATCGTAGTGTAACCCATTGATGTCTCCCTAATTGTTCTTATTTTCGACCCTTGGGAGACATCATTTTTTATGTTTAATTAAATATTTTGATAGACTTTTGAGTTAAAAATGCAATAATCCGGAATTCCTATTTTATTTCTAGTATTTTTGATTTATTAAACTTTTGCGCGTAATCTTGTGTATTTTAGTGAAACGTTTGTAGGTTTTGAATATTATCTAGGAAAGGAATCCGAGAAGAGAGTCAAAGATCGTGATATGGAGTCAAAGCTTGAAGATAAATCCCGAAAGAATTTGATTTTAGAGATGCAAATCGGGAAAACAGGACAAAGATTTCTGATTTCGAGGCACTTAAGAGATGATTTAGCCGCTGACCTTTGAATAGAATACATTCCTTATCGAGTTACCGATCTTTAGCAAGTGAGTTCAGGTCAATCGGAGTTATAACGAATCGACTAGAGCTGTTTTAGTGGAGGTGGTGCAGCAGTTACGGGATTTTGGACTTAGAAAATGGACTTGGACTTTTAATTAGTGATTTAACTTTAGGTCCAAGCCCTAATCCGTTTTTCCTCTTATAAAAGGAGCTCTTGACTTCTATTTTTCATATAATTCACTTTTTACAAATTAAAACATCAGAGAGAAGCAACAGAAGGAAAAAAGAAGAAGCTGTAAGAGCTGGGGAGGGTCTATATCTCCATTCTCAGCCAAATCCTATTCCGGAAATTAGGTTTTCTTTAATTTTAATTCTGTAATACATTATGAATTCCATTTCTTTTAATTTAGTTTTCTTTTTTAATTAGCATGAGCTAATTCTTTTATAGTACTTGAGAATGCTTTATGGGCGAATCCCACTTCTATTGAATTTCTATGTTTGAATTTGGGTTTCTGTTAAATTAAATTAAATTGGGTCTTTTACTCTTTTCAATAATTTGGGATTATTTACTGTTTTTGGAGTAGCTAACTAAGAACAGGTATTAGTATCTAGGCTATTCCACATATGTGGTGTGTGGATCATCCTGACGGAGGGTTTAGGTACGGAAATATTTATTCAATCTAAAATAGAAGCTATTGATTCTGACGAACTTAGCTAATTTTAGGGCCAATGTGGTAATTAACTTAATCATCTAAAAGTGGATCATATTTACCCTAACGGGACTAGTGACACTCTAGGATAGCCTTATAGTCCACCCTGACGGGGGTATAAGGAATTTAGAATCCCGACCATTGTAATTGGCCAATTTAACCCTTAAACAGAATAGGTTATGAAATAGGATTAGGAGGATCCCTTGCGTTCTCAAGTGCTACTTTCTCATATTTGTGTTTCACATTTATTTACTTGCGTCTTAGTATTTAATTGCATTTTCCATTTAATCTTTCATTACTTAGAAATAATAAAAACAAACAATCAATCATATTATCTTTACTTGCTTTCATAAGTGCAACCATTCATTATTTGATAAGCATTGTAGTTAACCAAACCGTCCCTGCGAACGATCCTAGAATCACTTATTACTACTTGGGACAACCGTACACTTGCGGTTGTGGTTCGATTACTTTTGCATTTATTTTAGAACACACAAAGGACCACCACCCATACCCATACTTTTCAACTTCTTGTTGTATTCCTCGTAAGAATGGGGAAAATTGTGAGGTTTGGGCAAAACACGACCAACCAATTCCAAGAGCCCGGTAAAAGATGTGTTAGTCCACTTGTTCTTCAGCTTTATGTGCATAAGCTTGGCAATGAAGTTCAAGGAACTCATCACTGTAGATCCAGGGTATAATTCGGTCTCCAATTCCTCGAACAATGCTTCGAACTGCCACGGCTTGTTTGATGTGTTTCTCTCATCTCGGTATCACCCGAATGACCACCAACATCGTAACTGAGTCTCAAATAGTCAGACACATTCAACATTTTATTTTCTAAATTTGGCACAGGTTCTTCAGGAATTACTGATTTTTCAACGTGTTTTATCCAAACCTCATAACCCGTGCTGTAAAAGGTGACCCTACTCATTTAGGGTTGATATCAACGATTATTCGAACATCGATTACATAGGCAAACCATATAACCATTAAAGCCAATTTTCAACAAAAGCATAAATATATTATTCCATAACAAGATCACGTGTTTTAATCCAACTCTTATTAATACCCGAAGCCATCTTTTAATAATTGATACAACAAGAGTTATTAGCCTATTAGGTCCAAATACACAAAACTCACCCCCAAGCAAATCCATAATTTTTTTACTCCCTTAAAAGGTCCATGTTTTTTCTGATTTACCATTGCTACCCCTATATTATAATAAATAAAATAAATATACCTTTATATATTAAATCTATAAATGGTAAACTAAAAATATAAAAGATAAATGTAATAATAAACGTTAAAATAATGAAACATACAATTAAAGGAAAAGTAATCTCTTCACTTTTAGCATTTTAGTAGGCACGAAAGAAAAAGTCAACATCAACATTTTTTTTTTTAGTCGAAATGAAAACTTAAATTAAAACAAATGGATAAATTACAATAAGTTCAGTGGTTGGTGGGGGCAAAGGTGTGATAAAATAATAGATAAATAAAGAGTCACACACCCTTGAGAACCACGGAACTCACTGCAAGTATCACAGATCGTTTGCAAGTTTTAATGATAAGTCAAGTTCGTTCGCAGGGATTGTATCCGTTAGATCAATTTATGTTTAACAAGCGTAGATGAATTTAGATGTTTGAATAAAATATGAAAAGGTAAATAACTATCTAATGCAAATAAATAAATAAAACAATTAAACAAAACAAATAACTAAATATGAAAGTAAGTCAAATAGATTAGGATTACTACGTCTATTACTAAATTGTTATTCTAACCTGTCACATTAAGCATTATATATTAACCAGGATTGCAACAAACCTTAGTGGCTATCTAGTCACACTAGACGATTATGTGGTGTGTCAATAACTAAGAATAATCCTAAGATTGATCAGATCTAGGAAATAGGTCAAAACACATAATACAATATACGCCAAGCTTAACCAATTAAAATAACAAATAGTATTTAAAGATCAAAATAATAATCCAACAATTAAGAATAAACTTACAGAATAACAGCTTAGAAATATGGGTTGAGAATAGATCTATAGCTAATTACTCTAAATATAGAGAAGGTGAGATATAGAAGAGGGGTTGTCAGGCTCCAATCTTCTTCTTCTTGTCTTCTTCTATAGGTCAACTTGCTTCTTGGATGAATAGCTTGATTCTAAGGATGAATATCTAACTAAAGGACTAAGCTATTGTTTAAAACTAAGAAAATATAAGTAAAGACTAAGCCTATACTTTGCAATTGAGCAAGGACATGTTTACAATGATAAGAGGGTGTATTTATAGGTATCTTGGAAGCCCTAATTCGTTTTCTTGAAGGAGAAGTAAGTAGTGGACTCCAAGCCCAACTCAAATTCGTAACCCTAAAAACATGAAATCAGGTCCGATTTTCTTTTGGCTCTAACAGCTTCAATATTCATCCGTTTGACGCGTATGAGTACACCAAATTGATCGTCTCGGAAAGCTCTTCGACTTTTCTCTTGATCGTTTCTCCAAATTCCACACCGTTCTTGAGATATAAGCTGATTTGTGGTCGTAGGTGCAGAAATTCAGGATTAAGGCAGCTTTTCCTTTTCCATATTTTTAGCTTTTATTTCCTTATCTCCAATTACCATGCTTATCTCTTTCCATAAGTTGTAGTCTTTGACTTGGAATCTAGTTAATCTCCATAATTATCTTTAAAGCTTCACACTAAATAAATAATTAAACCCAATATGCTCTAAAAATATTATTTTACTAAATCAAGACTCAAAATAGGAAAGTGTAGCATTTCTCAAGAAAATCGACTATAATGACTTCTAAATCACTAAAAATGATGTCTCATCCTAATATAAATCTATCACAAATGAGGAGACATCAAGACCCCCAACTCAAAGTTGTATCGTCCCGATACAATAAAGATAAAAACAAAGGGAAGTCTCTAAATACACACCTAGGTCAATTAAGCACAGAAGACAGAAGATAGAAGAATATGGAGAATAGACTCAAAGCAACTACTCAGAAAATTTCATGTAATAATATCTAAAAACTACATACCTGTACACTTCTCATATCCACAGTCAACACGGCTTGAATTCAAGATCAGATTAGTTTTGCAATGTAAGAAGGAGAGGAACTTTACTCAGTTCACCAAGGAGGCTATAGATTGTTCATCAAACTTCACTAGTGTCCAAAGATCCATTTAACTACTCTCTATTGGCTCAATCACTTCTCGATTACATAGCAAAGAATCAAAAGGTCTTTAAGGTTGTAATGTAGGCTTAGGGATAGTATGATAAGTATATTTGGATAATTTAGAGTGAGCTTTTGGCTCTCTCCTCACTAGCCATCAACGAATCGCCCTAGAGCTTGAGTTACTCTCATAAAACGTTTCTCACTCAACCCAATGATTTCTTGATGCACAATTTAGCATCCCCAATAACCCAATTAAAGCATAAGATGTTCACTTAAAAATTCCACTTTGCCGGTCCGAATATATATTTTCTTTTCAAATCAATTTCTTTTCAAACGCTATGACTCTCTTTTTAATGATGAGATATCACGCTATTTTCTCATATATATATTTTTATGCCCTTATTGGCAAAATTAGCTCGTAGCTTCTTTTTCATTCACTATTACCCCGGCAAAGGGTTACAATACAAATCTGTGAAACATCATCAATATAAACAACAGAGCACAATTAATAAGCTCAAAAAATCCCAACCCAATAACAATTCCCATAATGGTGGACCCACCACCCCAAACTCAAGCTCTAAAACAACTGTCTATGCATCGCGATTCGAGTGCGGGTCATATGGAAAAGTCCTATAATCTAAAGGGATATGGCTTATAATGTGTTTAAATAAAAAGGCTTTAGAAAGGCTAGAAGGGGCTGAGAAGGATATAGCATATAAAATCAAAAATCACAAGGTGAGTAGGTATAAAAAGGCTTCAAAGGCTTCAAATATGAAAGAACCGCCTTAATCACTTTCTACACTATGTAATTTCGTTATTTTCTTACCTTTAGCACTTTCATCAAATGGGTTTGTCAACTAGCTTGGATCTCACGGCCTACACACTTCTCAAGGTTCCCTGAGATCGAACATACTTTCTATCGCATTGCTCACTAATCTTTTCTTTACTATCAATGTGTGTTTTCCTGCAAATACTTAAAGCATACAAAATAAAATAGCTCATAAACATATTACTTACTATCATTAACTCACTGAGCTTATGCTTTTAAGCTATTAAACACACTCTACATACATCTAAACCTTCAAAAAAATTTAATTTTACCTAAAAACAGAAAAATGGAGATGAGAGACAACGAATCCCCACACCCCCAACTCAAAAATGAGCCGTGTCCCCACGACTCGAAAAGACTCGAAAATAAAATAAAAAAATTAAAATTTTAGCACATATTGCACATAAAAGAATTGGTAAGGAAGAAAGAAAACATACTCTTCGAGGCAATTGCCTCGCCTGATCAATACCCGGAGTAGGGTGCAGTGCTTTCCATGTATGAAACTTCTATTATCACCAATTTCGCTTTCCCTTACATCTTCTTATGCTCCATCCCAATCAATCACACTCTAGAAATCTCTTGTTTATCTTCTTCCAATTTCTCTTTGAATAATCTCTCATGAGACAGTTGTTCATCCAGGGATATGTTTTGAACACAGCTACTAGCGTCCCAGAAGCTTTTATTCATCTTTGATATAGAAATCTTTGATTAGAAGGGGTATTGGCATCTTCTGTTCCCTAATTACAATTGCTTGCTTTTTAGGATTTGAATCCACCAAAAACCTCTAATTGCTTGACTCCAATTATCTTGTAATTATTCCCAAACTAGTCTCCATCTCATTTGATTTCATATAGAACTTACCCAATATCTTGCTTTGATACTTCATATCCCATACACTTGATAATATCTCTATTCTCTTCATCATCTCTTTTGACCCCCAACTCAAAGCTTTGAACACTCTTGAAATTTGTACTTTATAATCATATGTGGAACAAGCTTTATTTTGGTTAGGAAAGGTGTTAAGATGACAATTCTCCATGTGGGTATGATTTAACCAAGCTTTGGTGATATGGGTTTAAGGAATTTTGGGAAAAGATTTTGAAATTCATGGCTTCGATTCTCCGTTTCTAGGTGTTTTGATATGATTCGGGTGCTTGAATCTTCTTTGTAATGATGTAGGGAAGGATTTGGATGAGAATTCATGGTGATTTGGTGATGTTTTGATGTTAGGTGAAGGTTTGTTGAAGCTTTAATGGAGTTGGGAGAGTTCTGGAGAAGAGAAAGAGGCTTGAGGTTTATGAAATTCGGAATTAATAGCTCTATATCTCTTTTATAAGCTCAACCCGTAACTTTCTCTTTCTGGCGGCGTGGCGCGGTATACCGGGCATATTCTCCGGTATACCGGAACATCTGATGATCAAAATTTTTTAGCTTCTGGATAAAACCCGTGGTAGGACCCCGTGGTACGGGTTTTTGAGCTGCGGACCATGGTCCGGTGTACCGCGGGGGTGCTCCGCGCCTCCTACGTCAAAAAACCCGTGGTAGGACCCCGTGGTACGTGTTTGTGCGGTGCATGGCGCGGTATAGGGTCCGGTATACCGGACCCATCAGCTATATTTTTTTTCGTTTCTGGATAAAACACGTAACTCTACCCCGTGGCACGGGTTTTTACCGTGCGGTGCACCGCGGCTGAGGTCCGGTGTACCGCACGTGGCAAAAACCTCCCCATCAGCTAGATCTCGAAAAGTTATGCAGTTTAGGCTCAAAAATCACCTGATTCCGACATCCGAGCGCAAAGATATGACTTTCCGAAGTTTCTCCGTTCGAAAAAATTTTGTTCGCCTCCCTAACTCGATTTCTCCAATACCTGAGCATCAAAAACACTAATACCTTTCTCAAATATGCAATATCAACTAAGAACAACTAAATTAAACATAAATTAAAAACGTAAAAGACATGAAAATTTTAAAAAAACTACGGGTTGTCTCCCGTACAGCACTTTTGTTTAACGTCTTTCAAAGTTAGACGTGTTACCTCGATTAAGGCTTGCGTACATAACCTCCCCAATAACGGGTTAGGTCGTGCTCATCTACTATCCGAAGTTTGTGACCCTTCTTAGCTTGTATTTCAATCCGTTTTGACGAAACAACTCGTGTAACTACAAACGGACCCATCCACGAATCCTTGAATCCCCGTGGTCTATTCTCTTGTTTGGGGGCTTTCCATGCAACCATGTCACCAACCCCAAACTCACTTTTGATTCTCTTTTTCACGGGTTGAATGTGGACTTTCTTTTTAATTTCTTTTTTCACAACTCGGAGTGTCGGGGCTTCTATACGTGATTCCTCATGCTTTTCATCCACCAAGTGGAATATTTTAGATTCTTTTCCCACTTGGAAAGTCACGGTTCCCCTATGCATATCAATTATGCTGTGACTTGTCGCCAAGAATGGGCGTCCAAGTATCAATGGAACATGTTGACCTGCAATGCTATCAAGGATAACAAAATCTGTAGGTATAGTTAAAGTACCTACTTGGACAAGCACGTCTTCAATGACTCCCCATGGTTTTATCGTTGAATTATCTAGGAGCAGCAAATCAATATCTTTTCTTTTGGCATCTCCCATGCCTAACTTCTCAAACAAACTCTTGGGCATGATATTCCTTCCTGAACCCAAGTCACACATCGCTTTGGCCTTGAAATTACCACCTATATTAATGTGGAGATATAAGGCTCCAAGATCTTGCATCTTTTGTGGTAGCTTCTTTGGAATGGTTGTCAAGCTTTCTTTAGTACGGTCCCTATTCTCAATTTCAACTTCTACACTTTCACTCTTTTTAGACAGATCTTCCTTGCAGACTAGTGGTAGTGTAGGATCTTTATATGCGATTACGTCCTCTATGCATATCGTTCTTTGTTCTTCTAGCTCATTAAGTGGAACTTGTGATGATTCCACTTCCTCCTCTTCTTGAAGGCTGAACTCTTCAACAACATCGAACCAAACATCGCTATCGATTTCAGTGGCCTCATCATCACTTTGTTTACCTAGGCCAGTTTGCATATATGGGACGTCGAGTATAGGAACAATGATTTCTTCTGGGCTTGACGTTTTAGTTTTAGTATCACCACTAGGATAAGTAATTCTTTGTAGATGAAGTGGTGATAGTAACAGATGTGTAGGTGGTGGTTCCACCTTACTTCCTTCTTTTTGCACCTCTTGTGCGGTTGTCTCTTCTTTATTGGTTTCTTTTTCTTCTTCCACATACTTGAATTCTGGTTCAACCTCCTTTGTAATTTGATCTTTAACAATTACTTCTTCTAAGCTAAGCTTGGTTGGTTCTTCTACGGTTGAAATTTCGAACCCAACATTGCTATAACCCAGTTTCTTATGTAATTCTTGTTGTAACTGTTGATTGATCGTAGTGAGGTCCGTTAATCTTTGCTTCATTGCTTGATATTTTTGGTGCATCGAATGTATTAAGGTTGTATTAGCATCTATCTTTGCCGCATGTTGCTTTTCCATACTCTCCAGATAACTTATACTTTCAAAAACTCGGTGAGATGGAAATGCTTGGCAAACCTGTTCTTCTATGATGCTTCGGATTAATGGTGGAGTCTCTTGCTGATATTTTAGAGAAGAATTGGTCACTTGCGTGACTTGTGTCTCCAAGGCCTCCACTTTTGCAGTTTGCTCATTGTGGAGCTGCACAACATTTTGAACCAGATTCACTAAATTACCCATCAGTCCTTCGAGCTTGGTTATAGCTTCTTCTTGTGGATTATGCATGGGTTGTGGTGGAGCTTGCAGTTGATAGCTCGAACCTTCTTGATAAAAATTTTGACTTTGGGCCCCATGCATATTTTGTGCGTAATAATTCTCCATACCTAATAAACCTGAGAAGAGACTAAAAAGAAAACGCGTAAAACTGAAAACAAATAAAAACTTCTACACTAAATAAACACCAAATAGATTTAACTTAAAGATAAATCCCCGGCAGCGGCGCCAAAAACTTGGTGGGGGCAAAGGTGTGATAAAATAATAGATAAATAAAGAGTCACACACCCTTGAGAACCACGGAACTCACTGCAAGTATCACAGATCGTTTGCAAGTTTTAATGATAAGTCAAGTTCGTTCGCAGGGATTGTATCCGTTAGATCAATTTATGTTTAACAAGCGTAGATGAATTTAGATGTTTGAATAAAATATGAAAAGGTAAATAACTATCTAATGCAAATAAATAAATAAAACAATTAAACAAAACAAATAACTAAATATGAAAGTAAGTCAAATAGATTAGGATTACTACGTCTATTACTAAATTGTTATTCTAACCTGTCACATTAAGCATTATATATTAACCAGGATTGCAACAAACCTTAGTGGCTATCTAGTCACACTAGACGATTATGTGGTGTGTCAATAACTAAGAATAATCCTAAGATTGATCAGATCTAGGAAATAGGTCAAAACACATAATACAATATACGCCAAGCTTAACCAATTAAAATAACAAATAGTATTTAAAGATCAAAATAATAATCCAACAATTAAGAATAAACTTACAGAATAACAGCTTAGAAATATGGGTTGAGAATAGATCTATAGCTAATTACTCTAAATATAGAGAAGGTGAGATATAGAAGAGGGGTTGTCAGGCTCCAATCTTCTTCTTCTTGTCTTCTTCTATAGGTCAACTTGCTTCTTGGATGAATAGCTTGATTCTAAGGATGAATATCTAACTAAAGGACTAAGCTATTGTTTAAAACTAAGAAAATATAAGTAAAGACTAAGCCTATACTTTGCAATTGAGCAAGGACATGTTTACAATGATAAGAGGGTGTATTTATAGGTATCTTGGAAGCCCTAATTCGTTTTCTTGAAGGAGAAGTAAGTAGTGGACTCCAAGCCCAACTCAAATTCGTAACCCTAAAAACATGAAATCAGGTCCGATTTTCTTTTGGCTCTAACAGCTTCAATATTCATCCGTTTGACGCGTATGAGTACACCAAATTGATCGTCTCGGAAAGCTCTTCGACTTTTCTCTTGATCGTTTCTCCAAATTCCACACCGTTCTTGAGATATAAGCTGATTTGTGGTCGTAGGTGCAGAAATTCAGGATTAAGGCAGCTTTTCCTTTTCCATATTTTTAGCTTTTATTTCCTTATCTCCAATTACCATGCTTATCTCTTTCCATAAGTTGTAGTCTTTGACTTGGAATCTAGTTAATCTCCATAATTATCTTTAAAGCTTCACACTAAATAAATAATTAAACCCAATATGCTCTAAAAATATTATTTTACTAAATCAAGACTCAAAATAGGAAAGTGTAGCATTTCTCAAGAAAATCGACTATAATGACTTCTAAATCACTAAAAATGATGTCTCATCCTAATATAAATCTATCACAAATGAGGAGACATCAGTGGTTATTAGCCAACACCAGTAATAAAGAAGTCTGATCTAAGAAGAGAAGCTACAAGGGAAGGGGGATGGGTAGCCCAATTACAAGGCAAGAGATTAAGCATCTCTTGTCGCGCAAGCCAATCAGCTGTCAAGTTTTGTCTCCTATTAACATGTGAGAAGGAGATTTGTTGTTGTAGAGCAAGAAGCAAAGTATCCTCGAAAAGTGGCTTCAAAAATTTGTTTTTGTATTTGATTTGTGATTGAAGAGGCTTCATGATATTTTCACAATCATTTCTAAGTAGGAAAGCCTGCTGAGCAAAATTTGAAGAGATAATTAGTGCATTTCGAATTCCCATTAGTTCGGCTTCTTCTGGTGTTTGAGCTGCAAAAGTCCACGTGTATCCATTCAAAAACCGGCCCTGTGACTTACTGAAAATACAAGAGGCAGTTGCCTTGTTAGTGTTTTTATCAAAAGAGGCATCAGTGTAAATATAAATAAGATTTGTGTTGTAGTTAAGGGTAGATGGTATAGGGTCAGTAGTGTTACCAAAATTTCTTGCTATTTGAATGGTTTTATCAGTAGCAGTTGTTTTATTTATTGTATTACAATTTGAAGTAGAATTGCATTGTAAGCTAGCCTCAGAATTTGACTTATTATGAAGATTATATTCATCATAAGCTAAGTAAGCTTTTTTAATTGTTTGAAGGGGCAAAATTTCATGGTTTTCAAAGTATTTGCTGTTTCTACTTTTCCAGATAAACCATAAAATCCAGGCTGCCAACTCAACTAGGCTTCTATCAAGTTCATCTTTAAAATCTTTAAAGTTCAAGAAATAGTCGAGCCAAACATCAAATCTAGCAGTGATAGATGAACTTGATAAAAAACACATAGGAGATGCAAGCCAAGTTTCCCTTGAACTAGGGCAACTGAAGAAGATATGCTCAGTAGTTTCAATATTTTCATCACAATGCTTACAAAAGCCATTTAAAGCATATTTTCTAGAGAAGAGACCATATTGTGTAGGTAAAGCATCATTTACTGCCTTCCAAAGAAAGATTAAAATCTTTGGATGCCAAACTTTTTTCCAAAAATTCTCACCAGTGTTGTATGAAGTAGAGGGTTCAGCAGCTGATATAAAATAATTTTATCATTTTTTATATTTTTGTAAATGATGAATTTGTAGCAATCTTTAGTAGTAATTTCACCATTATCAGTGATAGTCCAACAAGGAATATCCTCATTGTAAAGGATAAGAGTATTAAGACTAATAATTTCATCAGCTATATTTCTATCAAAGTTGTCATAAATCAGATTTTTGTTCCATTGTTTATTATCAATTATTTTAAGATCAGAAACCATTTTTAAACTTGAATTTCGAGAGTTTACAATGGTTTTTGTGGAAGGTAACCAATTATTATTCCAAATATTAATGGAAGAGCCATTACCAATTGACCATTTAATGTCATTGATAAAGATGTCTCTTCCATGAAAAAGGGACTTAAAGCACCATGAAGCATTTGGATTTGCTTTTGCATTAAGAAAATCGCTATTATGAAAGTAAATACCTTTAAGGATTTTATAGGTAAGTGAATTTTTATTATGGTTTATTTTCCATGCAGTAGAAGCAAGAAGAGCAAGATTTAAAGAGCAAAAATTTTTGAATCCCATACCTCCTTCTAATTTTGGTAATTCAAGTTTTTTTAAACTTTTCCAATGGATTCTCTTTTCACCTCTATTGCCCCACCAGAAAGAAGCTACAATGCTACTAAGAGTATTACAAGTAGCAATAGGAATAAGGAATAAAGACATGGTATACATAGGTATAGATTCAATAATGGCTTTTATTAAAGTTTCTTTTCCTCCAGTGGATAATAATTTAGTGTTCCAATGGTTGAGTTTAGTAATAACTCTATTGACAATCCATTCAAGTGATTTTATTTTGGATCTTCCCCAATCAGAGGGGAGTCCAAGATATTTTCCAAGATCAGTAAGGTGGTTCATTCTTATAAGATTTGTTAATTGAGAGGCAATATTTGTTGGTGTGTTTTTACTAAAAGTTACACCACTTTTATTAAGATTTATTGATTGTCCTGAAGCAAAAGAGTATTGATTTATAACATCAAGAAATTGTTCAAATTCTTCAGTATTAGCTTTTAGAAAAAATAAACTGTCATCTGCGAAAAGAATATGTGAAATACAAGGGCAGTTTCTCGCAAGTTTAATTCCTTGAATAAGATTATTATTGATTTTATCTTTCATTAAGGCACTTAAGGCTTGTGTAACAATACAAAAGAGGAAAGGGGATAGGGGATCCCCTTGCCTCAAGCCTCTAGTGGGTTTTTTCAAAGCTATAGGGGTACCATTAAAAAGGTAAGAGTAAGAGACAGTAGAAATGCATTCATAAGTAAGGGTAAGCCAATTTTCAGAAAATCCCATTTTCCTCATTAAATCAATGAGAAAGTCCCACTCAACATTTTCAAAAGCCTTAGAGATGTCAGCTTTTATAGCAGCAGTATAGTTTTTAGAGTATCTAGCTTTTTTCAGGTAAGTAATAGCTTCATGAGCTATTATTATATTTTCCTGTATATATCTTCCAGGTACAAATGCAGTTTGTTCTTCTGAGATAATGTTTTTCATAAGGGGTTTAAGTCTACTAACCATAATACCAGCTATAATTTTATAAATGAAGTTTGGGCAGCTAATAGGTCTATAATGGCCAATTGAGGCTGGACCATCAATTTTTGGGATAAGAGTAATATAAGTATCATTTATAGGCGCAAGAGAGCTTTTATTATATAGAAAATCAGTTATTACCTTCATAAGATCCATTTTTATAAGGTTCCAATGTTTTTTGTAGAAAAAATCAGAGAAACCGTCAGGCCCTGGAGCCTTATTGCTTCCAAGGTTCCAGACCACTTTTTTTAATTCTTTAAGTGTAACAGGCTTTTCAAGTAATTTATTCATATCATCAGTAAGGGTAGGATGGATTTTTCCTAAGATATTATCATAATTTCTTATTCCAACAGTAGAATAGATATTGTTGAAGTGAGAGGAGATAATATTTGTTATGTCAGAAGATTCATTTTTCCAAATACCTTCATCATTCATAAGAGAGGAGATTTTGTTTCTTTTCCTTCTGGATTTGGTAGAAGCATGGTAGTAGCTGGTGTTTTTATCACCAAATCTTACCCAAAGAATACGGCTTCTTTGTTTCCAATATTCTTCTTCTTTGTTCCAGAGATTTTCAAGTTCAGAGTTGATGTTATTTATTTCATCATAGTTTTCAATGAGCTTAGTATCAAAGGATTCGAGTTTTTTTAATAAGTAATTTATTTGGGCCCTATTGTTAATTCTTTTCTTCCTAGCCCAAATAGTAATAGCACCAGTGGAAGTATATAATTTTTTTCCAAATCTAATAATTCCTTTCCCAATATTATTAAGGTGAGAATTCCATTGTGTAGTAATAATATCAATAACTTCAGGTTCATTGTTCCAATCTTTCCTATAGAAGAATCTTTGGGTTTTTTTTGTATTTTTTTCGTCAAAGTTTAGAATTAAGGGGCATTGATCTGAACCCAGAGCAGGTAAGATTGTGATCCAAGAATCAGGAAAGAGGTTATCCCAAGAGGGATTTGCAATACCTCTATCAATTTTCTTTTTAATAAGTTCACTGCCTGCTCTTTTATTACTCCAGGTGTAGTAACACCCTTTGTAATTAAGATCATGAGTGTTACAAGCATTCATGAAGTTATTTAATTTAATAAGTTTTTCAGGAGTAGTGAGTTTACCACCAAGCTTTTCATCTGGAGTTTTTATCATATTAAAATCACCTAAAATGCTCCAGGCGGCAGAATTACTCAAAGATAGGCCAATATTTGTGATATCATTTATAATTTCAGTTTTTATTTGTTCAAAGGGATGGAAATAAGCATAAGTGATAAAGAAAGAGTTCATATTTTCATCAATGATTTTGCAATGAATGTAATATTGCGTTTGTTTTTCAACAGAAATGTTATAATCAGGATCACATAAAAGTAATAAACCACCAGCTTTACCAATAGGTTAAACAGTAGTAAGGATTTTCATATTTAGGGTTTGGGCCAAATTGTTTGTAACAGATAATTTATTCATAGTTTCAGATAGAAAAATAACCTTAGGATGGTGGAGCCGGACCACATCCTTTAATGTTAGAACCGTCAAGGGGGTACCAATCCCTTGACAGTTCCAACACAGATGTGTCATATACCCCCGTGGGTTTGTTGGAGGTCAAACCCGCAATCCTCATTAGCATTAGCTTCATTAATAGAAGAAGAAGCCGTATCATCAATGGCAGCCGATGGAGTAGTAGTAGATGGATTCGCATTGTTTAAAATGTTTGCTGAAGTTTCTTCAATAAAATCTCTATTTGAATCAAACATCTGTTCATCATTTGTAGTAGATGATTCTTTCATTTCCCAGCGTTTTGCCCAAAGTTTATCGAACCTAGCAATTTTGTTAAGTGAGGTAGGTTCATTTGAGTATTGTTTATTGTATTGTGGTTTATAATCAGCCATTCTATGATTTGGGGTTTCAATATCATAGAGGTTTGGATCAGAGAGAGGGAAGGATTGAAGGTTTTCATTGTTGTTGTTTGAGGATTTGGTGGGTGATTGGGGTTTTTTTTGTCGAAGGGTTATTTTCAGCATTGATTTCAGAAGATGGGTTTTGTTGTTGAAGATGGGTATTTTGTGGTATATGGATAGGAGAATAGTGATGTGGGTGAATATTTGTGGGTTTTTCAAGAGACCCAAATGTAATGGTGTTTGGGCTTGTTTGTGTTATTGGGCTGAGCGGTGTTTTGTTTGGTGTTAAGTAGATACTTGTTTTGGCTTCAGTGATAATGTCGGCCCAATTCTTTATGGGTCCAAAAGAAGAGTTATTTTGTGCTGAGGAATTAATAGAATTAAAAATTCTATTTTTGGTTTCCGTCAGAAGAGAAGAGCCATTCGCAGAGCTAGTTTTCCCCTTTCGTGATATATCTCTTTCTTTCATAGAGGATTCAACTGGCATCCGTGCTTCGAAGATAGGTAGGTTTTGACTTTCTTCTTTTGAATTTGAATTTGAATTTGTTTTTTGTTGGTTGCTGTGCTGACCGAGTCGACTCGTTTTGTTTTTTGCTGAGTTAGGGTTTTCAGTTGATTTGAAGTAGGTTTTTCGAGTTTCTTTCTTCTCTATGAATTTGGGTTCAAATCCATTGATGTTTTTGGTGAGTTTATGTTTAAGCTTGGATTTGTTGTTGCATTTTCCCTCTTCATGATCAAGAAGGCCGCAAGAGAAGCAGAAATCACAGAGTTTTTCGAATTTTAGTTGACCCTTAATTGTGTGCCCATCATCGAGGTAAATGGAGTAGTTATTAGATAGAGGCTTGAAAATGTTCCAATCGATTCTTGCACGAACAGCTCCAAATTCTTTAAAGGTAGTAACTGGTGGTAAGATAACTTGTTCAACTTTTCCGAGTTGGTTAGCAATCTTCTTAGCATTATCTTCATTAATAAGAGTAGGTGGGATTCCATGAATCTGGATGAAGAATGAGGTGGTGTTGAGCTGTTCATCAGTAAGAGCTTTGGCAGCATCCCATTTTTGGAGAAGAACATGTCTGCCAATAACATTCCATGGGCGATTCTTCCAAACAGTTTCGAGGTCTTGATCATTTTCGAAGGTAATTAGACAGGTGTTGAAACCTCTCTTTTCCGTATGACATTTTCTAGCAATTCCCCAAGATGTGTTTATGATTTTTTGCAGGTAGTTGAAGCTAATGCCTTCATTGCTGATAATTTTTGCAAAAAGTTTAGGCCCTTCAAACTGTGCATAGATAGAGTTTGGGTCAGCAGTGAGAGTGAAAGCTTCATCTTTGCTGTTTGGGTGATTTCTAGTGTAGAACTCCATCAGTAAATGAAAAGTAAGAGGGTAGGTAACAAGAGATATGAGGATTAAATGCAGTGAAAGAAGTAAAGATGAAAAAGTTGAAATAAATGTAAGATTAGAAAATAAGTGTGATTGTGAAGTTAATAAAGCCAGTAATGTTTATGTGTAGGTAGTGTAACTTAGCAATTTGTAAGAAAATGAAAGTAATGGACATAGTGTGTATAAATTTTTGGTTGTGGTGGTGGTGGGTTGAGGCTTTTAGGGTGGTGGTGGTGGTGGAAAAGTTCACTGCTCAGCTATCTTGGGAGATGTGCCTGAGAGGATATGTGGTTGCATTCACAAATGCTGTCAACATCAACATCTGAGTTACAATGAAACCTAAAACTAATTGTATTGAAAAAAAAAAGAACAAAAAAAAAAAAACCACTTCAGCCTCATCTCCTTCCCACCAAGCCACTTATTCTTTACATAAGCAACACGCCGCCACTTTGAATCTATTATCCACTATTATCAAGTAGCTTCGTAACGTCATTAACAATTGTAAAAAAAACGTCGCCACACAGGAACCATTTTTCACCACCATCAACCTGGCTTGGGTACACCATTAACAATTGAAGAACACAATTTAATATTTATGGTAAATGGTTATTTTTCACAATTAAAAAGACAAATTTTAGGTTTATATTTTATTGTTTTCCAATATTTACTTTTTTATTTTTTTGTTCTGAAAATTTTCAATATTTTTGATTGTATAATTCTTTTTCTTTATCTTAAAATTTATAATTTTATTTTAAAAAGTTTTATGTTAAGGTTAATGTAAAAAGTGTTTAGGTAAATTTTTGGAAAATATTGTCAACCCACTGTTTTGTACATACAATCCATTGTTTTTAACTGTCAACCCATTACTTTTGTATTGTCAACCCATTACTTTTGTATTGTCAACCCACTATTTTTGTACTGTCAACCCATTATTTTTGCATTGTCAACCCATGGATTTAGCCTTTGTTCTCTAATTAATTTCTTTTTTGTTTTTTTGCACATAGGTTTGACGATTCAAGAAAATTATTTAATTATATATTATAAAATATGAAAAATTATGGAATAGTTTAGTTTTAGAATAGGAAATATTGTAATTATAGAAATATTGTGGTTTTAGAATATTGTAATTTGAGAATGTTTTAATTATATAATTTTTTAATTATATAAAGTAAATAATTTTTTATGGAATGATTTGTTTAGAAAAGGGTGTTTTGGACATTTGTTTGGTTTGGACCTTTTTAGCCTGAATTGGTGGGTTACGGACCTCATGAGCAAATCACCCATTAAACAAATACAAAAATATAAGAATAAAATAAATAAAAACCCAATGAATAAATTAATAAAAATTGCAAACCAATGAATGAATAAAAATTACAAACCAATAAATGAACAAAATTTACAAACCAATAAATGAATAAATAAGTTCATATAACCAATTAAACAACTACAAAAATATAAGAAAAAAATATAAATACATGAACATATGCATAATTTACAACATCCTAATAAAAAAGGCAATCATAAAACAAGTATATATTAACCTAATAAACTTTTATAGCATGTAATGCACAATTATAATTAAAAAATCGGAATTTAAAAAGTTTGAATTTCATGGAAAATACCTTGATTGGTTGGAGAAATTGAAGGTTTGACCATGCCCCGCCTTGAATATGGACCTGGTAATGGTGTAAAAAGTAATTTTTAATCTAATAAAACTATTATAGCATGTAATTCTCACTTATAATTAAAAAAATTAAAATTTAAAAAGTTTGAATTTTATGGAAAATACCTTGATTTGGTTGGATAAATTGAAAATTGGCCTTGTCCGAATTTGAATATGGACCCGGGAATGGTGTAAGATGAATTGGAGAAGCAAGCGGTAAAGATTAGACCAAATAGGAGCTAGGGTTTTGTGAGAAAGTAGGAGAATTTTTGTTGTTGTGGTATTTTCTGGTTTCAAAAGCTATCTTCATTAAATACGTTTTTTATAAGCGACGAAAAAATTCGTTGCTAAATTATTAAAAAATCATCGCTAGAAACGAGTATTAGAGATGACTTTTATCTTCGCTAGTAGCACAAATCTTTTGCGACGACTTTCTCGATAAAAAAAAGTAATAATAAAAAACGAGATTAGCGGCGAATTTTTAATTATCTGGCGTCGAAATCGTGACGTTGCTAACATGAAAGCTTACTTGCAACGAATTTTTTCGCCGCTAATCAGGTTCCGTCGCTTGAAACCATTACTTGCGACGAGTTGCACTTCGTTACTAAGAATCTCGTCACTAAAGAACGAATATGTAGTAGTGTTGAGGCTCAAGTTACGTTAGAATTGTCCTCTACCTCTAAACAGTCTCTTATTTTATGGTGTCTGTCACCTTAGAACAATCACCAACCTTGAATCATTTTCAGAATTTAAGTGGTTATTTGATAGGTCAATTTATCCCCTGGGTCGTGTTCTAGCCTGCCTTAGGTTTGGCCTCAACTCATTCTAAAAAGGGAACGCTCTGGGTGTGAGAACATTATCTAGGATGAAATAATAAAAGGATATGTTCTACGAACGGAAAAAGATTAAATTTAAAGAAGATACACATAAATGGAAAATAATATGAGAAGACGTGGATACAAATAACTATTAAAGGGATTTAGGATTATCCTAGGCGAAACATAAGGATCATGAAATCCTTTGAAGTAGGGGTGAGCATCGTTAGGTTCGACTCGGTTTTTTGTCGTAGCCGAAACCGAACCTGAATGGTTTTGTTTTGTAAAGGTGACGGTACCGAACCGAACGGTTTTGTCGGTTTTCGGTTCGCTATATGTTTGGTTCGGTATTTTTTTTGTTTTTGGTATGTGTTTAATTCGATAGTTGGATAGATTTCAAAGGCTTTTACATGATACATTTTTTTCCCAACCAAATCCATGTATGAAGTGTTTGATTTTCATGTTATTGACCCATGTAGGAAATTGCATTTTTGAAACTCAAATATTATGCATTAATAAAAAAAATCAAAGGAATATTTATAAAATTTAATGTGTATACTTTACCTTCAACAAATTTCAATAAACGAATGATATTTTAAAATGTATCGACTGATGACTTATGTAAAGATATGTTGCACATTATGACATTTTTTTAGGCGGTGCATGTCATATATAAACATTTTTGTTTTCAAAATTTACTCCATTTTCTCTCCCATTTTCATAATCTCTTCAAGAATATAAATTAAATTCAAGAATGTCTTAATTTTTGTGTTTTTTTCGGTTAGGTTTAGCATAGAAAAACCGTATCGAACGAACTTTTTCGGTTTTTTTAAAAGTTTATACTGACACGAACGGTTTTGTGGTTTTCGGTTTGGTTTTTTCGGTTTTTTAGATCGATTCGGTTTCGTTTTGCTCACCCCTACTTTGAAGTCAGATTTGAGTAGGAGAGTTCAGTACATGAGTAATTCTAATCCCATGAGATTTCTACCTTAATAATTAGGATTGGATAAACTTTATCTCATGTAAACATGTTCATTTCTTTCTCATATATTAATGTACACAATATTAACTCACAAATTTACCTAAACACTTACCATACTTCTCCCCCTAAGACTACGGTTGATGATGGATGTTTATTTAATCAACCAAACTTGATCATTGGTGTGCCGTTGGGAGCATATCTCCTTATGGTGTTTTTGTTGACAATACTTCCAATTTCTCATTTTTCTAAAATCCAGAAAGTCCAAGTCCCGCTAACAATTCATAGCCAAATCGAAGGAATGTGATTATGCGGTTTATTGTCTTATACTATTTTAATAAAGTGGTAATACAGTCACAAATAAAGTCGCAAGTTTTGAGAATATAAATTAAATTCATATATAAACATTTTTGTTTTCAAAATTTACTCCATTTTCTCTCCCATTTTCATAATCTCTTCAAGAATATAAATTAAATTCAAGAATATCTTAGTTTTTGTGTTTTTTCCGGTTAGGTTTAGCATAGAAAAACCGTATTGAACGAACTTTTTCGGTTTTGTAAAAAGTTTATACTGACCCGAACGGTTTTGTGGTTTTCGGTTTTTTTCGGTTTGGTTTTTTCGGTTTTTTAGATCGGTTCGGTTACGTTTTGCTCACCCCTACTTTGAAGTCAGATTTGAGTAGGAGAGTTCAGTACATGAGTAATTCTAATCCCACGAGATTTCTACCTTAAATAATTAGGATTTATTAAACTTTATCTCATGTAAACATGTTCATTTCTTTCTCCTATTTAATGTACACAATATTAACTCACAAATTTACCTAAACACTTACCATACTTCTCCCTTTAAGACTACGGTTGATGATGGATGTTTATTTAATCAACCAAACTTGATCATTGGTGTGCCATTGGGAGCATATCTCCTTATGGTGTTTTTGTTGACAATACTTCCAATTTCTCATTTTTCTAAAATCCAGAAAGTCCAAGTCTCGCTAACAATTCATAGCCAAATCGAAGGAATGTGATTATGCGGTTTATTGTCTTATACTATTTTAATAAAGTGGTAATACAGTCACAGATAAAGTCGCAAGTTTTGAGACAAGGTTTGGGCAAAGAATTTTAGGAACTTGGTCCACTTGCTCACAAACTCTCATAAATAACAAAGTAGGGTCATTATTTTAGTTAAGTAAAAGATTTGTTCAAGTCCTATTACTTGAATACACACATTTATCTTGAAATAAGGTAGACATCATCTCTCAACTTTTCAGAAAATTAGGATCGAGATGCAACATCAAAACAACCTTAATACCAAGAATCACGCTATGTATAAATATCAGTAGAAATTATATATATATATATATATATATATATATATATATATATATATATATATATATATATATATATATATATATATATATATATATATATATATATCACCCTGCTTCAAGACAAGGTGCCCCAATCTTTTAGTCACCCCTCTCTTCACATCCCTCATCCCGTGTTGTATACATGATTTCTCAACTACAGTTTGTAGCATAAATTTTCCTAATTTATGATTTTTTTCTAGGTGATTTATTTGGTCATGAAACAATCCTTCATGATTTGTAAATTTATGAATTTATCCGTTATGTATCATTGGTTATCCATATTAGATTTTGTATTTTGGGTTGACCCATAGAAATCCCTAGAATCCAGATTAGAGTAATTGTTCATGACTTAGAAAGTCCTACAATTTTGTGAGCCTCAATTTATGTGATTTATATTTTGAGTAATGCTATATATCACCTCTTCGCCTCTTCAACTCCTTATGTGGAGCCTATGTGGCATTAAATAAAAGAGAGAAAAAAAAAGTTATTTAAGAAAAAGAAACATCATGATTGGTTTTTAAAATCTCCACATAGGTTCCACGTAAAAGGTGAATGGGTGAAGTGGTGAAGAGGTGAAGGGGTAATATATAGCATTACACTACTGGATCGAAAATATATCAGATTAATGAGCAATTCGGCCTACTCGCTAGCGATCAATACCAGACTTAATTCAAATTGAATCCGGTTTAGTAGCCAGACTAATCCACTAGAAAGATGTGTATCATTATATCAATATACTCATATTTATGGTATTAGACCAAAAGAATTTGATATTTCAATCTGTTATTCATATTATAGAAATAATTAAAGATATATACCATCTAAATTTCTACCATTCTATATATTACTTATAATTGTGAGTGAAAATAAATCATCAATAAAATTGAAAAAAACAAATACTCAAGCCATATTATGGATGGTATATTAAGTGGTATATATAATTACTCTATAAAAACACACATCTAAAGAACACTTCTTAATATATAATCATCTCTAAAACTCAAAATTTACTCGTCTCATATAGAGTCTCTAATGAAACTAAAAGTGGGGTAAGAGCTGTCCTTTTTATTAAGATTTATCACAGATTCACATGCATGCACTTCGGATCAGGACCATCATAGACTGGACCTTTTTATCTCTTTAAACTGTACCTTGGACCAACTTGCTGCTTTGCCTATCTTCTTTATATTTTCTTGGATCTTGTGACATTTTGATACTGATGCAATACTCCGTCTCTGACAAGCTTCTTTCCTTTTCACCGCAGGCGAGTTATGTATTTTAAAAGCCTTTAGTGCTAATAATGTCTTCCCATCATGATAGGTTTTCTGCTTTAGGTAAAACGCTACAGGTATATAGTAGGTCATGATGCAGCTTCCTGTAATGAAGAGGTTCTTGTTGTTCTTCTGTATGTGTTGAAAGCACATCTTCTAATATATTATATCGTGTTTGACAAAAAAAGAAAAAAAGAAAAAAAGAAAAAGGCTTCCTATTGTGTACCCCTTTTTCTGTAAATTGTAATAGCTAGCTAGCCAGAGTCTTCCATTTATAAGCATAGTAAGCAAAACATCAGTGTATTGAATCAAACACTTTCTTTCTACTTAAGGTCAACTGAAGCAAATATTTCTAGTTTAGTTGAGCCTAAAACTAGCCAAGTACTAAAATACTAATAACTATGCGTAAATTTTTAAGTCAAGCTTATTAATTCAAGTAAAATTCGATTTTAAAATCTTATATAGTTATATTTAAAAATATTCAGAACTATTAGACGCTCTAACTTGACTGATACTCCCCAAGAGGAAGAAAATTGGACACTGCAACATGTCAATAATTGAAATATATACACGTTGTGTGATAGACACCATGGATATTTTGACAAAATTCCGTCCGCAATTTGGTGTGTAATGTTTGACAACTATCTTACCCTCTTTTTCAGGGAATCGATCGCTTGTCCCATCTCATCCTTCCGAAGAAATAGACTCAGAGAGCAACTGCGTGATAGTTTGCTAACTCAATGGAATTTTTTCTTTTTGTCAAAACAAAAGTCTAACATAGATGTCTGGTACAGCCCCAAATATAAGTTACTAATACAAGTATAAAATTCAACTAAAGACCTAGTAAAGCAATTAGATACGTCTAGATTAACTCAATGGAATTTATTCCTTTTAAAAATTTCAATCAAATTGTTGAAGAAAATTTAATTATGAGTATATGTTGTCTTTGACATTACTTCTCCTATACTCTACATTAACAATCATCCATATTTTCGCCAAGAAGTTAGTTTCAACGGATCTTAACTTCTCACTTTTTATATGTGGATAATTTTATTATTTTGCCATAGGGAGATTAACCTCAGCCTTTTGGTACGTTGCTATGATATTCATTTCATAGAGTTGGGACCTGTTGACTACAAGCTGCTTCGCCAAAATATTCGTTTTTAAATTTGTTTCTACCCACCACAAATGACGTTTTGAAAATTATAGAGTTATGTCTCATCCAACCATCACAGCGATGATTAAGCTTCATATTACATTTGAGAGAGATGAATTATCATCGATTTTCTTCAACTTTAAGCTACTAGAAAGATTTATTATTGTTGGAATGATGTGAATTACACAATATATATTTGTGTTGGATTATTGGATATAAATATATGTGCAACTTAAAACTCAAAACTAATAAATTAAAGAGTAATGATATATACCACCCAATGACTCAAATGCCACTTAATAATGATGTGATGTGAATTGGTTGACTATAAAATGTTGATTAGATAAAATAAATAAATAGATTAACGATTTATAACCAACCAATTAACGCCACTTCATTGGATGATATTTAGGTGGTATGCCACTTCATTGGATGATATTTAGGTGATATGATTTTGAATTGTATATCATTACTCTAAATTTATAGCCAACCGGTCCACATGACTTATTCAGTCGACCTCAATTCTTAAGGTATATCTATACTTAGGAGATTTCTTTTTTTTAAATTCAAAATATTAAAAGAAAAAAAAAGAAAAAAATCTTGTTTGATTAGAAAATTGGGTGATTGAGATATAGTATTTTGGAGATTAGATTTTTGTCCTATAAAAACTATTTTGAGAATCTAATTTCTTTAAAGAGACCTTAAGGATGGCCAAATAGTAAAATACACTTATATAATACAAAAAATATTAAAAGGCAAAAATATTTTGTTGAGTGTTGTCACTGTTTATATCCGGCCACCATCCACCGAGCACCGACCGTCGACCACCGACCGCCGACCACCGAGCACCACTGCCACCAGTGATGTACTCAGTGATTTTAATAAATATAGAGTATCGGAAAAAATATAGAGTATCGAAGTTAAAACAGTGAGCATTAGAATAAAACAAAGAGTATTATTTAAAAAAAATATAGTACTCCACAAAAAATATAGAGTACTCTATAAAAAATATAGAGCACTCTAAAAAATATAAAGTATTATTCAAAAATATAGAATAAATAAAACCAAATTTTTTTATATAAGTTTCAAACAAACTAATTTTACAACCATTGATTAAAAAAAAAGTATTACAACCGGCAACTACTAAAAAAACAAAAAAAAATACACCTAATTCAGTTCACCTACACCACTTACACGTTTGACCAAATCTTATGAACACAAAAAAAAACTCAGTTCACAGACAAAACTCCGACCATGACTTGAACCCCGAGAGAACAACAAGTGGGATCGTTGCTTTGCCTGGAGCGCCTCGCATGGATGTCGTTGCTACAAAAGCACTGGATGCAAAAGAAAAAGGTCTAGCGATGCAAATAACCCAAAAGATAAGGTGATACAGAGAGTCTTATGGTACTATGCAACTAGTTCAAGCAGTCGAGATCGAGATCGGAGATCGGCGTGGCTTCGTGACCTGATTTCTCAACCTCGCCGGGAGCCTACGCCAGCGGTTTTCTTCGCGTTAGCAGATTTCTTAACATATGCAGGCGAGCTCGAACCAAACTTGTCATGGCCACCAAGCTTCACGAACGGTCTTCGCGAACGACATGGCTGCTCGGAGTTCGGAGGTCTTCACGACCAAGCCTCACCAGAGATCTTCACCAGTCTTCAAGTTACGACTGTTTATTTATGCAGGAGTGCGAGTGGCGAGCTCCATCCACGACAGTTCGCGAGGCACGAGTGGCGGCGGTTTATTTATGCAGGTTCGAGATCTGTTTAATCTCGGAGGAGGTGAGGTTCACGAGCTCCATCCATGGCAGTTCGATCTCAGAGGATGTGAGGTGAAAAATTGAAAAGGGAAAAATAATAGAGAGAGAGAGAGAGAGAGAGAGAGAGAGAGAGAGAGAGAGAGAGAGAGAGAGAGAGAGAGAGAGAGAGAGAGAGAGAGAGAGAGAGAGAGAGAGAGAGAGAGAGAGTTGACAGGAAAGTAATATTTAGGTGATCAAATATATTGGTTTAGGGTTCAGAAAGAAAATGAATAGTATATATAGGGGAAAAAGGGGGTAAAAATGTAATTGGATTTTGGGATTTTAGTGTAAGATCTTATTTGAGATCTTTAGTGAAAAAAGAAGGTAAGTGGTGTTGGGAAATGACATAGAAGGTGTCTTCAAGACCCATTGGGTAAAAATCTCTCGAATAAAATTTATAATAAATTTTGGATTTTATTTATTTTGATTAAAAAAATAAGAAAAAGATATATATATATATATATTAACATATTTTTATTTTTATCATTGTTTGTGAGATATAAAGATTATTTTTTTCTCTTTCTTATTTAATAAAATTCATTTTTCCCGTTAATTTGTGATTATAAAATGGAATTTATAAATAATTTTTATAATCATCCCAATTACTTATCTTAAAAAAATTCTTAAATACTACAAACGGTATAAAATATAAAAAATAATTTTATTTATTTTCTTTTAATACCTTCAATCCAAACATACCTTAAGTGAACCACATTATTTTTGGTTGGCTTACAATTGTTGATCTTCGCTTCATCTTGTGGCTCTCATTTAAATTTAATGGACGCATATTTAAGCGAATAGAATCTCTATTTACCTTACTTTTTCAGTTTCTCGATCATTTTTCTTCCATTTCTCTCGCTTTCATATGATGGCTCTCTCATATTTAAATTTATCAAAAATGGCTTGTTTGTAAATGGTATATTCTTGTATTTTGTGTAATCATCTTGATTGCATATAAGTTTTAGGTTAAATATTTTGATTAGATTTGCATTGTAAATACAAATGGTGTAAGTCCTACATGGAATGGGAAGGGGGGGAGGGGGTGGGGGTGGGGGGGGGGGGGGGGGGGGGGGGAGGGGTGTAAAGAGAATGCTTAAAAAACAATCTCTAATAAAAAATTTAATCAAGATAAATATATAGCGTGAGATTTTATCAAGTCTATCAAAGTCTTAAGGATCATAGGGTTCATGCTTGATATACTAAAAGATGAAAGTATTTATCCTTATTAAGGAGTCTACATTATCTAGAGACACGTGGATACTCAAAATGGTTGCTCCAAAGATGGAATGAATAAACTATTCAGTGTTAAAATGTTCTAACCTGTAAAATCTTCATTCATCCATTCTCTAACCCAAACCAATTGAGTATTTGTGGATCTAACAATATATTTATAACCTAGCGCCCATTTAAAGTCCCAAATTTGTATATTATCCCTTCTCCCTACCTGCCAAAAAAGTTCATTTTTAAAGACATCTCTCCCAGATATAATGCTCTTCTAGCCCCAGGAAGAGTTGATTCCAACACTTGCTTCCCAAAAACTTGTTTTTGGAAAGTATTTTCCTTTAAGAATTTTGTAAACAATAGGTTTTAAAAAGAAATTTACCGGCATTGGAAGCCATTAAAGATAGGCTATTAGCATGAAAATATTTACAACCTAGCCCACATCAAATTTTTGTTTTAAAAGAGTGTACCATTTGACCTAGTGGATTCTATTTTGACCTTTGTTCCCCCAAAAAAAAAAAAAAAAAAAACAAGGGATGAAATATGATTTGTGACTTTTTTGGAATAAAAAAAATGACATAATATGATTTGGGATATCATTAATAATAGATTTAATTGAAGTCTCTTTGTCACTAAAAAGGAGATTTGTATCCCAAGATTCCATTCTGCCCAAAATAAAGTCAACAAGACACTCCAATCCCTTAACCTTGGATCTACCTAAGGAGGTTGGGACTCCTAGGTATTTACCAAGTTCAGTCAACTCATCCATTCTCATCAAACTCTTGATTTCAACTTTCGGAAACTGATTATTTTTCAAAACAAGAATACGACTAATAGCAAGACCATACTGTAGAAAGTTTCTATAAAACCCCTATACTCCGTAATGGAAAGAATGATTTCAAAAATATTAATGGGAGTCCCATTATAGATATGAAAAATAAATGTATTCTCAAAGGGAGATAGAGCACTATGGTGATTATCTTTACATATAATGGAAAGATTGATAGAAATTCATGGGAAATTTTAGATACACGAATCAAATGAAAAATTCTCCATGGTTGGGTATGTTTAAAAAATCATTTGGACTCGATAAAATTTTCAGCATTCAATTTTACCATCGTATAAACATATTTACCTGGAGCACTAACTATATACTTGTCAACCCCTTCATTTCTAAGATCAGCCATTTTTGTTAGGGACTTGTGACTAAGAGTAATATGAGTTTCGGAGGCCGTGATTTTGTAAGTATGAAGAATGTCAACTTGAACGGAAATTAAGGTTTTCAAATCTAGGTTTCAAAGAAGGTCGTAGAAGTCGAGCCTGCTAAAAGCTTCTTCCTTTACAAGTCAACCCAAAATTACCTTCATGTGCTTCTTCCAAATTTTCTTCTTTCTTGTCATTTTCATTGAAGAGATATTAAAGTCATCTTCATATGGATCCACTTTGGAATGTGATGGTCAATCAAAAACTTTATCTTTGTTTATGGATGCCCTAGAATATGATGCATTTCTTGATTGTTTGGTGGTTTTGGCTCTAGACATGATGGAAGATTTGAAGAGGAATTTTGATAAGTGGTTTTAGGGTTCTTGGGGGAGGGAGAGAGAGAGAGAGAGAGAGAGAGAGAGAGAGAGAGAGAGAGAGAGAGAGAGAGAGAGAGAGAGAGAGAGAAGAGAGAGAGAGGAGAGAGAGAGAGAGAGAGAGAGAGAGAGGGTTGTTGCAAAATGTTTTTAAGAATAATGACAAAAATGTTTCTGATAGGTATTTTGAAAGAAGGAAAGAGTATCGTATTTGATCAAGTAAAAAACTGCAGAATTTTACAATATCGGTATTGCGGCTTTGTGTTTTCCAAAAAACTATTAATTGCACATAAGAACCTATTCAATTCTAATACCTATAATTCCACCCCAAAACTTATGCAAGTAAAGTTTAAGCATAAAAATACACATGAGGGGATAAAGTAAAGCATGCAATATTAACATTAAGAAATTAAGAGCATGTTAAACCAACCAAGACATGGATTGTGTTTCTTACAAGTGAGACACAAACCCACCACTTAGTTCACACAAATTCTTATTTCATAATAACCTAGAAAGACGAACCACTCTGCTCTACTCTTGGGATATTCAATTTTAATCTAGAGCAAGAGGACTATATTATCTTGAGATATTACAAAGATAGTAAATGTCTCCTAATGGGTATATTATACAATGAAGTGTATCAACATAATTTCTATGATAAGAAAATGAAGAAAATAACTCGATATCTCTTTAGGACGATTCCCTTTAATATCTTGACAATTGAGGGTTCAAGAGATAATTAGAAGGATTAATTGTATTCCCAAAATGATCACCTCTCTGGCCTGCCATCAGGGCCGACCCTGCCCACATGCTCATTAAGATATTTGTAATATGTTTTAGTGAATAGTGGTTTATATACCATCTATATTTTGGACATATATTTTCCACCTTTGAGTTGTATCTAGAACTCGAAAAAAAGGACAACAACAATAATGTATTTTAACTAATCGTTTATATACACTAGTGGATTAAGTTTCGATAAACAAACGACTTACTTTAATCATGATAATACTTCACATTTCCATTAATTCACTATATATTGTGTGATTTTGAATATTTTCTTAGTCGATAATGTAGTTTGCATCATTTATTGAACATGTGAGTCAATAAGTGAGTACTATCACTCAGGGGTGAATGCGAGATGAGACCTCCGGGAGGGAGGGCATTACTAAAGTCTAGGTTAACTTTTTTTGTATTATAGATGAAGCAAATCCTTTATTATTTTTATTTATCAAAGTTTCAAACGACTTTCAACCAACAAGTCGTTAATTAATGTATTTCTAAATTTCCCCTCGATTGTTATGCGTTTCGAGGATGCCAAGAACATCCACATTTTTTGTACGGATGACATAAACAATCCCATCTTTCTTTCAGGTGGTAGCAAATCCCCTTATATTTTAAGATGTAATAATCATTGATAAGTACAAGGTCTTCTTCCTATTGCCTTGCCCATGGTAACTAACTTATTCTTATTTCTACCACCGACTTCCTTAGTACTCACCTTGGGTGGCTAGTCTATATTATTCACAACTCTTATTCCCTGGCCCTCAAATTTGGTTTTGAACTAGACACCTCAACTTCCCATTTTTCCAACCCACAAGCATTAGGTTTGTATATTACCAATTATACCTATGACATGAGGTTATTGGGCAATTGTAACACATTTCTCACATTTCCCAGTGACATGTAGATCATCAGGGGAAAAGATGGAATAGCCTTGGTTAAAGGTACCTCACTAATTGCAATTTGAAGAGCTTCCATGACTTCGAGGATATATTATTTTTCCCTCCTAGTTATTTAGGACTTTAATATGTTTTAACGGTGGTAAGGGACACAGTTGAGCCCATGGAATTTCCTTTTTCCATTTTTTTGTTTTTAGGTAGATTTTTTTGGAATTTGGTTTGTTCTAAATCGGGGTGTCGATTTGGTGCAACATAGTTGGATGGTTTTTTCTTTGTTATAGATATTCCTTGAACCTCAACCCACTTACTTCTGTTTATTTGGGTATCTAATAGTTAGGGCCACAAGATTTATAGATCCACCACAAACCATCACCTTTTTAAAGGGATATAATGAAAATCTGGGTCATGACATTGGGACTACTTTTAGTCCCGTTATACATCCGAGAACAATTTGTGTCATCCTTCCATTGACAGCCATTCAAAATTGGCCTTTTATATAGTTAGATTTAATTTTTTCCTTCATCGATATGTACAAGAGATTGTGTATATGCGACAAAAACAGAGCTTTGTGGACTCTAATTTTCAACTTCCTATCTAAAAGTTTCTAATGTCCTTTTATATATTGCAACAAGCTCCACGAGTATGATACCACAACTCCACTTCCTCTTTACTATCTTGTGATAAACTCAATTTTCATCATGATACTTCTTTATTTATCCATGTTATGGATGAGTGTCTTATTATCTTAATGATCTATATATATAATATCATTATTATTGGGATGTCTTTACTCCCACATAACTTATTTTCTCTTAACGTTTAACAAAGTGTGAAACTATAGATTTGGACGATCTTATTTTTTCTTGTGCATGGAAGTTTAACGTATTTCCTTTGGAATCCTTATATCAGAAGAAAAGTATTCTTTACAACTGTTAGAACGATATGACATGGATGAAGCAAAGTTAGTCTCTACGCCTATGTCAGTATCACGCCTCCAGATCCTAAGAATAATTTTCTTATTGATCACACAAAATTTTGTCAGTTACTTGATTTCCTTTAAAAAATATGCTACTTCAAAGGTTAGAGGAACACGGCATATTTGTTTAAAGATGACCTACATGTAAGATATATTGATTCACTGCATGTTCCAGAAATTTACAAGAACTTAGTTTCCATGCCTTTTTTTAGCATGGAAGGTTTTAAACTTGCATGTTTAGTTGATAAGTATGTACTAACCAAGAATGAATTATTCATAGGATATGGTACCTTTGTGACTGTTTATTTAAGATATATGTAATGGCCACAAAACCAACAAAAATCTAACTGAGAAAAAAATGGATAGAAATTTGAATTATGTGTATATGATTGACTCACACTAGTTTATTACCTAACGTGAACTTCAATTTGCAAAAGAAATGTGAAGTACGTGTTGAGTCAAAATTAACCAAAACCGCGTTTCAATATATAAAAATATTTTGTACCTTTAGTATTAATTCACAAAGATAATGTGACTAAAAGTTTATGCAAACTAGAAGTATGAAAAGTACTTCATAACTTTTATTAATGAATGTACAATGTATCATTAAATACACTTTTTTCAAAGTAAGGATGAGACCTTAGAAACATTTAAACAATACAAAACTAAAGTTGAGAATAAATTGAATTAAAATATCAAAACTTTTAGAACAAATAGGGAAAGAAAATATGTGTCTCATTTTAGAGGGTTTTGCGCTGAACGTGGAATCATCCATCAACCCGTGACTTCATATTCTACTAAATAAAAATGGATTGTTGAATGCTAAAAATGAACGTTAAAGGAAATGATGAACAACTTGTTGATTACCTCAAGGTTACTACAAAACTTGTGGGGAGAGGCTTTGCTCACACAAAACCATATGCTTAACAAGGTACCCCACAAGAAGATTAACAAATCCCATTATGAATTTTAAGAAAAAAACCACCTTTCTTCAAATATATAATAGAGTGGGAAAACTTGGTAAACGTAGTAATCCCGAGGCCCAAAAGGGTTAAGATATGACCAAAGACAATCAAATACATTTTTATTTGATATGCGTACAACATTGTTGCATATAGGTTCCTGGAGCACCAGTCGTTCCACATTGACATTTACGTCAATATAATGATTGGATCTAGAAATGCATATTTCTTTGAAACAATTTCCCGTACAAGACCACACCAAAATATGGTTCCTTGAGAAAAACACATGATGCAATTAAAGAAGAGAAAGATCAAGAATCGTTGTCAACCAAGTCACTGCTAAATTAACAAGGAAGAACCAAGAAGAAAGATGAAAAACTCTACGTCCCTTGAACACGACTTCCTATCTTGTATGTTAGGTGAAAAACCATGAGCGTTTACAAATGGTATGTCAAACCTTGAAGACCCTTATAGGAAATAAGTGATAAATAGAAAAAAAAATAGGTTCCATAATGCAAAATCAGGCATGAAAATTAGTGGAAATCCCTTCTGGAAACAAACCCTTACCATAAAAATGGATGTTGTAAGAAAAACTGAAAATCGATGAATCTATCAAAAAGTATAATAGTCCGTTAGTGATTGCTTTTTAAAATTATCACTTGAAGTGATTTTAGATCTCTAAAAATATTCTAAACTTTTATAATCACTTTTAGAAAAATCACTAGATATGAAGATCACTTAAAGTGATTTTAGATATCAATTTTTTTTTAAATATTTCTTACAAATATATTAATTTTAATTAAAAAGCGCTTATAATTTTAAAATAATCAATCCCAAATGGACTATAAAACTCGCCTTATTGTAAAAGGTTATAGACCAAAAAGGAAAACTTGACTATTTTGAGAAATATTTTCAGAATATTATTCATTTGAATATTGATTTCTATAGATTAGATATACCGGGTTCAAATTTATCAAATGAATGTTCCTTAAATAGAAAATTAAACGACAAGATATATATGAAACAACATGAAAGTTACGCAATTTTAGGTAAATAGAAATAAGTATATATGCACTTTTAAATTTTTATATGGTATAAAATAGACATAGAAGCAATGACACATAAAAACAAAATTTAGCTTCATATGTTTTTCTTTTAAAATATTTTTCTTTCTTTATTAATAAAATAATATTTATATATACTATTTGCAATTTTAATATAAATATATAATAATAGTGAATATTTAAAAGTCAGAAAACAATAGATAAATATAGTGTGTACTCGTCATTTCCAATTCCTTAACCATGTTACAGAATTTTTTTAAATTGCTTATAATTAAGATAGTTCGTTTGCATATATAAAAAAAAGGATCAACTAATTTACACTTGAACCTAACCACAAGGAGTAAATCAACCCTTTACCCTTAAATCCAGTTCAAGGCCACAAGGGTAAACTACAGTATTTCAAAGTCAACTCACTATTTATAAATGGTCTATTTAGTATCGATCTAGTAAAAGATATTTATGATCCGAATTTTTTGCAGAACAGTGACACATGAGAACAGTATACTTTTGTCAAAGTGTTTTCAGTGACCTTACATGTAAAATTTACCCATGTGTTTTATCCTCTTTTCACTCATCTTATTCCATCTTAATGTGATGTTCAAAAATATTTAGTTGTAAATATAACAACATTCTCTTACTGTTTAGTAATAATTCAATAATTAGTCTTAAATTTTGTTCACCAACTAATCTATATTTACAAGATTTATAATTGTTTTATTGGTTATAATTTTGAACCCTTTTGCAATGATCATAAAATCTTGCGATTGGATTTTATTCTAGTTAAAATGCTTTTCAGTGAGAAAAACTACTCTTAATATTTGAGACTCAATATAACTACAGTATTTCAAAGTCATCACACTGTTACAAAAAATTCAGTACTATTGATTTACAGTAATTTTGTTAAAAGCTTCATGATGAAAAGATGCTCATAGAAGATTGACATGTCCTTACCATGCAGAGCTGGTAGTTGAAACAGTAGAGAATACAAACTTGAGATTTAATAAGCCACACTTTAAATTATTACTGCAGGTCTTGCAAATGAATTTATTATCCATTTATGGAATTGTCTTATCTATTCAATAAAGACTGGGTTGATCACAGTTGCTACAGTGATTTGTAGCAATTCTCAGTGACCATGAAATTGTGACATCAAAGTAAAAGGAAAGACAATGAAGATGAAGAAAATCCAATATCATATACCATTATATAAGTTCATGGTAGTAACAAGCACTATCAATTGTTGTATTGTTATATGTTTTACGTAAAAAAATTTGTAAAATACTAGGCAAAAATGATAAATGTGTAACATAAAAGAGATGAAAGTCTTACTGTGCTCCCAGTATCGATCATCTCTGAAGAACTTAAATATAACTTTCCAAAAGTATAGTTGATGTTGAACTTTACCCTTCATTCATATGGTTATCATCATTCCCTTGTGAAGGAGGAAGATTAGGACGACTCGTCATTGTAGAGCTCATCAAATGAAGAGTTGGCATGAGATTATTATTTGGTAGAACCTGTTGTGGAGTTGAGCTTAATAACTGAAGAGGGTTGATTTGCCTAGCTTCACTGTTTTCAATTGATGTGTTCATGTACTGAGGATAAGTAGGAACAATTGAAGGAACTGAAGTTACCGATGGGTAAAAGTATAGTTGTGAGCCTGAGGGAAATGGTAAAGGTTGATGATTTTGAGAGTCTTCTGCTTGGAATGTAGCAGAATGGTTCCCAAATTGAGATAAAGATAAACTAGAAGGATCCCAATGAAAATATGGATTGTATGGCAAGGTATTATTTAAAACGTTGACTCCTGAAAATGAAGATTGATTTACCACTGGAAAAAAGTTCTGAGCAGAAAGTTGAGGTACATAACCTCCAAAACTGTTCTGAACTAGGTTTTCTTGCTGACTCGGGGTTTCTTGTTCGATTTCCTTGTTTTTACCATCAGAATTCCAAAATCTTGACCTCCCAAGAGATGTTTGATCATTACCAATAAAATGGTCATTAATATCAATACCCTTTTGGGTATTTTCATCTTTAATGATTGGTGAATTCGTGTTGAAGAAGTGTGACATTGAAGTTTGAGAGGCTAATGAGTCTTGAGAAAAAAGTGATGGTTGATTGAATTGACTGAAATTTCCTGGTGGTATTTGAAGTGGTGGAAGCTTATCGATATCATCTTTTGTTGCATCAATTAACCAATCTACAACCTTACTAGGTTGGCTAAGTCCAAGCCTATCTTGAAGATCATACAATTGAATAGCAGTAGGTACCGAAAGTCTAATTCGACGATCCCTTAATCCCCTTACAGTGCACACCTTGCTATGCCTATCTTTTCCACCAAAAGTTCGCGAAACACGGACAATTCTTGGGTTTTTGAAACCTGCCCATTGCCTTGAAGTAGTTGTAGTCCTTGAAATCATCTTGCTATTATCAAAACTCTCACCTTCTTGCTTTGCTTGAACATCTTTTTCTCTTGAATTCATGATGATCTTGCTTTATTCACCATTTGCCTGAAATATATTAACAAAATTAACTAAAAGTAACAATCTTTTGACAAGCTAATGTAACGTTTATAATTAAATTGAATATTAGTAGTAACATCTAAACTATCTTTCTTCACTATAATTTATAAACAAAATTGATGTACATGCATATATCTTACCAGAGACGCCTGTCTTTGCTTAGTTGCTTGATCGAAAACCGTTCTACTCAAAAGGGTAGAAGATCCAAAATCGCCGATAAAAGTAAGAACTTATGAAAAAAACTAATTTTTTGATGTATTAAAAGTTAATCTATTAAGCTGCAGTATCATTCTAATTAGGGTTTCTAAATAAAAATGGTATTTTCAAACCATAAAATCAAGTTCAAAACATCATGATTGAAAAAGGGAGACATAACAATTTTTAGAAAACATTGTGTGCAAAAGGAAGACAACAGTTTTGAAAATTGCCATGAAATGCTATAGTTCATTTCATGTAGCTAAAAACAAAGTAATGATTGTGAAATAAACTCACATGATTGTTGCAGCTGACTGCTATTATTCTTCATCAAATCCAACATGACCACTAGGAAGAGCCACTTTACTATTATTAAAGTCTTGTTTAAATAACTTCTGCCTGGAGTAGTAAAGAATTGTGAAATAGTATGAAGTGTTTTTAACCCAATATTTTGACAGATAATAAACATTCCAATTAGGTTATAATGTTTACAAATGGAATAAAATGGTGTGGCAAAATGATCGCCATGTGTCAAATTGATTTGTTGAACGGATAAAATGAACGAATATTTTTTACGAAAAATCGGTGCTTTTCATGCGTAATTTCTTATAAAAATATATATATTTCAAACAATAAACGAGATTTTGACAAAGGAAAGTTCTTAACTTATTACTTTCGCTCTAGTCATAACATAATAATGAGTATATAGTTAATCTGTTAATTTCATAAGCTGGGGCCTCAGATACAACACGATTACATAAATGATTTTAAATGCATAACTGCCATTTTCAAATAAGTTATTTAAGAAATAGCACGGCATAATAAAGTTAGATGTAACTATTATAATGCTCATTTAATATAGCGCATGCAAGGAAGTCACTTTAAATGTTTATCTCTATAGTATAGGGTTTATGGACCGGGTTAATTTGGCACTGTGTCAACAGAACTATGCTTATTAGTTATTTGTACGCTTCTTCTAATACTTGAACCAAGCACAACATTAAATTAATTAGACATACAGCCAAGAGTGAAGAGTTTGATGTAGATAGAAGGATTTAATTCGCATAAATTTAAGCATATATGACCTTGGGAGATGCACCTTTATGTACAAATTAAATAGGATTTATCTTTTGTTAGATCGGACCAAAAAGTACTAACTTATTTAAATGTTGTTAGCTTTTATATCAAGTAATCTTCATTCTTAAATTAACTCATGCTTTTTTTTTAATCGAAAATTTTCACTCATGTTAGTGCTTCGGGAAGTTGTGGTGTATAGTATTGGAGCTATATTAATTAATTTAAAATTATCACAGCAGCTACCTCATAGAGGAGGGACCAACGTCACATAGGGTTGTGAAAGCATTCACTTAGTGCGCAGAGGACCACATGCTGCATCTTTTCAGTGAGATTTTCATAACAAGTTGGACCTTAACGAGTAAAGCTAGCTACCAATAGTTCTTGGAGCTCATGGAACTTGTCACAATTAGAATCATTTGCATGTTTAGGCATCGCTAGGCAAATTCATATATTCCATATGACCAAAACGTATTTCTTGGTTAAATAAATAGTTAGAATGGTCGTGTTAGTGATAGACGTATGAGTCACATTTTTCAGATAATTTGAACTTAAGTCTCGAGCCTAATATACAGGTATTAGTCACATAATTTCAAGCAACCAAGATGTTATTTTGTTCTCTAAGAAATAATTTTCATATTTTAACTACTTTCACCTGCATTTCTTAATTCAACCACCTCAATGACTCTCAAGTCATCTAAGAAATCATAAGTAATGTGGATGAAATCACTACTTAAAATAATATACAAGTTACATGTCTCGATTCTCGATCAACTGGACACGTGTTATATAACTGTTAGATTATTACCAGATTGTCAAGAGGATACTCTGACAATTTCCAGACTATATATTATCTTTCTAAAAACGATTGAGGTAACAAAACTATATTTGTTCTTTATATATCAATCTCTAAACTTTTCTTACTTTTTATTCATTACATTTTATTGCGGGTGCCATTATAATTCTATATTTGTTTGAGCGTCAAAGTGTCATCAAGGGAGCGTTATTGAGACGGTTTTTCCTAGTTGACAAGTTCGCACTGCATTTCCTGGTAGATCAAAATATCCAACCAAGCCGTGACGTTTCCAACTTAAAAATGGCATCGAGAGATTACACTTTTTATTTTATAAGTTTGACTCTGTATATAAAAAAAGTAACAATTCCATGAATTGAATGATTGAAAGCTTATTACTATGAGAGTCATACATAGATAAAGGCTCGTGATACATGGGGTTTCCTAACAATTCCATGAATTGAATGATTGAAAGCTTATTACGATGGGAGTAATACATAGATAAAGGCTCGTGATACATGGGGGGTCCTTTACGAGTAATAATATATACAACCATTTTTCCATACCACTTTTGCCGCCCTTGATGTGGGGTGATTTGGTTGGTAACGAATTATCAAAGAGGCTAAGATTGTAAAGGAACTAATAATTCATTTTCAATCAAATTACATCACATCGTGGGTGTTATATTAATTACTATAAAGATACGGTATATATCACTACTCTTTTCTTATTCATCCTTTGACATACAAAGATGTGTAAACCGCCAATGGATCAATATCACCACTAGTGGTAGGAACTAGAACTACCAACACACCACGTCAAGATGCGAATTTAAACCTTACTTAACTTGTCCAAGATGGTGTTCAACATACTTTACAATCTTATCACCAAGCTAAGAAGGTTCAAGATTCAGTGCATTCATGTCACCTCTACCTGATGATGGACCACATCTACTTGTCCAAAAAGAGATAAATCCTAACAACTTTTTTTAGATTTTAACATGACCCTCGAACTTGTGAAAAAATATAAGGCATGAGCAACAAGTTGGGGATATGTTTTATAGATACTTTTTATGACCAGTCATGGTCAAACTATAACCACAATGGAGAAATTATTAGGCATCATTTTCAGAAACCCTAACCATAAGATCCTAATAAGTGTGTTGCTTAACACTGAACATAAAGGACCACTATGGGAATCACTCATATCAATTCGCACATACGACAATATACATGCTTAAAATCAAAACTTCCATCATTGTTCCCAAGTTGAAAGTTGACCATGTGCATACTTATCCCATATATATTAAGATTATTCTCTAACAGAGAAGAGATCATTTATCAAGGAAAAAGTTATACGTCTTCTCCAAGCCAGGCACTTACCTGAAGCGAACTATTTTGCTTAGGAAGCTGGCCTTGTTATGTTACCTATGTCAGATGGGAAATGGCTTATATGTATTGAATTTACAAATCCCAACCAGATATCGATAGATTATTAACCATTGCACAAGATTAATCGATTGCTCGATACCACCTTAGGTTACGCGTTCCTCACCTTTATGGACTTTTTTTGGGGTGACAACCAAATCCATATGATTCTAGAATATGAGGAGATCCCATAATTCTTACAAAATAGAATTAGTCCAGTTAGGATTATATGCTCAAGATAATGAATTTTCAATTTGTTGGTGTAATATAATAGGACAATATCATCACTATGATCTTGATAATTTACTATAAATGTACATAGTGATCATAAAGTAACGATAAAAAGTATAAGGTTACATGATGTTAATTGTTTAAGGTCATGACGGGTTGTGCATGCTGGTATTCCACATGTCATAGATTGGTACCTCATAAGACTCGTATCATAAAATTTCTTGACCAAGTAATCATTGTTTATCACTATTACTGCATGAGGGTCATGGTAGACGTTGATTATAATTGTATGTGGCATGCCCACGGTCACAAAGTAGTATAATATGTAGTCATCTTCTATTATACATCTGAATATGTACATAAAGGACTTACATATATAGGCAACATTTTTACAAAAGTTATTTATAGCTGCTGAGACGCATATATTCTCAAGTTTTAAGCATGTACGGAAGCAATAACGAAGTCAAGATCTTTATACTTTGGCATACCAAGGGTCTATGCTGTAGATCTCGGTTTTGAGGCCTAGGTGGTCGAGCTGGGCGTAGCGCCTAGGCGGAATCATACAGATTTGAATCCAGCTGTGTAATTTTGTATATCTCGTAATACATATGTAGTAATTAAGAAATTTTGACTATTTAAGTCATAAAATTCATCTAACAACACTATAGTATATATAAAAATACTAAAAATTGAGTTATAATATCAATTTAAAAATTCTCGAGGATAAGAAAAATAACAAGAAGACCTATGCGGCATGTTTTGTATTAATCGGCACCTAGGCGGCCATTTTTTTCATTAATCAGTGCCTAAACGGTCTAGGCGCCTATTCCACGGTGATTAAGGAGCTAGACAAAAACACCTAGAGTTTTAACTAGGCGTAAGCGCTTGAGGGGTAGTTGACGCCTAGGAGGTGCCTAGGCGGGGAGATCTACAACATAGCCAAGGGTGCAGTATAAATGGTGTTCTTATATTTCCACATCTTGGGTGTATATCTTAATTAGTCACGATATGTACACGCAAGCGATAGTATATGAGATATCCATTACATGGTAAGATTGCATTAAATTACATATTCTCGACTGGGTAATATGTTGAGCTACTATTGTGGTATCATCATTCTTAAATCGTTACTGATTGAGAGAATATATGTAACAGTAATATGAAACATGCAAAATTTAAACTTGTTAGTTTACTAGTGAAATAATAGATGGGTATATTTCGTCATCACAAACTCAGTAGGTCAAGGACAATAATCGCTTAGTAATTTGAAACCGATCCTTTGACAATACCATCTTTACACGTTGTTTCGTTAGTGGAATAGTTACACGTTTTAAGTATGGATGACCGTCTTATCCTAGTATACTTATAGACAGGGCTAAATATATCTTTTGGACCCTCCCCTGTACATGTAAACAGTTACCAAATTGCTAAATCTATATAAACAATACTACCAAGATGAAAAATTAATAATATTGGAGAAATGAAATTCTTTAATAATAATTATTATTGGAGAAATTAATTATTGTTTTATAAAGATAAATAATATTATTTTTACATAAAAAAAGAAATTAATTTATATATAGTTTCCATATAGAGATATTAAAATCCTAAATAGTGATTGACTTGTATTTATCAAACATAGGATTTGGAGTCCTATTTCAATTAGAATTTATTTTAAAACTTTATAAAATCTAGACATCTTAAGGAAATAATTGTAGCTTTTAGATATATTTTTCTTTATTTTATGATACAATAAAATCAAAAGCAAATCCTCCCCCTCTTTCTCTCACCCTTTCAGTTCGATCGAACCAGCCTCCAAGGAAGAAGAATTTTTTTCTTCTTCTTGTTTCTTTCTGAAGTGTTTTATGAAATTTGTCTAATATTTTCCCGACAATTGTGTCCACTCTTGTTGCTAGAAATCATAAACGGATCAAACAAGAAGATCAAGAGCAGCAAGAGAAGTCCATAATAAATCTTGAAGAACCATGAGGTCCAAGATAACTACTTCTTCAAATTCTTTGCTAAGAAAAGACGATGTAAGAATTATCCATTGAGATTTCTTCAAAGTAGTTTTCTGTCACAAACATAATTTTCATGTGAGTATAGTAGAATTTTGGCATCTAAAGCAAACATGTTTTCACAAATCTTGATTAGAATACATGCCTAAACAAACTGTGGATCCAACAAACGGTATCAAAGCATCAGTCTACTGGTATTAACATGAAATATAAGTTTCATTAATTATATTAAATCAAATGTTGAGAGAGAGAGAGAGAGAGAGAGAGAGAGAGAGAGAGAGAGAGAGAGAGAGAGAGAGAGAGAGAGAGAGAGAGAGAGAGAGAGAGAGAGAGAGAGAGAGAGGTTGAACATTGAAGAAATGAAGTGGAAATGCACGAATTTTTAAAATTAGGGTTATATAAGGGTAATCAAAATAGTATTCAAATAAAACACCCTCTAATGATAAAAAAATTAAAAAAATTATACTAATAAGCAAAATTAATCACCATATATGTAATAATTAAGGTTTTGATTTCACCCCTTAAATGTGAAACCCCTTTACTAAACAAAAGATAGTTTATATTATCTAATAGTAAAATACAAATTATTATTTGATTAAAATTCTATTTAATAGAGATATTAACATTATAAAATAAGTGATTATCTTTAATTGGATATACATAGGGCTGCAAACGAACCAAGCCGCTCGAGAGCCGCTCGAGCTCAGCTCGGAGAAAAGCTCGTTCGAGATCGGCTCGAATATAAACAAGCTCAAACTCAAGCTTCATTTTAAGCTCGATAAATAAACGAGGGTGCTCGAGCTCGGCTCGTGAACTCGTTTAAAATTATGAATTATAAATTAATATATTATTTACGTATAAATATACTATTAAACCTTCAATATTAAATTGGATATTTTTAATATATTTAGACATTTATTTTTTTATTAATGTTATGTTTCATATTTTCATGTTATACACTCCATCAAATACCAAATATTCATGAAAATCTCATTTCAACCATAAAAAACAACTAAAAATGATGGTTCCATAAGTTAAATAAACAAGTTATAACATTTCTGATTTGGATCATTGGAAGCTCGGGCTCGACTCGTTTAAATTTGAGCTCGGCTCGGCCCGACTCGTTTAATTTTGAGCTCGGCTCGGCTCGGCTCGAAAAAATAAACAAACAAGCCTGTACATCTAGTATTCGGCTCGACTCGGCTCGTTTGCAACCCTAGATATACATAAGACATAAATTTCTACTTTGATTAGAAAATATTTTTAAAATCTAAATAAATAATAGAAATCAATAGTGGATAAATTATAACTTTTTAAATATCTTTTTCTTCACTATGAGAGACAAGAAAAAAACCAATCTCCCTCCTCCTCATTCTTCAAATCGGGCAAACCAATCTCCATGGAAGAAGATAAATTTTTGTACCACCCGTTTCGTGATGAAGCACTCTCCAAATTTTGTTCAATTGTTTTCCAGTAACTGTGAGTCCAACCTCCATGGTTAGAAATTGTAAAAATATTAGAAGAGAATATGAAAGTCACAAGATGAGTCTAAAAGAAAACTTGAAGAACCTTGAAGTTTAGGAGAACTACTTCTTCTATTTATTTCCTATGAAAATACAACGCAAGAAATTATCCACAAAGATATGTTAAATATAGATTTCTGCCATGTGTATATAATAGTTATAACCTGTATCTAAAGAAAATACACAATTTTTTTTTTTCCTTTTTCTTGTATTATTAAAATACATGATACATATTTAAAATCTGATATAAGGTTCATGGATCATGTTTTAAAGGTTTCATGATTCAAGTTTCATGTTTCAAGATTTACGGTTCAGTGTTCAGGGTTCATGGTCATGATTTAAGGTTCATAGTGCATGATTTATGGTTCAAGAGTCAAGGTTCAAGGTTCAAATGCAACTTGGTCTTCTCGTGTAAGTTGAGATTTTATCAATAAAGAAACCACATTGACGAGCAAAAATAAAGTCTGGGGTTCATGGTGCATGATTCATGGTTCAAAATTCAATCTTCATGGTTCATGGTAAGATTCAAGGTTCATGCTTCAAGTTTTAAATTCACGGTCACCATCATGGTTCATGGTTTAAGATTCAATTTATAAGTTTCATGGTTCATCATTCATGTTCAAGGTTCAAGTTTCAAGTTTCAAGGTTCATTTTTTCAAGATTTAACGTTCTAGGTTCAAAGTTCAAGGTTCAAGATCCATGGTACAAGGTACAAGGTCTAAGGTCCAAAATTCATGGTTCAAATTCAAGGTTAATGATTCAAAGTTCATCTTCCATGATTCAATGTTCAAGATTCAAGGGTCAAGATTAACGCGTTTCATAATTAATATTAAAAGAACAATTTCCAATATTTCTTCCTATTCAAAAATGTTTGAAAACATTTTTGAAATATATAAACACATTTATCCAAACTATTTGTAATGTATGGTCCATTATTTTTAATTATTGTTACACATTTACATCTATGCTTTAAACATATAGCATACACACTTATTTAGCTTTTAACAACTTAAGAATTTGTTAAATTAAACCAACCTAGAAATGGAGCTATATGCCAACAAATTCTTATGCGGATAATTTGGATACAAAATCCCTCTCATCTCATCCACAAGAAGATGAAATCGAAGGAGTCGATAATAAGTTCATTCTAATGATCGGTGAGAGAATGTCAAAAACCAATGAGAATCTAGATTCACAAGGGACAACTTTGAAAACTTTAGAACAACAAATGTACCAAGCTTTGCAAGCACGAATTCAAAGTCAACTTCCGAGAAATCGCGAAGATCGAGGAAATGGATCTTGTAAAGATAATGCATTAAGAAATGTGAAAACTTTACCCCCTCCAATTGTTTTTAAAAAAGAGAGGGAGACTACTCCTATTTTGAAAGAAAAAGATCAAATCGAAGAATAAATAGTGGATCCTGAAATTATAAAATAAGATCTTGAAAAAGGGCCGAAAAAGAAAAAGGAGAAGATTTTAGTTGTTTCTCAAGAGAATCGTCCAAGTCCAACGTTCCCTTTGAGAGTGCAAAATAATAACCAAGACAAATAATATAAGAAATTTGTGGATATGGTTCGGAAATCAGAGACCAACCTTTAATTTTATGAGGCAATTTAGAGAACGCCTAAATACAAAGTTCAGGATAGATTTCCTCTCCAACAAACGCAAACTTGAAGAGGATAAAATTTTTGGCTTAGAGGAAGAGTGTAGTGTTATTTGTCAAAGTAAGTTACTATTAAAGCTAAGGGATTCTGTTAGCTTCAATACTCATATCTCAATTGGTGAAGAATGGTCCTAAATTTTTTTATGAAATTTGGGAGCTAGTATTAATCTCATTCAGAAATCCCTTATTGAGAATTTAGATGTGGGTCGAGCTAAACCCACCACTATCACTTTTTAAATGGCCGATCGCTGTATTTCTCAACTCGAAGGGAAAATCGAAGATGTTTTGGTCAAAGCTGGTGACTTTATCTTTCCTTGTCATTTCATTATTCTCGACTATGACACCGATAAAAATATTCCTATTATACTTAAGAAGCCCTTCTTGGCCACCTGGTAAAATCTTATTGATATTGGAAATGTTGAACTCATAATGAGAGTTCAAGATGAAGAAATCAAATTTAACGTTTTTAAGGCAATGAAATTTCCGATATTAGAGAAGATTTTTTCCAAGTTGATGAGATTGAGCAAGTGGTGTCTCCCGAAGCGTGATGTTAAAATCAACATTTTAGAGAATACTCCTCGCAAGTGTACGAATCGTCCCAAGTACTAAAGTGATAAGATTATCTTTCTCACATGGAATATAAAGCTAACTTTATAGTTTTAGTCTATAACTAGGATGTTCATTGAAGATAAACTAGAATAAAAATATATACTTTTTTTGGTTTGATTCAATAATTAAATTAATACAAGATGAAATAAAGTGATAAAAAGCTTTTCCAAATGTAAATAAAGTAAATTTGCAGGTACTAAAATAAAAATAAGGTGAAATATAGCTTGAGAAGCTCATATTCACCGCTACCTATGGCTTGGAATTGTTAGTAAGTGAGGGATAAAATGGAAATTTATAGCAAACCAGGATTTTAAGGACACCCTAAGTCTCTCCTGAGTAAATAGGGGTTGCTATCTAATCCTAGAAACCCCTTATTAGTGATCCTAGAAATTATCTAACACCAAACCTCTAACCTTGTGTTGCTAATCTGACTAATTTTGACACCCTGGTTCTAAATTAAGTCAACCATGTATAAGTCCTATTCGGTAAATTGAACATTTCTCTCTTCCATGTGTATTTAAATCCCTATCACAACTTAGTACATGGCAAAATATATGAGTTCATCAATAATCATAAGAAACAATGATAACCCAATTCAATTGGACCATAAAATTATCCCAAATATCAATGCCCAAATTATATTTTATGATTCATACACAGTGGCGAATCAAGAAACATAAATGAGGGTGGGCTTGAACAGTAAGGGGGTTCGGGGGCAACGCCCCAAATTTTTTTTGGGTATTCAATAAAAAGAATATGAAACAAATGAATCTATAGATTAAATAATATCATATAAAGATAAAAAAATTACAATTGTACTCTACGAGTTTTCCTTTTCTGAAAAATATCCATGATAGTGGTATTCTCAATTTTTTTACAAATGTCTCTCTCAATAAAAATAAGCAAATAATCATTCAACCATTAGTCACTCATTCGATTCCATAATTTAGTCTTGACAATACTCATAGCTGAAAATACCCGCTCAACAGAAGCAATAGCAACCGGCAATGTTATTGCTAAAGTCAAAAGCAAGTAAACCAATTGATACACAATATTTTCTCCTACTTTCTACCATTTTTTTAGCAAGCCTTGTGATTCCATTTAAATCGAAAAATTCACTGCTAGATTTCACATCAGCAATGTAAGTGTCAAGTTGATCTTTAAGCTCTCATATATCCCGATCGACAAAATCTTGAGGATAGTATTTAGCTAGGCGAACTAATTTTACTTTTTCGTATGAAAAATATTTTTAGAAGGATCAAGACATGGAAGACACAAAAGTAACTCTATGGTGGAATCAGAAAATCGAGCATTCAACTCTGCTAGTTGCATATCTAGAATAACATAGAAAGTATCAACCTGAAAATGACGGAATTTTTTTATTCCATCTTCATTATGTCTACTACTTCTTCCTCGTGCATGACACATGTCATCTATTCCAGAAACACTAACTTTGTACTTCTCACAAAATTTACAAATATTTTCAAGTAAAGAATCCCACCCATTCTCCCTCAAAGTTTGAAACTAGCGTTTCACTTATTCAACTAATGTGATTGCATTCACAATATTCTAATCTTTTCTTTAAAGTTATTGTGACAACTCATTCGTGATAGCTAATATTTTTTTCATCAAGAAAAGAGTGAATACAAAATCAAATGATTTAAGTATATCCACAATATTTTGTGTATCTGTTTGATTAGTTGATTTCGATCCATCTTTTCCAAGGAGCTCAATCACCTCACCAACTTCACCAAACATATTACTCAAACTCAACAAAGTATTGTGATGAGAACTCCAACGATTATCACTTGCACGTTTGAGACTTGTTTCTTGATTTAAACCAGTTCCACTTGAAATCTCCCCAATATCAAGTGCATTAATCTTCGTTTGAAATTGTTTCTCTCTAAGCATATCACGTCTTTTACAAGATTATCCAACAATATTCAACACTCTTCCAATAAAATCAAAAAGAGCACGAACATGATCATTTTTTCTTGAAACAACTACAAGAACTAATGGTAACTGATGGGTAAAACAATGAATATAATATGCACATGCATTTTCTTTCAAGATAAGTTCTCTTAATACATTATACTCACCTCACATATTACTAGCTCCATAATAACCCTGGTCTCGTAATCTAGATATATTCAATCCATTTCTACATAAAACATCATCAATAGTTGCTTTAAGTGTCAAAGCATTGGTATCTTTAACATGTTCAACGCCCAAAAATCGCTCAATCACATGACCTTTTCTATTAACATACCGTATTACCAAATCCATTTGTTCTTTTATTGATATGTCTCGTGATTCATCAACCATAAGACAAAAATGTGCATCGCCTAGATCACTCATAATAATCTTCGTAATCTCAATAGCATATGCTCGCACAATATCCTTTTGAATTTCCGGACTTACCATTTTATGATTTCCTGGAGCATTCTCTAAAGTGACTAGTTTAACATCTGGATTAACTCGACCAAATGTACCTACAAGTTCATCTTAATTTCCTTTGTTAGAGGAATTTTCACTTTCATCATGACCACGAAATGTCAATCCTTGTATTGTTAAATATCTAGTGGTCTCAATTGATGCATTCAACCGAATCTTATATTCATCTTTCTCTTTATCTGTTATCTTTGAGAGATTTGTCTCAATGTGTTGCTTAAAGTTCAATAAATTTTGACAATCACTCACGACTTTTTTATGAGGAATAGACCTTTCATGATCGCTAAACGTTTTTGTAGCTATTTTTCAATTCAAGAAACCTTCAGTAACAAAATGATCACCCCCCGCTTGATGTCCAATAACAAATTTAAAAAGATAACAACATAGACAATACACAACATCTTTAGATACATTATATTCCAACCAATAAGGATGCTTATCGAACCAATCAGAATTAAATTTTCTATTTTGCCCACCGAATAAGGTTAATCAAAGTTTATGATTCCAAGTTTGTGTAGCACCCCTACTCAAAAATGTTCTACGAACTTCATCTCTATCATTTGGATGATATTTTATAAGTTTATACCTTTTTCCAACATCTGAAGGTGTGTCTTTCGAGTCATGAAACTGAAATTGAGCATTTTCTTCCAAAACTTCTGATTTTCTATACTTTTGCATAACTCATTTACAAAATTTTAAAGAATTAATAATTAATTAGATAGTTGTAATATCTAAATAAATTGGTGCTCAAACATAATAAATTCAAGTTCATAATTTTTTAAAATAATATAAAAAATTAAAAACTATTAAAAAACTGTTTTATACTATTTTATAATCTAATAGTATTTTTATATTATATATACAATTCTATTTGATTATTATTAAAAATTAAGAAAAATATTAGCAAAAGGTTAAAATATTAAAAATAGAATTAAATGGTTGACTACTTTATGTCGAAAAAAAAAACCTAGGAACCTTTGGCCAATCTATCGAACAAAAAGGAAAAAGTAAAACCTACTCTAATGTCGAAAATAAAATCACTAAAACTAATGAATCAATTGAAACTAAAAAATTAAAATTGAAAAAATCAAGTTATTAAGTTATGATTAATACCATTTAATTATTTCTTTTTTAATAAAATAAATTAACTTAATCGATTAAGAAATAATTTTAATGACATAAAATAAATATATCTACTAATTAATATTTAATTATATTTATTCAAAAAGTTCTACAAAATACCTGATAACAAAATTAACAATATATTGAAAAGATTAACAAAAATTTAGAAAAATACCTGATAATGGATGATAAACTGAATACTGGTTTTAAGTTTGATTTATGTAAAAAAATTATTAAGTGTAAAATAAGTTATTAAGGTTAAAATTTATAAGTAAAACTAAATGAATTAAAACCTAAAATAATTAAATGGACTAAATATATTTTTTTAAGAGTTTGAGGGTGGGCTTAAGCCCATCCCATGCTCTAAGTAGGTCCGCCATTGTTCATACATAACAAAATATAAATCTAAAATATGTTTAGTTCATGCTAGTATTATGAAAGACAATTTAAAAAATTATTCATTATTAAAAGAAAAATTAAAAGATTCCAGATTTACACTAATTAAATGGTTAAGAATTTATGTAAAGTGATGAAATTATGTTGAACTCGTGCTTCTCTTGCTCCAACCTTGTTCTCTCTTGCTACCATGTTCTCACTTGCTCCAACTTCTAAGTGATGTTTTTTTCCAAGTCTAAAACTGATATAGTAAGTCTAATAAACATTTCCTATAAGCTAGTCCAATATAGTTGGGTCAAAAGTGGCCCAATGGTCCTTTTGTTGAAATTGGACAACTTGGGTTTTTATGGGAAAATATGCATACTTTTTTCACTTCAACTTAGAATCAATCTTCGTTTCTTCTCATACAAACTAGACTCCAAGGTATACATTGTACCAGAAGTTCTTGTTCAGAATCCTCACCAATTAATTAACGTGATATTCTAAAGTCGACGATGACGTTTTGCCAGCCCTTTTGCTTGAACTTCTAGTGACACTTTTGGTTCATTTGCTTCTCTCAGGATCTCTACAACTTGTGTCAGGTTTTTACTTAGTTCCTGACTTCTTTGCTTCACCTTTGGTTCTCATATCACCCGTGTTCTTATGAGCTTCACACTTAACAAACAAATTTCTCCATAAACACATATATAACCAAGGTTAACTAAAAACTCAAAGAATGCCAAATAAATGGATAAACCCCACATTAACTCAACCCCCCCCCCCCTCTCCCAAATTTTAAAGAAACTTAGGAAGCTCTGAACTTTGAGTATGGAAGATCAAAACCGAGGCGTTATGAGAAAGTTCAAGATTTGGAAGACATTGAACCAAGGAAGAAACCATTGATTTAATGTACACCCAATTTTGTACAAAAGCCTTTGCGGTCTCAATTGAGGCATGCATATCTTAAAACCAACTCAAAATTACCCATCATTATATCTTCTGATTTAAATTTACATGTGGAAGAATAGTTGTTGAGTGTATTGTATGCTAACAAAGAGGCAATTGGGTGGACTATTGCCGACATAAAAGGCATTATTACCACTATTTTCAATATCTAATTATTCTCAAAGATGAAAGTTAAAGGTCTATTGAAGGTCAAAGCAGATTAATATCGATAATGGAAGAAGTACTGAGAAAAGAATTAATTTAGCTTCTTAATGCGGGTATTGTTTTTTGTTTTTGAACAGTGAATAGATAAGTCCCTTTCAATGTGTACCATATAAGGGGGGATTTAATACAATCCTCATCTCGAAGAATGAATAAATATTGTCATGAACCATTGTAGGGTGGAGAGTTTATATGGACTATAGAAAATTAAACCAAAGATGACAAATAAAGATCATTTTATTTTACCTTTAATTGATCAAATGTTGGATAAGCTAGCTAGCTAGTCATGAGTTCTATTCTTTCCTCACTGGGTATTCAGGGTATAATCAAATTTGAATGGACCCTTCCGAACAACACTAGACTACTTTCATGTTCCTTTTTGGTACATTTGCTTATCAAGTGATATGTTTTGGTTTGTGTAATAAACCTGCTACTTTTCAATGGTGCGTGATGGATATATGTTAGGATACGATTGAGAAATTTGTGGAGGTTTTCATGGACGAATATTTGGTATTTGGGAATGATTTTGATGAGTTCCTTAATAAACTTGATAAAGTGCTCATTCGATGTAAGGAATCCAGTCTTGTTTTAAAATTGGTAAATGTGTCACTTATGGTTCGAAAAGGGATGATTTTTAGGCAAAAAGTTTCAAGTAAGGGTATGGAAGTGGATTGAGAAAAGATGAAGGTGATCAAGACTTTACCACATCCAATTTTTTTAAGGGAAGAGAAAACTTCTCGTCTATGTGGGGTTTTACAATTGCTTTATCAAGGATCTCTCGTGAATCTCCAAACCCCCTATGTAATGTCCTCAATCATGTTCTACCTTTCATTTAAATGAGTCTTGCATGGATTTTTTTTGTACAATAAAAAAGAATTTTATCTCGACACCAATTGTTAAACCACCCGATTAGTCTCTCCCTTTTGAGGTTATGGTGATGCTGGTGATATATATATATATATATATATATATATATATATATATATATATATATATATATATATATATATATATATATATATATATATATATATATATATATATATATTTATGGGGATCATTTTGGGTCAAAGGAAAGACAAAGTGTTCCACACAATTTAATTATGAATTAAATGTTTTTTGAGCCTCAATTTAGTTATACCATCACCTAGAAAGAGGTATTTGACGTGGTGTATTCTTCTGACAAGTTTTGCACTAATCTCGTGGAATTCTTTTTATTGTGTTCATGGATCACTCGAAGATTAAATATCTCATGGAGAAGAAATATGCAAAAACTCGTCTCATTCGATGGGTTTTGCTTTTACAACAATTTGACTTAGAGATTTGTGACCAAAAGTGACTAGAGAATCACATAGATAATAATCTTTCTCGCCTCGAAGGGGCCAAAGCTAATATAAAAGCCAAATATGCCAATGGGGTATTCCCCATTGAGAAATTGATTATTATTACGAACACCTTGGTATGCAGACAATGTAACCTATTAGGGAGTGGGGTGTTTCCCACAACTTTCAACTCAAAAAATAGAAACGTTTACTTCACCAAGGCAAGCAATACTTTAGGGTTGTACAATTCCTTTTCAAGATATGTTGTAATCTAATGATTCAGAGATGTGTACTAGAAAATGAGACTCGAGTGATAATTGCATAACCTAGAAATGTCAAACATATTCGATGATATTATCCTAGAGTCGGGGAATATCCAGGAGTTTATGGTTGGGAGGGCTAAAAATGCATACTACTTAGAAGGGTTCGGGCGGTAGGCTCCGATATTTCATGGTATTTTCTAGTTCGGGGATGGCTAAAAGTCAAATATTTAGACTAGGGGATAAAATTTAGATTTGGGGTTGGAGTCTATCTTTACTAAGGTTTTATACCTAAAAGTAATACTCAGACAAATTATTCACTATACACTGGGACTAGAGGAATGTAGCCCCATTGGATCTGCCTTTGCCTAGAGTGGTGACTCAAGGTAACTTGTACCTATATAGGTCTTAATCTTATGATTAGGGAGTCCTCTATTAACTGATTAAAATGAGACCCACACAGAGTTGTTTTCTAGGTGAAAAGGTATTTAAGCAAGTTACCATGATCTATAAAAGTAATCTTTCCCAATGTCCTAAAAGCTTCATTTTTCATTATAATTGCCATTAATATATACATGTTACTTAGGTTTATTTCTACACAAAGGCTTGTAGAATAATTACTTAATGGTTAAAGTTTAAAAATTTCTCCTAAAAACCAGCTACCAAACGATCCAAGAGTATATTTGTATGACCGTGTAGATAAGATTCATGGTTAAGGTTTAAGTTGTCCTTCTAGAAGTTTAGCTACCACCGATCAAATAAGTATTCGACGGATCATCTGGATCATTTTCAACTTTAAGCATTTTTTATGGAAGCTAAGCTACCATCGACCTAACCAGATTCAACATAACTCATAGATAATATTTTATTGTTAAATTTTACGAATTCATTCTCAAATGTTATCTACCATTATTATTAGAGTGTTCAACGGAAACTAAGTAACATACCTAATTGATAAAGTATAAGTAATCCTTCTATAAGCCTAGATAAATTCTAGCTACGAGGGTTTGACAGAACCTTTGAATAATATATTATGGCTAAAATTTAAGCATTCCTTCGGGTAGGTTGGCTACCACCATTGTTAAAGAATTCAACAATACACCATGATCATACTTTATGGATAAAGTATAAGCACTCCTCATGAAAGCTTATATACCATCGGTAAAATAAGATTTGACAAAACCTATTGATTATACTTTATGGTTAAAGAATAATCATTCTTTATAGAAGATTCACTATCGGTCATCTAAGAGGATTTGAAGAACCTATGGATCATAATTTGGGCTAAAAGTATAATCATTCCTTCTGGAAATAATCTCCCAACAATCTAAAAAAATCGAGTAAACTTCTAAATCACACCTTATAATTACAGTTTTAGTGTTGTTTCTGGAAACTAATTACCATAAATCTAAGAGGATTCAACAAAATCCCGTCAAAATTTAAGTTTGTTTTTGGATGTTGAATTAACTCCAAAGTGCATGATACAGTATTAAGCTCCTAAGGCTTGAATTCGAACAATATTTTGTTGGAATCTATTTGATGGATGTAAGTTTTGGTTGTCTTTAGGAAAATGCTAAATTGAATAAATGGAAAAGACCCTAGGATTACCCACTGTTTCAGATTTGGACACATAGGTACCCAACGTTTTCAACGTGGAATGAATAAATATTGAGAAGTGCGCTTCGATATGTCATTGATAAAGTCTCCTTTTGCACCACTGTTGAGTCTGATGCTGAAACTGTTGTTTGAGTTGTATACTCTCCTAACACAAACCGTTCTTGGAAGGACAGGAGCATCCTATAAGACATTAAAAGTATGGCCAAAGCCCACCAAAACATTAAAATCTGTTGGATAGGAAGAACAATTAACAAGGTTTTCGGTCGGCGGCTAATGCTTTTTCTAATTCTATTCTCCCCTTTGATTTGTTATCTAATTTACCTCCTGACTTCGCTTCTATTATTTGTAATGACTTGAATGGTCTTGGTTCTACTGGAGTGGGATAACCCTCCTCTAGAACTTAGTTTTCATTAAAAATAGCCTTTTTGCTTAAAAAAGCACCACACTTAACGTAAGGTATTAATCAAAGGAAAAAGAAAGACTTTGGTACATGTTTGTCCACTTAAAAAATGTTAAATATTTATTTGTCAAAATTTAAACCCTTGGATCTTTTGGATTCAAAACCCCTAGAATACACCTTCCACGCAATTTCACGTAATACGCCTTTAGATTAACGTCACGTGTCATTAATATAATCAAGGGTAGAAATATAATATTAATAACTAACCTTTAATCATAGTTATTTAACAAAACTATGAAAATAATTTACTTAAAATAAATAGATTCAATAAGATTTTAAATTATCAATAATCTTAAGATTTATTAAATATAATCCTAAACAATTTTTTTTTGGGATAATTCCTTATGGGGGTGTCCACCGGATTTGGTTTTTTATTTTCGGGTGTCCAAGGTTTTAAAAGTGACAAATCAGTGTCCAATGTTTCATTTTTGTGACACTGTTAGTACACACCGTCAGTTTCTCCGTTAAATGCCACATGGCGCCTACGTGGCGGGTGGAAATTTGCCACGCAAGCGCCACGTGACACTTAACGGAGAAACTGACGGCATGTACTAACGAAGTCACAAAGATAAAACCTTGGTAACTGATTTGTCACGTTTAAAACCTTGCACACCCAAAAGTCAAAATTTGAAACGGGTACCCACGAGTATATTTACCTTTTTCTTAATTAAAATGACAATATGAAAATCTATATATGTGTGTGTGTGGAAAAAGCCATTCTTGCGGTCTTTTGCATATCCTTAATGATTTTTTTGGTCGAATATCCTAAACAAAATATAATCCAGGACAATCATCAATGGTGTATTACAAAAATTGGAGAAAAAAAAGAGTTAAATATAATCTATTATTTTTTTCTTTAAAAAATGGATAAATTTAATAAGATCTTCGATAGTATATAGTTCATTATGATATTGGAATATCCAACCTATCTTGCGCAAGATTATCCACAATGCTGAGGAGTTCGGGCAGATCACGTTCCGTCATATCAATAGGAAGCTCAACAGCAAGGCGGACAAGCTTGCGAAGGAAGCTAGGCACGGTGCAACGGTTTTCTGTCGAAATTCACTTAGTCTTTTCGACTTGACTTCTAGGTTTGGCAAGTTAGGTATTGGATGATTGGTTTTGATTAGTTTTCTATTGGTCTTAGGCACCTCCAAATGTCAAAAAAAAAAATTATGATAAGAGAACTCATAGTGCAATTTTTGCATATTATAGGGACCTATAGTATAACTGACTCTAAAAAAAAGTAGAGAAAGAAAAAAATTAATAATAATATATCTATTTATTTTATTGTGTTATTAACGATCTCATAGATCATAAAAGGTATAGACACCATTTGTATGATTATTTATTTCATTCTGCTTGTGAATTAGATGTAAAAATGTTAACTGATAGAAAGGTATATGAATTATGATTTCTTACTTTATATTTGTGTTATATGTTTATGTTTGAAGTATAAATTAATTTAAGATTTTGTTAAATTTATTTATTTAAAAAAATTTAATAGATTATAATATTTTTCTTTTGCTAATACTTTTTAGAATCAATTAAATAAACTAGGTATTTGTTTGATGCTGCATAAATGACTTTCTATATATATATATATATATATATGACTTTTTATATTTTTATTTTAATAAAAAAATTGTTTAGAATTATATTTAATAGATTATAAAATTATTGATAATTTAATAATCTATTTATTTTAGATAAATTACTTTAATATATTGGTTAAATAACAATAATTAAGGGTTACTTATTTAATATTAGATTTATATCCTGATTATATTAAATGACACGTGATGTTTATTTAAAAATGTATTACGTTAAATTGCATGAAAAATGTATTTTAGAAGATTTAAATCCTAATTTTTCTCTTTATACAATATATTAAAGCAAAAGAAAAATAGCAAGAGAGGGAGCTCAGATACGAGGTGAACCTTCATTTCCATTCTTTTCATATAAATAGAGCTTAGCAAGAAAGGGCCTTTTCCTTTTTTTTTTTCTGGTGCTAGCTCACAGGAATGGCATACATGGAAGCTGAAACCAACTGATACTTCATTGGGCGGGGAATCCTAGCAGACTACCTCCGTTTTCTTTTACCAATGCAAGCCTCCAAACAAGTAACGATATTAATAATTCTGCTATGCCATTAAATAGCTAATTATAAGTAAAAAAAATTCAAAGGGCACAAATCATTGTGATCTTCAAGAAACGCAAGCAAGGTAACGCACGAAACATGATTTACATGCAAAACTTGAAGAGGACAACATGGAAAAACAGAGAGCGACTTCAAACTACACCAAACCAAAAAAATACTCAAACTTAACGAGCGATCTTGATGTGTACAAAGATCCATCCATACACATGCAACAATAATACAACTTGAAAGAAAGCGAGGCTTTAAAGAAAGTGGTAATAAGAAATTTAGAACATTAAGAGAGAATAGGGATTTTTTCTTTATAAGAGAAATGTTTTTTCGTTTAGGGCAGGTCCTGACATATTTAGGACCAAAACGAATTTTATAAGAGGGGTTCCTTATATATTTACATTAAAAATATTTATAAAAAAATCGAGAAATTCTTTTATAAAAAACTTAACTTGAAACAAGACTCGAACCTTGAATCTCACATAAGAAAATATAAAATGTTATCAATGAGCTAACTTATAATTCAAACTATTTTACTAAATTCTAATATATACTGTATATAAATATAAATATTTAATTCTTCAAAAAAGAGATCCTTAAAAATGCCAAATTTTTGAAGGCTCAAGACAACTGTCTCATGTGCCTATGCCCAGTACCGGCCCTGCCTTTGCTAAATGGTGTGCATCACCTTTACATAAATTATGATATCAGTAGAAATTACAACTCTAGTTGTGAGAGATTAGATCGACCCCTAGCTGGATGTGATTATGTATCGGGAAAAGATACACACGTCTCTGCATTTGAAACTAGGACCTATTTTGTTCTCTTTCAAGTTTCCTCCCATTTCAATATTGTTAATTATTAGAATTTTTCTTCCACGTCCAAAAAAGAATTTCTTTGAATTTGAGAGAGAGAGGTTGTAATGAATAAACTAGTTTACAGAGAATAAAACAAGGAATTGGCAAAAACTTAAAAGACATGAATAAAATGAAACTTTATTGTAGATTGATTACTTTCTTCATGTACATGGTTAATTTATAGATCTACATACATAGTGACTGCAATACAACAACTATAAGTTATAACGGCTATAATTATACCATGTTTGGTAGGTCATAGGAATATAGGTGATGAAAATTTAATGAATTTTGATTCATACTTGATAAAATATGATATTGTATGAGGATTTGAAATAACTTATAACAGATTACCAAATTACCCCTATACATAACACAATACAATCACAAAATATAAAAATATTGAGGAAAAAAGTATTACAATGTTAAAAGTGTTCATTAGTAATCAAATGATTCGTAAATTTATATAGAACAACGAATGCAATTTTATATCTCATGAAATTTATTCTTTTACGAATTTAAATTGTGAAAAAAAATAACATAAAGTGTAGATAGTTACCTTATAACAGATTAGGATCTGAAATAACTTATAAAATATGATATTGTATTAGGATCTGAAATAACTTATAACTGATTACCAAATTACCCCTATACAATTGAGGAAAAAAGTATTACAATGTTAAAAGTGTTCATTAGTAATCAAATTATTCGTAAATTTATATATAACAACGAATGCAATTTTATATCTCATTACGAATTTAAATTGTGAAAAGAAATAACATAAAGTGTAGATAGTTACCTTTTAAAAAAATTATGAAAAGAGGGGTAACGTACCTTGTTGGTAGGGTAATGGTGTGTATTGTGGCAGTTGAATGATGGTGTAACTAGTACTGTATTGTGGGATAGTATATATATGTGTAAGGTGTGGTTGATGTGGTTGATGTGGTGGTGGTGGTATAGTGGTGGAGGAATTTAATATGTGTGTGTGTAGGGTGGTGATGGTGGTGCTTGCTCGTAAAACTAGATTGGTTTATTATATATAAAATTTCATTCCTAATGTAATGTGGAATGGGTAATACCATGGGGACGGATGGAATTGGTAATACCGTATTTGTGGGATTAAAATTCCTATGGTATTAAGATTCTCAGTTATCTAAGTCATACCACGCACATGAATGAAATTCAATTATCGCATATCAGTCACACCCCTAAGATAAGTATAGAGAATTAATTGATCTTATAACTCTATAATTTCTAAATAGGTGAACATATTTGTTTGCTTCTAAGCTTTCTATATAAACATAAGTTAGTAATATTTTATTCTTATTTAATTAGGTAGTATCTAAAACATTCCCTTGAGTCAACTAATATAAATGTGGGATTTCTGCCGTTGGAGCGACTCAATGAACGTCAGCTTAAAAGGGACAGACCGATCTCTGCGACGGCGGACACTAACCGACAAGCAGCCCATGTACACGGAACGACAAACAGATTCAAATGAGATGCTGGGAATATTCTGCCAAAGAGATCAGGCTGGCACAATGCACTACTGGTAAGAATTCAATTATCCATGCTATTGTATATAATGGGAAAATTAAAGTGAATAGGGCTAATGGGATAAATAGTGATTTTATAGCTTCAATTATGGATGATGGGTTAATTGACAATTGTGAATTTCCCCAAGTATTACGTTAAGAGATGAAATTATCTAGGGAATACAATTGTGATTTGATTATTGGGTTATAAAGTAGGATTTGGATTTTCAGCAGCTAAATTACAATAAATTTGGAATCCAAATGGTATGATTGAGCTAGTCGACACTTGTTATGGTTATTTCATGGTCAAGTTTGCTATAAAGGAAGATTGTGGATTTGCGTTAGCATGAGGGCCATGGATGATCTATGATCACTACCTAGTGGTAATAGAGTGGACACCAAATTTTAAACCATACACAGACTCGATTACATCTACTACAACCTGGGTTCGGATTTCAAATGTAGAAATTAAAAACTACACGGCTCGTATTCTTAGAAAAAAGGGGGGATTTAATTGGACGAACAGTACAGATTAATCCACCAATTAAGGCTCGGAAGAAAGGGAACAATGCAAGGCTAGCAGTAGAATTGGACTTAGGAAAAGCCCTTATACCCAAAATACATATCGGAGGTGAGACTTGCTTGGTTAAGTATGAGGGGCTTCACTTAGTTTGCTTTGAGTATGAGAAGTTCGGACATACAATGGATAAATGTGGCGCAAATGAACCCTAACAGTCGTCGCAACCTAAGGAAGCGAATGGGGATGGGGTTGAGACGGTGTAGTCAAAAGGATTAATTAATAATACCGTGATGGAAACAACATACGAGGAATGGATGACGGTTAAGAGGAGTAGTCGTACTAATAACAAGAATGGTAATGGTTATCAATCAAATAGATATTGTGGTGGACCAAGTAAATAACTAGGCTCAAGGTTCGAAGCATTGTTCATTGAAGACGAGGAAGGATCCAATTATCGATGCATCATTCGTATAATCCGTCTCTGTTCAGGTTAGATAGAATGTTAAGGGGGGAGTATCTTAGTGTTCTAGAAGAAGAGGGATTATTCTGGTTTCAACGGTCAAACGAGAATTGGATCTTTTCGGGTGAACATAACTCAAAATATTATCATTAGCCACGATTAAGAAACAAAAGACCTCCAGGATTCAACGCCTTAAGGATTCGAATGGGGTCTGGGATGAGGAGAAGGAGGATCTTGGATCACTGGTTCGAGAATTCTTTTTTAGAATTATATTCTGAACAGATCAAGTTTGTGGGCCCGTTTGCGTTACCACAAGGGAGAATCTTGGGTGGTGCCTAGAAAAAGATGTTAGTGAAAGATTTTACAGATGAAGAGATTAGTATCGTGGTCTTCGAATCAAATCCAAATAAAGCCCCATGTCTCAATGGTATTTCAGCGTCCTTTTATAAAAAATGCTGGGATACTGTAGGCCCAGATGTTTGTAAGATGGCTAGATATGCTATTCAGACAGGGGTTCGCAAAGCCTGAACGGGACGTTGATTCATTTGATTCCCATGGTTACGGATTTGGAAGTTGTAGGTCAGCTTCGCTGAATTAGCCCCATTAATGTAACGGTTGAAATTATTATGAAAGCAATGGTTAATTGAGTTCGACCATTGCTAGCAGAGAGGATTGGTCTGAATCAGAGTAGCTTTCTTCCAGGATGATCTACTATCGATAATGTGGTGTTGATCTATGTTGTAGATCTCAGTTTCGCGGCCTAGGCGGTTCGACCGGGGCGTAGCGCCTAGGCGGGATTAGAGGGTTTTGAATTCCATTGTGTAATTTTGTATATTGAGCAATGTATACGTAGTAATTGTAATAATTTTTATTATTTAAGTGATAAAATTCACCTGACAACACTATAGTAAATATAAAAATACTAAAATTTGAGTTATGATATCAATTTAATAATTCTCAAGAATAAGAAAAATTAAAAGAAAGCCTAGGCAACCATTTTTTCCATTAATCGGTGCCTAGGTGGTCTTGGGGCCTCTTTTACGATGACTAATGCGCTAGGAAAAAACGCCTAGCATTTTTACTAGGCGTAAGCGGCTGAAGGGGGAGTTGACGCCTAGGCGGCGATATCTACAACATAGGTATCGGTGCAAGAGATCGATCATCGTCTGCAGAAGATTTTGTCGAAAAAATTTATATGGCGATTAAGATAGATTTGGCTAAGTCATATGATAAGTTGAGCTGGAGATTAATCGAAGGTACCATATTGTTCTTTGGATTTCTGGTATTTTGGGTGCGTCTTATCATGTCTGCTATGGCCACTAATACTATGCGTGTACTCTGGAATGAAGAGCAACTCGAGGCGTTCTCACCTCAGCGTGAAATTCGGCAGGAAGACCCTCTTTCCCCCTATTTATTTTTGTTGTGTAAGGAATGTTTATCTATTCTTATTCAAGGGCTTTGTAGTGGAGGGGAATGTTTGCCCATGCGTCTCCATTGTTAGGGTCCCGCGTTTTCTCACGTGTTCTTTGCAGATGATTTGCTTTTGTTTGCTGAGGCTGAGGAGAACCAAGTAGAACTTATAAAGGTCCTAAGGGTGTTTTACGACTAGGCAGGGCAGACGGTGAGTGAGGAGAATTCCTTGATATATTTTTCAAGTAATATGAATAATGCAACAGCGGTAGAGCTAGCGGGAAAAAGTGGGTTTACACGGAGTGAGTCATTAGGGGTGTATCTTGGTACCCAATACGATCTCAGCTTTTACCATGAGGATTCTTTCGACGAGGGACATCGAATATGCAAAATAAACTTCCGAGTTAGAAGAGTTAAATCTTGTCGCTGGCTGGGAGGACTACTTTAGCACACTCGGTCCTTTATGATATTCCGACGTATGTAATGCAAACAATAAAGCTTCCAGTGCACGTCAGTAAGCAAATATATAAAATCATTTGAGATTTTATTTGGGGATCTTCTAGTGAGGGGAGGAAAGTACACTGGCACTCGTGGGAGGTCTTATGTCATCCTAAAAAATATGTAGGGCTTGGTTGAGAAATGCGCGGAAATATAATAAAGTGCTATTGGCTAAATTAGGGTGGAAAATCTTGCGGAATGATCCGGATATGTGGGTAGGCGCTTTTAAATAGAAATATTTTTGAATTGAGTTCGTGGAGCGGGGTGTGAAGAACTCCGATTCTAGGATGTGTAAAAATATCCTTGAGGGGCGGGATGTTCTAGGAGGAGGGGTAATTCAATTATCAAATGGGAATGAGAAATCATACAAGTGGAGGTTGGAATCTTCGGGTGTGCCTTTTGTAAAGTCGGCGTACAATAGCCTTTTTCTGGTGGATATTGGGACTAATTTTAAGTGGGGTCTTGTTTGGTCACTTAAATGTCCGCATAAAATTAAGATTTTGTTATGGCACGCACTTTGGGATAGGTTACCAACATGTGGAAACCTCTCTTTGACAGGAATTGTGGATGATTCGGCGTGTCAAAGGTGTGGCGGGGAAGTTGAAACGGGATGTCATGTTTTTCATAATTGTGAGGGACATAGAGAGGTGCAAGAAATGTATGTTGCAGGTTCGAATGGTCTGAGAGTTGTACAGTACATGCCTAGAGGTTCTCGGCCACCTGTTGATGTGGAAATTAGGCATGGTATAACTGCTTCTTCAAGTAATCAGCAGCTCCAGCGCGTTGGAGAATTGGATCAAGAATCCTGGAGCAAACATGCCACCTCCTTGTCGCAATAGCAGCAAGTCCGTCGGGTGGAAGAGTTGAAACGTTGCAGCAGGTTCTTAGAGCTAGGGTCGAGAAGCAGATGGAAAGTGTGGACAAGTACACTTGGTGGACTAAAAAGCTTTCCTGGAAAACAAATGATAGGGGGTGGAGTGCAGGCTCATCTACGCGGCCATGATTTGGTATGTTTGGGTAGACGGAAACACTAGGATCTTTGAACAATCCGCAAAGGCAAGTAAGTTACGAGCCATTATCTGGAATGTGACGAATGATATTGTACGTGCTTGGGGAATCGAAAGAGATGGCGGGATGATTACTTTGGCTAAAAACATAATGGTTAAATGGGTAAAACCGGTGAATGGAACCAAGCTCAACGTCGATGGTTCCTATGACGCGAGTAGAGCTATTGCCGGTGTGGGAGGACTTTTCCGCAATAGTAGTGGCGATTAGTTAGGTGGTTTTGCGGGATCTTGTGTCGCGAGGTCACATTTTGAGGCGAAGCTTTCTGCGTTACATTTGGGATTACATATGGCGGTGAATCGCAGGTATAGTTTCCTTAATATCGAAATTGACTCGGGTGAGTTGCACGCGCTAGTGAAGGACGGTGTGAACTCAAGAAGCTTTTTGGGTGTAATAATTGATGTTTGTCGAGATATACTTGCATCTAATGAACATTTTGACCTTATATGGAGTTTCCGTGAAGTGAATAAAAATGGACTGAGACAGGAGGCTAATTCCGTTTAGGGACCCACTAGATGAATTATTGCAGTTGTTAGCTATGGATCATTATGGTTAGCCCATACCTAGAACTGCCTTAGTCAATAAATAATAGAAAGTTTACTTGTTGGTCATTTCGGTCTGTTATGTAACAAAAAAAAACTTTCAAAAAAAAAGCAGGATTTCATCCCGATCTAAGACCTGTTCAATTGGAAACAAGCTCTTCTACTTTCAATAATTCTTTAGAAATCAACCTAAGTTATCCAGCTCAACTAGAAAATTTACAAGCTTTTAAATTTCAACTGATGTAGGTAAAAGAATAATTAAGTTATGTGGTGCCTTCCAAGCTACAAAAAGTACAAATCGTTATGTGTTGTCTAATCCTTTTCTCTTTTATACTAAATGGACTTTTACACCGTGTAATTTGACCACCACGACTGAATACTGTTTACGTGTCCAATGGTCGATGCAAGGAAAAGAGGTCAACTCGTGAACCTTTTTTTTCCTTAACTCATGAACAACAATATTTTTATTACAACCTTAACAACAAAATCAAAAGAAAAGGAATTATCAACAAGACAACAACATAACTTTTTTTTTTTTTTTTTTGGACAGTAGGGGGGTGCTAGGCACCCTAAACAAAATTACATTTATCCGATTCCTAATTTACTAAAAGCTACTATAAGATCGGAAATACTAATAGTATTCCTCTTAACAAAAGTTGCCGTGTGTCTAGCTTCCTTCGCTAACTTATCAGCATTCCTGTTGAGCTTCCTGTTGATGTGTTTGAACGTAATTCGTCCGAGCTCCCCAGTCGTGCGAACAATCTCTCGAAGGATGGGTTGGATGTTCCAACGTGCCGCTGACACCTGCTTTAGACCTTGAATCACTTCAAGGTTATCTGAGTGGATGGTAACTTTATTATTGTACCTTCTAGCTATTTTCGTAGCTTCTAGCATCGCTATTGCTTCTCCTTCTATTATCGTGCTGCAATCATCTGTCTTGCTTATTCTTGTCATCCCGTTACTCTCATTTTGGTCCCCTACTATTGCTATACCTGTTGGTTCCCATTTATTTGAGAAAGAGGCATCGCAGTATATGTTGATTTCATTCTCCAGATCAGTATTTCTTGTTTCCGTTTGTTCATTATGGTTATTAAAACCCTTGTAGCCTTCTTTGATCCAATTGATACCGTGGATATCTTGCATGAGTTTTCCCGATGTTTTATTTATAATTGTTCCATTCGCTGCAATTCCTTCATGAAGGCCTTTCATTTTTGCTTTCCAGATATTCCATAGATTAATCATTATAAAGTCTCGAACCATTTTCCCGTCCCATCCACCTTTTTTGAAAGATTTTACTGTTTTTAAGAACCAATCTTCAATATTGTCTTCCAAATTATCTTGAATCTTGATTTGTAAGAACGATCCTGCCCATATGTCTTTGCACATATTACATTGAAGTAGAAGGTGTTTTATATCCTCCTTATTTTGGTAGCACCATAGACAATTTCCATCATCTGCACATTTCCTCTTGGAGAGATTTACTCTAGTGGGTAAAGCGTTATTGATCACCCTCCACATAAACAGTCGTATCTTTTTTGGAATGTTCGACTTCCATATTTTTTTCCAAATTTTTGTTTCATGCTTTACGTTTGTTTTTGTAGTGGTCGCCTTGTTTTTGTTAAAGTCTTCTATGATTATTTTATATCCGGTTTTTGTGTCGTAGCTACCATTTTTCGAGTGCGGCCATATGAAAGTATCTTTAGTATCATATTCTTTAATCTTTATTTTCTTTATCATATCTATTATTGGTTCATGAAAGAGGTCATCTAGAGTTTCTAAGTTCCATTCCGCTTCTCCTTCTTTCATGAGTTCATTCACCTTTGTAAATTCGATCCTTTTGGTTTTTCTAACTTCCATTCTGTATCTATCCACTTTTCTTCCCATATATCTGTGTCTTTTCCATTCCCAATTTTTTTAATGCCATGTTTATTTAAAAAATCCCTGCCTTCCATTAAACTGGCCCAACTCCAAGTTCTACTCTGTTTAACTTTACAACATAGAAAACTAGATTTATTAAAATAAATACCTTTAAGAAGCCTAGCTGCAAGGTTGTTTGGATTTTGCATTATTCTCCAAGCCTGGCCAGCTAGAAGAACAGTATTCATCTTTTTGAAATCTTTGAATCCGAGTCCTCCTATCATTTTGTTTACCGTTATTTTTTCCCAAGCCACCCAATGGATCTTATTTCTTTCACCTGAATTCCACCAGAAATTAGAAATAGCCGATATTAGTTTATTACAGAAGCTAATAGGAAAAGAAAAAATGGACATATAATAGTTCGGGATAGCCTGAAGAATAGCTTTGATGAGCACTTCTTTGCCTCCTTCCGATAGGAGTTTAGCTTTCCATCCTTCAGTATTTTTGAAAACCTTTTTTGCTATCCATTCGAGCGATTCAACCTTCGATCTTTTATGACATAGTGGAATTCCCAAATAATGTCCTAAATCTTCGGTTTCTTTAATGCCCATCTTTCCGGTAACCTTATTTTTTATCTCTTCTGTTGTTTCTTTACTAAAGATAATTGCCGATTTATTTAGATTGATAGCCTGTCCTGACCCTTCACAGTATATGTCCAGACTTTCTCTAAAGAGATCAATATCTGATTTATCTAAATCTAAAAAGAAAAGTGAGTCATCTGCAAATAGAAGATGAGAAATAGTAGGGCAATTCCTATTAATTTTAATACCATTATATAACTTATTAATAACAAAATGATCCACAATGCTAATTAGAGATTCAGTCATAATAGAAAACAGAAAAGGGGATAGAGGATCTCCCTGCCTGAGTCCCCTCCCAGGTTTAAAGTTTTCAAGTCTCTCCCCGTTAATGTTGATGTAAAAGGAAACTGATGTTATACAGTTCCTTATCCAATCTATCCACCTGTTACAAAAACCTAATTTGCTTAAAACTTTAAATAAGAAAAGCCATCTTACTTGATCATAGGCTTTTGCCATATCGATTTTGATAGCCGCCAAATTTTTTTTGTCCTTTCTCTTCCTGCTCATAAAAAAAGAAATTTCTTGGGCAATAAGAATATTGTCCTGTATAGCTCTACCTTTTATGAACGCTGATTGTGTAGGTGAAATAATTTTATTCATGATTTCCCTTAATCTATTGGATAGGATCTTCGTTATAATTTTGTAAATGAAGTTAACACATGAGATAGGTCTGAAGTCTCCTAGATTTTCTTGTATCTCCCCTTTTGGAATTAGTGTAATAAGTGTATCATTGATATTTTCCATTGATCGGTTATTCTCAAAGAAGTCCATAACAACCTGTATCACATCATTTTTAATAATTTCCCAAAATTCTTTATAAAACTTACCATTTAACCCGTCTGGTCCAGGTGCCTTATCTGCTGACAAGTCTTTCACTGCTCTTTCTATTTCTTCAACGTCTGGTCTTTTTGTCAGCTCTTCATTCATTTCATCCGTGACTTTTGGCGAAATAAATTCAACTGCTTTATTAATTGCTTCTTCTTCTCCCCCTTTCTCTTTGAACAGGTTTTTGTAAAATTCTTGAAAATTCCTTTTTATGTTATCAGTGTCATCTGTCCATTTGTCATCCATATCTTTAATTCTATTAATTCTATTAATTTTTCTTCTCTTAATGGTCGCTAGATGAAAATATTTTGTATTCTTATCACCATATGTGAGCCAATTAAGTCTGGCTCTATCACACCAGTACTTTTCCTCTCTCTCGTATTCTTTCTTAATTTCATCCTTAATTATGAATTCTTCATTCGTAGTATCTATATCAATTATTTTATTGAGTTTTATAAGTTTATCTTGCAGCTTTTTAATGTTAATTTCGTGATTCTTAAAAGTTTCTTTACTCCAACGACTAAGTTCTTTTTTTGTGTACTCTCGTTTCTTAATGAATTTTGGTATAGGACTGCTGTTATTAGGGATATTCCAACATTTATCAACTATATTTTTGCAATTCTCATCCTCAAGCCATCTAGATTCGAATTTAAATTGTCTTTCCTTTACTTTAAAATTAAAATCATAATAAAGTATAAGAGGAGAGTGGTCCGACCCTATGGCTGGTGGGATGTGTATTAGTGATCTTGGGAAGCGTTCCATCCATTCGTAAGTTGCAAAGCCTCTATCAATTCTTGTCTTGACATTCTTTTCTCCTGCCATCCTATTAGACCAAGTGAAAAAACACCCATTAGAATTAATTTCTGCTAGGGAGTTACAATAAGTAAAATCGAGGAAAGCATTAATATGATCAATGTTGGCCCTGTTTTTACTATTTTTATCTGTAACGTTTAGGATTTCGTTAAAGTCTCCAATTATTGTCCATGGTTCTGTGAAACTTTCACCCCACTTTGTTATTTCTTTCCATATTTCCATTCTTTGTTTAAAGTCATTGGGAGCATGAATAAACACAGCATAATAACTAAAAGAAAGTTCATTAATACGAGCGATGATAAAGAAATTACAACTAAAGACAATATTAAACCGCACAAAAGATTGCCACAAAACCAGGAACCCTCCTGAATGAAATGCCTTTCCAGTGGGTTCCACAAAAAACGCGTTATCAAAGCCAAAACGAGTCAAAACATCTTGAGAGTCCACTTCTCTCAACATTGTTTCACAAAACACCACCACCCCAGGTTTAAATTGAGCCATCAACGAGCTAGCTTTTGTCAATGTTAAGGGCGCTCGTAGACCCTGAACATTCCAAAATAAAGTCGTCACTTAATCTTCGCGGCTTTTTTGGAGTTGCCGCCTCCATTAACATCTTCAAAAACCTCCTCTTCCTCTTCATACGCATCAGCATACTGAAAATTCATATCATGATCTTCACCACCACCTTCATAGTCTTTTTCGAAATAATTTTCACTGCTTTCGAAGTTCCCCTCATCCTCCTCTTCAGGTTCGAATTGCGAGTTGTCTTCTTCCACCTCCTTCCTGGCCTGCTTCACTTCTTTCTCTTTCTTTTTTGAAGAATTGTTCCTTTCTGCTTCTTCTGTATCTTCATCTAGGATACTGAATTGATTTTTATTGACGAAATCTTCTATTGGATCCACCACCCTTAGCTTCTTAAAATTACCAGCCATTTTTGAGCTTACTTCACCGCTTCCAGATTCAATTCGGATTCCTTTCCCTTCTCTTCTTCTTTTAATAGTAAGTTGGGAATTTGATGAAGTCTCCATGTATTGATTAGAGGTATTGTTTGAGTTTGCAATGTATTTCCCTTTGATCTTCTTCATTTGTTCTTCAAATGCCATAAGCGCAGCTCTAATGCTTCCTTCATTTCCTTCTTCATTCTCGCTATTTATTCCATGAGCCTTCTTGTAAGCTTCTATTTTTTTTGAAGATTCATGTAGCTCGTTACGGAAGTCATGGATTTGCTTGTTCCAGCTTTCCCACTCTCTTTCTTCCGTGTCTTTATCTTCATCTTCTTCAAACATCTTACTTGCTCTTCCTTCTCCACCTTTCTTAGTATAGTTGAATTTGCTAAGAACATCATCTTCATCTTCTCTAATTTGGATACCCAAATTTTGATTATTCACTCTATTACTTGGACCTGCAACTCTAATAACTTTATCATTATATAAATAGTTAGTAAACTCTCCATTATTCTTTATATGAAGACCATATATAGGGTTGAAAGGGGGAAATTTTGCAACATTATCAATGCTCCAAGAGACTTTCCTACGTTCATCAATGTCTTCTACCTGCTTAATATTTTTATTAGGACAATCCCCATACTGATGACCCATTCTCCCGCACCTGAAACAGAGTAGACCTGTGTTTTCATATTGAAACACTACCCAAGCTGGTCCCTCTTCCTGATAAAGATATGCTCCTGGGGGAAGGGGGTATTTGGTGTTGATTCTTGCTCTAAATCTCAGGATCTTAACATCAAGGTTCTGATTGTTGGGAAGATCGACAGCTTCAATTCTGATAAAGCATACCTCGAGAGCTTTAATTGTGTCAAGGTTGTTTTGCTTAAAAGCTAGACCTCTGATTTGGACCCAGATTGATGAGTAGTCAGTTACCAGGTCCTTAAAATCCACCACAAGAGGCCAAAGTGTCATGCTCAAGTGCAGTTTTTGATATAGCCCTGGCCTCATTTCCCATACTCTTTTGAACTCTTTCTCGTTGAAAATCTCCAATTTGAACATGTTATCTTTGACATCTGATAATCTGTAATGGCCCTGTATTCCCCATCTGTCTTCTATAAGCTTCCTGAGTTGTACAGCATAGATGGCAGAATCTCCTATAGCTCGGATGAGAATTGCTTTTTCTTCTTTCATGCTCGCTGAAAGTCTAGCCTTAGATCCTATGTTGATGACTCCTAACTTACGAGCTTTATGGTCATTGAGAGGTATTATAGGGAGAGCATGATGATCTCTTGAAGCCATTCTGAAACCTGTAATGTCAATACAGACAGAAACACTACAAAGCAAAGTACTAAGAAAGAACGAAACGTAAGTAAAGTAAAGGGAGTAAGGTAGAAAGGAGAGGGAATTATCAATAAGGATATGGGAGTAAAAGCAAAGCTGAGGATGTGATGAAGCAGTAACTCCTCTCCCATTACTGAGAATATATAGGTCCCAATCTTTACCATTTCCAAGTAACGCTTTGATTGTCCTTAGCCAAATTTTTTGAACTTTCCCAAAACTTCGGTAAATGGAGATTTCTATTCTGCAACACTCCTTGAATGAGCACGAGTAATAATTGTTACCTATTCCTGTAGATGTCTTTGTAGATATCGAGGTATATAGGTTTATTTTGATAGGTCTAACCCAGCGTGCATAAGAGACCCATCCGAGCTCGTCCCTTCGACTTCTCCACGCAAACTTAGCCATTGTCGTTATTGGCTTCTGCATAAAAGGAGGATAGAAATCATAACATCTATTATTAAAATTAATTACCTCGATGAAAGGAAGGATTTGGTCTGCAGCACCCATGACTTTGAAACACTCAATCGACGCCTCCGCTCCTCCATGGCTTCCCTCATCATTAATTCCACTAACCCCTTTTTGTCTGCATCGATTTATTATTTTTTTAAAAATTTTCCTAATCTCCATATAGGATTTGTTCTTCCCCAAATCCGAAAAGGTGAAACCCTTTTGAAACCCTAATTCCCCATCTGACATAGCCCCCATTCCCAGATGAAGGCAGAGAAGCCGTAAAACAGATGCACTAAACCACTCACGAAATCACCACGCTAAGATGATGAAAATCACGAGCGGATCTGAAAACCTTCGGAAGAGAAATCGTACCCAAAAGAGTAGAGAGATGAGAGAGCGTATTTTTTAGAGAGAGAGAGAGAATTCTCTTCTTAGACAACAACATAACTAAAAGAGTAGGTTTTGGTATTGCAACTAACTCTTTTTGTTTTAAGTAGTTCCATTATTAAGTAAAAACCGGTTAAAAATTAACCAACACTCGTTAAGCACGCATTAACTTCAAGTAATTTAACTATTTGACTGGACACACGTTTAACCATGTGCCAAATATATTATTACTAAAGTTATACTAGACTGTTAATCAACTACCAAATTTCTATCCTTCCTAACAAAAAAAAAATGAAAAATTACCTGTTGGACAAATGGGATTCTACCTAAGTGTTGACCATGTTTACGATGTTAGTCGGTGACTCAATTTAATGAAATGATTCAGATATTAATATGTTTATTCAAGTTGTAAAGAGTACCGTAATATATTCACTTGGTTAAAATCATTTGAAAATGAATGAGAAATTGAGTCATGTAATTTGGAGAAATTAAAAGAAAAAATAATAATATATGTTATTTTATTTTTTATTGTTATAAAGCAAAAAAAAAAAAAAAAAAAATTGGTGGGGTTTGAACCTGGACCATCGGCTTTGTTGGGCTTTTGGGCCTTAGGTTCATACCATCTGGAGCCGCCCAATTCTTTTGTTCTTTTAAGTAAATGTTGTATCTTAAACTAATATAACGTAACTCCAAAATAAAATGTCACAACCTTTGGCAAGCCGCCTTTTCATTTTCAATAAATAGTTGGCCAACTAAGCTATTTTCTTCATTCATTTTTCAAAGCATTAAAATTATAAAAGAGAGATAGAAAGAAGCAGTATTATTAAGTTCGTTGAGATTCTTAAGAATTCGTGTGTTAGTTTCTTTTGAATAGTTTTGTCGTTGTATCCTGGAGGTTGAAGCCAACAAACGTAAGACACCTGTACGTGGCCTAAATACCTTAAAGACATATGATCCAATCCGAGTCTCGGCAAGTAAAGTTATTTAATTATTTACTTTTATTTTATTTCTGCATTAGTATCTATATTGTTTTACTGGTTTATACAAATAAAACACAACATTACCATTTTTAGCAATTAAGTAAATACTTTTAATATTATTATAAATAAAAATAATAATTATAGAAATATTGTTTGCCAAGTATTCCATAATAAGTAAGCAACCATTCTTTGTTGGGTTTAAATTTTAAATAAGGTTATATATATTTTTTTATTTTTTATTTTGATAAATAATAAATTTTATCAATTTTGGGGCATCCCGACTAGGTTTGCCTGAAACTACTTGGAGATCGTCTGAACATTTTATGTGAGTGACACACTTTCTAGAGTCTAGACCAATTTTAAAATAAAAATTTAAATATATACACTGTAATAATTAAGATTCTTTTAGATAATCCATATTTTAAAGGTGACCGGTTTAAACAAATATTCTTCCCACCCAAATCGATTTGCCCAAATGATTTTCTTGCGGAATGACCAATAGAGGCATATAAGGGGACATATAACCGTTAAAGGCATCTTACATTTTTTCAGATTTTTTTACTAGAATACCCTATACTAGCCGAACGATCAAACAAATTAATCATTACTTAACTGATGGGAAACACGTTATTAGACTAAAAGGCTTTTCCTATTTGAAGGAATATATGTTTTGGAGATTTGGATTGATACTTTTATTATAAAGATACTTTGTTTTAGAGATAATAATTAAAAAGAAATCAAGTAAACAAACAATTACTAAATACGGTAATGATGTTGTTCAATTATGATAAAATTCTCATAACTCATAAGAAAAAATTAATAAGTAATTGTAAACTCGTAGAGTGGGGGGAGGGGGTTAATAAGACTCTAGTCTAAGTAGGCCATATTAAATATTTTCTCGGCAATTATAAGTTAGAAAAAACTTCTATAAGGCAATGTACCAAACACTTAAGAGATCATGCAATAAGGATGATATAGATTGATAAGTAAGTTAAGCAAGAAAGAACACATTATGTGTAAAAGGGTAAGATTATTGAGTACATGAGTATTTGAAGTAGTTCGAACTCGCGAAAACCTAGTCCACTACCTAAGGTATCCACCCTTATGATTTTAAATTTTTCTCCACTAAACTTCTTGTAATTATTAATGTTGAATTACAAAACCTTTAGAATGAGGTTTTTACCATGCTAAACCTCAATCGTGGTTATGTAACTTTTACCGGGTAACTCACAATTCGAGTGAGTTTTTCCTTAGGCTCAATCTCCATCTTCACAACCCACCCTTATCTAATATAGAGAAAGATAAATAACGTAAGTGTTTAGTATGAATATGAAAATTAAGAACAAAAAAATACTTAGTGAGCAAATAATACAATTTTATTCTTCAACTTCTTAATGAGTAGATATGAATAATGATACTTAAATGACTCCTTCTTGAGTCAATTAACTAATTATGATTGTAGATGAACTCTTTATTGAGTGATTGATACAATGAATATGTCGATGATTTTTTAACTCTTTCTTGCAGTATCTCGTGCATTGCTTCCTTTATCATTTTTGTTGTTACTCAAGTGACATTTAATGGAATCGATGCCATTCAGTCGGGTTACTGAATTCATCTTGTGGTATTTACTTCATCGTTTTTAAAATGGATTACCTGGTTCCCCAAATCTTAATCTTTGCTCTTATTTATCAAAACACTCGATTATTTGATGTGTTATAATATCACCCTTCATTCTGGTGAAGTTCTCATCCTTCAACTAGACATATTATTCAACTCTTCGTAGAATTATTTGTTTTCACATCTTAGTATATTTTATTTTGCATTTTTTCACTGATTATCAACTTATGTAGTTGTTGTAATACAACCCTCTTTCTAGGTTGTTTTAATATGACAAATTCTTAGGATATAAGTGCTAACTAGTTGTTTAAGCTATCTAACATTTCATGCATCTCTTCATCAAAACACTTGTGGGAAACATCCTTTTACTATCCTTCACACTTGATCTTCTAAAATGTTTTAACTTTATTTCATACTTCTTTTTGTGTTGCATTTTAAGTCTTGAGCTTAACTACATACTTGTGTTTGTGTGTATATATTGTCGTCCCCCAATGTGTGATTAAATAATGCTAGGAAAACACACACCTCGAGAGAACAAAACTTTCTACAAGTGTGCTGATGATTGACAAGTAATAAGATAAGTATAAGACTATCATCTCCATAGGGACTTGTGTCGTTCACTTCAAACTCGTGTTTTAATAAAGTGTAGAGGATTTAGATGTTAAACTAAAGACAGATTAAAAAGAGATATATTTTATTTGGTTTTTGAATTAAAGAACTAAGATGCAAATAATAAATTTAAACTAAGAATGCAAATAAATAAGATTACAAAGAATGGATGAGCAATTAGCTCGAGTTTGATAGTATTACCATATCCTACTAAAGCGATACTTCTAATTATAAGGGTGAATTGGGTCATTTTAACTAATCAGAATTCTAAAATCTTTCTAACTTCCATCGGGATAGCTTAGAAGGTTGCCTTACAATTACTAGAGTCCTTGGGTAAGATTATTCTACGCAAAAGTTTGACGATATAGACTAACCTTATATGATTATTTGTCTAGACAAGCACGCTAGGATCACTACCACACACCTAACGTATATGAACCAGTTATGTTCCTAAACCCCCGGTTGGGTGACAGTTTAAGCACTCAAGTCAACCTATAAGTGATCAAGTTATAGAAAGCATAATTTAAGTCAATTTATATTCAACTATAATTAAAATGCTTAATTCAATTAAAAGTAGTACCCAAATAACATAGGAATATCAAAACAGTATTCAACGTTTATACATAATGCAAACTCAAGTTAAGAAATTTAGTGATGTTGGGCACGACGTGTGATAAAATATTAAATGTGAAAAGTAGTATACACTTCGGAGACCAATATTAACTCTCCGTAAGTGTATGGATGTTACAAGTATTAAGTATGTAATACGTGTTTGTTATCAGGGATTTAGGTAGTTACTATATTCGTGTTTGATATTAGCCTAGATGGTTTTAAGTGTTTGGATTAAAGCAACTTAAGTGAATATTTTATTTTTTGTAATTAAACTAATTATGCACATAAGAAAATAGATAAGGAAGCTAGTACGAATTCATCATACTGAATAATATTATGAGGACGTGAATAATATAAATAAAACTAAACAGTAAAAAGCTTAGAAACTATTATAATTATTATGGATATTTATTTTAGATTTTCAAAGTTGTAATTTACCTTTTGTGTGTTAAGTCTACCTTGTGAAAGGTCATTGTTTGTCCTATATATAAGACCTCCCACTTGTAATTTGTTTTGCGTGATGTAATGCTTTCTCTTTTTCATTAATCTTATTTTATATTTAAAATATTATCAGCACGAATAAGTGACATTTTGGGATTGCTTTTTAAAAAATCTCTCGAAGTGATTTTAGATCTTTAAAAACATTTTAGACCTTTAAAATCACTTTTAAGAAAAGCACTACATAAGTGATTATTAAAAAATCACTTAAAGTAATTTTAGATGTCAAAATATTTTTTACAAATATTTTGATTTTAATTGAAAAGCGCTTTTAGCTCTAAAATAATAAATTTCATAATAATTATAATAGTTTATGGTCACATCAAGATGGTCTTGATAGATGCATCATCAAGATGGTCACATGTGAGTTTACTATCATCCAGAACAAGTGTTTTTGCCAAACTCCTGGCTCAAATAATAAGGTTAAAAGCACAATTTCCTGATCATCCAATTGTGACTATTTGTATAGATAAGGCTGGAGAATTTACATCTCAACCATTTAATGATTATTGCATGTCAATATTCTATATCGCATGTACATACTCAAAATGGCCTGACAGAGTCATTTATCAAGAGATTGCAACTCATTGCTAGACCTTTGCTTTTAAGGTCTAACTTCCACTTTTGTTTGGGGGCATGCAATTTACACACTGCTTCATTGGTTTGTGTTATACCAAGTTTAGTTAATCAATATTCACCATTACAACTTGTTTCTGGCCAGTAACTAGATTTCTCTCATTTTAAATTTTTTGGTTGTGTAGTTCATGTTCCAATTGCTCCACCACAATGGGTCCTTAAAGACGTCTTGAAATCTATGTTGGTTTTGATTCCCCATCCATAATAATATATATTGATCCCCTGATGGGTGATTTATTTAAAACAATATTTACATATTTCCATTTTGACGAGACGGTTTTCCCTCTGTTGGGGAAGTACGAGAACAAGTAGCACTTCATAATAAACAACGTGAAATATCTTGGAGTGTACCATCTTTGTCTCATCTTAACCCGCATACAATTAAATGTGAGCACGAGGTAAACGGAATAATTTATTTACAAAATATTACAGACCAGTTACCAAGCGCGTTTACTAATAGTAAGAAAATAATGACATCCTATATATCAGCTGCAAATATACCTGCACGAGTTGATATCCCTAAAGGATAACCTGATAATATCAAATTAGGTAACAAACGTGGACGACCTTTTGGAGCAAAAGATAAGAACCCTAGAAATAAAAAGGTACAAGAATTATATCATCCCGAACAAGAAAATATTACAAAAAATAAAACTACGCAGTATAACAAAAAATCTTCAGTAGGGATAGAAGAGGAAGAACCTATTTCTAAAGAAATCTCTTTGGAATATTTAAAGATAAGAGAAAGTTAGGATAGAAATAAAGTCATAGTAGATAAGGTCTTTGCATACAAAGTTGCACTAGACATTTCAAATGACGATCCCGAACCAAATACCTTGGAAGAATGCCGAAATAGAAATGATTGGCCTAAATAGAAAGATATGATACAAGCGTAATTGAAGTCCTTAGAAAATTGCAAAGTTTTTGGACTTGTAGTCAAAACACCTAAAGCATGAAACCCGTTGGATACAAATTGGTATTTGTGAATAAACAAAATGAGAATAATGAAAGTGAGAGATATAAGGCACGACTTGTGTACAAGGTTTTTCACAAAGACTTGGGATTAATTATAATGAAACATATGCCTCAGTAATTGATGTAATTATTTTAGCAGTCACAGAAAGACTTGATATACGTCTTATAGATGTGGTCACTACATATTTGTATGGATCATTAGATAACACCGTTTACATGAAGATCCCTGAAGGATACAAAATACCTGAGGCATATAATCAGAAGTGTAACGGGTTATACTCAGTTAAATTACAAATATCCTTGGACTGATTGAAATAATCTGGAAGAATGTGGTATATCCGTCTAAGTGAATATCTTATTGGAGAAGAATACATCAATAATCTAATTTGTCCATGTGTTTTTATCAAGAAATCTGAGAATGGTTTTGCAATTATAGCAGTATACGTAGATGACTTAAACCTTGTAGGAACCCTAGAAGACCTCATTATAACTGCTAATAATTTAATGAAAGAATTTGAGATGAAAGATATTGGAAGAACAAAGTTTTGTTTGAGTTTACAAATTGAACACTTCTCAAATGGTATCTTTATCAATCAATCAACGTATACCTATAAGATTTTGAAACTATTTTATATCTTAAGGCTAGCCTATTGAGTATTCACATGTTTGTTAGATCGCTAGATATAAATAAGGGTTCCTTTCTTCCATGAAAAGAAGATGAAGAATTATTAGGTCTCGAAGTACCTTATCTTAGTGTTATTTGGGCATTAATGTACCTTGCAAACTGCACAAGACCTGACATAGCATTTTTAGTCAATTTGTTAGCAAAGTATAGCTAAGAACCAACGCAAAGACATTGGAATGGTCTTAAACATATTTTTCGTTATCTTTGTGGGACAACATATATAGGTTTATTTTACTCAAATGATTCAAAAGGACAAATAGTGGGCCATGCTGATGTTAGTTATCTTTTAGATCCGTATAAAGGAAAATATCAAAGTGGGTACATATTTACTTGTGGCGGTGTTGCAATTTCATGGCGATCAGTGAAACAAACTTTAGAACTAATCACTCTGAAATATTGGTATTATATGAAGCAAGTAGAGAATTTATATAGTTACGATCTATGATACATCATATCCAAGAGACGTGGGGTTTGCCTTCCACAAAATCTACACTAAGTATATTGTACGAGGACAATGTTGCATGTATAACATAGATTAAAAATGGCTACATCAAAGGTGACAAAACAAAGCATACATCGCCAAATTTTTTATACACTCACGAGTTACAAAGGGTTATATTGAAGTTTAGTAGATACAGTCAAGCAACAATTATGCATATTTATTCACTAGAGCATTATCAACTGCAACATTCAGAAAGTTGGTCAGCAACATTGGCGTGCTCCAATTTAAATATATCTTGCCAAAATCAAGGGAGTATAATCAATACGCAATGCACTCTTTTTCCCGTTGTCTAGGTTTTATCCCACTAGGTTTTACAAGCAATGTTTTTAACGAGGCAGTATCTAAAGTGTATATGAAATAAATATCCAAGAGGGAGTGTTATAAATATTATGGATATTTATTTTAGAATTTAAAAGGTTGTAACTAACCTTTTTTGTGTTAAGTCTACCTTGTGAAAGGTCATTGTTTGTCTAATAAATAGGACCTCCCACTTGTAATTTGTTTAGTGTGAAATAATACATTTTCTCTCTTTCACTAATCTTATTTTAAATTTAACAGAAACGTTGGTAAGCCAAGAAACTAAGACTAATTACCCTAATCATAGAGGTGGAATAATGCAGAAGTGGTGCAGTAGAGCTCGATCTTCTTATGTCTTCTCCTCTTGTCAACTTTCTCTCTCCTCTGCTAAAAAATTATGATAAAAACTGAATAAAGGCTAGCAAGGACCCTTCTGTAATGTTAATTCTTGATATTTATAGGTCCAAAAATGTTTTTTGGGTTGTGGGCCTCTTTTAAATGACATAATCCAACCCAAAACCCTTCAAGAGTGGACTGATTTGAACCACGACAATTGGAACTTTAATAACTTCTTCAATTCAACTTTAAATCATTAAATGTCAGTTTCTACGTGTTCTTGACTCCAAGTACTATCTAGAAACCAAAGGGCTATTCCATAATCTTCATCGATCTCATGTGGTATCTTGAACAATTAACTTTCTAAATCTGGTCGGCAATTGCTTTCACCTTCCAAAAGTATTTGAATATTCATTTTACTCCTTGACATGTGCGGATCCAAACACTAAATTGAGGAGGGGCTTGAAATATATAGGAGTTCGGGGGTCAATGTTTTCAGGAATTTGAAGGTAAAAGTATGAATATATATATATATATATATATATATATATATATATATATATATATATATATATATATATATATATATATATATAACCAATGTCAAAATGTAAATATAAGAATCTAACACTATTACGTTCCTCGTCTCTTTAGTTGATGAACTCAGCAAATAGTATTTATCCAAAAAAAATACAAATCAACACCATTACACTAAATTTATATAGGACCGTTAGTATTATATTAATATACTATATGTTATATTAATATTCTAATTTATAAATATGATGAATAAATCTTTTATAAAAACTAAACATTGAAGTAAAGCAAATAATAAATTACTAAGTACAATTACCCTCAAATATAAAATAGAGACACGTATACGAAAATTGCAATATTTAATAAGTCGATCTTATGAAAATCAACAAATTTATAACTTTAATCTAGTAAATTAAAGAATAAGAATTATTTTCATTAAAAATTAAAAGATAAGAATAAAGTTGAAATCTTATTCTTATTTTATACTGAACTTATTTTCGAATCAAATTATGTTTAAGTTTAGTTTTAAAATGATTTTCTATTATGTGTGTATTTGGGAAAAAAGATAAAACAACTTCTAAGATTCGAACACCTAACCTCCATTCTAAATTCTAATATGTAAAAAACACTAAACCACAATAACTTATGTGCTTCTTAGAGCATGCATGTTTTACATAAATGTTTAGAAGAAACTAATTACTTTTCAAGACAATATTACATTTACGTATCATAAAATTTACGAGTTCGGGTGGGCTTGAACCCCCTGGTCCCACTAAGGATCCGCATCTGCTCCTTGAGTTGGGTATGATCTTCTTTTATCGACTTCTTATCCCCGTCTTGGTATCTCGTATCATCAATGTACCTAAGAGCTGCATGCGTAACACACAAATTATGCTCAAATAGCTATTAAAACAATTCTTCAAAACCAAACAATAAATGAGACTATATCAAATATTAGGAAAAAAATCCTCAATTAAGCACCATATAACCCTAAAATGATGTCTCGTTACTAGATTAATCTATCACAAATATGGATACATCATATATATACACATCATATATATACGTCTATATATGTGTGTGTGTGCACAAATACTCCATTTTAAACTCAAATTCAACCATATACATTTCAAGAAAGAATTCACTAGCTTGTTCTTGCATTTTTAAATCAAAAATCCAATCTCAGTGAATTTTTTGTTTTTCTCAAAGCTATTATTTCATATCAATCAAAGAGTAAGATCAAAATACAAGCAACAAATTTAAATCTAGTTAAAGAGGAGTTAATATCAAACTTTCATTCATATCCACTCAACAAAGGACATCAACCTCAAAGATACACCTTGCCTATCTAACTCTTCAAGGAGTTCACAATTTCATTGTTAAATTATTTCATCGAGGAGCAACCCCGAATTGATTCACATTGTATTCATCCAACCGCCAAGGGTTTATAACTCTTCTTTTAGATCAGAACATAGCCATAAGTGATAGAGTTTAGAGAGGAATGGGAAGGCTTCCTTGTATGGAAGTTTCTACTTATGTGTAATAGTGCACAAGGGGGTTTTGCAATTGGGTTGTTACTAAACCATTAAAATTATAATTGGGTTGTGACTAAACCGTTAAAAGTCTCATTGGTGAATTAATCAATAAAATTCTTGGGAATCTTTAGGTTGTGGTTTAGCCCAGAAAAACCTCGTTGTAACGGTTTATATCTCACTGAAAGAGATCTTGAGAAACTTAGTGGAGAAACTAACTTGAATATTCTACGAGGATGACCCTAGGCAGTGGGTGTAGGGAAACCGAACCACCATACAACGCTCGCGTATCTTCTAACCCTTACTTATATGTTAATCCCTTAGTGTTTGTTAGAATGCTTTAGAGAATCGTTATATCACTTAAGACAGAACGATCGATGTGAGGCCGCAGGAAGTTAAAGTGTGACTTCCCCCGTAGTTGGGAGCAGGGGCGTCCGATTCGACAATGAACACTAAATGAAACAGGCAATAAAAGTTTACAAAACCCCGTAAAATTGGATGAACCTAGTTCCAGCGGTCTGTGGTTGAACGGACCCCTGGAAAGCATGAATAGCGGATCCACGAGTCCTCTGCTTGCCTATTGATAGAAAGGGTGGGAATAGCAGGTTCGACTACAGAAATAAGAAAGATCCCTTGGATCACTTAGTTGATGAAGCGGTTCTCGCCTTTGTAAGGAGTGAAGGAGTGGAGCTGCGGCTTTATCCTGAATCGTTGAGTTTTATGGTTTTTCAGCTTCTCACAACTGCTCTTTCCACACCTCCGGATTTCTGGTTCCAAATTGTCGTCGTTTAATCATTTGACCTTATGATTTTAACTTACATAGACTAATTTAGATATTAGTTAGGCTAGATCTTTATCCCCTTAGATGTATTAATCCTTGACCCTATAAATCTAATTAAGTTATTCAAACTAAGTGTGCATATAGGTCCCCATATTACTTCTCTTGATTGTATAGCTTTTCTTTATCCTTAAGGACCTTGACCATAATCTCATTATCCTCCCTATTAAGCTTAGTAGCATAATCGTTTTCCTATTTTTACTATGAGTTTTAGACTTCTTACATAAATAGCTAGTTGTATAGTTGTCCTAAGCACTTAGCTTCTACATTAACAAACTCCTAGAAACCTCTCCATATCTAGTGTTTAGTTTTAACCTTATCTTCCTTATCTTAGGAGTCCTTTAGTTTTAAATTTAGACTAAAAATCATGTTCACCCCACTCTAGGATTCTACAGTATTCCTTGCAGGCTCGATTTGAATGCATCTGTTTTATTTTTCCCTTTATTTGTGGCCAATTGTTTACTAGAGCTAGCAATTTCTTCCTTTTACTTCACATACACATTTATTATAAATAGTCTGCACAATCAAATTATTCACATAATTCAAGAAGTATAAGTCTAAAACTCTACAAAACATGAAATTCCTTTTTCTTTCAGTTTCAAAACAAGGAATCCCTTGTTTGAAATCCATGTTTGTTTAGTTAAAAAAATCTGCTCCATAGAATGAGTTCTCTATTTTGTTCGATACAAAACACCAAACAATTTCAATTTTTTTTAAAGCTCATATACAGACAATCAATCAAATTTGAACCTAAAATACATCAAAATTATGTAATATACACATACATTAAAACAAGGAAATTTCATGTTACAAAGCAACACACATACTTTTTTTATGCAACACTAACGGTTGTATAAAAAGAATAAGTTGGGTACCTAAAAGTCCTATTTTATACCATGGGTACTCAGAAGTCCCTTTTCGAATTCCATAGGTATGCACAAAGTCTTTTTCTCATAAAAATATTATTACTATTAGTGTAGTTCGAACTCTATACCTCATAAAAGAAAATATGCAACATGACCACCAAACTAATCGTACTACTTTTTTTAAATATTATTATTTAAATCGGAGATATATATATACACACATAATACATTTAGATGATCGAGGTCCCCTAAAAACGTCAAAAAATCGAAAGCCTATGCGGCCGCTTCTTTCACTTTACTACATGACCGACCCAAATACATTTAAAAAATATACAATTCTGCTTTTTTTAAAATTGCCCAACTATACAATATATGTTATATTGATTGATAAAATTCTAATTCACTATCCAATGATTTTTAGCAAGTGATAAATATTTCATAATTTTATCATATTCATATATGTGACAGAATATTTTTTGTCTATGTTTTGAACTATTACGAAATATTGAAACCAAATTTTGTTTTGAGATAAATTAAGTCTTTTATCATGAATTAAAATCCATTTGGCAACCAGATTTTTTCGAGATGCTTTTCAGTTTAAGACCGAATCCTATTTTTTGGTGATGGTAAACATGTGTGCTTTACCATCCATAACATTTGGAGGAACTTTGGTTGATGCCATAAAGTTGGAGTTTTTTTTACTTTTATACCAAATATCAAAACTATTAACACAAATATACCACACTAAAATCTATTTCCATTACTATACCATTTCGGCAACTGAAGTTCCGAAAGCATTTTCTCTTTCTTACAAAATCCATCCCATTTTAGCAGGTTAATTTTTTTTTTTTTTTTGGACGGGTTTAAATATTTCTTTTATATATTAGATTTTTTTTTTTTTTTTTGGTCAAACGGAACAAAAGTCAAGAGAGTGCGAAAAGTCAGCCTATTCCGAGTCTTCGAAAATCCCTCACCAGGGTCCCGCTGTGGGCCCTCTCCACGAGCCGTTGTCTAGCAAGACGCGCAGCTTTATCAGCCCATCCATTCTGATTGCGAGGAATATGCCGAAACGACACGGACCCGTGTCTTTCAGCAATCTGCTTAACTAGCTGAAGAGATGGTCTGATTTTCCACCAGGCTGCTGACAACTTGGAAATACCTTGAATAACTTCAAGGTTATCTGAGCAGACGACAGTTTTAAGGGATGTTTCCCTACTTGCCAACTTAGTGGCCTCAAGAACCGCCTTCGTTTCTGCTTCCAAAGGTGAATCTGTCCAAATTGGTGCCGAAAACACTTGTCGATAGCCTGTGTTGACGTTTCTGCGTACAATACCAATTCCGCTTTGTGTTGTTTGATCTTTAAAGGATGCATCGCAAGTGTAAACCATCTGTGTATCAAGTGGGATGTCAGGGCCAGTAGGTTGCATTGGCGGGGGATTTGCCGTCATAGCCGTAGAGCTTGTGATAGTTGTCCAATCCTGTCCAAAAAGATCAGTCATTGAAACATGAGTTAGATGTAAAACCGTTTGGATATTAGGTGATCCTGTATCATAAAGACATTTCATCTTATGTTTCCAGATGTTCCAGAGTATAAGAAAGATATAAGCTGTTAGAATATTAGTGTCCCAAGGCCATCGAGATTTCTTATCCGTAATTGTAAGTATCCAACTATCTATTTTCAAGGTTTCATCCTCCGGTATCCGAATTTGCATTGCCGATCCTGCCCATACCTGCTTACAAAAGTGACATGAGAGTAATAAATGAGTACACGTTTCAGATTTACCACACCAAGAACATTGGTCATCATCAGCACATTTACGATTATATAAGTTGCGTTTGGTAGGTAAGATATCCCAGCAAATTTTCCATATGAAGTGTCGAACTTTAGAGGGCACATTTGATTTCCAAACTAATCTCCATAACGGAGATGAATACTTTTCTGCCAGAGCAGAGGTTTGCGGTGTATTCCGGAGTGTTTCTTTAGACAGAGTGGCATAACCTGATTTAGTTGTGTAGGTACCATTTTTTGTGTGTGGCCAGATGAGTTTGTCCTGCGATTCCTGTGATAATAAAGGTATGCGCTGGATTTCCTCCTTCACCGGGTCCGGGATATTTGCGTCAATTAGTTCCAAATTCCAAGTTCCGTCAGTTGTGTGCATTAATTGGTTGACCCTGTCAATGTTTGTTACTGCCGGTTTGTCTTTAATAATGCCCGATAAGAGCCATCTGTCCTCCCATATGCGAGTTGATTGACCATTTCCAATTTGCATGAGACCTTGAGATATATTAGATATATAACATAGTATTCTAATTATATTTAAGAATAAGTTATGTTTTATTTTAGAATTGTTGTATTAAATTAATATTGACCTTCTATTTTTTTTTTAAATGTTCAAATATCTGTTTTCCGCATCCCCTTTCTAGTCGTTAAGATAGTGACTTCAGGCATGGTTGACTCCCATAGTGTGACGTGCGGTGCGTGCAAGGCCCGGGAACGAATTCACCGCCGTATGACTAACTGGCGATTACTAGCGATTCCGGCTTCATGCATACAAGTTGCAGGCTGCAATCCGAACTGAGAACGGGGTTTTTGGGGTTAGCTTATCCTAACGGGATCATGACCCTTTGTCCCAATCAATGTAGCTCGTGTGTCACCCAGGGCGTAGGGGATATGATGACATCATCCTTACCTTCATCCGGCTTATCACCGACTTATCACGATGACATCTAAACACGAGAGTTTCACTCGTTACGGCACTGAGGCAAACTTTAAAATATGGGTCCCTAAAAAAATAAAATTACAAATTACATAAAAAAATAAAAACTTTTGCCAATTTTTTTTATCATAAATTTAGTTATTTAAAAAATATAAAGTGATTGAATAAAATCAGTTGATACAAAAATTTATAAAATAATACCATAATAAATTAAAAAAAATTAGAAAAGAAAAAAAAACACAAATATATAAAAAATAGTAGTTTTTTTTTGAAAAAAAAGAGGCTAATATTTCTTTGAATTGAATTGAGTCACATATTCAATGAGTTAGTAGTGGATGGAAATAGTATTCCGTTATGAAATTCTCTCTACAACTCACCACCACCACCAACATATCCACCACCACCACTACCGAAAAAACCAAAATACCAACATAATCATCACAATCCTTAGATTTCACAAGCTTTCCCTACTAATTTCATAAGCTTGGAAGTCTCTAAACCTCTCTCTCCCTCTCCCTTCTCCCTATCACAATCTTTTCCTTCCTTTGTTTGCAAAATGAACTTTTATTCTACAAAACACCCTCTCGCCGGAAACGGTAAACTTACTATCACTCCGGAAAACAACCCAAAATACAAAATAGCTGAAGACTTTAAGCTTATTGCTAAGCTCCTTAACAAAGAACCTGTCAGTTTCATATTCATAAGAAACCATATCAATAAACATTGGAATTTAAGTGAAGAAGTTGAAACAGAGAAGCTAGCTCCCAACTCTGTGGTTATCAAATTTAAGAATGCTAAGGATCAACAAACAGTGTGGAATCAAAGACCATGGACTGTTATTGGTAAACACTTTGCCATTAACGAATTCAAGAAAAATGCAATCAACAAGTGGGTTAACGGCCAAAACACTAACGTCGTTAGCAAGGTACAAGCCGGAATAGATACAAACATGAAGGACGCTGTACCACCACCGATTTTTGAATTTAAAGGACAAAAGGACAATAGTACTATTGTGAGTGGAGAGAAGAGCACGAATAGTACGAAGCTTTGGGACCCTGGCCAGCTCTCTGGGGACATTCAAAAGCTTTGTGCCCTTCTTTGCCACAACAGTAACAGGCCCCTTTAGTTTTTTGAATCTTACCAGAGATCTTGAATCCTCCACCTTGTTTGTTGGAGTTGCCCCGATTCTTGTTTCCCCCAGACTTAGATTTGTTTGACCCTTGTTGCTTTCCCTTCCCTTTGAACCTGTCTTTGTTTCCTTGGCCAGAACCTTCGACTAGATTAGCTTTGGAGGAATGAGAAGGGAAAGAGATTGACTTATCCTTTAGTCGATTCGCTTCCTCGACTTGGATGTGGCTGATGAGCTCTTGGAGGGTCATTTCTTTCTTTTTGTGCTTGAGGTGGTTGCGGTATTCACTCCAAGATGGGGGAAATTTCTCAAGCAAAATGTTGGCTTGAAGAATTTCACACATCTTCATGCCTTCGACGATAACCTCCGCGCATAGGTTCTCGTACACGTGAAGTTGTTCAGTCATGGGTTTCTGATCCGTAAGTCTAAAGTTATACCAATTCCCAGTCACATATTTTTTCTTACCCGAATCATCAGCCCCATACTTCTTCTCGAGAGTTTCCCATATGACCTTTGCCGATTTCTCTTTGGCAAGGAGGTCAAAAATGGGATTAGTAACATTGTTCAACATCCAGCCCCGAGCCATGGTGTTAGCTCTTTTGAACCTAGATTCGAGGGCAGCATGCCTTGCTAGCTCTTGTTCAGTATGAGCTCCAATTTCCAAAAGTGGAGGAGCCTCGACTATAACAAAGTCGAGTTCATACTGTTCAAGGCATATCATTATTTTTTGCGCCCAACGCTTATAGTTAGAACCATTAAGGGGTTCCAACTTGTTTGCGTCGAGAAGAGGCTTTGTGTTCAAAGAGGAACCAACAGCCGAAATAGGAAGAGCCATTTTCTAAAATAACCGGTGGAAAAGAAAATGAATATCTTTTTAAATTGTTATATTAATAACCACCAGTTGTACAAGAGAAAAATGGTTTCCGGAAAAACAAAAACAAATGAAAAGAAAAAGGTTTTGAAATAGACTAACTATTACAATAATCCGGAAAAAAACGATTACAACAATCGAATAACAATTACACGGAAAGAAATGCGATTACAAGAAAACCGAATTTAAATTACACGGAAATAACAAACTTACACGGAAATAGAAAAACAAAACAGAGTCACCGTTGTTAAAAAGATATTCCGGTGTGACCGGTATCTCTAACAGAACTACAACGTAGTAGGAAAAAATGTAGAGAGTAGGTGGTGAGGCAGAGTGTTTTTCTGTTGTGTTATTTTCGTAGCTGTAGAGAATGGAATGGGAGCTCTATATATAGGGGTGAGGAGTGGAATACACAAGCCTCCAGAAACGCCCCTATTAAATCCCATGATTCTCTCCCGGCTATGATTTGATTGAGTTGACGTTTTGTAACCCCCACGTTTAGAATATTCTGTAACAGCTATGTTGACCTTTTGATTGCCCACGTGTTTGACTTCACTAAGTAACAGCTGCTGATATTCTTTCCCTTTAACGCGTGCGAGATTAGTGGAAGTTTGTCTCTACGTTTGAGTTGGAGTAGTCAACCACTACTATAAGAGCTGGTACAAAATCCAATTCATTTTTTATTTTTTGACTCCCCAAACTCCCCAAACTCCCCACGACCCACGACCCACGACCCACGCCTTACGCCGTCGCCGGTGCCGGCCCGGGCCGGGCGGGTGGGTGGTGGTGGTGGTGGTGCGCGCGTGTGGGCTAGATCAATGCCTTGCCATGTGCATGGGTATTGGCCATTTGGACTTTGATGATATCCCAATCTATAAAAGGAGGCCAAAGGCCTTTATCCCTTCCGATGTGGGAGAATCAAAAAAGTCTTTTTGACTTCAAATTTTCCAACAAACGATGCCTGAAATCGTTACCTTAAAGACTAAAAAGGAGATGCGGAAGACAAATATTTGAAACATTATAAAAAAATAGAAAGTCAATTTTAATTTAATACAATAATTTTAAAATAAAACATAACTTATTCTTAAATATAATTAAAATACTAACTTATATATTTAATATATAAAAGAAATATTTTAAAAAAAATTAACCTGTTAAAATTGGGTGGATTTGTCCCAAAGAAAAAAAATGCTGTGAAATCTTATTTCGGAACTTCAGTTGCCGAAATGGTATAGAAATGGAAATAGTTTTTAATGTGGTACATGTGTGCTAATAATTTTAATATTTGGTATAGAAGTAAAAAAGGAAATTTTTTTTAAAGCTCATATACAGATAATCAATCAAATTTGAACCTAAAATACATCAAAATTATGTAATATACACATACATTAAAACAAGGAAATTTCATGTTACAAAGCAACACACATACTTTTTTTATGCAACACTAACGGTTGTATAAAAAGAATAAGTTGGGTACCTAACAGTCCTATTTTATACCATGGGTACTCAGAAGTCCCTTTTCGAATTCCATAGGTATGCACAAAGTCTTTTTCTCATAAAAATATTATTACTATTAGTGTAGTTCGAACTCTATACCTCATAAAAGAAAATATGCAACATGACCACCAAACTAATCGTACTACTTTTTTTAAATATTATTATTTAAATCGGAGATATATATATACACACATAATACATTTAGATGATCGAGATCCCCTAAAAACGTCAAAAAATCGAAAGCTTATGCGGCCGCTTCTTTCACTTTACTACATGACCGACCCAAATACATTTAAAAAATATACAATTCTGCTTTTTTTAAAATTGCCCAACTATACAATATATGTTATATTGATTGATAAAATTCTAATTCACTATCCAATGATTTTTAGCAAGTGATAAATATTTCATAATTTTATCATATTCATATATGTGACAGAATATTTTTTGTCTATGTTTTGAACTATTACGAAATATTGAAACCAAATTTTGTTTTGAGATAAATTAAGTCTTTTATCATGAATTAAAATCCATTTGGCAACCAGATTTTTTCGAGATGCTTTTCAGTTTAAGACCGAATCCTATTTTTTGGTGATGGTAAACATGTGTGCTTTACCATCCATAACATTTGGAGGAACTTTGGTTGATGCCATAAAGTTGGCATCGAGTTTAATTTATGCCCGAAAAATATTGAATTCCGTTAGTGGGTATCGATCGAAGGACAAAAGGCAAAGAGTATTTAATCATCCTCAGAATTTTATCCTCATTTATCTGGTTGTTGAGATTCTTTTATATATATATATATCTATATAATATTGGAGAAGGGCCAACGGTCCGAAATGTTTCCTGTGTGTCCGGGCCACCTTTCACGCACCACGACTATTTTCATAGGAAATATGCATGTCTTCTCATATATATTCTCACTTAATCAAAACTAGGTTGCCCATGTCCAGGGAAGGGATTCGAACCCTGTACCTCTTGTTTTACCCCCTTTAAGGGTTAAGGAAATATCAAGTCTCTGTCCAGTTGAGCTACCTCAACTGGTTTGGTTGTTGAGATTCTTAAAACAAGGGACGGTATACAACAACGACAACCCTGTAATATTGCCTTATAATATTGTTCGTATTTCTACTACATACGTGTCTTTTAGCGAGGACGTCTTTCGCGAAAACATTAATATCCTCGCTAAAGATCCTCTTTTTTGCGAGGAAAACTTTTGGCAAGGACATTGCCCTCGCATAAAAGTTGAGGTGTGCTAAAAAAAATTAAAAAAAAAAGTCATGACGAGAGTGGTTGTTTTTCGCAAGAACAATTTTGTCGTCGCGGATGTAGATCTTTCGCGAGAACATTGTCTCACATATACATTGTCGTTCAAACGATTCAATAAAAATAAAAAGAAAATATCTCTGCGAGAAGAAGAATGACGTCGCGGATAACCCTCTTTAGCGAGGACAGAGGTGGTCTTTTGCAAGGACATTTTGTCCTCGCTAAAGATTTGCCGAATAAAAGCCTTTCAAATGGCAGTTAGCCATTAATGACATTTTGGAACCCGGGAGTTGGACCAGTCATTCGCTAGTTAGAGCTAAAGCCAGGTCCAGGATCCAAAAATATTTGAGGCACCTGGATGGATGGTCGATGGATGGTAGACGATGATCAGGTACCTTAATGAAAATGCCCACCGAGTAGCCCAAGCCCAAGGATCAGACCAAGATTCCATTGACACTGCTGGAGCCACATCGTTTACATTTCCATTTACTCTCAAGGGTTTAATATAGACGGTTGAACAGATCAACCAACTAGGTCAGACACAACATATGTCGTCATTAAATATCTTCCCCACTACTCCACCACATCCGACACACCAACCGTGTAATCCACGTGCATGACAATCACTTAGAGATGAGCCTGATCCTGTGAGACCCAGACCCCCAACCGAACTCCCCCCTGAATTAATCCGCGGTCAATTTTTATGAACACCGATTTTTTTATTTGGTTTATATTCGACTATTTAATTTTGTAATTTATATTTATTCGACTATTTATTTCTTAATCTATCTCTTTTGTAATCTATTTTGTGGCTATTTATTTTGGTTTGTAATAAAAAATTGCGACTGTTCAAATCTATTTGTGTAATATATTGTTTTACATTTTTAATATAAAAATACTTAGAGTGCACAAGTGGTCACTATATAAGGCAACCTTTAGCGACAACTGATTAGTCGGTAACGACCACCAAGTGGCCGCTAATTCAAGAAAATTTTACAAACCACTTGATAGTCGGTAACGATCACTAAGTGGTCGCTATACAAGGAACTATTACCAACCACCAGATGGTCGCCAAATGTTAAGACTTTAATGGCCACCGGGTGGTCGCTAAAGATGGTGGTCGACAGTGATGATGTGTGGTTAGAACAAGCTCTCTCTAACGACCAAACACTAGCGACCAAGTTCTGGCAACCACGAGCGGTCGCTAAAAGTATAAACTTGTCTTTAGTGACGGTGTAGAGAGTCAAGACAATTAGACTAAGATTAAGGTTGTAGTGATGATTATGTTGTGTATATGATTTCTTTAATTTACTACTTAATTTGATTGAATTATGAAATTCAAAAAATCTAGTAGGAATGTTTAGCATGTGAACGATTAACATTTATCGCTAAGCTAGGGCGGACCCGGAGGGGGATGGACTGTAGCTCATCCCAATCTCGGAGTGTAGTGAGATTTTTTTTTGTTTTTTTTTGTATGTCAAACACGAGTCTTGTTTTTTATGCAAGAACTCATGTTGGCGTATTTTTAAATTTTTTGTCTTTCTTTTCTTTTTCAATCTTTGATCTTCTTTCTTGAATCCCAGCAAGGATCATAGCAAAGTGCATCAATAACATAATATCATACAAGTGTAACACCCACCCAAATATATCCTAGAACCACAAACACCCACCACCCCAAACCCAAGTTCAAGACGACTGGTCGCAAGGAATTATGACTCAAGAGGAGGTCATATAGTAAAGTCCTACAATCTAAGGGGTATCGACTTATAAAATTGGCTAACAAGAAAGTAATTTAAGGCTTAGAGGGGCTAATACGGTTACATAACATTACTTGGTCATCAAGCTAAAGTAAACAAGTGGCTAACAAAAATTTGCCCTAGTCATTTTCATAGATATGTGATTTCTTGAACCCATTTACATCAAAGTAAAGAAAAGTGGTTTTCCACTAGGTTAAATCTCACGTTCTACACACATACTCAATTATCTCTGTGTCTCTAGGCCCTTATATGCATTGGTCACTAATCTTTTTTCTACACTAACATGTTTTCATATACACATTCAAGTACAAATATAGACAATTTAGAAAGCAAGTCTCTTTTACTATCTTTGACTCTTTTTATACATTCTTTCAAGGGACATTAACTAGTTCAACACCTAATTTCCCCAAACTAATTTTTTTGCTTTTCCAATTTTCAATTTTTTTTGGATTTTCCTTTTTCTTAAAGCAATTAAACATATAAAATAGGGATAAGGACTACAAGTACCCCCACCCCCAATTCAAATATGATTTATGTTCCATCGACTAATAAAAACTCAATATACCAAGTAAATACTTAGGAATCTACACTAACACATATTAAAAAAACTAAAAGAAACGACGAGAAGGGTAAAAATAAAGTGTAGGCTCAAGGCCCTGCATCGTAACGCTCGTTTCTTATTTGAGGTCATGGTAGGACCTCCAAGCCGGTGTTACTCGTTAGTACCTCAATCAAATGGTAAATTTGGGATCTAAACACTTATTTCTACTCATGGGCCAAGTCTATATCATTTTAAATATGATGATTCCCTTGTTCCATGCATGTGTAGGCTCATCATCCATTTCCTTCTCGAGTTCGTTGTTAATTGACTCATTACCTGTCTCTTCTTCACCCCCTCGGGATTGGTGATACTTGTTACATTCTCTTTTTACTCTTCAAGATCGTCTTGTGTGGGGCCATGAGTGATATAAGACTATTGAAACTTATCATGGGTATCTAGCTTGGCGTAGTTCACTTTTACCCCTGAAAGTCATAGAGGGGGGTGAATAGGATTACTCATACAATTGATGCCTAATTAAAAATATTTTGGACAATTATAAGTTTAAGGAAAAACTTCTAAGTCAATATATATCAAACTCTAAGGGATCATGCAATGGTATAGCTAGGTTTGATATAATTGTAAAGAGGAGCAATCAATATACGATAAGTAAAGAGATAAGGGATAGAAAGTACACAACGATGTATAGTGGTTCGGTTATCCCTACATACCCTACCTATGGATGTCACATTAGGATTTCAAAGCTTCTTAACTAAGCTAGCGTGTCTCTCCTAACCGGGGTGAGAACATGATACCCTTACAACCACATCGATACCACGAAGTAAACTCTTGTGCTATCACAACACAAGGAAACCGAGTATACTCCCTATACTCAAACTCTCTCTTAATATATCTATTACAAAGACTAGACTTAAGAGGATAAATACAAAGTGTTTAAGTGGTGAAATAACTTTGCTAGACAGTCTCCTAAAGAGTAGATATAACTTTAAGCATGAAACTACTCTTGAGTAGATAATAACTTTGAAGCTTCTTGGTTTAAGCTCTTGATCAAGCTTGGATGATTAGATTTGATAGCTTGAGACCTCTAATTTTGTAGGAGACTGATAGATATAATAGTTGAAGTGTAAGAGGTGAATTTCTCCTTGAAAGAGATCATATTTATACCACAAGAAAGTCCCCAACGTTTATAAAGTTTGTGGGACATTTTGTGCTAAACGGGTACCTGTTTAGAGCCAACCGGGTTTCTTGTTTTTCCTCACCAACGGCTCTTTTCCAAGTGGAAACGGTAAGAAATGATGTGGCATTGACTGGTAAGAATACCAAGTTTCCCGGTTACACATTGAGCGGGTTCCCTGTGGTGAACGGGTTCCCGATTAGAACCAAACGGGTTCCCGTTTGTCTTCTGACTTGCGCATTTTGGCATTTTGCTATGATGCTCGAATGGAAAAGTTTTCTTCACGAAAGTTGTTGGAAACCATCATTCTAAGAAAGTTTATAGTTGATCATGAAGGCTAATTCTCAATGTTTACAAAGATAAGGTTAAAAGTATTTGTATGAAAATTAACTTCTTAGGAAATGACTATAAGGCTTTGATATGAATGATAAAAGTAGTGTTTTCAAGGGAGAAGATATATATCAAGAGTAATTAGCACACTTAGCACAAGAGGATTTGTCACATTAAAACAACCTATGGAGGGAGGCTATATGCCAACAACCCCCCACCTTGATGCATAATCGAGTACTCGTGACCGGATACTTGAGATTCTTTCACTTCTTTGTAGTAGTCAAAAACTTCAATATTTGTGTATATATGATAAGCACAATATCAACTTTCACATCACGGCTCATCTACTCTATTAGGACTACCCACTCTTTGGGGAAGTTGCAATTGTGTGCAACCCCGAATATGTTACGCACAATGAAGTGTAACCAAACCTTTCAATGCAGTAAAAGTTGTTTTTTGTCAAACCTCCCAACCAACGGTCCTAATAAATTTCTTGTTTGTTACGAACTAAGAACATAAGTGTGCACAGATGTCCAATCAGAATTGTCTAAGTCCCCAATTTCTTCCTAATAAGGACAAGGTCCGGGAAGTGAAAGGGAACCCATATTTATCTCGTAACACTTGAGGGGAGAAAGGTACCTTAACTCCATGAACTGGTACCCGATCCACGTCTAATCGATATAGATTCATGAAAAAGTTTCTCACCGTTGGTTCGTTTGTGACTATATTACGTTGTGAGATTCTGTTATATCCCATCTCATTACCTCGCTAGGAAAATGGTTATAATCCGCCATTGTTTATGTACCCTCTTTGAAAACTTTTTCCCAATTCATCGTTAATCGCTTAATGAACCCCTTAAGCTCGGTCAATCTTTGTGCCTCACTTGTTCTATTCACGTTTCTCGGTGTACCCTCTTGGTCATTAAAGTCAACCTTTTTATCTTGCGCTTCGAAGTACTCGCCAAATCTCTCCTTTTATCTGTTCTCTCAATCTTATCGACAATTACATATCACCAGAAAATTGGGTAGAGTTTGGCTAGCTTTTTAAAATACCTCCAACTCAATTATCACCAATTCCCAAATTCACAAACAACTTAAGCACAAGAGCCACTAACAACCCAAAAATATCCAATATACTCTAAAAATTCAAGCTAAAATTTCAAAAAAAATCACAAGTGTATGGTACAAAAAAGTGGGGTTTAAGTAATCTTTACCGCATAAATTATTCGAATAATGATGGATTTGAAGTCGTGAGATCCTTCTCTACATACTCCAATCTTCAGAACTTCCCGAATTTCAATATCAACATTTAGGGTTTTAAAGAAATGGATTTGAATGGGTTTGTTGTTTGAATGATGTTTAATGAAGCGGTGGGAAATTCTGAATTGTTGAAGAGTAATTAAAGAAATATGAGATAGGGTTTTGGAGAAAATTTGATAACTTTATGAATGTTGTTTGCTATGGATTTGATGTTATGATGAAGATTTATGATGTGGGTAAAATGTATTATATGATGTAGAAAGAGATAGGTGTTGAAGAATTTTAAGAGTTTAGTTGAAATGGATTTGAATTTTTGAAGAAGAAGAAGAAATTAGGAAGTTTTTTATTTATTGGTTGAAGAATTTACTAGAATTTTGTTCATAGTGAGCTAGGAAAAGGTAGAGGGAAAAGGTGGGGTTAATTTTATAGTTTTAAAAACATAATTTGGGGTCCAAATAATTTTTCAAAAATTATAGTGTATCAAATGTTTTTGGAAACTTGGTGGTGGGTACAGGATTTGGGAAACGTAAGGGGTGGGTTTTAGTTTCTCAAAAAGATTTGGGGTGGAAAAACAACTTTTTTGAAACTTCCTGGGTGCTAAAGGGCTTTCAAACATTTCTGGGGTGGAAAATAAGCTTTTCGAAACTTGGGGGTACCTAGACTTTGCCGGCCGCTGAGACAAATCGTTGAGCACTTTGTGCGCAAGCCAATTTCAGCAGCTTTCGTTGAGGATTTCAATCGAGTAGTTGGTGTGGGCAAGTTTTTAGTAACAGTTTTTGAGGAATTCAGTCGAGCAGGAGGGATGCAGGTAAAAAACACAGCAATGGGGCGCACCAGTGTGCTTAGTCGCACCTAACAAGTTTCTGGAGTAACTACATTATTATTAGTTGCTTCTAAGACTTATTTGAGTCAAGCCTGTGGTATGAATCGTCTATGGAAGCAGCAGCAAGAGTCGCGTCTATGTTGTGCGAGGTGCGCCATAACCTGTCGAAAAAACTCGTCGCTTCGTGTGAGCCGCGCCAGTATGGAGTAGGGGCGCTCCTGAAGGTTTTACTGCCATTTGCCTTTGCGCGTGTGAATTACGCCTTTGCTAGTTGAGGCGCACCTGAAGGTACTATTGCCGCATTTCTTCGCTTGTGGCGGCGTACCAGTACTGGTTAGCGGCGCACCTGTCTCTTAGGTAATTCCCAGAATAGTTGGTGTGCGACCCCTTTTATTTATGTTTTTTTTCCTTTTTTTTCATTCTTTTTGTTTTTCCTTTTTTCATAAATTCCAAAAACTATCCGAAAATTCAAAAATTTATCTCATTGACTCAAAATCGTGCTCCAGACGCACCGGAGCCCTTGGATTTTTCAAAGGGTCGTTTGAACTTTAGAAGAGTCACCATTTCTTCTTTATATGTTTTGAATAGATCCTAAAAAATGTCGTAATTCATCGAACTTTTTCACCTTTGACGCGAAATCGTGCTCATGAGGCACCTGTGCCATCATATTTTTTCAACGGAGACTCTGAATTTACTGGAGTTCAAACTTTTTCCATTGTACCCCTCTTTTTAATCCTAAACCTCCGCGAGAACTGACATGTGTTTCTTGTAAAATGCACTAACCTCCTCGTTATGCGTAATATACACTAAAAAATTAGAAGTACACACTAATTTAATGAAAAACACAAGAAAACGAGTACAAATGTGAGTTGTCTCCCACCAACACTTTTGTTTAACGTCTTTAATTTTGACGTGTTTACCTCAGGTATTACTATGCTTCTAGAAGATACATCAGCTCTCCATGTTAGTCATATTCACCTTCGTGATAAATCTTCAAACGGTGCTCGTTAACCATGAAAGTATGGTGCTTTGTTGGATGTTCTGCCTTTATTGCTCCTTGAGGTGTAACCTTGGTGACTATGTACGACCCCAACCATCTCGATCTTAGTTTCTCAAGATAGTTCAAGAACTTTGAATTATAATTGAGGATCTTTTGACCCACCTCAAAATTATTTTCATGGATTCGGTTGTCATGTCACTTCTTGGTCTTCTCTTGATAGAGTTTCACGTTTTCATACGCGTGAAACCAAAACTCATCAAGTTCGTTCAACTGCATCATCCTCAACGCACCTGCTAAGTTCTCATCGAAGTTTAGATCTTTGGTCCCCCAATACTTACCGATATTTAGCTCCAGTGGGAGGTGACAAGCTTTTCCAGTATATCATACGATGTAGAGATACTCTCGTGGGTGTCTTGAAAGTTGTTATATATGCCCATAACATCATCGAGTTCCGTTGGCCAGTCTTTTTGTATTGGTCACACCGTCTTCTCTAGGACTGACTTAATATCTTGGTAAGAGACCTCAACTTTCCCATTTGTCTATGGATAATAGTCGATAGAAATACGGTGTCTCACCCCCCAACTTGTGAACATTGGTCTCGATACTTAGGCATACGTTGGAAGTCCCAAATGGAAAACTTGTCTCGATTTTTCGTACCTAATCCAGGAACTTCATGTAGTATTTCTTGTTACTTTTCTTTTGAACTCTTGACGGAAACAGAGGAGTTGGATGATTATCTTGTGGAGCGCTAGCATCATTCTTCTTCGGTTTCTCTAGTTCCTTCTATTGATTCTTACTCACAATCGCTGGCTCACTTTACTCTTGTTCAACTTCTTTCTCTTTCACTCTACCTCTATCTTTGATTAAGCATGGAGGAAGTTGTTGTCTACTCCTTAATTCAGTCGCCTAACATGTTTCATTGTTCCCTAGATTCTCCGCATTTCTTTGGATTTGACCTTGAGGTCGGATTGGTAAGTGATTGGATATTTGAGACCTTTGATTCTTTAATATCCTCAAGGAAGCGAAATATCCATTCATCATTTCACTAATTTTCTTCAAGTTTTCGCGCGTCATCACCATAAATGAATTCAAAGTTTGTTATAAATCACTAGTGGAGCCTTCTTGTAGATGGGAAGGGGGAGCCTTTTGAACTAAGTTATCTTCATATGAATTGTAAGCGGGGTGCTGAGAAGCTCTATTCCCATAAGGTTGTACAGTCTTCAACTGATTGTGTGGCCTCGGTTAATAGTTATTGAGTTTAGGATGAGGCTGGTATGAATTGCCTTGGTTGTTAGCACCTTGATTCATAACCCCGAATGATTTCAATTACCTTGTTGATAACATTGACTCTCTTGATAAGCCCCACAATTTCCCATGAAGAACACAGGCTTTGGATTACTCTGGAACCCTTCCCAACTATGATTGTTGACCCCAGAAACTCCAACACCCATATGGTTCTTGTACTACGTTTACCTTAGGTTTCCTACTTTAGAGACCTTCTTTCACATCTACTATGAGTTGGTTCCATTGGTTATCTATCGTAGAAAACTTGGCATCTATAATTGTATCACTATTTAAACGTTTCGTACCTCTGTTAGCACTTGGAACTAGGGTTCGAGACGGTGGCCAACTTCTCTCGTTCTCTATAACCTTCTCCATGGATCACATCGCTTGATTCATATCCATTGACACGAAACCACCACCACCAAGATTATCGACTATTTTCCTTGAATTCTCGTCCAGTACTCTATAGAATATTTCTAGTTGCAGCTCAAGAGTATACCCATGTAGTGGGAACTTTGTCAGTCTCTACTAAAATCTTGTCCATGTCTCTCCTACGCTCTGACCAGCTTATTATCAAAATTTTGCGAGCTTCGTATGATCTTTTATCCTCATGCTCTGTGATAGAATCTGTCGAAAAATCTAACTTGAAGCTTATCTAATGGCGGTACTGACTCGTGTGGCTGACAATCAAGCCACTCACTCGCACCTCCAGTAAAAAAGAATTAGAATATGAAATAGTACATTTTTTCTCGTGTAACGCCTTGAGTAATGTAGGTGTCATATATTTGCATGAATTTTTTAACAGCTCGAACCAGATGTTGATGCACGACTCTACCATAGTTCCCATAAGTCGAGAATTTATTCAACATACATAGATCAGGCATGAATCGCAAGGATTTAATGTATGGAGGGCAAATCCCTAGGGGTTTCACTCGAAATTGGACTCCTTGTTCTGAAAGACCTTGATTTTTTAGTCGATCGATGAAGAAAGGCACAATCGATGGATCTTGGTGTCCTCCTCCACCTACTTGTTTCTCAACTATGATGGGTGGGTCTTGGTTGTTCACATTCATCCTTGTTGCCAGCGAGCAAGACTAACCCTAGTGGTACAATTGGGTTGCCTTGCGCGGCGTACTCTGGAAAGTGTGCCATTGATTTATGCTTCTTCCTTTCGCGCTCTCACTTCCTATTAAATCTGAGTATGATATTGGGATCTTCGAGCATGCACTAATACAATGCCTAAAAAGGGAAAGACAAGAACAAGCGCAACAACTAACAATGAAAACTAAAAGACAATAAACTAACTAATCCCCGACAACGACGCCAAAAACTTGTTGTCTTATGAGGTGTGATATAAAATCAACCCCCAAAATATGAAAAACCACAAGTGTATGAGTAGTCGTAGGTAATAATAGATAGTGAGTGAGTTCATCTCCACATCGATTAATAAGCTAATAGAGAACTCAAGTTTCAAGATTAGAAATTCGTTGTATATAAACAGACTTAAAAAGTAAAGATTTTTTATTTGGTTTTCTTTAAGATCAATCCTAAGGTGATCATTAAGACCTAAATGAGATTTTTACTAGGATCGATCTCAACATCGAAAAACCACTCTCCTTTAATCTAAAGATTATTGCAAGAATACAAAAACTCCTAAATGAGTAGATATTATACAATGAAGTATATGGTGAACTCCTCTTTGGTATATAGTAAATTTATGCTTGATTAATCTCCTTGTTGAGTAGATAATACAATGAATATAGGTTGAAATCCTTCATTAGTAGATATAACTTTTAGGTTTATTAAACTTTGATTGATGATGATAACTTGATGAATAAGTTTGAATATATCTTTCATTTGTTTTCCAATTATATGAGAAGGGGTGTCATATAGGTTGAAAGTAGACCAAAATGTATAGCAAAAAAATCCCCAACAATCATAAAAATTTGCATAAATTTTTTGAAAGCGGTATCTCGTGTTGGTCAATCAAGGTCCCAGAATAAACTACTATGAGCCATTCTTTTACTTTTTGTTGATAAAATGACGAAATTTTCTTCATCAGATATTTTTAAAATTCAATTATAAGGAAGTTTGTAGTTGATGAATTCTTAAAATTCCAAGAAAATAATAAGCTATATCATAGAACATGATCAAGAACATTGAAAAAAAACAAAGAAACATGTTTTAGCATGGGAAATGACACTTTGATTTTTTAGCCTCTAACATAAGATATGATCTAAATGTGTATCTATATTTACAAATTAAATCAAGAGGTATGACATACAACATGTTCAAGATAAATGAAAGTAGATACATATCTTTGTATGAGAGAAAATACTCGGATTCTCTTACACTTAACATATGAAATATTCTATATGAGTTACCAAGTAAGATTGTAGTTGATTGCTTTAGTAGATTCAATACATGATAGAAGTTGTGATCTAAAAAAGTATTCAACCTAAGTCAAAGCTCATGAAGCATATAAGGTGGTACTTAGAATGGTTGTGCTTCTAACATGCGATGTGTTTTAAGTGATAATATAACCTTTTTCTAGTTGAACCGATCATCCGATTCATTTCACATACAAACTTACATCATTAAGTGTGTTCAACTCATGCAAGATTTTATTTAATGAAAGAAAAATATTACTCGGGTGATTGTTCTTTTATCATATGTTGTGTTTCTAAATATTTAATCATATAACAATGAAGTTGATACATCTAGAAGGGTTAAGTATATGACAGATAATGTCAAAAGTTTCCTATACTTAACCAAATACACATAGTCATATAAGTGTTCTAAATAGCAAATGGGTGAACATATAATCCAAGTGTCCATTATTGTGTGCCTAGGTCATAGAATGTAATATTTCTAAATATGAACCCATATAACAATCAAGTTTGCAACATTTTAGACCCATAACAAGTTGTTGCATTAAAATAACGCTCATATAATCAAGTTGAATGAATGCAGATATTAGAAAGTATGAAATGCTTGGATACTTTAGGTCTTAACATGTGAAATGATATAACATAGCATACACGACATATCTTAGTTGATCACTTATGTAAAAGCAAAATAGATAGCAAGTTATAACCTATGGAGTGATCAAGTCATGTGAATTTATTTATAACAATTATATTCATGCTTGAGATGAGTCAACTAGTGATAAAAGACATTTTGCACAAAGGGATAGGTATTGATGTATATAAGTTTAATTAGCATGTTAATTTATTAAAGTATGTGTCGCATAAAAACACACACAACAAGGCCAATATTCCAACAAACAATGTTTTCCGTGACAACCCATTCTAAAAGTTGAGTCAAGCGTTACTTGAGATGATCATAAAGATGTAACATTTTTTTACTCGAAAACCCTTTTTAAGGATTGAGTCGAGGTTAATTTGAGGTAATCGCAAAGATCTAACTATGTTTTACTTTACATCTCCTTCCAAGGTTTGAGTCGAGGTTTATTTGAGGTGATCACAAAGATCTAAACATGTTTTAATCGACAACCCCTTCTAAGAGTTGAGTCGAAGTTTACTTTAGGTGATTACGAAGATATAAACATGTTTTAATCAAAAACTTCTATCTAAGGGCTGAGTCGAGGTTTACTTTCGAGGATCACAAAGATCTAATTCATGTTTTAGTCGACAATACCTTCTAAGGGTTGAGTCAAGGTTTAACCTGGGTGAATCTTTAGGTTAATTCGTTGGACTCGATAACCCATATAAGGGATTGAATCGAGGTTCATATAGGGTGACCCATTACGCCTACGCTTCAGACTTGATAAACAATCTTAGGTGTTGAGTTAAGGTTTAACCAGCATGACCCCTTAGGCCTACTTTCTAGACTTGATAACCCATCTTAGGAATTGAATCAGGGTTTAACCAGGGTGTCCCCTTAAGCCTACTCTCAGTATGTCTTAGGGATTAAAACAAGGTTAATCCAGGGTGACCCCTTAGGCCTACTATGGACTTGAAAACACGTCTAGGGGTTGAATCGAGGTTACACCATGGTGACTCATTAGGCCTATCCCCCTGGACTCAATTTCCTGTGTGATGGATAAATTATGGTTTTACCAGGGCGACCACTTAGGTTTAGCTTGCTAGGACGTGACTTCATACAAGATGATGGAATCGAGATTTTCCAGTGGTAACACCTTAAGCCTAGTCTGTTGGGCTCGATAACTTGTTTGAGGGGTTGAATCGAGTTTTTTCTGAAGATAAATAAGCATGTAACAAATAGTCAAATAATAATGCGAATAACAAAACAAGGATTTTAGGCAAGTAAGAAGTTTTTATGGTAGCATATAACTATATTAGTCAAACTTGGTAATCATTAGTATACTAACTAAACACTTCTAGAGGTTTATTTAACGAGGGAATTATAGTATCAAAGCTTATTGATCCTTTATCACTATATGATGAGTTGTCGTGTACCTTAGTTTCTACCTGGGCCACCTCAAATTTTGATTTCGATACTCTAGATTAGTTGCTAGCAAGATTCCTTAGCTTGAGGATAAATATCCTTTTGTCCTTCACATGACAATATTGTAGTATTTATCTGGCCTCGATAGGTTAGCTTGTTTTGAGGGAATGGTTCCTTTTTAATTTACCATTCCCGTTGGCCTTATGTGGTGATTTCTTCCAATTAGAAGGATAATCGTTTTATTATATGCCGACTAGGGAGTAAACTAATTTTTCCCTTCCCTGACCCTTCTTCCTGGAGTGGCACGTCACTGGTTTTCAATATTAGTGTATGGTATCTTAGTAGGGTAGGAAACTTTTATTTCCGATAGACATTGCCAACTAATATAACATATTTTACCAATTAGATTTTGATGTGTTGAATAGATAGTTTATGTGAGGTTGATAGTGTTTGCTTTGGGAGTTAGCATTAGATTATAATGTAGTCGCAGATTTAGACGACATATAAGTGCGATGAACGTGTATGACTCATTGGTAACTTAAAATAAGAACAAGAATGAAAAGGAAGTGTTCAATATTTATTACAAGTGTTTTAAGACGTAACTGCCTTGAATACAATGGTCAATCCTCTATGTTTGTAATTACTTCTATAAATTTTTTGTGGAGGTAGTTATAGTTACTACCCGTATACATAAACACACAATCTCTAGATAGTGGTTAGTTGGGAAAGTTATTTATGAGACCATATTGCCTCTCCTCGGTCTTGATTTGACTTCTTGTAGGTCCATCTCTCAATAAACAGAGTTGGTTTCCTCCCATGCTATCCTCGAGTCGGTAAAACTCAACTCGAGTATGTCTTGAGGTGATGGTTTTACGTTCTTATCATCAGCGGATGCTACTTCCATCTCAACCTTGACTTCTAAAGGTTGGTGGTATATTCTCCCCATCACATATATATATATATATGGGGGTCCATAGTTTGTTGTTCTTGTATCATATTCCCTCCCACAAGGGGCTGGGTGGGGTATGTATCAGAGAGGTGCGAGATCCACCAAAGTTAGTGTGAGTGATACACTTGAAAGAAAACATAAGAGTGATTCTTGTAGAGCATAGAAGAGGTATGTTCTTCTTGTTCAGGGTTTTCTCTATCGTAGTAAAACAGTGTGAACCTTTGTAGACGTATATAATTTGTTAAACAACGTAAATCTTATGTCTCTTTTATATTCTGGCATTAATTTTTATTTTTCTATCGATCTAAATTTTTTCTCCTTAACAGTCTCATTCACATGAACAAGCAACCCATTGTAGTGCACAAAACATTCTTTTTTACTTCGACGTATACAAATACCACAAAATCGTCAAACACATTACCCATCCCTTTTGATTATACATTTGAATCTTTTGATAGGTTTGAATGCGAGAATCGTGTTATGAAAGGCGATTCTTGGCAGCCTAGGTTAGTTACTAAAGATAGAAATTTAAAAGAAAATGTTAACTTTCAATGTGTGAGGTAGGAACAACTTTGGTTTTTAGTGGATCACTCGAGTATATACAATGACAAATCATGGGGTATTATAATCTGTTTTTTACTTAAAAGTAGTACAGATTCTTTAAACAAAATCTGTTATATTGTGGACTGTTCGGGTCATTGGACCTTAATTTAATAGCAAGGAAGACAATATTTTTTGCATGAAAAATGGAGACATCATCGGTGTTTAAAACCTCCACATAGGAGGTGATACAAAAATAAAGTCAAAAATTGTGATATATATCATTATTTTTTTTAAGAGTAATAATATATATCATCGATTTTTCTGTTTCACCTTATATTATTCTTATGTGTCATCTTATGTGATATTAAATAAAAGAAAGAGAAAAATATATGTAAGAAAATAAAATAGTATGGTATTTAAAGTTATATATAGAAGATTATACAAAAATGAAGAAAAAAATGGTGATATATATTTTACTCAATTTTGTGTAATTGATTGAAACATATTTCATATTTGTTATGAATTATTAATTATTATTGAGTATTTCCTGATAAAGTCATGGCGTACACTTGCAACAATTTATGATAATGCAGGTAGCTGACATAGGCAGTTGTGCAGCATTTTGAGTCTTGCAGCAGTTTAAATTTCGCAGCAGTTCAAACTAGTAGTTGCTCAATTACTTACGGTTTCTATATGTAGTACAATATTTATATCATATTGTAACTATATCCGAATTTCTAATAATAATAATAATAATAATAATAATAATAATATAAGACTATATTTTATTTTATTTTGAGTTATCGCAATTAATTTTAGAGCCAATTATTGATTAATGTCTACTAAAAAACTTATTTAAAAAAAGGTGCCTAAAATAAGATACTTTATAGAAAACAGCTCCATCCCAAACTACTTTTATAATTAACAATTAAAAAAAATTAGAAAAAAACAAAACAAAAACTAATAAACACACGCGCGCGTCCGTGATTTTTTTTTAAATCGTCATAACTAATTCTAAAAAAATCAAAAAAAATCAAAAATTTATATATTTGGATAAAGCAAATTAATATTTACGTCTATGATTTTTTTCGGAATTTTTCGGAATTTTTTGAATTTTTTTGAATTTTTTAATTCGCAGACACGGAATTCCATGTTTTAAACATAAAATTCCATGTTTTGAAATAAGGAATTTGTTTTCCGCAGACTTTAAAACATGGAATTTCATGTTTTAAACATGGAATTTCGTGTCTGCGGAATTTTTTTAAAAAAAAAATCAAAAAAATTTAAAAAAATCAAAAAAAGTCACAGACGTATATATTAATTTGCTTTATTAATTTAATGATTTTTTTTGAATTAGTTATGACGATTTTAAAAAAAAAAAAATCACGGACGCGCGCGTGTGATGAAATTAGTAGTAGGTGATAGTGGTGGTGGTAGGGGCGGACTTACATAGGGCCTAGGGGGGCTCAAGCCCCCCCTGAACCCGTAAATTTTAGGATATGCAAGTGGATTTTTCGTCCGAAAAATAATTTTTCCCCTATGAACGTTTATATAGTATATATTCGTGTTTTGAAAGTATGCATAAGATAATGTATTCTAGTGGAATGCTATGCTTGATTTTACTAGAGGTTGTGTGTTCGAATCATAGCAATTGCTTTATTTTTTTCTTAAATGGGCATAGAATGTAAAATCATTTTTATTTAAATAGATTTAACATAGAATATCTTATATTTTGCATAACTATCTAATAAATTTTCCTAACTATTTTCTATGACTTTTTTTTATTCTTATATTTTAACATTTTCAATTTTTTATTTAATATACCAAATTTAAGTCATAACTTTGTCAAGTTTAATCGACTTATAAGAATATTGTAATCCATTATATCAGTCTTTGTTTTGAATTCTAAGCTAACATTGGTTTTATACATTACTTAATAAAGTTATAATATTTATCTTTTTAGATAATTAGAAATGAATATAAAATAATAATATAATAATATAATTTTAGCAATACTATGTAATATTGGTGTGATGATGTTTTTTACCCTTTTTTTTTTTTTGATGACGAGGGTTCCCGGGCTTACACCCGACTAGTCCCCCGGGAGATATGACTGCCTCCCCAACCATACCTCCAGGTAATCAGAACTAGGTTGCCCATGTTCTGGGGAGGGTTTCGGACCTTGGAAACTTTCCAAACATAATAACTTCCTTCCACCTGCGGGATTCGAACCAGGTACCTCTCACTTGAGAGAACTTTCCAAACTTTAATAACTTTCTGCCGCCCGCGGGATTCGAACCATGTACCTCTCACTTGAGAGAACCTTTTAATAACTTTCTGCCGCCTGCGGGATTCGAACCCTGTACCTCTCACTTGAGAGACAGAGCCCTGGCCAGATGAGCTAGCTCACCTGGTTTTTTTACCCAAAATTAGCGTTAATGGTGTTATTTTGCATCATATTTAGGTAAGTGCTAACTTATAAATTCACTTGTTGAACCAACGAGAATCACAATAGTGTTGCATATCCATATTTTAACATTGGTAATTATATATTTATACTTTCTATATTTACCTTAAAAAATTAGAAACGATAACCCCGAAACCTCATATATATCAAGTCCTCCCCCATTTTATCTTCTGGATCCGCCCCTGGTGGTGGTGGTTGTGGTGGTGGAGGTGGTGGTGGTTGTGGTGGCTATAGTGGTGGTGGTGGTGGTGGTTGTGATGGTGGTGGTGGTTGTGATGGTGGTGATGGTTGTGGTGGTGGTGGTAGTAGTGGTAGAAGTACCCTATTATTTGTTTAATATTTAAAAATAAATATTATATTAAAAATAAAATAATATATTTAATAATAAGGATAGTAAAGGTATAAAAAATATAAAGAGGATGTTTTTTATAAATAATTGTTTTATTAGGTATTTATTTCTAAATAAAAAAATTAAAAACTTAACTAAGAAGGCATTTTAATTACCCCTTAATTTTATAATTATATTTTATTTTTAACATTTTTGAGGGGTTATATGATAATAGTCTATCACTATTAGTCCATCACTATCAATACATTTATTTAAAATCATCATCATTTTGTCAACTTAACTATAACTATATTAGTACTAAAGAGGATCAGGTGGAAAGCATCAAAACAGTAGACAAACAAAGGCCTTTTAATTATTTTTCTCTCGTTAGTTTTAATCAAAGAAGAATCCAACATCTTCTATCCCCTCTCTTAGCTTCTTCTATTCTAGGTTGTGTCATTTTCCTTTCAGTTCATTATTACTGTTATTATCACATGCTGCACGCTTGAAAAGACGTCACAGTGCATGCCATGCTCTTAAATTGGAGGCAGAACTGATGAACCAATTCCTAATTATGGCTTACCAATAATGCAAAAACTTATAACGCAAGAAAAGTTAATTTGAGATCCTTATTTCTATTTTGCCAATATATATAAGAGGGATGATGTAACTAAATTGTTGTATGGAGTAGCAAAGAGAGTATTTGGTACACTAAAGATATGTCACATCAATAATAGAGTATAGGTATATCTTTTTATAAAATCGGTCACATCATGAGTATATCTTTTCATAAAATCAATCATATCATAGTATCTTTTCATAGAAATTGAACTAATAAAAAAAACTTTTAATGTACCGAATAATTTTCCTTCTTTCTCGTTCACGTGTTCCTTAAAAAATTAACCATTTACTACAAGTATATATTGTTTTAAAAAAATTATTATTTAATTAGAATAGTAAAATAATTTTTCTTATTTTTTCTAATAATATTTTATCAAGATATTAAATTTTTAATTCAAATAAATATTTAAAATATCAAAATATTTTATAAAAGATATTTTGAAAATAAAGTATTATTATATTTCTAAATGTGTGGAAAAAAAATTAATAAACAAATTTTTCAGGGTCAGAATAGTTTTCAGCACATATTCCCGGTTTCTAAGTTACTTGAGTTGTGGAATTCTGATGTCCACTTGGATGGGGAGAAAATTGACTTCCTCTCTTGGGAAAGTGACGCTCATGGAGTGTAAACTCAGCATACTGGGATCAAGTTGTGGTTGAGAATATGAGAAGATTAAACGGAATAAATTATGGAAAATTCGGTGCCCACAAAAGGCCTGGGTGTTCCTTTGGAGGGAGATTTTGGATAGGCTAGCAACCCGGAAAAATCTCACGGTATCGCGCATGAATGTGCCTAGTGTATGTCAGTGGTGCGGGGTGAGTGATGAAAATGTTCAGGGAGTGTGGCAAGAAATATGGAGAGAAGGTTATGGGGGTGGTATTCTTTTCTCCAGGGATCAGATGATTTATGGATAAGATATTAGAGACCATGTGGATAACCTTGGAACCACGACATCCGAATAGGTCTGGTGTGAATTTCAGGCTATGGAGGAGGATATACAAGTTAGCAGGTTGCACAGGGACTTGGAAGAAGTTTGACATAGTTACTCAGGGGCCTAGAGCAAAATATTACACCTTCTTTTAAGGTTGTAGGGGTTTCGAATGTTTTATTCCAGCAGCAAAGTATTTAGCAGTCTCCTGGATGGAGACAAGATGAAGATGAGATACCAAGGGTTGTTGAAGAACTGCTTCCACAATGGTTGCGAGCTATGCTGAGACGCAGTAGCATGTCGGTCCAAACAAATCGGTATTTTGGCAGGGCCGGACAGGGGTTGTGTCACAGCGGCAACGGGTTCTAAGGCTATTACATGGGACATTTATGACTAGTGGGTGAATTGGTGTAATAAGCACTTGACATGTAATATTTTATTTGCGGGGGTGCCTTGGTGCGTGTTTTTGTACTATGGTAATTGAGGTTGCTTCAAATGAGGAAATTTTCAATGGTGGGACGCTCCGAAAAGATGGGGGAGTGGTTAGAAAAGCTAAGTACTTGGCGTGTATATCCGAGTGTAGGGGAGAGATGGGTCTAGCTGTCGGTGCAGAAAAAGGCTTTTGTTCTTGTGGGGTGGAGCAAACTAGAGCGAGGCTTCAAGTTAAACACTGATGGGAGTCTGAATAGGGGAAAGCAGAGGAGGAGCATGGGGAGTGATCAGGGACTCGGAAGGGATGTGGGTTGGCGGTTTCTCAGTGAATGCATGTGGTACTTTTCCACTGATAGGTGAGCTCGTTGCAATGTAGTTTTAATTAGTAATTTCGAAATCTATTGCTTTTAATTTCTGTCTTTAATTATTTACTTCTTACTCGTTATTGCTACCCATTCGACTAGCACACTTAAGTCCCTGAGAACGAACTCAACTTATCAACTAAAACTTACATACGTCATGTAATACTTGCAGTACTGTGCCTGTCTAGGGTGAGATTGCGTAGTTTTCTAGACTTTATTTTATCGTAATTTTATCACACCCTAGGCGACACCAAATGTCTAAGTGGACCCCCCTCCCCCAACTTGTGGCAAGTTTAAGATTAATTGTGATGTCTCGGTTATTTTAAACTCTAATAAAGTTGCTTTTGCTTCTGTTGTAAGGGATTCAACAGGACATCTAGTGAAAGGTTTTGCAAAGGAGATATACACTAATTCAGTTGAAGATGCCAAGGGAAAAGGAATCTTTGCGGCTTGTGAGATGGCTTCAAAACACCCCTGGATATGTGGAAATTGAGAGTGATACTAGTCTTATTATTAATCAAATCAATGCTAAATGTAATATTGATAGTATTACTAAGGTTTTGGTTAAGAACATCACTTTTTGTAAAGATATATATAAGCTGAAAATCTCTTATGTTAAGAGATCTAGCAATAGAATACCCGATTGGGTGGTTAAAGAAAAACTCCGTGAAGGTTTGTTTGGTCTTTGGAGTGACTTTCCTCCTTCCCAATTAGCTAAGATGCTAGAGCTGACTTTGAACAAACAGTATTGGTTAATGTGTAATTTATTTTGGGTTTTATTGAAGTTTATTTTTGGCAAAAAAAAAGAAAAAAAAAAGAAAAAAAAAGGAGAAAAAGGAGAAAAAGGAGAAGAAACCCAAAACTTGACTAAAACTCATAAGAAACGAAAGCCAAAAATGGACAAGAGCATGCTTGGTGATTTGGACAATCTTCCTGAGGAAGACAAGCAAAGAATGTCTTCCATGATTGACCAGCTTCAAATCCGTGACAGGTATATCTTCAATCCATATAATCCGATGCCAGTTTGTTTTATATACTTATTATACTACCTTATTTTATTTGTTTTGTTCAATTTCTTATAATTTGCGAAAGATACCCATTTGAGATTGTTTTTCTTTGGGATTTAGCTATTAATTGAAAAAATAATTAGTATCCGTTTATATAATTTAATCTATTAGTATATAAACAGATTGAATTGAAGAATTTCGTGATATTATGCAATAATCGAGCTTTGAGGCCAAATTAGTAAAATCATTTGGTTATCAATTTGTGAATATGATTGCTAAAATTATGAATACCGAGATCTCACAATGGGTAGTCATATACAGTGAATTCTCAAAGAACCTTAATTTCGGGGTTCTCGAAGGATGTAATAAGTTTAGTATATTGTCTTCTTTAAGGTAAAAAAGAGAGGTGAATGATTAATTAAATGAATTGTCTTGACATTGTTATACAGTTTAAGGATGTACAACTCGCTAGTGGAAAGATGTTTCACTGATTGCATAGACACTTTCAGACGCAAAACACTGGATAAACAAGAGGAGACTTGTGTGCGCAGATGTGCCGAGAAGTTTTTGAAGCATTCTATGCGTGTGGGTTTAAGGTTTGCTGAGCTTAATCAAGGTGCAGCTACTCAAGATTAAAACACCTTAGTGGTGCAATGAAAGAATTGTCTTAATTTTATTATTTATAATATTAAGTGGCACTAATATATTTTTGAGGTTTTGGTTTGAATGAGATAATGGATCTCATTTCACTGCATATCTTCAATTTTCTCTGTTTTTGGTTCAGTTATACTCAAATTTTTCTTTCTTGATTAATTTTTGTGTCTTTTAATTAATGTCATTATTTCTTCTCCAGACTCTAAAAGTTACTCCACTAGCAGGAACTAGGGGTATCTCAAATTCATTTCCACCATAAATATGGCTGGATTTGGGATTTTATATTAAGTGGGTTAGAAAAGTTAATGGGGTTAATTTTCAAAGGTACATTAAAAGAATTTAAAGATTAAATACATGTAATTGAGCTAATGTTTTGTTTTACTCAATTTTTCTAAATAAAAAAAAATTGAACAAAACTTGCATTGCACCTAAGGTTTAATGGGGCTGCCGCCTCCTACCAACCCCTATTATGTCCTCCCCTGACCATAAAGAAGCTTGTAGTTGAGAGCAGTTGGCTAATAAAGAGTTAACAATATTACACTGTTCTATGTAAAATTAAAAATATAAAATTTAGTATGAAACTATTGTATACAAATATACTTTATTGAGTAAATAATACCAACAATTACATTATTAAACCCCTTGCTTAACCTGATAGCTAATTCCGCATATATGAATTCAAAGAACAATTACAACCTCACCAGGCGTAACACTTAGCTAGACTGACTTGCTCTCCATTGATTCTAAAAAACATGTCGTTGATTCAATCGCCAAAAAAATTCGCATCATAAGTATATAAATTGTAGTAGTTGTATCAATTGCTTCCACTAGTAGAACGTAGTGAAAAAGATGTAGTTTGCTTGACTCTTTTTTATTAGATTCCATGAATGGTTGGAATAAATCATCAAAACCACTAAAAAGCATTTATAACAGTAAATGAAACATATGCGACAACTGATTTTTTTTCTTCCTTGTGTCTCCTAAGCTCACAAACCATTCTCCGTGGCCATAATTGATCACAATTTCAAAATGAAATGGCAAATTTGATAAACATGGATTTTGATTAGAAAATCGATCAATTTCAAGAGGATGCTAGGATTGGTTTTTCACTAAAAAGAAGACATAGCATAAGATCGGAGCAAGAAGAAGGTTGCACGTTTATGGAAAATGTACTGTTTTTGTAAGAGTTGAGGAGATTGTGCATTTTCAATAGAAGATTTGGGTTTTTTTAAAGAAGATTTTGGGGGTTTTTTAACCTTTTACGCGTCCAAAAATAATTACAGGTGTCAACGTCCGTAGGTGTTTGTGCACATGCAGCTTAACAACTGTCAAATTGTTTATAATAATGGCATGTGTCAACGTGCATGATGTTATACACATGCAGCTTGGCAACTTAGTCTAAATTGTTAAATAGTCAAATAATACTAACACGTGTCAATGTACGTGTATTTGACAAGAGGATTTTATGTTTTTAAGGCTCAAGGGCATACCACTTTCTGTTTTAAATCTCATTCCCAACTCTCCTCT